>JBBPDB010000001.1:34224101-34243838 GCA_037974465.1 Brachypetersius altus
CCCCCCACCCCCCCCCCCCCCCCCCCCCTCCCCTCTTTACTGTATTGGGACCTCTTAGGATCCAGAATCTGTTTGTTCTGCTTATTCCTCTATGAAAGGACTGGAAATGAAGGAGCAACATTCAAATGCAAATCATCAATTAAGGTAATTGGCAAAGTTACAGAATAGCTTGCCACGTGAAGTAACAATTATGAAAGTGTAAAATTGCTGAATTATTCATAACAATTTTGTTTTTTTTTTTGTTGATGAAAGCACTAGATTTTACCCACTAATAATACAATGTATCATTACATGATTTTGATATGGCAGCATCACAGATGGGGGGCTCCAGAGCCTTAATGATGAACCTTTACTTGCTGCCAACTGTAGCCAGCTTTCTGTTTAATGATGATTTAATTTATAAAGGACAGAAAACTTGAGTAGTGGATGAAAGGGTCTAACAGTATTAAAGCTTTGGTGTCCTACTGAAAAAAATATTTCATTTAATGGATAACATGATTAGACTGTAATAACATCGTTTTTCTTTGTTAATGCTTCAAAATGACAAAACACAAAACACAAAAGAATACAACATCGTGAATTTTATTAAAACCGAAAAGACTGAAAGAGACAGTTGGTGAATGTTAACCTTTTGGCTTAAGTTTTAAGTTTAAGACATAAGGCTTTCTTTTGTGATTGCTGTGATACAATGCAATGATGAAAACTACTATCCATTTGGGAATATTACTATCCCCAAATATTAGTTCCATTTCTTTTTTGATTAATGGATGACTCTGTGCTTCTTGGAAGATTAACCATTGATGCTTATCATTCCCTTAAGGGCAAGAATCCAAATGATAAATCAGTTTTGATGTTTCCAAGGGCAGAGCATATGGCACTACAGTTTTTCTAATAAAAAAAGTAAGATGGATTAGATAGTCCAGATTGTCATTTTGAATTAAAGAAAATGATAAGGAAAGAAAAAAGATAAGTAGATTGAGTTTTCAAGGAGACACAGTTGAAATAAAACATTGCAATCTGGACAGATGAGTGAGAGCAGTTTGTGCTCTTAAATCTCCCAGTGACCAACATGTAAGGCTTAATTCTACTTTAAGCTCATTCAGTTTTTACATAATATGAAACTCTTCAAATTTGTCGGTCTGTATGTAGGTTTTATTGCAGATATCCAGTCAAAAAATGACTAAACTTAATAAAGGTGTCTACATAAAACATTCATATCATCTTACATAAACACTTCATAACATGTTGATAAATGGTGATCAGCATTCATTCATATTTGTTTTATAATTGCTGTATGTTCTCCAGTTCATTTGCGTATCTCCTTTGTGGGGGCTATTGTCATTGTTGCAAAGCTGTTTATCTCGCTGTAATCATCCATGTTTTTACTGACATAAAGTGCTGCAATGTTTATGAAGTGTGTGAAAATGATTACCTCTGTGCTGTTTAACTCAGCAAGTCCAGTTTTGGCTAACCACCAAGTGCCAAAGCCAGTACTGTAAGGTGTGTCATACTGGAAACAGCGCTGTGTGTGGACTGCACCCAGAATTCTTTCTGACAGGGACATGTGATTATAGTCTTTTTATAATAAAATGTTCAGATAATAATGATATGCATGCAAAAGCATCTTGTGACATGTTATGACATTCTTTATTAAACTATTGGTGATCACTGTTATTACGTCGTCCGAGTTCTGACTCCTCCTTAGGGCCATCACAATATTTAGATAGTATTATCATAGACTACTCTTTTTTTCTCACACGGATAAATAAAAGTTTGCATTATTATCTGTGAAACTCTCTCATATTTGTTTTTGCCCTTTACATTTATACTTTACATAATTAAGCCAGAGCCGACACTACACCAATACTTATTTTCCAGAGTAACTGTCAGATTATATATACCATCTTAATGACTTTTTAGTGGTATAATATATAGATGTAAAACATGGTGTTGCTTCTCACTGATTTGTCATTTGAGGCCTAATTATACTCCACACGCCAGAAAAAAAGCTCCTTTAGCGCAAGGCAGCACATTTTTTTTTCGCTCATACACGCAAAAATGTCATAACAAACAAATGTAGCTCATATATTGTAGCTTATACAGCTTATGCATTGTAGCCTGTGGCTCGCCCTTTGTTGTCGGGTAGAGACGGAGCAGCGCGAGAGGGGAGGCGGCGCGGGGCCACGAGGGTCGGTCTGCCACTAGGGGGCTCACTGCCGTTGGAGATTGTATTGTGGGTATGCAGTGCTGTGAGTGTGAGCTGATGAAAAGATCTTTGCGGAGTGTACTGCTTCTTTCCCAAGCTTTCTATGAGTTGGGTGGTGGACAAGGGGAAGGGGGGCATTAGTGACACTGTCTGTAACTCTAAAAAAGAAATAAACTGTTTGCTAAAGAAAATGTATTGCAGTGACACTCATTCATTGTTTGTGCCCCAAGAAATCCAAAAAGGGTTAAAAGAAACAAAAGAAATAATGACGGCTGGGGTCTATTACCCTAGGCCATCATAAACACATGCATATCTCTATAAAATTTAAATAATTTAATCTGTGTCCCCTTATTTCAAGTCAACCCTGTTACTGGCACAAAACCCCCCCCTGTAAAATAATGGCACACACACAGCAGTGACATAATTTACATCATTTACAGGAATAGGATTTCCAACATTCAATACACAAGTAAGTTTCTCTCTTGTTGGGGATGGGGACATCATACTGCGTCATTCCTGTTACTAATTTTTAACATGAATTAAAATAATATTTTTTGTGTCTTGATATTTACCGTATATATAAGTAAGATCATTTCAAACTGTATCACATCTGCTCTTGTGTCCTTTTTTAGTTAACAAGAGGCAAACTAGCTTGAAATTGTCAACCTGGTTACTGTCAGTCCTGTTACTTTTCTATGATGACATATCATAAAATATAATAAAATAAAATAAAATAAATTGCCTGAGATGGCACCATAACATTTATTGTCATTTTAGTATGTCTTTTTTCCAGGGATATTTAAAAAATTGAGAAAACATTTTCTAATTCAATTTTTCAAAGTTGAAAACTTACTGATTTCGTGGAATGGCCTTTATATGTAATCTTTAGATGACCTGTAGATGTTTTAGGTCATTGACAGAGACAGACAGTGAGCTTAGCTGCAGTGACATGACAGCATGCCTTCATATTTTACCATGTTTGTCTGGGAAATAAGAGTTCTTCTTTCTTCTCATTGACCCACCATTTATGACAGAAAGAGAACAATATGTTGCTGTAATATGTGAATGAGTGAGTGAGTGAGAAAGAAAGAAATGAAGATATGGAATTTATTTCTGGTGTCCAAGAAGGGAAGAAGCAAACCCATAAACTGTGGCATTTCCCTGGCTAATCGTGCTAGTCCAAGGGACAACTGCCTGTTGCAGTTTATTTTCACCTACCATGGAGTAATAGCATAGGCCTACTTTGTTATATCCCTCACTCCTGCTGATACACTATCACAACTATAACAACTACCATTTTTCCCCAAAGTTTTAGTTTTGTCAAGGTGAGAGAGGAAGCACACTACCTTGGCCCAAAGCCAGCAAAACAGTACAAAAACAGTACAAAACCAGTACAAAACCAGTACCTGTGGGGCGTTCACCCTGCAATCAGAAAGTTGTGGGTTTGAATGCCAGTGGCATCTTTGAGGTACCCTACTGTCCCCACTGCTCCCTGGGCATTCCTGGCTGTCCACTTCACTTGGTGAAAGGGTTAAATGTAGTGTGTTCACATATGACAGAATGGTCACTTTACTTTTAAACGCATCCGGGGCGGAATCCACGAGCAGCAGCAACAGTAATCAGTCCCAGGGAAATCCAAAGCTGTAGTCAGTTCACAGAAAAAAGGGTAAAACCACTGCTGTTGTTTGAGTAGTCTTCTAAAAACAGTTCTCACTGTTTCTTCATCAAGACAGGCAAAAATGGCCACACTAATGTATCAACTAATGATTGATGTTTGAAATCATGTCTGTTATTGGCTGACAGAAAGACAGAGATTAGAGCTTCTTGAGGTAAAACTGAATGCAGCAATCTTTAAATAAATTGGCATAGCTGAGAGTGTAGTATTTATATATGAACATGTGCACATATATAGGTGTATGTGCGTGAAGAGAGATATGTATATCATTCAAGTTTTAACAGCAATACTTCTATTAAAAATTCCTTTCCTGCGGAGGCACAGCTTCATCAGAAATCAGCTGTCCCAAACTACTATCTTACATTCAGCTCCTGTGAGAGCTCCTGTAAATCATCCTAAAATGTAGCTTTTAAGTCACAGCAGTATCAATTCAATTCATCAAAGTGAGGGGCAATCACACAATACCACCAAAACTGGGAGGGGGAAAGCAAACATGTGCTTTCTCATAAAACTAGCCACTTATTTTTTGCTGATTCCTCTTGGAAAATATCAAACACTTCCCAAGGTTATTGTCAGAAAGCTTACCTGTTAGCCCAGTGTAGTGTGGTGGATGAACCCAAATGCGGACTGAACATGAGAGAGCTGGCAGACCACACACCTTGACCTGAGAACACTCTCAGCAGAGAGTAGAGATTCCCACCCATTCTCAAACACACACAGTATATAATTGGTAGAAAAGAACTGGAGTAATCACGGTACCAGCTGGATTGGAGATGAGTTGGGCATGGGACTGCATACTACATAGAGGATGAACCGACTGGTGACACAAAACCATTCCTCAGGACCGTAGCCTTCCCAGTCTGATGGACTGGGGGGTGAGCTTCATTGATTCAGTATGGAGGTGCGGGTTGTGGGTGGAGAGCCAAACCCTGTCACTAACTTGGAATAATTGTCCTGGGGGTGCCAACGGTGATGCTGCTAGGTGCAATGGGCATTGGCCCGCTGGATTGCCAGTGCTGCTGGCACCTGTGAACCAACTGTTGGGCTGACGGTACACCAACCTCTGATTCTTGGTGTTCAAACATTGGGGGGTTAGAAACCTCAACCGTTGCATACCTCAAACAGACTGAGCCCATTAGCCGACGAGGTGAGGTGGTTGTGGGAGAGCTCATACCAGATGTGGTACGAAACCCCTCAGGAAGCGTTCCAGTTGTTGGTTGCTTCGTCTGACCGTTAGTCTGGGGATTTAAGCCTGAGGAGAGACTGCAGGAGGAGTCTATCAGATGGCAGCTGGGTGATGACAGCCCCTGTGCCAACGTCGGAGGTGTCCACCTCCACAACTAATGGCTTGGATGGATCCGGGTGAAGAAGGATGGGTGCATCCCAGTGGTGAAGAGAAGGCAAAAATTATGGAAAGCTTGGAATGGTTTCTCTGGTATGGTTGAATGGGATCTTGAATGGTTTGGTGAGGGCAGTAAGAGGTGCCACAGCTGAACTGCAGCCCTGGATAAAGCGGTGATAGAAATGAGCAAACCCCAGAAAGTGCTGATGCTGCTTAAGCACTTTGGGTAGGGGTTGGAGGCACCTCACAACAAAGAGCCCTGTGGCCGCTGGGGAGGGAGAAGGTCTGATAGTGAAGCCCCTTGGCAATGCACTCCTCCATGGCCTTCTATGAAGTCTGCTGAGTGATGGGGCTGGATTGAAGGGCCGACCAGCTACGACAGTGCAGTATAAGCTCCCCACCACCTCTGAATCCACAAAGGCAGTGGTCATGACCCGCTTGTGGCCCAACTGGATGTGCGCCTGGATGGTGAGGCGGGAAACAGCCGGTATGATATAGGAGATACTGTTGGAGGTGAGTTCCTCGTCCTATTCACCTGGTCTGGTTTCCCGGATGGAGAGGATGGTATTTGGGGCATAATAGGTGCAGAGGCCCTCGCAATAGCGTCAGGTCGTCTCCTCAGTGATCAGGGAGATGCACCCTATCTGCATGGGTTCCCCGGCTCCGGAGTGCTCCCCATTAATCTCCACAGCTTGCCAAGTCACAGTATCACACCAAACAGCAAAATCTGCTGGGTTCACAGCGAACGGCTCAGTCATTCTGCCAGAAAGCTTACCACTCACCCATCAAAATAATTAAATTCAGGTGTTCCAGTCACTTCCATGAGCACAGGTGTTTACCTTCAAGCACCCTGGCATGCAGACACTTCTACAAACATTTGTGAAAGAATGTGCCGCTCTGAACCTGTGCAACTCAGCCACAAAGCGGTAGGCCATGTAAACTGATGGAGCGCGGTCAGTGGATGCTGAGGCATAGAGTGCGCAGAGGTCACAGATTTTCTGCAGAATCAATCGCTACAGACCTCCAAACTTCATGTGGCCTTCAGATTAGCTAAAGAACAGCGTAGAGAGCTTCATGGAATGGGTTTCCATGGTCGAGCAGCTGTGGTGTATAGCACGCCACCACTGGACTCTAGAGAAGTGGAGGTGTGTTGTATGGAGTGATGAATCACGCTTCTCCATCCGGCAATCTGATGGAGGAATCTGGGTTTGGTGGTGAGAACGAGAACGAGAACATGAGAACGACTGCATGATACCGAGTGTGAAGTTTGGTGGAGGGGTGTGGTGTGGATTGTTTTTCAGGAGCTTAGTTCCAGTGAAAGGACTCTGAATGCTTCAGCAGACCAAGAGATTTTGAACAATTTCAGGCTCCCAACTTTGTGGAAACAGTTTGGGGAGGTCCGTAAAGACATGGATGAGTGAGTTTGGTGTGGAGTAATTTGACTGGCCACGACCCGATAGAACACCCTTGGAATGAATTAGAGCGGAGACTATGGGCCAGAACTTCTCGTCCACCATCAGTGTCTGACCTCACACATGTGCCTCTGGAAGAATGGTAAAAAATTCGCATAAACACACCCCGTGAAGCTGTTATAGGTGCAAAGGGTGGGCAAACGTCATATTAAACCGTATAGATTAAGAAAGGGATGTCACTTAAACTCATATGCATGTAAAGGCTGGTGAGCGAATACTTTTGGCAATATAGTGTATTTTACAATACACATGTCCATATTTTATATTTTTAGATTGTATAGTGTACATTTTATACTGCACTGCTGGTATTTTATTCTGTTCTATTGTTTTTTTTTTTAATTTTTGCAGCTCTTACCTTTGTGCTGTCCACTTTTGGCCGTGACAAAGTAATATATCCCACTTGTGGGATAAATAAACATTTTATCACTTATGACACTTTTTCAGTATTCCAAAACTCCATCTGGATATGGTGTTTACGTGCTTGTGTGCAAATTCTGGATGCATTTCTGTGCTTCTTTTTTAGAAGAGGAGTTTTGCGATTGTATACATACAGCTACCTTATATCCACATACATTTTATATGCTCCATTTACTATATAGCTGCAGGTTGGAGTTAGCAATTAGAGGAGAATTTGATATACAGTGTATCCAGTCAATGGGTAAAATTAGCTTCTCTTTGTATCTAGGTGACTAGTACAAGTCATGTGATCAGAGAATGAAGAATTGTTAACATCACAGGAATTGTGACTGAGGTGAGAATGTAAAGAAAGCAGTGCGCTAACTATCCCATGCTAAATGAAATAGTAAAGGTTAACATGTTATCAGCCTGCCAATTTAAAAGGTATAGATAGGTTTGACCACAGCCTTTTTTCAGGCTTATTTAGATCTTAGGGCACTGATCATCTACAAGCCCCTAGAATTCTATGAGCTACAGCAGAATCTAAAGTTCTCCAGCTCTGGAATATTCTTCTGGTTAATCTTTGAGACTCACACAGTCTCAGGGTCGACGCCACCTAAGTGTTTGCTAAACGCTACTGGAATATTTGGAAATATTGGAATTTTTGGTTACAAAGACAGTAGAGTATTATAGAAAAATCTTGTGATAAATCTGCCACTAGGTGTCACCAACTCATCTAATACACAATTGCATCTAGTCTGTTGATTTGAAGGGAAAAGCATCTATAAAATACAGGAATTAAATAATGGAGAATTTTAAATCAAGCTTTTAAACTTAATAATATATTTGACTGAACAGTATTTGAATGAACTGAGCAGTGTCTGAAACTAATGATTACTCAAAGGTTTTAGACACGTTTCTCCTTCATTGGGGGAAAAAACAAACATGATATTTGCTTTAAAACTGTGTTTTATTAATGCTTGTTTAGCACAAAAGATTTTTAGTACTGGAGTTAGTAGAAGCCTTTATGAAATTGATTACTTATTCAGTTTCAAGACTGAATTTCGAAAAGGCTGCAATGGCTACAAAATATTGTGCATTTATTACATTGATTACTTATTCAACTGGAAAACTGAATTTATAACAAAATATTTAGCTACAAATTATTGTTCATTTTGAAATGTGGTATTTTTAGTCTTAAGCTGGTCCTTCATGAGATTATGCGATAGTAAGAAAAGTAAGAAGACTTCAGACCAGTGATATGAAAATGGATTACTTAGGCTTTGGGTTATTACAGATCAAGGCAAACGGCTGGTAAAAAAGTACATTCAAGATGTTATTCCCCTGTTGCCCAGGCATATTCACTTGAGTTTCTGAGGTAAACTGGTAGTGGTATCTCATTTAACCATCATACTTTTTTGTTTTTTCTTCATATACATACTTCCACTGTTGCCTGGCTCCACCGCTACCACCACTGCACTACTGGCTTATCTGATGCATGGAAACCTTATTTCATTACTTTAGGCTTGATGTGGTTGCCCTGATTTTTGTACATGTTCATTTAAACTTTTATCACCTTCCTGAAGAACCCCTGTGATAATCTGCCATGTGTTTTTTTCTTCTTTGCTGCACACTCAAATGACCTACCTGGACCTTTACCAATTGTTTAACATTGTTTTCTGATCATAAAGATAATTCTTTTGTATTTTTCTGAATGCAATTTAATTTGCAGAAGATGATGGGTTTGCAGAAAAGTATTCTTTTTAGTTTTGACTCTTCTCAAGTTTTTACTCTCAGGGTATTGTAGTTTTTCCCTTGGTGGCTTGCTTTGTGTCAAAACAAAACTCTTGCTCTGTGTACCTTTAGCAGCACCGTGAATTGAAAATCACAGTGCATTTCCCTTTACATACAATGAGGAATGCCAGTGAATGTGTTATCAAGGAAGGTCTCTGAGCTAGATGAGCAGTAAGAGAGGGAAGTTATTATTGGTATTTATTATTTTTCCCTACCTGCTGGTGCAGGGTTATATAATCAAAATCATACAATGTTCGAAAGGTGTGCAAAAGATATGTTTAAAACAATGGAATAACAAAAATGTATCTTTTGAATAATATGATGAATCATATTTACAGTGACCAGGGGCAATGGAAAAATTTTATAAAGTTCACTTTAATACATTAATAATGTAGCCTTTTTCTGGTCATTCTTTGGATTTTGCGCTCACTGTATAAAAACTAGCATCATGTATTTGGAGCCTGTACTACTATATAAGCCTTAACAGGCTTTAAGGTGGGAAGAACACACTAAGAGACCTCGCCATTTGTGAGGTGGCTGCTGAATCCGTCCTATGAGGGAGCTTTCCCATTCCCATTCTCCCACAATGCATTTCATCTTCGCCACCACTATTCTGCTGATTCTCCCCCTGGTTGTCATTCACTCTACAATGTCATTTTCAGGAAAATGACTTCAAGCATGAGCAGGTTTGAGACTCCTCATCTGAGGCAGAATGGACAATGTTATTTTTTGCCAAAAAGTAATCATCCGCTTTGAAAATTCCCCCATTTGTTGTCCCTCTTTCTCTCACTCTCTCTCTCACATGCACTTCTGTGCCGCAGTGAGCAGTGGCACTCTGCACTTGGCTACTCATGGCAGGACAATCGGTGCTTGAGCAAGGCAATATCATCCCACCGGCAGCTCTCCTAACAACCCCCTAGTCACAAGAGAGCTAAGAATCTAATAAAAGTAGCAGAAAGATGTATTAAAGGTAGTAAATATACGCATCAAGCCCAGTGAACTGTGAACATTGTGAATTGGTTTTTAAAGCTTTGTTAAGACTAGAACGCACAGATGTTAAAAACAGGTTCAGATGTGGAGACAGATGGTATTTGATTATGCAGCAGACTGTTCATGTAATACAAAGATGCTGGTTCAGCCCAACTGCAAGGAGCCTGTCTGCTCAAAGCTCATGGGGAACATAGAAGGGGGACTCAGGTGGCTCCAGGGGTTCTTCCTTCAGTCCAGAGAAGATGGAAAAATAACGAGTGATGGAAAACAACCACCATTCAACACAAATTTGGCAATCTCTGTGTTTTTGCAATGTGCATGTATGAGTCAGGGCAACAACAACAATATTAATATAATACTAATGATTGTAATAATAATAATACGCCCATATTAAGCTTGAATAAGATTAAAGTCTCTATAAACACTGTAATTTGAAAATAAGGGCCACAAGACAGCAAAGGTGTCAAAGGTTTATGATACAAGATCATTGAAAGGCTTCTGATATTCGATTGTAAGGGTGTCCATATTATAGAAAGCCTTTGCCATTTTCCCTCTGCTTTAACTGGAATTAATAACAGTGATTTGTCCCTATTTTTTATACATAAGAACATGGAAGCAACATAATTCTTGCGTTATCTCTTTAGAGAGCGAGAAAGGAGAGGGGGAGGTGGTAAAAATTTTCAACAATGAATGAGCTAACACAAACACAGCTGTTTTATTGTTGTGCTGTTAAGATGTGCCTTTCAAAGGCGCGCTGATGAAATCAAACAGAAGGGGAGCGGTGCACAGTTCCGCTTGTCATTATGGCGCAGGGGGGAGTGACCCTTCCTCCTGTTCTGTGGAGTTGCTGGAGCGCTTGGGCGGCTAAAGTGCCTCTTTGTATCAGCCTATAAATTATAGAGGTAGCTGCCTTACTTCTCTTAACACCACACTGCAACAATAGTCACACATTACGCTTTACTCCCACTCTTGCCAATCTTTTACTCACATATGTCATCATTTAATATATAATTAAAGTTCTCTCTCTTTTGGGGATTGTTATTGTTTAATGGACCACAAAAAGCTGTCCTACAATGCCGGCAGGTTGACTAAGAAAAATGCTTACAACAAAAATAAAAACAACTTTCGAATTATGCTGGAAGTTCTAAGGCATTCATTCTTTGTGTTGACTCCTGAATGATCAAAAGAATCTGGTTTTGTATTTATTTTGCCCCAGTTTGCTTATATATACTGCACACACATTCATTTCAAATGAGATGGAAGGCACAGTAGGCAATCTGCCCGCATCATTGTGTTGGGGATATAAAACAAAGGACCCTTAAAAAAACAAACAAACAAACAAACAAACAAACAAACAAACAAACAAAAACACAATAACAATTTTCACTGTTCAATCAACAGCAAATAATGTTCTTCTAGCAGCTATTGCTTATGAAATTATAACGTCTGCAAATACTTAAAGAACTTTTTCTTCTGTGAAATTGGAAAAAGATGTTAAAGTTTTAAATTCTACCAAATAACAGTGGAGATTATCTCCATGAATTGTACATGAAACAAGTTATGATGAATTAAATCAATGAATTAAATCCATTTTGAAACAGCAAAATCCACAATGTAAACATGTATATAAACCTTTAGTCTGTACATGGCTAATATAGTCATGACCAGAAATATCAAATGATATACTAGATATAAAAAAGGCATAACAATACCCTCATATTGCTGGATTATAAAACCTGTGTTTATACACACAAATGTCAAAAATGTTCAAAATATCTCTGAAACTGGAATATTTCATAACATAGCAACAAATCTACACTAGCTCACATCACACTGTCTCTTTCTCTTTCAAGTGTTAACTGATGAAAAATTATGTGAAAAATTTTAAAGACTATAAAATCATTAAGCTAAATTTAATTAAATCTCAGCTGGCTGAAGCAAGTAAACCAAAGAATGCAGGAGTGAAAAGGTTAATATTTTAAATGCGTATGTTCCGGAGTTTAATCACAGGAAACCAACCTTTATATGGATAGAAATCCAGTTAAATCCAGAGCTAAACCCAGACAGTTCTTTCCAAAACTACGTCGGTGACAAACATACAGTGAAAAAAACAATAAAAAACACATACAAACACTTTTACACACAAACTGAGTATTTCCTCGATGTTACTTTAAATGCCTAGAACTGGATGCACTTTAAAAAGAATAATAATGCAATTTATTACAGTAACCGAAATATTCTTTATTTTTCTACCTTTAGTTGTGATAGAATCATAAAACAATAGAGAAGAAAATACACTACTGTTCAAAACCGATATTGCTGCATTAAGATAACATCACTTCCTAGTTAATGAGTAGACAGCAGAAAGAAATTAGAAATGTCAAATTCATCCAGAAAGATGAGCAGAACTGTAAATGATTTAAGAATGATTGAGAAAGCTGTATAATATTTAGAATTATGTAAAAATAACATTAAGAATGCCTTGTAAATGTGATAGAGGCAGATTTACTGTAAGGTAGAAATGAATAAATAGTCAATAAACAAACTATTACTGTACATAATTTTTCATCTCAGTCTTTCAATCTACACTCAATCGGGTAAATAATATAAAAACAGTTACTAATATGACAAGGCATGCTAAACTTTTGAAGGGCAGCGTACAATAACCGTAATCAAACTGGAGAAAGATGCACCGAAAGCCTAATTGTATTGTATTCATTTTAATAAACGTGTTACGAAGCTCATCCAGAAATCTTTTTGATATTTTCCTTTGAAAAAAAAATTGTTGGTGTTAGCAGTTCCAGGCACTTTTTTCAATGTTCTGGGGAATATGCTGCTGATCATTTTTATGTGAGATCACACAAGCATTTCCTGGTTGTTTTTCTACTTGCTAAATGAAAAATACAGAGATCTTTTTTTACCATGTGGTTCCATGTCTGAGCCAGTGGTGACAGTGCATTAAAACGGGTCTTAATATGTTGCTGTCATTTGTCTAAATGAATTTTATGTGTGTTTATGTGTGTGCCGCTTGAAAATGCACAGTTTTTTAGTTTTTAGCTTTAACTTTTTACCTCCACAATGCATAATGAAAGCATAGCACTTTGTTAGATTCATTGTGTGTCTAATGACTGCAGATAGCGCCAGGTCTGGCGGCAGAATGACAACACTTTGTCCTCTTTTGTGCTCATTCATCTAGAAGTCAGCAGGTTTTTAAGGCTTTGTGATGACAATAACAACACGTCTGTGTTTGCGTTCATCAGCAGCATTTGCTAACTGCAAAGGTTTTCAGGGCAGATCTCATGTCTAGGCTTTTGCCCTCTTGAGCCACCTCTTATTATTTGAGCTAGAAACTGGTGTACTAGAAAAAGCCCTTTCACTTAAATGTAAAAATCTGATGCTTGCAGATGTGTATAAAAAGTAGCATGTCTAATGGGATTTGTCAAAAAGTATATACAATAAAATAATTAGAAGATAAATGTTCATGCAGGTTAAAAAAATAATAAAGTATTATGATAAATTTGGCTTTTTGTGTATTCATGCTTTCCTGTTTGTTTATGCATTGGGCATTGTGTGTTTGTTTGAATAAGTGTGACAACATGCTTTTTAAGAGCAAAAATGGTTTCTCAGTGGGAAGGCGTCCATCCTTTTTGTGCCGAACTGGCTTGCCCCAGTATGAAATAGCCATGTTGCTTAGTTACAGGAGAGACTGCTCTGTCAAGGAAAAAGCCTGTGAGTAGGCCTCCCTCCCTGGACCCAGTGCAGCGCTATTAGAATGCACATGCAATACAAGGACACTGGACCACAGCTCAAACTGAAGAACATATAGATTGAAAATATTTATTACTAGAAAAGGTAAACCCCTTTAATCTTTTTTTCAAACAATAATTTATTTTATGTAGCATTGTCAGGAGAAACAAGAATACCACAGTTCTTTTTGCAAGCATTTATAACATAAATTGTAATAATTATATTAATCACAAATAATAATTACATCTATACAAGATGAAAATGTAAGTCTTATTCAAAAACTGTAATCACACATTGCAAACATCCTGGCATGAAGAATTCTGTTGCTTACCATCTTTTGATAAACAAAATATCCATTTAAAGGCAAGAGGAAAGGGCAGTTAAAGATTAAACACACTTAAAACAATTCAAGTTTAAAGACATGTTCCTAAAGAAACAGCACAAAAAAATAACAGCTAACAGTGGCTGGGGTTTCAAAATAGAAATGCTACCTTATTGTTCATACAGATCAAGGAATGGCATGATAAAGTGACCAGAAATACCAATTACTACTCATGCAGAAGCTCCTGCAGACAATTGGGAGATTTGAAAATCTCTGGGACCTCACTGTCCAGCTTGCAGATGACCTTGTATATAGCCTTCTTCCAGGAAGGATCAACATCTTTGCCTGCAACAATGGCATTGAAAAACTCCCGTAATGTGATCTGTGCCACTTCCAGGAATCGTTCCGGAACCTGATGATACACAAGGAGACAAAGACATTAATAAATGTATTATGTTTCAATCTCAGGTCTCTGATTAACCAAAAAAGAGCAAAGTGCTCTACCAAGACAGCTAGTGGCACTTCTGAGGTACTTTTGAGGAAGGTACCATCCCCACACACTGCTCTGTGCTCCTGCTGCCCACTGCTTCACTACGTGAATATAGAGGAAAAGTTTCATGCTGTTCACACTGTGTGCTGTGGGCTGTACACATATGACAGAATGGGCACTTTGCACACTCACTTTACAGAATTGGTCAAATGAGAGATTTCTGTTCACTGAGGTCCTGGCAGCAACTGCGTGGCTTTTTGTTTTACTATAGCTGCAACACACTCTGCTAGGACTGCCCTGAACGCCCTTCTGATTGTTATATGTACCGTACCTCTCACTAAAAGCGGCCAGTCTCTGTAGGAATGTTTTTAATCCAAGAAGTTTGATAAATATGGTCACTGCTTACCAAATTCTTGGCAGGTTTAAGGCCATATTATTAATGCGATAAAATTTGTTAAAATGATATAATTGTTCTGATCATCTTTAAATGAAGATGGCTTCAGTTAATGGCTGTGAAAGTAAATTGAATAGTATGTCCATTTCATTATTTAAATATTGTCAAAAATCTTGCTCCAATTCATGGCTTGAGAATGCCTTCAGGGCTAAACATGAACTTAGTTAATAACTAAAAAAGTGCTTTGCTGACTTGTCTTTGATTTGACACAGAACCATATCTTTAAATATTCCGTTTCTGTAGTTTCATTCTACTTTGGGAATGGATTTAAAAATGTCCAGTTTTTCTAGACGTTTTATTTATGTAGGCATGCAGAGCCCACTGGACTTTACTTGTGTTGTCACTCAGAGGTGAATGCGTTTATTTCTAAGTTGCAGATCTCCTAAAATCTTCTTCTTAGGGTCTTTTTCCCTGTTGCTTATTAGACATTCTGTATCTATTTCCAGAAGCATTATAAATTAAGCTTATTTAGAAAAAAGTAAACACTAATCTCTTTTAAATAGTGCAGGAGGTGCCTTCAGATACTTTTGGCTTTTAATGACTTTTTTTTAACAAAAATATTAAAGCAAAAACATTTTTAGGAGAAACAGACAGAAACTACACAGATCAGGGGAAGTGAATAGCATTAATGATCCACAACAAAAAGCACCTACAATAGACAAATGGGTATCAGAATTAGACCATGGAGCAAAGGAATAATGTGGCCTGGTCTGCTGAATCAACACCAGGTGCATACGTCACTTACCTGGGGAGGCACTAAGGTAAGAAAAAAGCAGTGTGATGTCTCGGCATTCACACAGATACTACTTCAAACTACCTAAACATTATGACTAATGGACACTTTACAATTAATTGTTGCAGACCAAGTACAGCTCTCCATAATAAGGATGTTCCTTAAAGGATCTGCTAAAAGTGTATGACCCCATGCCCTACTCTGTAGTGTTAAAATCCAGTAATTGAAACACAATCCACTACTGTGTGGATGTATCAGCTCCTAGCTCACCATCAGTCCCATCAACCATGGCCTGACTAGTGCTACTCAATGCTTGGGGACCTTCACCATTCACAGCCCTAAGTGTGTTAAATATTTAAGGCATCCCCTTGTTTACCTTGGTTTACATTGGAAGATTGTGGGTTCGAATCCCAAGAGTGCCAGTGGCAAGATGCCATCCCCAAACACTGCTATCAGGCTGCTGTGTTGCTAGTCGTCCACTACCTGACTTAGGTGAATGCAGACAAAGAATATCACATTGTTCATCATTTGCTATGCTGCGGTGTGTCCACACGCAAAAAGGGCCATTTATTTTGATGATGCAACACTGAATTATAGCTGATTTAAAACCTCATCAGAAAGAAGGTGATAGGCTCCAAGTCAGTTACTGTAGATGAGTCAACTGTGTGCAATGATTTCCATTCTGCCCCACACATTTTCCTGGGGCAAGACTGAATAGTGTGTATGTGTTTGGCGGGGGGGATGGGGGGAGGAGTGGGCGGCAGGGGGGCGACTTGCCCAAGTGCTTTTGGCTCAGGATCTGTCTCCGTCTCCTTCTCCGTCCCCTTTCCCAAGGGGCACAGCCTTCAGGGGTCATTTATTTGATTATGCTGACTGTCCCAAGTACACAATAAAAGCCTGATATAGCAGCCTGCTTGCCTTCAGTGTCCTGCAGATACTCATCATGAGTGTCAGGACATACCAAGGTTAGTGGTCACAGGGATGGCGCTTGTAGGCAAAGGGCTTGCCAAACGCACTTGGCTGATGAATGAATGTCACATACATGGAATAGAAGGGGGTGGGAGAGAGAGGGAGACAGAGAGAATAAGGGAGGGGGGATTACAAAGGTTATAAATATTCTCCCCCAGTGCACCTGACAATCCAACTGACAACCTGCTCTATTCTTTTTGCTTTTAAAGAACTAATTGCTACAGCTTTTGGAAAAAACAGAACAAGCGTGGGACAATCTTGATACGGGAGACAGAGTATCAAGATTGGATTCAGAGCTTGGCTTTGAAGTGAGACTTGATCTCCTAGACCAATTTAATTCTACATCGTGTGTTTGGCATTTTATGTTTCAAGCACATTTCACACAAATTATTATTTATAATATACTGTCTTTTATACATACTAATGTAAGAGTAAGTAGAGTATAGTAGAGGTGCGCCGATCCGATATACTGTATCGGTATCGAACCGGTCCTGAACTAAATTACAGGATCAGAAAGGAATAAAAAACACAATCCAATCTAATAGAAAAATATGGAAAATAATTACAGCATGCATAACGTCATTTGCAACGTGCATAACATCAGAGGATGCATCACGTGATAAGAATTTCTGTTGTGTGTGAGATTTGCCAACATGTCGGCAGTATGGAGTTACTTAAGACTACCGAATGTATTGGGATGCCTCACCCAATACTTTATCCCACCACGAAACATGCTCATGGCTTTTCTAGACGGGGCAACCATCAATCTTCATGAAACTTCAGAGTTAAATGGGGCTCTATGAGACCTTTCCCGAAGACCCTCGTTTGCCGGCGATCCGGTGTTATATGGTTCACCTCGACCGGGTGTCCCCCCTTCACATTTGTATTACAGGGTCTTCGGGTCCACTGGACCCGGGGCTAGTAAAAGTGTGGTCCTGTGTTCCCTCAAATTACAGAACCATCATCTGCAGACCCTGGGCTGTGTTTGATACTGATGCAGTATAATAACAGAAATGTGATTTAACTTTAAGGAAAAGGGAACAAATTCAACACGTTTTATTTATATTACTTGAAAATGGGATGAAGTAAACATCTGTTGAGAATTTTAACAAAAAAGGTTTGAATATGTTGAATCAAAAGCCCCAAAATGCAATGGGTTTTTATAACACGTTTAGTGTGAAAATTGCACTAAATGATGAAAAAATTACACCTCTGAATTTATGCTGTTTTTACAAACGGCACCCCATAGGGGACATCTTACTACACCATGTTCTCTGTGCAATGTTTCTCCCTCTCCCCACAGGCATGGTTTTTGTATTTGTGTGAAGGTATACAAAATGTACCTAGGCATTTTTTGAAATCTTTATTTTTTGTTTTCTGTTTTAAAAAAGACTCAGCAAGTATCAGATTTGTATCATATGGACAGATATCCAAATGTAAAATATCGTTATCGGACATAAAAAAGTGGTATCGTGCCATGTCTAATTTGTAGTTAGTGAAAAATAGCTGCAGTAGAGAGTTATTAGTTCATACTTGTTTTAATTTTGTAAAAATTAAAATGCAATATACTCAACTTTCAAGAGTTTCTTTTATTTTAACATCATGTTGTTGGGAATAGGCTTTACACATAATCTAAACCTATAAATATATTTTTACATCAGCTGTTATTCTTTTGACCAATCAGTTTTATTGCTGACAACAGCTGTCACACGCACCAGTGATGTGATGCGCGTGAGGCCACGGAAGTGACATAGTCAAGAGGTATATAAACAGGAAGAAGGAACACACAGCACTCAGATATTTATTCCCAATGTCAGTTTAACTCCAGCCCGAATCTACTGGTACCGTGAATACTCTGGTCTCTCTCTCTCTATTTATATACTTGCTGTGTGTGTATAAGAATGTTGGTTCCCGGTGGGAATCTTTATACTCTTGTGGAGTGCTCTTACATCAAAGTGCGTGAATTACTGACTCTCTTGTGTGTGAATCTGCAATTGGGTTCTTCCACTACGCTACACTGGGCTAACTGTGGTTCAGGTACATTCTCGTCATGCCCTCATGACAGAATGTCTAAGCTGCAAACAGTGAACCCAGATGACTTTGGCACCCTGGTCGACATGGTGAACTGGTAGGCGGTTGAGATCGTGAACCTGAAACAGGAGATCATAGGCTTGTGTAAGCAACTCGCAACTCTGGAATGGGTGTGAAGCCGGTGTCCCAGGAGGTGGTCCAAACCCGTACCCCAAGGATTGTCTCTCCCTGAGAAATGGAACGGTGTAGACGGAAAGTGCAATGTCTTCCTAACCAACTTGTCTCTCTTATTTGAATTTCAGCCAGAGCGGTTTCTGACACCATGGAGGGTATCATCCAGCTAAGCCTCTGAGTCGACCAGTGCATGAGCTCTCGCCCGAGGCCAGTCCCTTGTACCCTTTATCGATCATGCCTATGCTGCTCATCTGGGTGTGGACCATGTGGCGCTATCTCAGCCTGTCACCATCACTGCTGCTGACACTCGGCCCCTGTCATCCAGTCCTATCATACACCAGACCCAACCCACCACCATCATTTTCGACAACCACACGAAGACCTCAGCTTCAACCTTTCTCATCTCACCTCACCTCAACTCATCTTGGGACACCCATGGCTCCTTCTGCACAATCTCCTGTGCCCAGCACAAAGTACTCCAGTGGGACCCAACCTGTCGGGAGCTCAGTCTCCAAGCGACAGAGCTTGGAGTCTGAGGCCCCCGACGTCGACCCAAACACCATTCCCGTGCTGTAGGGCTGTTCAATTCCCACCTCACAGACCCAACAATCCGGGCATCAACCTCCAGCCCAGAACGGTACTTCCTCATGGCCGTCTGTTCTCTCTTTCTCTGTCAGGGTCATGAAGGAGCTGAAGGAATCACCAAAGGGCTATGCAAACGGGACCATCCGGCCTTCATCCTCCCCCACTGCCAGGGAGTACATCTTTGTCAAGAAGAAAGATTTACATGTATTTACATTCATGGCATTTAGCAGACATGTTTATCCAAAGCAATTTCCATTCATACAGGGGACAGTCTCCCTGGAGTAGAGCTGGGATACTCTGATCCTTTTTCGGATCCGACTCCCTCTGAGTCACTCAGTAAAGTGATCCGGATCTGCG
>JBBPDB010000001.1:34243938-34256307 GCA_037974465.1 Brachypetersius altus
CTCGGATTTGTGATTCGTGAGTCATTTAATGGATCCGGGTGATTCACCCGGATGAGTCGTGAATCGCTCAGCTCTACCCTGGAGCAACTATGGGTTAAGGGTCTTGCTCAGGGACCCCGTGACCTCTTGGTCCAGAGGCAGGTCACCTACACATGAAGCTACCTCCACCCCTAGAAGAAAGATGGGGCCCTGCGTTGACTATCGGGATTCAACAAGCTTACTAAAAATGCCACCATCTTCACCAAACTGGACTTATGGAGTGCCTACAATCTTGTCCACATCAGAGAGGGTGACAAGTGGAAGACAGTCTTCATAACTCCCACCGGATATTACGAAACCCTTGTTATGTTGTTTGGACTATGCAACAGTCCAGTGTTTTTTGAACAATTCATTAAAGATGTTGCCATGACCATGGGTCGATGGTATGATACTTCGACGACATTCTCATCTACTCAAAGACCCTTGAGGAGCACACTCTTGGGGACTGTTGGTGCAGTCCCCAAGAGTTTGCCGGCCCATCAGATGTTCTGCAAGTTCTGCATCAGATGTTTCTTGGTTTTGTCATCTCCTCCCAAGATGCGGCGATAGATCCCCAGAAGCTGGAAGCTGTGTGTAGTTGAGTGGCAATGTCAAGTCAAGTCTAAAGTCTGTGGGTTGATGTTTGTAAAAACAGCTTAACAAATTTATTTTTTCATGTCATCGCAATTTCATACAATTTTCATACTAGATAAGTGTGTAAAAAAACACTGTTATATGTTGGTACATTTTCTATCTGCATAAATGTTAAATCTAAATCTAAACATTGAATCTTAAATATAAATGTTAAAAATACAGTAATCCCTCACTTTTTACACCCCCATATAGTGAAAAACTGCATTGTTGAGTTTTGGTCAAACAAATGCCTAAAAATACTTATTTTTATAGTGTAAACCCTAAATATGTATCAGTTTACTACATTACCCATAACGAAAATATAAAGATAAACTTGTATCCGTACTGTACATTTTACATTGAACTCCGGAAGTGCTAGAATGTAAATACCAATATTAATGCTGTACAGACTGCACTGTAATTCATACACGGATGTTTTCTTTGGTATGCCTGTCATTTCCTTTTGTATAAGTTGAGTAAATACAGTAATAATTTAATGATTTTTTAAAAATAAAATACAGTAAATGTAGGAGTAATCACCAATCAGCAGCATCTTGGCCCAACGGCCACCCCATATACATTTTCGTTAAGGGTAATGCATTTAGCTGAATTTACAATGAAAAGAAAGTGTTTCAAATAATGTATTTTTTTCTCAGAACCAAACTTAATTTGGGCAAAAATCACAGCAAATTTGTGGAAACAACAGGTACAATAATTTATTTTGTGGTAATATATAATTCTTCATGTTTTCGTTATTTATGTTTATATTTAAATTGTGTTTAAAATGAAATGGTATTCTGGGACCATATTTGGGGGCATATTTAAGGTTCACACCATAAAAATAGGCAATTTTAGCCATTTTTTGACCAAAACACAACAATGCGGTTTTTCACTATACACGGGTACTCTTGGAACGTAATCCCTGTGAAAAAGCGAGGGATTACTGTATATCTAACTGTTAAATATAAATCTTTATGTGCTTTAAATATTGCGCTTTAAATGTGGGATTTAAATGTAGCACTTTTACAAACAGCAATAATTTAGTAAAATTTTCACACAATTTTCCCAGAGATCCGGAGTTATTAGACGAAAACCGTTTGCCTTGGAAAAAAGTAATGGGACACCGAGGCGAGGTGAACGGTTTTTGGCTGAAAACAAGGGGTCGTTGGAAAGTGTGCAAGATACAAATAATTCCATGAAATGAAGATGATTTACGAGTTATGATTCACGAGTCACAGAACCTAAGTCTGAGTCAAGTCTCAAGTTGTTGAGGGCAAGTCTAAAGTCAATTCACAAATCTTTGTGCGACTCAAACTTGAGTCCCCATCTCTGCCTCTTAGTGCTCTCACCAAGCCTTCCCGGACCCCGGGAACCCCAAAGCCTTTCACTATCTCTATCATTTTTTCACATCTGCATCCTTCCTCCTTCATCTGGTTCCATCTATCCCATTTAGTTGAGGAGATGAACGCCTCTGATGTGGGCATAG
Source organism: Brachypetersius altus (assembly GCA_037974465.1). Taxonomy (NCBI): domain Eukaryota; kingdom Metazoa; phylum Chordata; class Actinopteri; order Characiformes; family Alestidae; genus Brachypetersius; species Brachypetersius altus. Next base: position 34,246,076 of record JBBPDB010000001.1, read on the forward strand.
GAACTGTCTTCTCCCATCAAGGTCCAGACCAGAACCTGCATCCACCTGTTCATGGTCTGACCTGATTACAATCGACAGCTCAACCCCAGACAGGCACGTTAGGCACTGTTCTTTGAACAGTTTCATTTCACTCTATCGTACTGCCTGGGGTTGAAGAGAACCAAGGCCAATGCCCTCTACACCAAAGAGTCTCACCTCATCCTGTCTCCTCTCCGGTGGGAGCCTACTGTAACGTTTTTGGCCTCCATACTGAATCCAGGAAGCTCATCCCCTGCTTCGTCGGATTAACCCTGCTACCTTCCGGGTCCAGCTGCCTCTCCCAGTTTAAACCCATCTTCTTCTCTCCTCTGCCTCCCCAGGAACCTGCTCTTCCTCCACCAAGGATCATTGACAGTGGTTCTGCCTACATTGCCCGGCGGATCCTTGACTCACGACGCGGTGGCAGTGGCACCCAGAATCTGCTCGACTGGGAGGGCTACAGTCTGGAGGAATGGTGTTGGGTTCCTGGTCTGTTCATCCTGGATCCATCTCTCATCTGGGACTACCGTCTTCGGGGATCCTCTCAGCCTGGTCCATCTGTTATTGATGATCCTGGAGGGGGGGTTACTGTTACATGCACCAGTCACCTGATGCGTATGAGGAAGTGACACCGTCATAGGGTATATAAACAGGAAGAAGGTAACATACAGCCCGCAGACATACAGCCCTCCCAGTGCCAGTTCAACTCCAGCCTGAATCTACTGGTACCATGAGTGTTTCGGTCTCTCTCTTTTTATTTATATACTTGCTGTGTGTTTGTAAGAACGTTGGTTCCCAGCCGCTCTGGACTGGCAATCGGATATACTGGGCATTGGGGCCCAGCAGGTAATTTTGGGCTGGCGCGGAATGCCGTCAGCACCCTCCCAACCCCCCAAGGATCAACTGCGAGACAGACCCCGGATCGCATTCTCAAAATGCCCGGCCTGATTTTTTGTCGCAGTCCAGCCCTGGTTCCCGGTGGGAATCTTTTCTCTCTTTTCTGTCTTATATCAAACTGTCTCTCTCGTGTGAATCTGTGATTGGGTTCTTGCACTACGCTACACTGGGCTAACATGGTTCAGGTACGTTCTCGTCTTGCCTCTGTGACAATAACTTCATCAATAGATTAATTTTTATACTGTAACGCAGCCAAATCCTTACAGAGCTGTAAAATGATCTTGCTAAATATAGGGTTTAAGCCACACTCTTTTGCATAGCCACTAAATATTAAGTGCAGATTAGCTAAGGAATTCTAACTGCTCCTCTTTTTTTCTTACTTTTACTATAAAAGGACAGTAAAATGCTGACTACAGTAGAGATGTCAATGTCATGGCAGAAAGGGGTATTTTGAATCCTCTGGATTGTCCACCTTGAAAAGAGATGAGTGTGTGTGTGTGAGAGAGAGAGACAGAGCAAGAGAGGAAGAGAGTAGAGAGAGAGAGAGAGAGAGAGAGAGAGAGAGAGAGAGAGAGAGTTATTCTTGTCACAAATGCTTTTGTCTGCATCTGCTGACTGCTTGCCCATAGCCAACAGCATGCTTTAACTGTCACCAACTCGTGTCACATGGATCAGCTGTTGTGCTTTTGTTGTGGCCATTGTGCAGGATATTCCACAGCTTCATGGTAAACAGCTGAAACGTGCAGCAGACAAACAGTTCCACATAAAACTATGTCCTCATTACTAATCCCCATTTAGTCAAACTGATAAAAAAAAACCCCACAAAGCATAGCTTAAACTGGTCACACAGAGAGGATCATGGTAAATTTTCCTTTGGGTGAACCACTGACTATGTTAGTAGTCTCTCAGTTCAGTGTATGATTTTAAATGCAGTCAAATGCATGTAAATTGTTTTTGCACAAGTCCGTTTTTTGTTCCCTTTTGATAAACAAGGTCTTTTGATAAAGGTCTACTAATTTAACATACCAGAAAAATGTGAAGAATGGCAATTCACAACTGATTGCCATTTGATCATTTTGCCATTTAAATTTAGCATTTTATTGTTAGTGTCTTGTGTTAAAAGGTACACTAGTCAATATTTAAAAAAACACTGAAATAGCAACTTTTTAAAAGATGAAATGAGGGTGTGACTGTTTATCTAATTATTTTTAAATGTGCTTCTCTTCAAAATCTTTTCTGCAGTTTACAAACAAAGATACTGTATTCAGTTACAAATGATTAAGATGCAAAAAAAATCATACAAGAGATTCTGAATATAACCATTGCTTAAGTGTGAATGAATGTGGGAATGGGCCACCACTGTGTGATCCTTTCTTTGGCAGTTTGAGGCTCTTTGCTTCATGGCTAGCAGTGATGAGAGAACAGAGAGTCCACCTTATGACAAGAGGGATATTATATCTCCCTCCACAGAGAAACACTAGCTGAGTGGCTGGGGGGAGGTGTTGGGTGGAGAGGAAGCACAGCAGCAGATCTGAGACCAGTGGCCCCAGCACTTCACCCAGAATTCATTCATCCTGCTGTGTGTGTTCCTGGTCCCTCTACTTCACCATCCTTTAAATCTCTCTGTTTGTTGGATAAACATTGATTGATGAGAGACCTAGCCTCCTGATGATTACTGCACAAACCAAGCAGCATGTGAACAAAGGAAGGGTGGGGAGCTGTGTGTCCTTGTCTCGACTAGGTGGTGTCAGGTACAAGTGGTTCAGATGAAGATGTGATCTGTTAAGGGGGCTGTGAGGTCTCCTAAAGGAGAGTTACTAAAATTGTATCTTCACTGTTGTGACTTAAAGACAGATAAAACAAAAACCCTAAACTATAATCCAAATGGAGTTCAATACTGGAAAAGCAAGATTTTGTGTTGTTCATTTAAGCTTTTATTTTCTGAAAGGGCTTTCTCTGTTTGAGAAATAGGTTTGTGATGGTAAAGCTACGTTTGACTGTGATTATGGTAACCGTGGTGGTATGTATTAGTGACTAATGCAAATAGAACGTTTGCCTTCCATCCTAATAGTGTTAGGATTGGCCAGGAGTGAGAGAATTGTATTTAATGTAGGGGTACTAGAAATAGAGTGGAAGTATGGAACCAAAATATTACAAAACATATTTTAAACATAAACTGTTTTAACAGAAAATACTAAAATAGAATGTAAAGTAATTTTAAGTAACTTTATTTCTTCACATTGCCTGATCAGTCACTAGCACACAAAACTCCTGCTGCTCATTTTACTCAGCAATGGGGACCAGATGTATGGCACAGCAACTAATAGGCAGTATTTTAGTTAGATAGATAAATTATCACATTTGTGGATGCTTTCAAGTGCACAGGAACTTGACTGACTGGTGAGAAAATAAAAAGGTAAAAATATATTTGAACAAGAGCACAGTAATTATATTTTAATAATCATTGAATAAAGTATGAGCCTTCCAAACTAATATTTCAGTATATCAAACTACGTTCCAGCAGCATTTGTTCTGAACCAAACAGAAGTAAATACAAAATGTTATTATTTGTAATGGTCTAGAGAAGATGATCAATATTATTTGATTAACTTTGCAAATTAATTCATTTAACTTTTCTTCTTTCAGGTTTTTCATCGCTCTTTCTTTCACATGCCCCCTGAGGTTTCTGTGTAGAGAAAAGTCCTGGTTTCCCCTCTAGAGTTAATCATTAAAGGAATAGAGACTGCTTTCCCTTTAACTGTTGACACTGACAACACATACTCAAGCATGATGTATCTCAATGCTTATGTTTGTTCAGGCAAAGCCTTCAAGTGAACTCTGATACGTTCATCTGTTGTCTAGCAAGAATTTAGAGAGGAAAGACAGCATATTACATTCTACATTCTGCTGTTACTGTTCAGTGCAGCCCATGTGATTTGCATAGAGGGACATGAAGCCAAATTTCTCTGTTACTAATGAAAAAAACTCAACAGTTCTGTCTCTTTGAAGCTCTCTTAAGACTGACAGCTCTTATTTCATCACATTGGCAGTTAATTTTAATAACAGGAGCCCTATCTCTTAGTTTGCATACTGTATTCGGTTATGTAGATGTGGATGTGCCCAAAACCTTCCTATATAGACTTCTTTATAGAGAAAGTGAAGAGTTAAGGAGAGTCCTTGATTACTACAGTAACGAAAAAGTTGATTAGAAAACATCAAAACGACACAAGAAACCTGCTATGGAAATAAATTGCTGTGGAAATATGGAAATAATATTCTTTGTTTAAATACATAATTCTACAATCCAAACATTCAGCCCAATTTTGAAAGTAGACACAAGCATTTGGCTTAGGAGCAGAACAGCAAGCTGAGAAGTTTCAGGAGATAATAATCCATCAGAGAGCAAATATGTCTCGAGGCCAGGGGGTGGGAGGATAAGCATTTTCTCTCTCTCTCTCGTGAATGAGAAAAATATGTTGGAGACTATCTGGGGTCTGGATTTAGAGCTTAACTTCAAATAAATAACATCCATTTGAACAAAAACTGTGTGCAAATGTGTCTTTTCAGTGAGACAAACAGATTGTCCTTTTCCTCACAAAAAATGGTTTCAAAACCACTCTTACTGTTCCAAGATGCTGGGCGTGCTAGGATGTAGCAGCTACTCTGAATCCTGAATTTTAGTAGTTTTGTTTCCATACCTGTAATCTTTTACCATCGAAACATGTGTGAGAGGTGTACAAAGACTCACATACAACCATTGTGCTCTTCTGAAAATCAATGAAAGAGTTATTGTTATTGTGACTGTGTACAGCCCTCCCAATGCTAATGTTAAGGAAGCGTTATGCAAGCTATATTTAGCCATCAGCGAAATGCAATCTTGCAACCCCACCAGGTTTTTTATTATTACTGGAGATGTTATTCATGTAAATTTAAAGACTGTTCTGCCCAAACTCCATCAATTTGTCGAGTTTCCAACCAGAGTAGCTAGAATACTGGACACACAAACACCAGATCACATACAGTGCATCCCCTCACCCCCACCTCGGACTTTCTGACCACTCGACAGTAATGCTCACTTCAGAGAGCAGAGAGCAAAACCTGTTACAAAGTAAATCAGAACCTGAAGGGAGAAACTGCAAGAGTGTTTTGAGTTCACAAACTGGGGCATATTCAGAGAAGCAGTGACCACTGGCCAGTACACAGATATCAATGTGTAAACAGAGTCAGAGACAGTGACAGTATACATCAAAAATTCTTTGAGAATGTTACCGATATTGAACCAGACAAGAAACGCGCAAACCAGAAGCCATGGTTTACAGCAGAAGTTCACAAACTGCAGAAAACACAGGGACTGTGTTGTGCTGTGAACGATACTGAAGCCCTCAGGACAGCAAGGACAAACCTGTCCCGGGGCATCAAGAAAAAAATCAAGAACCTATTCGCATTTTCAAGAGATGCAAGATACATGTGAAAGTGACCATTCGGTCATACATGAACACACCACAACACACAGTGTGAACATCTTAAAATTCTTCCTCTGCATTTAACCCATTCACCAAGTGACGCGTAGCCAGGAACACAGTGCCCGGGGAGTAATGTGTGGGGACGATACTTTGGTCAAGAGTAACTCAAAAGTGCTTAGCAGTCTTAAGACTCGAACTCACGACTTCCTGACAGCAGGACAAATGTCCATTTGGCAAGGCATCCAAGCCATCACTGACTACAGGACCCTGCCGCAAGTGTCTGACACTGATGCCTCTTATCCAGATGCACTTAACTCCTTGTGTGCTAGGTTTGAGACCCACAGCATCGTGAAAATAAAGAAGACCCCAGCCCCGACTCAAAAAACGCATGAACCAAAGCACTGTATGGACAAAAGTTTTGGGATGCCTGACTGTCACACCAACAGGGACTTTAATGACACTGCATTCAGATACATAGACTTTTGTATGGAGTATATATATATATTAATCTATTTGTTTTGGGAAAACTACTGTTAAAGACTTATTTTTTTAAAGTGTTTGCAAACCAAATATTGTTCCACTTTTGTTCATATTGCAGTACATTTTTTCTAGCACTGCAAGAGTTCAGTGTAAACTGTACAGTACAGATATGGGTTTATCTTTACATTTTTGTTAAGGTAATTCTATTAAACTGAGTTTAAAATGAAATTAAGCATATTTGGGGTTTACACTATAAAAATAAGCATTTTAGATATTTTTTTCACCAAAACACAACAATGCGGTTTTTCACTGTATGCAGGTGCTCTTGGAATGTAACCCCTTCGAAAAGCGGGGAATAATGTAATGCCATATCTTTTTCTTATGCATCACACATGTTTGGGTAGCATCATTAAAAGCAGTTTGTTGTAATATGCAAAATTGTACTGTGCAGACATTAATTATACAGTTGTTACTAAGCCCCAGTCAAAATAAAGTGAATGCTAGTTCTTCTGGTTATGTTTGCTAATGATTAACCAGGACAAAGATGGATATCAGTTTCCAATAGATCACAACAAAGGGATTACACAAGTCCAACAAAAAACTTTAGGAAAAAGGCTAGACCAGCAGCCCCAACCTGTTCTTGCACCACAGACCAGTTTCATGTAAAACAGTATTTGCACTGACCCGTAAAGATACAAACTAAACACAAAGTGTGTAAAAATACTAAGCAGGTCCCCGAATACGTTTGTTTTTTGCTTATTTTTTCTAGCTTGTAGGCTATATGACGGAGACAAGCTTTTTTTTTCTTCAGAAAAAGACCTTTCCAGCTCTGATAATCAATAAAATACTTTTTATTCTGTCTTTCTGTGTGGACTGATACTGGTCCATACTGGTCCAATTTATATTATGTGTATTTGCATTGGCGTCATTAGGTCTATTTTGGGGGGTCTGAAGGACCCCCCCCCCAAAATGATCCCAAGCCACCCTAAATATATAGTCATTATTCTACTATTTTTAATTTATATATCCAAACATTTTGTACAAGATATCACTGAGCGCAGATACACACTTTACAAATAGAAACACGACTATGAATTAAAATGAAAAATAATAAGTCCAGCTATCATTATTGAATTAAAATGATGTACTGTCTGTTGAAGCTGCTGTAGGTAGAAGGCGGGCATTAGAAGGCGGAGCCCGGTCAGTAATATTTCTCTGGTAGCACCGTTTGTACCCAGTTCAACAGAACAATACTATGAGTGTCCATAACTGTTCACTGCTTAACTTTACTTGTTTCCTTAAGTGAAAAGAAAGGTTTGGTGAAAAGGTTTCAGCCCTTTATACATGCTAATTCCGTTCTCCATCCTAGTGGCGTCCCTGGGTATTTGATAAGAAAAAAAATCTAAATGCATTATTTTATGTTATATGTATATTGTTCCCTACAGTACAATATCAATACTGCTCTTTTATTTCCTCAACGTGTGTATGCCTTTCGTGTGGGAGTAGTGTTTATCTTTCTTGCTCTATTATGCTGATGCTTGTAACCTTCAAAATGCATTCTGGAAATGTTAGAGTCTAACTATTCTATCCACTCCATTCTGAATGTTTTGAAAGAAATTATTCAAAGAATATAATACATTTAATGGGATAACAAGATATGTGCAAGTGGGAGCTCTAAAGCACTGTTTTTTGTACTGTAAGTATTCATCAAATAATATAGTTAATCAAAATAATATTATAGTTCTTCTATAATAGGTAGAAAAAATCCCTTTACTTTCTAATTTACTTGTACTTAAAATTAAATTCTCATGTCAAACATTGTAATCCTAAGTTAATAGCTTATATTAAAATATTATCTCCAGCCAGCAACTTTGGAAGAAAGTTACATTAATGTAATGTATCTCATCAGATTCATGGGCTGCCACACTGGTATACTGGCATGTAACAATTTGCTGAAATGAATAATGCATAAATTGGGTTCTGGACATGTTCAGATTTGTGAGGCATGTATGTTTACAGTATTGGAAATAATACTGAATGTCATTAGTATTGTCATTGATTTCCTACAGGATCAATAAAGTTTTCTGATTCTGATTCTGTGTAAATGAAAAGCACTATTCTTCCATACTGTATGATCCTGGTAGTGCAAGGAAAATTACTGTGACCTGAAAGCTATCAAAGCCAAAAGTTTGCCCTTTTGTAGAGAGACTCTTTGTATCACATGATAAGCCCAGAGCTTACTACAGAACATTTATTCAGCACTATAATGGACCCCAATTTAATATCTTAAGACCAGTGTATCTACCTAAATCTTGCATTAAGAGAACATTTAAAATTAAACGCTTCTTTATCCATGGTTATAAATCTTTTGTTTACTGAAGAATGAACTTTGTTCTTCCTTGCATACCTGTCAACGGCTGTGAGCAGCTGGCTGTGAGCTGCAACAATAGGAAGTGTCACTGAAGAGGGATGGAAACTATAAGTAGGTCAGAAAGTGGTCAAAAAGAGAAGGGAATGAATCTGGAGTCTGTCTTATTTACATGCTAGCATAGCACCATGTAGACTAGCAGTGTGGTGCTCAGGTATGGAGAACTAGCTCTCTGTGAGAAAGCCACAAACAGACTCGGAGGCCTGCACTCCTTGTGGCAGACACAGTGGCAGCTTTCTATGCTTTTATTGATAACATCCTTTTCTCTTGAGCCAGCCTGGATAATACACTGCCAGAACAAGGGTAAAGGGAGATGAATGTCACACAATAGACAGTGGCAAGTGAACGCAGCATTCACACAGTCTTTGAACTTTTCCCTGTCTCCAAAGCACAATTAATAATGAAGGCCTTTGAGGTAGGTCACACCAGGCCCAGACAAGAGGAGCAGCAGACATGAAGGAGAGAATGGGGAGACCTGGGGAGGGGGAAAACTTGTCACTGATGTTGGATAATTGATCTTTTTGTATTAGGGTAAGGTAGTGTTGGCCAGAGACTCATGTTTATGTACATGTGCTCTGAAACTGTGTGATTTAAATGTGTTTTGATGAAGGGAAATTAAAAGTTCGAATTTAAAGCCAAATACCTCTAACTCTAACCTTTGTCCTTTCATATCATGTTCCTAACATAAATAATAATGATTCGTAACATGAATAATATGGATATATGGGTAATCCATATTAGTAGTGCCTGTCAGAGAGATATATGTACATGTGCTGTGCAGTTGTGTGATTTAAAAGTGTTTTGATGACGTGCAGTAATGCTAATCAAGCATTTTTATTAAACCTTCTCAAAATTATGGGAGAAGGGAGAGTATTGTCAAAATACCCCAAACGATTCATCATAAAGCCTTGAGACTTCATTCCTTTTTCTATATGAAAATAGTAGTAAATGATAAATGTGTACACCTGATAGCCCAAAGACACAAGGATGAGAGCTCTTGAAGTCAAAGAAGGTCTGTGTTCATCTGCTGTGAGGATACAGCCACCAACACTCTTTCAAAAGCACTCAGAGATCACAGAGAGTGAGAGAAAGAAAGAGAGAAAAAGAGACTTAGCCTCTTCTATACACTCCTCAGACTGGTCAAGGGGGAGGAAGGGAAAAAGGGAAAAGAAGAGGAAAGGAGAGGGGGCTTTGGGCCAGGCCGGGTGTAGACTCAAGAGGCTTTGACAGAAAAGCCTTGAACTATTTTGTGAGTGAAAGATGAGACCCTCCCAAAGCTGTCATAAAAATGTCTCCTTACCCCTTTGGGGCCTGAGGACCCCACCCCTCTCAGAGCTCTTGAATGGTGCTTGTGATGTGATACAGTAAGTGTGAAAGCTGCTCCTGAGAACCATGGACCACAGTCGCCCAGCCAGGAAACACTACTTTGACTAACAAAGCCAAACTGTGCTGCAAAATTAAACAGGTGTTCACTCGATCACACGACCTCAATGCAGCAATAGTTTCAGTTGCTCCTCGCTTTTCTTTTCTGATGTTCACAATGCATATAATGTCTAGGCCAACATTTTAATTTAAAGCTTTCATATAGAAACCAAGCTGAAGAACAGCTTAGTTTAAACCAACTGTTTCTGTGACATCTAGGAAAACAACGCATTTACACATATCTACTTATTCAGCCTACAGCGATTAAGCCTCACTTATTAATCTTGTGAAAATATCTCATTTAGGGAAGCCGATCAAAACAGAGCTCATATATATATATATATATATATATATATATATACATATATATATATAAAATGGGGTGGTGGTGGCCTAGGGAGTAGGATACTTGCTTCTGGACCAAGAGGACATGGGTTCGAATCCTACCTTCAGTACACCACCACTGGGTCCCTGAGCAAGACCCTTAACCCCGAGTTGCTCCAGGGAGAGACTGCCCCCTGTAG
>JBBPDB010000001.1:34257948-34276240 GCA_037974465.1 Brachypetersius altus
GAGAGAGAGAGAGAGAGAGAGAGAGAGAGGAAGAGAGAGAGAGAGAGAGAGAGAAGAGAAGAAAATCATTTTGTGTGGGTAGATGTAATTACCATGTAGAAACTTGCCTCCATGCTCTCAAATTTAAGATAATGAAGTGAATGAGAATTCATAGTGAGGAACTCAGTCAAAGGGAGAGGCCCAGGCTACAGTGGGCTGATGGCCAGGTCCCTAAAGGCTGGGTCATAAGTGTAATTATGGTACCACTGTGAGGGTTCCTCACACATAGTCATTAATGGAAAATGATTAAGTCATCAAGCGCATGCCCCAGTCTGCAGAAGTTCAAACATGTATTTAACCTATCTGAGTGTTTAAGCTGCATTGCATTTTTTCCTTTTGCCAACACAAGAAGAAGCAGGAAAGAGAAACAGTGAGAGACACTGTATTGTAATCTGATCTAGTTAAATTAGTATTAACTAAGTAAACCTGGGGAAAAGGCACCTGAAGCCATTTCACATGTTCTGTGTGAAACTAGCACACCGTCCCAAAAACTCTACATGCATCATCTGCATCTGCATTTACAGAAGAAGATGTGGGGAAAAAATGTGGAAAAACTGTGAAAGGTGATGTTTTAAGACCCTAAAGCAAATGTTCACCTGGTTAGTAAATGTGGAAGGAAATGTAAATCTAGCTGATTTAAGGCGCTCAAACTTTACTAAATTTAATATAAAACTGTTGTGTGCATAATACCTCAACCCACTATTTTTGCATTTTCACGCTCCCTCAAATGCTCGAGGAAGAGATGAGCATTTAGTGTTTTTATGCATGTTTAGGATTGTGCACCAGTTCTGTATCTGACCAGTTGTGAGCGTCTATTGTGGTAGAATCATTTTGCCCTTCACCGCCTCCTGAAGGTATATCTGGACCTCACAGTCCGAAATCCGTAGCCCTTGTGATGACTTATTTTAGACCAAAAACTATCCCCTCCCCCCTGCCCCCCCAAAAGACCCCGTCTTAATTCTTTTATAAGAAACAAAACAGTACAAAATTATAGCAGGCTGCTCACTGAGGAATGAAAATTGCTTTGACATGGAGATTAAGCCTTTCCATTGTCAAAAAACATTGTCACACAGGAGCAAAGCTTGCAGAGAAAGGGAATGAAGAGGGAGAGAGGGAGGACTTTTTTCTAGAATGGCCAGTGGGAAACATAATGGTGTGTAACAAAAAGTAGGTCCAGATGACATTGTTTGACAGTGTGGCATAAAGGGATTTAAGTACACTGTTGTCAAACAGAAATACCAGGGATTCTGCAGACAAAAGGGCTACATTTCTGGATCCTGAAGTCAGCAATTAAAGATTGTGTCATTATCAAATATGATAAACTAAAAAAACACACCACCACTGTACTTCAGATTAAATAAAACAGACCCTTTAAATTCATCTCCATTAAAAACGAGAACATTATTGTAAGTTGTTGTAGGTTAGTAACATTTAATAATAAAGTGTGTTTGAGCTGACATAAGAGTTTCTTTAGAGGGTGGGGAAGTAACCAGTAATCTAACTAGTAATGTAACTAATTACTTTTGAAATAAAGTAATCACATTAGTAATCTGATTAATTGTAAAGGGATCAATCAGTAATCAGCAATTTAATTACATTTTTAAAGGTGTTGCCTACATAAATTGGGCTAGTATGTCCAGCACCTACCTCATGTTTGATCAAGTGAGAGATAGGGAGTCAACATCTTGAGGTTTCTTAAATCATTCCTGATCTTTTTTGCTGTTTTGTCTCTGTAGCAGTGTGACGATCCAGAGCTCATTGTGTAAATCACTATGATGTCATTTAAAAAGACTTTAATAATCTTTTTTTTATGTGCTGATGCTTTCTTACATGGTGTCTGCACTCAGTGTGGTTGCCTTAGAGAGCCTGTGTGTGTGTGTGTGTGTGTGTGTGTGTGTGTGTGTGTGTGTGTATAGAACGGTTTCACACACTCATGCTTACAGCCCTGTGAAAGATTATTCCTCTCGCAATAGATCTCTTTCTCTGAGCCACTTGGGGGAACCTATCACTCAGCACATTTCCTCTGTTACCTGCAGACAATACAGGCTTTCATATCCACCTTGCAAGCCTCTTTCAGACGTTCCTTATTTGGGGACTGTCCCCCTTCCACCAGAACCACCACCACTTAAGACATGCTCTTTTAACCTGAATGTGGGAAAAGTCAAATTCTACAGAACCGAGTACGACAAGTGTCCCAGTAGGTTACCCGATATTCATCTGCTAATGCTGCCCGGCATGTTGTTATTTCAGCACAAGAAAAGTGGCTCGTAAAATAATTTTTCTTAACTCTGGGTGACATTACTAACATGCACAGCTGAATCATATGTTTGACGCTGACGCAGATCTATTTTCCACACAAATTAGACATGACTACTATTGCAAATATATATTTTGATTAAATGCCAATTATCTTATAAAGACTATTTATTTCAAATAAATCAACCAATTTTCCATGATTATTATTTTATATTAACATCCCATCACTCTGGAGAGGGACTCTCTTTAACAGGTTAGTCCCGTAGTCCCCCCCCAGCGGTACATCAACGGTATAAGAAGGCTTTACTTCTCAACCAGCTTACCCTGGCGGTGGCTGGACTAGTTATGGTTGTGTACCTGTGTTATATCAGGCCTCCCCTGGTGTGTGGATCCACCACCTGGCCAGTGACGCCCCAATTACCCAAACCACAGCTCCAGGTCAATTCTTCCTCAGTCTCAGCACCAGTTAGTTTTAGGTTTGCCATGTCTATGATAACATAACTGGCAATCTGTGAGTACTTTGACATGCCACTTCCATAGAAAGCCCTGATGCCCACCCCCTGAATATTGCTGGCTGAGGTCTTTAATCCCACCAAGGCAGCCCATCTTCCCCCTCACTGTCCTTGGGATTGTGCCATTGAGGTTTCTGCCTGGAGCCACAAACCCTTCGGTCACATGTTTATCTTTTGTCAGAACCAGAGACTAAGACTATGGAGGAATACGTAGCTGGGGCAGCGGTTTGTCAACTGGTCCATGTTCTCTGCCTCTGCTGGCTTCTTTTTTGTGGAAGAGAAGGATGGCAGACACAGGGGGCTTAATGCTGTCACAGTGAGATACACACCCACTCCTTCTGATCCTGTCGGCCCTGGTCCTGTTTTCATTAAGCTCGACTGGCGGAGTGTGTACAACCTGATTTGCATACGGGCAATGAAAGACAGTGTTTTTCAGCACGTCAGGACATTACATGTACCACATGATGCCCTACAAACCGATTGGTAAACACCCCTTCTGTTTTCCAAGGGTTCAGGAACAATGTACCTAACTGCTTTGGAATATTGGTATATTGATAACATCCCAGTCCATTCAAAATTGCTTGCAGAGCATGTGTGGCAAGTCATCTCCCACCTCCTTGAGGTGTGAGATAAAGCTGAAAAGTGCGATTCATTTGGAGATCTTTTTTCTGCGATCATATCTGGCCAGCAGTAGTAAGTATGGATGAAGCTAAGGTGACTGTGGTGATGGAGTGACCATTTCCATGCTCAGTAAAGGAAATGCAGAGTTTTGCCATTCTTTACTGCAGTTTTATCCAGGGTTTTAGTTTTATGGCAGCCCCCTTTCTAACCTTCCAAAATTTGGAAATGACACCTACGGTCACAACCCCTCTGTGATCTAAAATATCTGTTAACCAGTGCCCCTCTGCTCAGAATGCCCAGTCTCACTTAACAACCTGAGGAGGAAGTGAACGTCAGTGGTTTACACGGGAATACTAGGAAATTACTGCACTGCCTTCTCATTGAAGCTGACAGAGGTGGAACATAATTATGATGGGGTGACTGCGAGCTTCTCGCCATCAAGGCAGCATTAGAGGACTGGAGACTTGGCATCCCTTCTTAGTGCTTACTGACCATCAGTATATACAATACATTCGTCAGGGAAAGCATTTACACCAGACAAGCCCGGTGGTGATTTTCTTTAACCATTACTATCCTGTAAATGGTAAGTCTGAAGGCTGATGCTCTCTCCTGCTATTATTTGGCAGATGTCATTCCTAGTGACTTAGTGAGCCTGGATAAGGAAAGGTTCAGAGAAACTGGGTGTCCCTCTGACAGACTCTATGTGCTGGAGCTCCTGTGTGGATGCGTGGTGGAATGAGTGCACACATCTGCTGCTTTGGAGAACCCTAAAATATCCCACATTAAGGAAATAATTAAGAGGATATTCAAAGAATCATCCGTTTGTGTTCCGTATTTGCCACCACCACCAAGAGCTTGTGTGACTTGTCGGTAAACTAACGCCCCTCCTAAAACCAAAGAGATGACTTCAGACTTCATCACCAATCTGCCTGTATCAGACTACTACTGTACTATAGACTACAGTGTCACTACTACTCTTGTACTCTCCTCTGCCCAACAGGTAGCTGACACACTGCTCCACTTCATATTCCATGTCTATGGCATACCACAGAAAATTCTGTCGGACCAGGGCCCATCGTTTGTGTCTAGAAAATGGAAGGATTTCCTTTTCAAACCACAGGTCACCGTCAGCCTGACCCTGGATCACCATCCAATAGTCTGGCCTGAACACACTTCTAAATGGTCTGGCAAGTATCGCCTGTAAGTGTGCTGCCCTACAACGGTTGGCTAACAATATAACAAAATCACATCCCTCTCATAATTTTACTGTGGTTGTGTAGTCCTGAAAATACTGTTCTCAGCACTCAGCACTGAACTCATGTGCTGCATTAGGACTGTAATGGGTCTGGAGCTGTTTTCTCATCCATAATTACACACGTGTCTAATTAGACAGTTTTAATTCAAATGACTTTTAAATAAACCTACTCACATTTAATCTAAAGTATCAGAGTGACAAGAAGTACTCATGACTGCTGAGGTCCCTTCGGATGATAGACACTAGTCATGATGATGTGCTCACCACAGACCCAAGGTAGGGCCAGCTGGGGAGAAGAGGACCCTCCTCTCCTCATTTAAATCATTTGGCCTGAATCTGTCACATTATTTCTCCTCCCGTATGTTCACTGTATGATGCATTGACAACAAATTAAGTAAATAAGAGACACCATTCTTTTGTTTGTGTGCTCTAGTTTGTTTGCTGGCCCTACTGTGTTCTCTTCCATTCACTCGCCTGTTTTCCCTTCGAACCCCCTTAATATTCATCATAGCACCCCCCCTGCTATTCCAACCAACATCAACATTTGGGAAATTGGGGTGGGAACTGGGGGTCCAGGGGAAATTTTGCATTCTTTGCACCACCAGTGTAGGCGTTTTTTTTCTCATGAGCTGTTTTTAAGTGAAAGTGAGGAAAAAGGAAAGTGGGCCTGCAGGTTGTGCTCGCAATGTTATCCTTCTCTAAGAGATTAAGGCCAGTTATTTTAATTGGGAGAGAGGAACAGAGAGTGATAAAGAGCAAGAGGGAGAGAATTGTCCGTCTGTTCAGGACCCATCTGGATTAGTGTGGCAGAGCCACTTCTCATAACATATGGCTAACAGTCAGGCAACAGGCTCACCTTCACATCAGAGAAGAACATCTTCAGCATGTTGGAGCTGGGGTAGCGTGTGTAGAAGAACATCAGCTTTGCTTTCTTCAAGTGGTTAGGAGACAGTCCTTCTTGGATTTGCAAAATGAGATGTCAAGGAAAAAATATTAAATTACTGAGAAATTATATATATATATATATATATATATATATATATATATTACAATACATATATGCAATAAATAATAAACACAAAGCACACTCCAGTTATGGTTACCACACTGAGATTTACATAAAGCGTAAACTAAAATACATTTTTGTCCCACATCTTACATTTTTAAAACCCTACATCACAGCCTATCACTAACAAATCTCTCTTTCTGACCAGTTTATCAAAAGCCATTTGAAGGTCCTAAAGTAGCCCTAGTCAATATGTCGTAGTCAACATCAAATTTAACGGCCAATAAATGCTTGCTTATTCCAATAAAACCTTCTTTAACTGGAGGTGGAATTGCCCTCTAGCCTGGTAAACAGACGGCTGCTGAGCAGAGTCCCACAAGGACCCATGGCTAACCAGAGCCATCTAGCATTACAGTTTTCCCCAAAGCAACCCCAGCCCTGCACTGCCTCCTGGCATGGCCCCTGTGCTGGCAGTTAACGGGCTTTAGCCACATCTGCAGTGCAGACTGGCCATGCCATTTTCTCAGCAAATTAAAGACTTTATCATTTATCAAAAATGAAGTTGCATGTGGGGCTAAATCAATGGGCCCCTGCAAGGTCAATTAAGTAGCTCACCCAGCGGAGATCTACCCCCTCCCTGTAGTACAGAGAGTGGGCACTAATTTGCCACTGTGGCACCTTCAAGTGAGTTCATATGCTCAATGAAGCTGCACTGTGTCCTTCTCACAATTAAAGTGTTAAATAAAAAGAATCATATACAATTCATATGGAGAGACATTGATTATAATGACAAAATTCTTTATGCACACTAATATGACTATGACTAATATTTTTGTATTCAAATTGATTATTTGTGTTACAGGGGCTCTGCAATGAAGCTGTTTATGTTGATTGACATGCTCCTTGTGCAAGGAAAGGAGGGGAGGAGTAGAACCCTATGTGACCTCCATTAAGCTGATAGGGAAGACTAAAAGAGCATTAGCCTCTCTTTTGTGCCATCTGTCATAATGCATACAGAAAATAATAGCAGTGAATTAGAGGGAAAAAAACGATGAGAATGAGAGAAGAAGAGAAAGTGAAGTCTGCTTTTCAAGGAGCTCAAGGCTTATTCAGAAGAATACAGTTCAGCCCTCTGAATGAATGAGCATTTCCATGATTTAGTAGTAAAGTACAGACAGCGAGTTTGTCAAAAACTGGATTGGATTAGAGGGAAACAGAGATGTCTTCATATGTATTATATTAATTCTACTGAAGTTTCTCATCTCAAAGATGCATCTTGAAATAAGCTCAGTTAAGCTCAGAGGCTTGCATCAATAGAAAACAATCACCATTCTGGGTGTTTCAATTAACATTACAGAAACGTCTAAAAGATTTTGGTATGAAAAGTGTAATTTCAACAATTTTACAAAACAGTTGTAATGTCCTGGAACATTGTATGAGCGTGACTTGATGGGGCTGACTCATCTAATGCCCATTTCCTACAAGGAAACCTCTCTTCCAAGAAAAATAGGCCCGTTTCTAGGATACGAAAATATGCGCAATGACAAAATAGATCAAGTAAACACTGCCCTCTCAGTGTAAAACAAGCCGGGCCACAGCCAAGGTCAGTCAAGGAAATAATGCAAACATGAATATGAAGAACTGCAAGGGGGGAAGGGTGACCATGGATTATAGCCATGTGGGATGCTACATAAACAGCGGTGCCATGGATGCTGTGTTGGATTTGGTTTTGGATTTACTGTGTTTCGTGAAAGGGACAAAAACTCCTGAAATTTGATCCAACAGCCAGGTGTAACGAGAGAGAGGAAGAAAACATAGGGATGATAAATCCATAAATGAATGCCAGACATCTGCTCGGCAACATAAAGCATTAGACAACAAACACATTTGTTTATTCTAACCTTCCCTCAAAAAAAAATATTTTAAAATATATGGCAAGTTACACACGATCAAAATAACTAAATATTTTATAACTTTATAAACTTGTGTTTATTGAACTTAAGTACATGTTGAAAATCTGTAATGGATCATACAGGTTGTAGCTTCAGCGAAATAAGATAAGAATGTCCATGTCTTTAGGACAACAGACATGCAAACTGCTTTCAATAGCACCCCACCCTAGTCCCTGTGTGTCTTACAGCCGCACCGTGCCAGAACTGTTTGGTCTCTCTTTATGCAAATGCTGGAGGGAGACTGAACAAGGCTATTTTTCTTGAGATGCAAAGAGGGCGCGTGACAAGGAAGACCATTCTGTCCTCAGCCGAAGACAATCGATTGCCTGTTACTCTCACAATTTGAATAAAATTTAATATTTGATTTGCAAAACATTGCTGATACGTTTTACGTTGTTCAGAAGTAAAAGTACATTACAGCTAAACTGTGAATTTTAAACCGCCAATTTCCAGGTCAATTATGGAAATACAAATGATAGCATTTCATTTAAGAATTAGTTACATTATATAAAATTATACTTTAAATGATACCTTTAATTAATTTAAGGGGTAAATTAATTTTGTTTGTAACATTATTTAAAAGTGTATTTATTGCTCTTTCGATTTTGCCTGCTCCTAGAATAAGCACATTTAAAGCTTGTTAGACATCTAGGGGCCTTTTTGGTAAAAGGTAGTAAAGAGGGAAGAAGATGAAAGATAAACAGCTACCTGCAAACACCTGTTCACATGAGAAAAAAAGATGGATGAAAAGACGAGATCTGCTGCCAGGCAACAGCTATTAGTACTGCAAGTGCTTCTGACTATGGCACACTTTTTAGGATAGAAAGAAATAAGATTTTTACAGATATTCTCTGAAGTAACACATTCAGTGGAAAACGAATGTTCTGAAAGAAAGAAAAAAATGAATACATTGTATTCTACTCACTCTTAGCACTTTATTATATCATTAAACAAGGACAAATCCTACTGAACTAATATGTCCCCTCATGGACAGATACCTTTCCTTGTCTTTCTAAACAAAATATGCTAAGCCCTCCTAGGGAAGGATCCCACTTGTCATTTTACTTCCTGGCTTTGAAATCTGATATGCTTTGAGAATTTATGTACAAAGTCTTGCATGTGCTGTGATGAAAGAGAAGGTTTTATTGTAAGTCTCTCTGTGATAGTGTGAGAACAGAGAAGATGGGAGGTATCTTCAACATCGCAGGGCCTTTCAGCACTTCTCCCTTTAACATGCCCTTAAAAGCTCCTGACCACAGAGCTCTTTTTTGCCGTAAGCCACTGTTTGAACACAGGACTTGAAACATAACCCATGTTTAAATAACCCATGTCCTCTGAATCTGCTTATTTATTTTCATAATAAATATATTATTTATGATCTATTCTTATTTATTATCGAGTTGCCTTTTAAAAACTGTAGCAAGCGATAATTCTAAGCAGAATAAAATGTATTTTACTCAAGTACGATCAAAAGGATATTGTACTTCCTGAATATGGAGAGATGTCAGACATATCTTGGAGGTCCCCACATTCAGACTTGATGAGAGATAAGGAAAGGACTTCGGTATTCCCTGGGTGTGCTGGTGAAATTGAACGATGGTGACTGAGGTGGTTGGATGACATCTTGGTCCGTAGGCTGGTCGTTTCTCTAGACAAGTCCAGGGACTCAGGAGAAGATCTGTCCTTGCCTGGAAAAGGTCCTGTGGGTGCACCTAAAGGGTTCTGGAAAGGGTAACCCATGAGAGGAAGAGGGAAGGGATGCCGGAAGGAGGGAGGGCTGAAGCCCATAGTTGTGGATAATGGTGATGGGTGTAAAGCAGGGTGGTGATGACCCCCAGGTGTGGGCAAAGATACTGCCTGGTCTGCAGAATTCTTTTTTACCACTAAAGGCAGAGCCTCTGTTTGGTCATTCGAGTTGGACACTTGCATGCTGCCAAAAGTATCAAGTGGATTAGGAATAATGACATCGCCAAAGCATTGCAAACGCTGGTTAGCTGTGTGGAAATTAGGGTTTTCGCCATTGATGGCAAAACGGTCTGGGGGTGTCTGTACAGGGGGAAAAATTTGAGGAAGTGTACGAGGGGGCTTTGCAAAGACTTTTACCACTGTGTCCACTACTTGGGACATGGCAGTGTTCAACTCTTGTTTTAGTGTCTCTGCTAGCTGTTTCCCCTCTGAATGCATGGATGTTGGTCCTTTTCCACGGGAGCCATCCCGCTTGGGCTTATCTCCCTCTGTCACCATGGTTTGCTCATGAATGAGTGCCCGGGCTCGGTCCAAGAAATGTCCTGGATCTAGGTCAGGCATATCATTGTCTGAGCGGTCTGGAGCAGAATCAGGGACATGATTGTCCATTCCATCAGAACGCATGCTGTCCTCTGAGAGGTTCCCATCTTCATCATTCTCAGAGTCAGTGCTGTCATAAATCTGATAGAACTTCTCCTGCAGCTGCCGAAGTTGTTTCTGCATATCCTCTAGCTGCAGTTTGAGTTGCCGGCGTTCCACGTGCTTCTGCTCTTTGCGAGTTGAAATGAGCTCCTGGAAACTCTGCTGCTGCTGGGGCAGTTTCTGCTTGCGCTTGTTTTCTCTGTAACCTTCTCGAGGGCTAGGGGGCTGGATTGCCCCTTCATGCTCATTCTCACCTGTGCGGAGTGTGACGCTAGGAGAGTGGCTCATCCCACGAATTATGTTCTCCACCCTGGCACGTTTCGCCCTAAGGTGCTCATCTGTCAGCCGATCAATGTCAAATTGGGCCATGGAGGGCCTGCTGAAGGGGGACAGACACTCCTGAGGGCTGCCCCGTGATGAAGTGCTGCAGGCATCTTCCTGGTGTATCTCTGAGCCAGTGCTAGAGAGGCCACTGCTCTGGAAGTGGGGCTCACTGATTCCATTTTTGGTTAAATTGTTTTTTAGCAGCTGGGAGATGATGGTGGCCCCAGGAAAAGGCATCATGGCCTCTTCATAGGAGTTTGCCCTCTTCAGCAGTTTGCGAAGCACATTGGACTTCTCGCTGTCTGTGTGCTGCACAACCGAACACTCAACATCTTGCTCAGATCCGTGTGGATTCATGGCACTGAAAATGCTTACTTTTGATTGGGTGAAAGCCACAGATGCTGATCCTGCAGTCCTTTTCACTCCAATGTCAACTCTTCTTCTCTTGGTTTGTCTATTTAAGAGGGCTGTGCTGTCATGGTCAGGCATCACTGGAACTCTTACTGTGCCATCTTTTGAAGGCTGTCAGCTGGACATAATTTAGGAACCATATGAGTCTAGCCAAGAAAAAAAAAACAACATTGATAAATATATGGGTTTTTTTTTCGATGTCTAAGCAAAATATAACACAGAGATAAGATAACAGGGAAAAACACATTGACATCAACTGGTCATTTGTATCAAAAATATTGCAACATGTAATACTATAATAATCTAAAATATATTTTTAAAACTAAAGAATTAAGACAGAGTTCTTAAAAATGCTTAACACTTCAGAAGAACATTAACATATGGTCATATGACCATAACAATGGTATACACTGCAAACATAATCCATTTCTTGTAATCTTATAAGAAAACTAAAGTAAAACAGTGAGGATGTGGTTTAATTTGTGTAGGAACTGACTGTATAGAACGCATTGGTGAAAAATCTTTCCCAATTTTTTTCTGCCAAATGCCATTACTGTAAATGTAAATATATTTATTTTGTGTAAACTAAGCTTATTTAATAAACTTTTTTTCACAAAGATATATAGGGTAAATAACTTGATTAAGTACACAGAAAACGTATTAACTGGTAAAAAGTAATATAGTCAAACCTATGATCCAGTCTTACAAGGCATTGTTAGCTTAATGTAACACAGATTTTTTTTCATTCACTGTTCTCACCATAATGAGTACAAATAATTCGACCAATGCTATCTTGAAACTCCTATTTGGCCCTCACTTTAACTGTGCTAAGGGAAAGGCAATCAACTATAGGGGCTGGCTGATAAAAGGCTCTCAAAAAGTGAAGTGTATTGGAATGGTGAAATAATACATGCATGGTGTCGCCAATAAGGTGAGGGGTTAAACACTGAACAATAACTCTTTAGAAGGGCATGCAGCCTTACTTCATTTAGACCGAAGACCTTTGCAAACTTTTATTCGCGAATTTCCTTTAATAAGAAAAAAAAAGAAAAAGGAGTAGTCAATTAACATGTAATATATCTTACACGATTGACTAACTGTAACTGTTAATACAACCAGTAACATTTTCCGTGAAAACATAGTCGCAGAAACCTAAAAAACATAAAAACGCTGTACCTTATATGTTATACGTTGGCCACATTTCGTCTACAGCGGAAACAAGAACAAGTTATAACCCCGCTGTAACGAGAAGCTTACGTGCTTCTAGAAGTTTTTAGAAGTTTTTCTGGGCGATATACACGATTCGATCTGAGAGCGAAGTGTCTAACTGGACTGCCAGGGAACTGCACCAGATACATTAACCACAAGGTGCAAAGAATAAGCAAAGCACATCCATGTAAATCAAAAGCTAATCTGTCTGTGAGGAACAATAACAAATCTACGAAGCCGATGCTGACCAAAGGATGAAAATCAAAAATTACTTAATACTAAACCAAATGAATGCGTACAAACACACCACTAGTCGCTTAGTTTACAACAAATAACTTCAAACATTGCTCGTTTAAAGAAAACGGCGAAATAACTGCGTCGTTACTTACTTGCAAGCGTTGCAAATTTCCCGAACAAACGACAAAATACTCCAAGTAAACGTATTCCGAGAGTGTTTTTCAAATACTAATTTCCCCACACCTTCATTAAGAATAAAGCAGAAAGCTACAAAGCTGCGTCTTGAAAAGTAAACACACGGCGACTCTCCCTGTCTGAAAGAGAGGCAGGGAGAGGCAAACTACGTAAAGACAAGGTTACTTACTCTGAATTCAGCTTCTTTGTAATAGTATCACAGAGAATAGAGATGCCTGTTCGCTCCGTTCTGAATATTGTAATTAGGATAAGCGAGCGTTTAGTGCGCGCGCGCGCGCGCGTGTGTGTGTGTGAGAGAGAGAGGGCGAGAGCGCTCTCGTGCGCCTCCTCTATCTAGATAGAAATTGACCGCCTGGGAGAAGAGCAGCAGCGCGAGGCCGGAGCGCGCGCTCGCACCAACAAGATTCACTTTAAGACAGAGCTGAAGGAAGCAGGAAGACGCCGCGTCATAATCAGCGTGATGTAACGTTCTCACCTACCAATAAGAACAGTCCGCTGGATTTGGAGGAATACAAAACGCGAAACTTCACCGACGTAGACGAAGACAGCCGGTCAACAAAAGGCACCAGCGACAGATGAGGGGTAATTTCAGTACGTTATTTGGATTTTGATCTACGGCATAGAATTTTTTAAAATCATGTTCAGAATCACTCAGGCTTACTTGTTATCCCATTTGAATGATTTCTACTTGTATTTTCATACCCTATTCATTTAAAGGACGTCTGGTGATGTAGTCTCTACAAAGCAAAAAATATGTATTTTATTTAAGTAAAGCCATTACTCTAAAACTAATGCGCCTTGCTTAAAACTCAATAAAAAATCAACTTTTTTGCAATCAAAATGTTCCCGGACATCATTCCTCATAACAGTTTTTAACTTATGGTGCAATTTTGACAATGTTTCTTTTGTCCAGTTTATTTATGAAAAGTGATCCGCCTGGAATCTGACTCCGGTTTTCGTTCCTATCAAAGATCCACCTGATCAGGCTTCTGTCGGACTGTGACCAGTCCGAACATGATAGTCACTTCCCTCCTGTTGGTCGCCAGTGAACACCCACATCTAAGACAACTCCATTTTATTATCTTTTCCAAAAGCCACGGCGCGTTCTTTCGCTGTAATTTGATTTCCTGTGCACAAAGACGACCGACCAATTCATAGGTATAAGAAAAGAAAACCAACAGGATTTATACATTTATTATTTATTATTATTTATTATTTATTATCTTTATTATTAATCCGAAATTATGAGTTTTTATTAGGTTTCATGAAACTTTTCAAAACTTAGTTTCTGAATACGCTTTTATTTTACACAACGCACAAACACGGTACTTTGGTAGATAATTTCTTAAACACTACACAGTTAAATGTTTTCAGGGGTTTGTGCTCATTCGGTTGGACGCTGTGGTAGTCTACGCAAGCATAATTTCCAAAAGCCCTAAAGTACTTTTTTGTGAGATATGTTTTTGCTGCTTGTTGCAATTCAACAGATGGACGGAGCTGTGCAACAGCAGGACAAAAGCAGATTTTCTTGGCACTAATTTCTTCGAGTTCATTCTAATCAAATGCTGAAAGCGGAGTCACGCTATATGCTTCCATATAACTTACAGAAGATGCATGGAATGTGAAAATGTGAACATTTAGCTGTAATATTTAAAATATTTTAATTAAGAACACTTTTTAGATGAGCTCATGTTGGGCATTCCAAAACTGTTTCTGATCAAATGTCTACATGCCCAGATGGTTCCTCACAGAAACTCACAGCTCAACCGTTTGACTACCTATCTTCTATTTCTGACAGAGGTATCACATTTCAACAAACAAATGACTGTTGCTATTATTATTATTATTATTATTATTATTATTATTATTATTATTATTATTATTATTATTAGCCATAATTTTTCTCGCTGTTTTTCTTTATATAGATATGTTTCATTTTGCACTTAACTAGATAATATAACTTTTTTCCAGGTGGACAACATAAATTAGGACACTCTTTTGACCAACGTGCGTTTCTTTCTCCACTGTGCATAGGACTAAAAGTAAAAACGAACCTTCAAGCTAAAACTAAGTTTCAAGTAAGCAATATTCTGGGCTTCGGTATCAGTGCTTTGCTCCTGTATTTGTTAGTTTCACTGGCATTCTTCCCGAAGGGGTCACTGATGCGCAAGCATAATGGAAAAAGACATTACAGAACTGTGTTTAAAGAAGATAAATCCCTGTCTCTGGACCCCAGAGACTGACGGCTTCCCCTTATTTGTCTTATTTATTGATATTTATTATTTTTCAAATTAACATTTTGTGTATTTTGATTCTGTTAAATCCGATCAATATCCAGCAATTTATGCTAAAGCAAGCTTTTCCTCGCACGTACGTCCGCTGATTTATTAATGCACCGCCTGTTGGTTTCCCTATAAAATAGTTTTTGTCGAAGCATTAACGCCCTTGGGATTAATCATAAAAAAATGTTATAAACTGTTTAAAATGAGTATAGGCATGCAGAAAATATTGTACAGTTTTATGAAAAAGTAAAATTCGATACTAAAACGGGCGTCAGTTTTAGCTTCTCACCGCCAGTTTTCAGACTTCACGGCTTGTTCAAATGTGAAGAGAGCTAAATGCACCACGGCCACGAATTCTGGCGTATACTGAGACGTGCTATTGTCAGTACTCACAGTTTCACTGTGATTTCACTGACATAAAATAATCTTAATATAAAGCACAAATATATTTAACCACATGTGTCCCTCTCTTGAACATGCTGTACTGCCACTTGTTGGAAGTACTGAAAGAGTTATACCTCCGTCTATTAATCTAAGTGCCAGATCTTAATATAAGCGTAGATGAAATACAAATGTAACATAATTGCATTATGCATGAATTATTTTACATTCACAAGCATGTAGATTAACAAATGGATTTTACTACTGGAATGTGACCACTGCATAAAAGCACTTGTCAAGGTATTGCACTGTGTTATTGAATGGTCCACTCCTATGAGCTTCATTCTGATTAGTCACTAGGTAGAATGTTTCATTTTGCTAAGGTTATTGAGTCTTGTGACACAGCAAGCTTTTTAGACAAACATGTTTATATTCCTAAAGTTTAATTTGTTAGTTGTAAGCATGTCGATGGTCTAACTATATGCTATAGAACTGCATTATACAAGTACATAATTGTAAAACCTATTAATGACAAATACTGTCAGCATTGACTAGTGCTGCTGATTATGTGATATGATTATAAGGCTTTGATATGCATTGCATTTTAGGTGGTGGGTTGAAAAGTATTTTACAACATATAACTACTCTAATACTTGCAATCAAGATCCCTTTTAATACGCTTTAAACCTAGCCTTACAGAAAATGCAGTACACATATAAAGGTAACATTATATACATGTCAACATGAATGTTATATCTTTATATAGAATATGGTATATCCATATATTGAATTGAATATTGTATTGCTAAAAAAATGCTAAAGTGGTCGTCTGTAGCAGGCTACTGAAGAAAAAATCTCACCATAAAACATGTGGTGCTCCTGTCTTAGTAATATGTACTTATGCATTTATTCAAAGTTGTCATCCTATCAGTTGCAAAATCCGCAAACAATGAGAAAAATCAACTGGTTTTAAATGTTACTGGATAAAAGACGCCTTGGATGTTGATGCTGAGTGATGACCAGTGGTGCACACTTCTGCTGTAAGTAGATTCTTTTGCTGTGTGAACATTAGATTGTGAAGTGGATTTAATTTTACAGATCACCTCTAGTTGGGACAGCTAGTGCCCTTCTGGTTAGGAAGTTGCCTGTTATTGGAAGATTGTTGGTTTGAATCCTGGAACTGCCAGTCGCACCACTGTGGTAAACCTTGAGCCAGGGCCTGTCCCCACACACTGCTCCCTGAGTGCTGCACTGCTGGCTGCCCACTGCTTCACTCAGAGAAATGCAGAGAAAGAATACACAAAACACCTTCTTGAAAATGCTACATACTAAATTTCTGCATATGAACAGTAATATTAAATTACAAAACTGCAATAATTGAAGAACATCACATATAAAAAAAACAACATATGTCATGAATTTATTGGTTGCTATTTTTACTTGACTGTAGTTAAGTAAAAATGTCATGGAGGTAAATACAAGCCATTCTTTGACATCCTTAATTTTAAGAATTGTAAACATGTCCTAAATATTGTTAATAACTTATGTACCAAGTCACTTAAAGGCAGTGTGCTGACATGATAATGCCTTTCTCACTGTCTGTAACTGCAAAGCATAAATAATTGTACAATTATTCCCATTTCATAATATTCATATCCACTGCGAGATAATATCTTCTACCTCAATAATCATATGATAGAAATGTCAGATGAGGGAAACCAAATAGCAAGGGAAAGATATAATAAGATAAGATTAGGTATGGAAGCACACACGAATAGATAAAAAGGAGGATAATGCTGTGCTGTAGATGCTGTTGTGTGCAAATTCAGACAGCTTTAGGGGGGCCATCAAGATTCAGGGAGCAGCTATTATTCCACACATTAGCGAAGGCTATCTAAAAGCTTTTATGCTTGAGAAGGGTCTTGGAGGTCTTCAGGAAAAAAGATGAGGCACTGAAAGTGGACAGTGTTTAGGGGACACCCATCACATAAAAATGGCAGCCTCTCAACATGACAATGTGGCATGGGCTAGTACTCATTTACACGAGTAAGGAAGCACAGGTCTGGATGTGTGAGTATGATATTGTGGAACTATTATCTAGAGGCAGGATCACACCAACTCTAGTTGTGGGGGTGGGGGCAGTGGTGGGGGTTGGATGGGGCAAAGAAATCCAAGTTAAAAGGCAAGTGTGCCAGAAGACTAATTGGGCCATTTGGGGACTAGCTGTTAAGGAGTATTTCTCGATACCTCAGGCACATTACCGCAGTGTAGCAAAACAGATCTTGACAGATGAGGCTATATGTTTACATTTGTAGAAGCACTTATTATAAAACTCACTTGAATAATGACTGTTTTATTCGAAGGAGTGAAAGAGAGACAGAGAGAGACAGAGAGACAGAGTGAGAAAGAGGTATATAGAGACTCTGAGAATAACTTACCTTACCTGTGTGTATTAACTGTGACCATTCACTCTAGAGAGTACAAGTGGAAACTATAAATATTAAAAAAAAAAACAGATTTTGTTTATCGACAAAAGCAGTTTTGACCCACCTACTCAAACAATCGTTAATATTATTATTAACGATTATAACAGGGATGAACCGGAAATACATAGATTCTGGGTAAAACAAGTTCTGCCACTCTCTTCCAGTCCAAGAAAGATCATCATTTTAAAACCCTACAGGGAACAGGTTTTCACCTTTTCCCCCATCATCGGCAAAACTGCAATCTGAGGATGTGAAACTGAAGTGAAAATGATCATTCTGTCATACGCGAACCACAGCACACAGTATCAACAGCATGAAATTGTTCCTCTTTTAACCCATTAAACCCATTCCTGCATTTAACCCATTTACCAAGTGAAGCAGTGGGCAGCAGAAACACAGCGCATGGGGATGGTCCCTTGCGCATGGGGATGGTACCTCAGAGGTGCTTAACAGTATTGGTAATTGAACCCAAGACTTCTTGATCACAGGGCAAGTGTCCCCAGAATGGTTGGGGAACACTCAGCAACGCTGGGATAAAAGTTTTAACATGTTTCATGGAAGAATTCCACATAATCAGGGTAGGATAAGTGCTGGAGCTAGTGCTGCCACTAACAACTAATTTTCTAACGATTAATCTTTCGACTAATTTTTCGATTAGTCGACTAATTTTCAAAAAAATCAAGCGGTTGCAATTCTCATGTGTTCATTTTATTTTGAACAAAATTCAAGGGCCAAAAC
>JBBPDB010000001.1:34279736-34289789 GCA_037974465.1 Brachypetersius altus
AGAGACTTTGGCAGAAACAGAATGAACAAATAAATGGGTTACTCTTACCACAGTAACAGAAACAAATAATTGGGATTCGCATTGCACCTCCTACCATGCTCAAAACAGGGGAAGGGAGGAAGAGAGAGCATAGCCTGCAGGATTGTCTCTTCTCGAATATTCGACCAAAAAAATTGTCGTCGGCCAATTTTCATATTTGATTACGTCGAATACTTCGAATAATTGCGGCAGCACTAATTGGAGCAGACATCTGTGTATTGTATTTAACATTTCATGTTTTCAATGCAAGATATTGCTACTTTCTTATTTACTCCCATGTCAACTGCAAAAAAATCTTTATTAATTATTAAAAGCAACCATTATTAATTTGCATCTATCTTTTTACCTGAATACAGTTAATATTACTAGCACATTGCTAAACTAAGCACACTATAGTAGTTCAAACCTTTATTACCTCAAGATTGGATTATTATACTGCCCTGCTATCAGGATGTTCCAGTTTGAACCTAAACAAATTTAAGTTTGTCCAGAATGCAGTAACTAAAGCCCACATTAGAATCAAGAAATGTGTAGCTCAATATTATCAAGAACACACTGGCTTCCTGTCAAACTCTGTACTGATTACAATATTTTTTCCTTTAGGGATGTAAAGCTCTGAAAGTGCCTCTCCTATATCATATTCTACAGACACTTAGACTCATGTGCTTTCATGTCTGTGATACCCATCAGCTCAGTCTTTTGTAGTCAGTCTGTTATAGATGGTTCTGCTGGAATAACAATTTGAATGCTTTACATTTGTATTTTGTGTACTGTAAACTCAAACAAATGATTAACTCTGTTTTCTATTCTTTCCAACTGTTTATCTTCTCTCTAAGAAACTGCTGCCCGTCTGCACTCTACACCAGGCAAACCATCACTGGGTGTTCCTGCTTTCTTGTTCTCCAAATCATTCCATCATGGATCCAGCATGTGCTCCCCATCCCTTTACCAAAGTTACTACTACTTACTCGGGACCCTAGGCATATGGCAAACTTTTCTCTTAATGTTCTTTGTTCATGTTTTAAATAATGGTGCCTGACAATTTATATTTGAGAGACTGAGCATTTACTAAGTTACAGAGGTCTTGTACTGTATAACTACATCCCTGCCTGTGATAAGCTTTCTGAATGAACGAGTTGCCACAGAGACTTAAGTGTCCACGTCGGTTCTCTTCCCCTGTTGAGTCTAGCTGGCAGGTCAGTGTTTGCGGCAAGTTGGCAGAGGCGCCTGGCCCTGTGCCTAAATGCCTGTGGGACCTTACCCAGACCACCACCATTCCTCTGGCCTCCAGGTTGAATAGAGATCTTCAGACGCTGGTGCACTGAACTGAAGCAGCATTTTAAGCAAACAATCCTATCTGCACCCACTTCCTCCATTGACTTCTACACAGAGCTAGGGGGTGGGGGCTCATCAAATTGTTTTTTATGTGTGTTTTTATCTTCATACTTCACACATTTATGACAATAAAAGAAAGAAAGATGACAAAAAAGCATTAGCGGTAGAGGACATTTGGCTAGAGTTGAGTGTTGGCTGCAGCTTTGACGCAATTGTCAGGGTCACATAGGACTGCATTTTTTTCCTGAATAAAATTAAAATAATCACATTGGCTCCATTTACATATTTGTATTTGCACTGGACCATGTTTGCAAATCCACCAAAAAGGGCAATTTGCACAAAAGAGAATTTTCTCCATCAGCCCCCTTAACTCTTAATCAGCCTTATATGGACATTCAATGTGAAACATTACGGTTTCCAATTATTCAAATGCACAAAATGTTGGGTTTCCAGTAGTTATGCAATATACTTTTTATGTGTGATGCATGTCCAAATATTAAAGGACATAACAGATGAAGGAAGGAAGCAAATTGTAATTATGCACTTCTTGCCCTAACGTTTTTTAGAATGAACCTCTGAACTGTCTGAATAGCAAGTTATTCTGTATTTTTGCATTTTTGTATCAACACTGATCCCTGTTTCTAACCCTGCTTTAGCTTGAGGGTTTATATCCTATTTGTAGTTTCTAGGTTTCCATATAGACAAAACTAAAAATATTTTGTTTTCTAAAATACTGTCTGCCAGATGTCATAAATTCTGTAAGACTGTTCTATTCATGTATAAGTGGGTATCTGAATATATTAAACCAAGTACATTTACATTTACATTTACGGCATTTAGCAGACGCCTTTATCCAAAGCGACTTCCATTTCCTAACTACAGGGGGCAGTCCTCCTGGGGCAACTTGGGGTTAAGGGTCTCAGGAACCCAGTGGTGGTGCTGAAGGTAAGATTCGAACCCATGACCTCTTGGCCCAGAGTATCCTACTCACTACAAAACCACCACAAGTCAGTTGTGCTTTCCAGTATCAATAAGGACTCTTTTTTCTTATGAAAAATAAAATCACAATCCAAATTTGACCTTTATTCTTCTAAATAGGAATATAAGAATCTACCTCATACTCTTTGTCCAGTAATAAAGGAAATACCCAGAGATAATTGTGAATTAGTGTATCAGCAATCTATTGTTCTTACATTTTGTTATAATTATTATTATTTTTCATCCATTTGTTGGAGCCACTTCCCCCTTTTTTTTTAAATAGGGCATGGTTCTATTGTTCTGTTAATATCACCTGCTGTGTGATTGTACACCCCTAATCAATCAGATGAGGGCATGAGGATTGATTGTTTAATAAACATTTTCGGTGGTTGAGTTACCTCTGTAAAGAATGGGAGAAAGTGCGGTGGGGTGAGTGGACTTATGGGTCTGAATGGGAGAGAGTGTCATGAGCTCTGTGATGTCATGCATATGGTGCACATAAAGGGCCAAAACACAGGCGTGAACAAACAAATGCAGCAAAATGCACAGCACACTCATGAAAATAATAAAGCTTAGGTCAGTTAATCGGTTAAGTGTCAGCATCTGAACCTGGACTCAAGGCAATTAGGGTTTTATTTATTAACACCCCGTTGCCTATAAACCAATGTTTGGGTGTCTCCAAACACTGTTTTTATAGCAACCACATAATCACACTTCGCTTTTTCTTGAGGAAATGCATCTGGTTAGAGTTCTGCTCACTCAATAAATATGTCTTAAAAGAAAATACATGAATACATACATTAATTTTGTGCTGCAAGAGGTACACCTGGGGCATACTTTTTCAGTTGTTTTAATAAAACAGCTTCACACTGACAGTGACATTGCCTAATAATCTGGTTCTGTAAAATAGAAAAAATGTTTAAAATACCCCAACATCACTTTACTTGAATTTTTGATGTGGCAGAGAACAGTGTTGAGAACCTTTATTATCATTGTTATTATGTCTGAGTGACTACAGGACTGGACAGGTTTGGCTTGAGATGCTGGGTCACTGTTGATATCTAAAGGCAAAAACTATAGATTTTTTTTCTTTTTTCTTTTCTTTCTTTTTCTATTTGTCCTAGTTTTCGTAATGAAAGAGTTTTGGCAATAAAATTGTTTTAGCATGACACACTTTTAAACAGATTTCTTCTTCCAGCCTCATCCGTGTTATTACCATTCAGATCAGTCCTCCAGCTCCTCATCAGCAGTCATGTCTGGGATGCTTTCAGCTCCATGCTTTTACAATGTTTCACTCTGAACATGATGAATTTGTTTTGGGTCATTTTTTAGGGCTTGGCAAAAATAGAGAGAGTCTTTTTTTGGCTATCTGGCCACCATATTAAGTACCCCACCTGCCGTTGATTACCCATAAACACTTCTGTCTGCTGAGATGTACCTCATAATTAGGCTTTGAAATATCCCACGCTTGATTTACCTTGGTGGTGCTGGTGAATGGCGAAAGTGTCCAGACAGCTTGACCTCTCCTAGTGCTTTCTGATTTGTTTACACACTCATTTGTTCAACTGTAATGCACCCACAAAAATGGATTGTACCCATTATAATTATACAGATATACCAGCAATTATACTGTGATACAGGCTTTTGGGAAAGTGTTTAGAAGGGATCTGCTCAGACTTTCCATTCTTCATGCTTTCATTTGCTCATAGAAAAGAACAAAATGATGTTGTTTACAACTGTAATCACACACATAATGAACTGTTTGAAACAGTTTTTAAACTTCAGACAGAATTAGTATTTATTTATTTATCCTCCACTGCAGATGAGAGATGTGTGGGATTTTCTGGAAAATTAGCACCGATTATGAAAATGTGACTCAAGGAAATATGAAAGTTGCCTTTATGTCCTCATCTTCCTTTAGTGATCAAGTAAAGAATGCTATTGTTCATATTTGAATGGATCAATACAGGGAATTGATTAGTATAATTTCTTTACACACTACCAGGAATGTGTGAATCTATTTTAAGGAAAGAAAATGAGAGACAATTTAAGAGAACTGAAGTTGGTCTCTTACAGTTGTGTTATTCTTTGTGCTAATTACGTGTTGTTCTGCTCATTAACAGTGTTTGACAGTGTGGCCTCCATCATCTGAGCCTAATGTATTATCCATAAGCTCTAGCCTCTCCAAGGAGCCAATCGACTTCCTCAACCTGCTCCTTCTGGAGGAAAGCAAACAACAGGTGCGCATCCCTCCTGTCACCACTCCCTCAAGTCTTCCATCCATCTAATGATTGCGTATACCTGGATGCTACCTATTTCTAACAGTTTCCAATTTCTAGCTACATTTTTTTCATTTACTTTTTGTTGATTCCATTTACCTTAATATATTACCAAATTACCTTTTGCCAATATGGCAGCTGCATCCTTCATAAAAACTCCCAAATTTGTCCCAAAGGAAACGGTATCTTCTGTGAAGGCTAAATGACTGTGTCAAAGCATCTTCAAAACTGCAAGGAGGGGTGTTCCTGGTATACAGAGGAGAATTAGCAACCAAAACTCCTCCAAGGAAGATCAACCAGTGAACTTGGTCCCAAAATGCTTACTGATGGGAGAGGACTAGAATGCTTACTATGATAAAGAGAACACACGGGGCTGTGTAGCCTGCAGACCACATGTGCCTTTGTTGACCCCTGTCCACTGATGACAGTACCTATAAAAACATTAGAACTGGATGACTGGAAAGATTGTTCAGAAACAGTCTGAGGAACATGACAAGGAGTTCAAGGTCTTGACTTGGCCTCCAAATTCCCTATTTCAGTTCAATCAAGCATCTGTGAAATGCACTGGACACAAAGTATTCCAATCTATGGAGGCCCCACCTCTTAAAGGATCCTCTTAAAAATAGAACCTTAAAGGATTTATTGCTAATCTCTTGGTACCTGATATTACAGCACAACTTTAAGTGTCTTGTGGAGTCGATGATTTGCCATAATGTAAAGAGATAAATTGTGGCTTATGAAATCATCTTAGATCAAAGTAAACTATTTCAAGACTAAAGGCTCTTCCAGCTACTAACAGTAACAGTGAAAGTCAAAGAGACCGGAGACAGTCTATGGTGCAAACAACACACTTTATTTGCTTCAGCTGTGTTACATTTGGTTATTTGTCACAATTTTTTAAAAAATTATTTTGTAAAGTTCTGTGTATCAAAGCAGTTTTTACTAAATGTTTGCAAAACACATTTATTAAGTCTTCTTTGTAATACAAATGCTTTAGATTTAAATATCATGATGCAGTTCTTATGTAGCTGACATAAAGTCATTGTTCTGTATAGTTCCGAATACACTTGTTTATTATTAATTTAACTTTGGTCAATTGGTGTACTTTGCCAAAGTATAACGTGCTAAACTGTCTATTACACTGTTAAAATGCAGTATAATAACATGTGTGGAAAGTAAGTATTCAAAGTATTATGTCTGTGCTGAATTGGCCTCATTTCAATTACATTTTTATACAGCACTTTTTACAACAATGGGACCCATTCTTTTTTTCTGACAAAGGGACCCATTCTTCTTTTGGTCGACCCAGAGAGATAGAGAGCCTCTATGGAGATAACTTAGGGTGGACACAACTGTGGGAGGTAGCTTAAGATATGAATAGAGTTTTAATGCCCACAAGTACTAAACTGAGCTTCACAGAACTCTAAACGAAAACAAGCTTCTCAATGAACAAACACAGGAACCGATCCTGGAGGACCTTAACTCCAGATGGGACTCACACGGGTGGCCTGTTGAGATGATCCACACACAGTGGAGAGGCTGGGGTGAGCGCCACTCATCAATCATGCCTGTAAAGACGTGTGTAAAGACAAATGACGCTTCAGTTAGAGTATGTTCCTCCAGTAAGAATCCGCTCTCCAGCTGCCACCTGGAGCACAAGGCTTGGAGATAGCAGGAGCAGTTGTGCCACAAGTCTGTTTCTCCTCTCCAGGAGTTCAGGTGTTCGATAAGGTTTACAATACAAAGTGACAATAAGACTAACCTAAACAGCAGCTTGATGGAGAGCTAGGTTAAGCTTTGGGTAAAGCTTGCTGCAGTCTCTGGGTGATCTCTCTGGATTGGTTGGGCTTTATATGGGGGGGGAAAGACACACACAACCAATCACACGACAGACAATAAAATTCTGAGTGAAACACACTTAACAAGCTAAGGAGGCTCATAGCTCTCAACTGGGTTGCCTAGGCACCGGACAACCACACACAGAACAACACATGACATCATCAAGAGGCGACAGAACCTAATACTCAGGCAATGGAGCCCGCTGGGTCTGTGACCTAGACGGATTGGACATGACAGCTAGTGAAGTCTTGATAATATGGTAATGTGGTCATATTTTCTGCTTCTAGTGAAGACTCTGGATGCCTTATTTATTTAGATTGTCGGAGCAGCCTAACAGCAAGATGTTACAGTAACCTGTCTGGAGGTAATAAAGTCATGGAATATTTTTTTCTGTATCCTGCAGGGATAGTGGTTTCTTAACTTAGCAATCACGGCCTTCAACAACATAATGTTACCAGCAAAGTCACAGACCTTATTCTGGATTATTACATTAAATTCAGGCAAAGAGTCACTGCAGGGTCAGGAACACCAGACTGGCACAGGCTGGAGAAAAGCATAATAACAGGCTGCGCAATCTCAGTCATCCTTTTCACACATGATATCCTGAACATGATAGTCAGCAGAGGTGTAATACAGGGGTCCCTTGATGAAAATAAAAAAGCAAAATAAAAAAGAAGCTAAGAAATGAGCAGAGCTACTGGAAGTGTATATATGATAGGGTGCTAAATGAGGTTGATAGACCTGGGAGATTTTCAATAAAGCTAAGAACTGTGGTGGATGAAACTGTATGACTACTGCAAAAGCGAGGGATGTGGTTTCCTTATGATTACAATAAAACACATATAATGATGTATGGATCTGAGATTACTGTGTTCTGTGGAAGAGTAGCTATTTTATCCACATGAACACCAAGGGGCAGGATTAAATGAAGAGTGCGCCCTTTTACATTTTGAGCGAAGCCTACAGTATCTAGAACTGAAGCAAAGGCAGATTTCAGTGCATCCTGTTCTTTTTCTTCTCTAACTTACAGATATTCACATTTTGTGATTATTAGCTAATTATTAATAGCTAATTTAAATAGTAAACTTTTATTTTCAGCTATTTGCAACATTGCGTTGTGGTTCTTTATGGCCAGTAAGACTATGTGTGTATTTTTAGTATATAACTCCTAGGAAGGCTGCTGAGGTGTGTTTCAGGGTGAAGTGAGAGGGCAAGGGTAACAGCTCAAATGACTGAGAACTACAGGTTTAAATAACTTTCAGAAAAAATAAAGCATACACAATACACTGCACAAATCTGTCTGCTTTAACTTAGTGAGGTTGAATAAAATCATGTTTACTCAAGTTTATTGACAGCAATCTGTTAATTTCTTCAAGTGCTTATTTCGAGTAATGAAAATTTAAAGGACTTGGTTAAGACTACTTGAAACAACATTAGGAGAGACTTCAGCAGTGTAGTAAGCTCATTTATGTCACATCTGGCCATGCTTGGGGAGTGATCTGAGGCACAAGGGGCAGGTTTCATAGATGTATTTTTAATTAACAAAGACACTCAGAAAATACAGAAAATAAATAGGCACAAGGACCTTACAAAACATAACTAAATCCATAGAGAAACAAGCAGCAGGGAAGGTAAGGGTCATTGTGAGGCTTGACCAGCAACCGAAATACAAAACTCCAAAACTTAAATACTCAAACACTCAGAAACAATAATAAAAAAGCACAACCACTTAACATTATCACAAAACACAGGACAGCTGACAAAGTAAACACAGAAACAAACCTATACCAGGTCAAAATAAGAGTCCCAATAACCTTTTATAAAACAAAGGCGGCCTCTACTGGCCGCTGTCCAAGAACCTGACAATGTAACACGTAGGCTTGTTTTTACCACTTCATAAATGTGTAGGTATGCTGAGAGAATCATTAAAAGATACATATCATAACCAAATAATTTTGATGTTTTAACTCAAACCAATGAAAATTTTATATTTTAAACAGAAACAAAGAATTTACAATGATGAGCCAAATGTTTTCCATTTGGCATGAAACCATGAATTAAATTCACACTTTTTCCGTTTGCAGACCTGTAATTTCAAAATCTTAGTGATTATTGCAATGCACAGACAACCCCCCAGAAAGACTAAAGCAACTGTAACACAACACACAAAAAGCAGTTTTCATAAGCTGTTTTGAAACAGGCCCACAAAATGAAATAAGGTCCTTTAGCAGTAAATCTCACTGCATGTTACTGTAGCATGGGACTTTACCTCATAGATACACATGATTAATCCAATTTGAATTTAAAAATTTTCACCAAAATCTGTGTTTGCTACTGAAATGTAAACTGCATACTAAAAACAAATTTTGCATAAACATACAAAAGTACTGATACAAATCTTAATTAATTTAAAAATATTTTGAATAAAAAATGGCTCCAACACAATCTCTTTATTCAAATGCAATAGCGGCTTTGCATTTTGAATTGCATAGTAACCAGTCACTACCTTATTCATGGCCTCACCAGTGCGACAGGAATGAAAGTTCATCGTCCAATATGACACCAAGATTTCTTACCTTCTTTGAGGGGATGATAACAGAGTTCTCAAAAAAAAAAAACAGTGAGGTCGTGGCTTGGTGATGGAACCCCTTTGATGAAAAGCAGCTCAGTCTTGCTGGGATTCAGCTTAAGCTGGTGGGCTGCCATCCAAGAGGAGATGTCAGCCAGGCAGTCTGAGATGCGGGTCGAGACCTGATCTTCACTGGAGGGGAAAGAGAGGATTAGTTGAGTGTCATCTGCATAAAAATGGTACGAAAATCCATGTGAGGCTATTACATCCCCAAGAGAACCAGTATATAGAAAAAAGAGAAGTGGTCCAAGGACCGAGCCCTGAGGTACACCAGTGGACATTCCCAAGGCTGGAGAGAGTAGCCAGGAGGATCTGATGGGTGACCATGTCGAATGCTGCAGAAAAGTCAAGAAGAATCAGAGCAGAAGATAGGTTGGCTGATCTAGCTAAATGAAGAGTGCGTGTGTGTGTGTCCCTATACTTTTGTACACATAGTTATGTAGGACAGCTCTGTCCCAGTACATTTGTTCATATTGGCCAGTTTGTCTGGCTTTAAGTTCAGAACAGGACGGTGTTTAATATCCATTTTTTGAAGATTTTATGATGAATACTCTGGCGATACAGTGTTACGGACTGTAGCCTCGTAAAGTTACAGTGGCAACAGGTAACAGTGAGATGATCTGTTGCGACATAAGATAGGATTCATAAATCCAGTTGGGGTTTGCTTCTGTAATCTTAAATCTGATCCAATCTTAACTTTATGCTTAAGATAGGAAGTTTCTGTAATACGGCCCCTGGACTGTAGAAGACATGCCAGGTCTATGGAAGAGATACCGGTCTAAAGAAGAGATGCCGGTCTATAGAAGAGATGCCGGTCTATAGAAGAGATGCCGGTCTAAAGAAGAGATGCCGGTCTATGGAAGAGATACCGGTCTAAAGAAGAGATGCCGGTCTATAGAAGAGATGCCGGTCTAAAGAAGAGATGCCGGTCTATGGAAGAGATACCGGTCTAAA
>JBBPDB010000001.1:34289889-34306665 GCA_037974465.1 Brachypetersius altus
TGTTTATACATTACTCTGGTCACTGTTTACACTGTTTATACATTACTCTGGTCACTCTGTTAATTACTCTGTTTACATTACTCTGGTCACTTTTCACTTTTTATATTGCTGTGCTATTATTGCACTATGCACTTTAACATTCCATTTGCACAATGTACATATTGCTGCTACATTTATTTATTTATATAAATACATATTAAACAAAAAACAAATTTTCAGTCTATATATTTCACTTAACTGGTGGTGCTCCTCGTTTAGGTTACTTACTTTAGATTTATGTCTGAGAAAATTTCAGATTTATATATTTTTTAAAAAATTTACTTATACTAACTTGTACTCTTTCTTTATTTTATTTGGGTTTCAGGAAATTTCCAGATTTTAATATATAATTTACTTATTTTTTTAATGTTTGCACAGTCAGAAAGGAGCGGTTCAGGATACATTTCACTGTGGGTTATACTTGTATGACTGCATGTGACGAATAAAAGTTTTCTTTTAAATATTGTGTAAACATGACAAAAAACTATTGTCAGATGTCTTCAAACAAAGTAAAAAGCACACCCTAAATATGTCTGAGCAAGACTTGAAGTTTGAACCTTGTAAACCATGGAGAATGGAATCTTGACCATCCGGTGCTGTGTGTGTAGTGTGTGTTTTACCTTGGGAATAACGGGGACAGGCAGGCAGGATTCCATGCTGGTGCTCGGTTTATTTACACGGGAAGAACAGGGAAACAAAGAAAACCAGGCACGGTGGCCGTCAGGGCAAATAGGATAAGGGCAAAATAAGGCGATCGATACATGAGGATGAACTAACAAAGACAGACTTAAATACTGAGCTAAATCAAAGGGGAAACACAAGGCAGCTGAAAACAAAGGAGACACGTGATACATACAGAACTGTCAAAATAAAAGCCCTCCAGAATACAGAACAGAAACATGGCAAAAACAGAAAAGCAGCGGACAACTACAGCCGCTGACCGAACCGTGACAGTGTGTGACCAGGGACGGCAAGGGATTGTAGGTTCCAGGGAGTGGGCTCAGAAAAGAACAGAACTAAAAGTAAACTGAATAGGTGGTTTTTCCCATCTAAATCTACACCGATTCCTTCAAAAAACAAACTGAAATGTTTAAACAAACAGCCTTTTGTAGAGGTGTCCAAACTCGTAGCACCAGCCATGCTAGCCTGTAATCAGTAGTGATGTGTCCTGCGCTCTAAGAGACAATACTTAGTGGCGAATCAGAAGAACCCCATCGAGTGAGAGCCGGCTCCACATTTTTTTCCTTTCGCTGCTCAGCTCTCTCTCTCTCTGTGGCTCAGCTCTGCTCACAGCAGAACTTTGTTTTGATTGGCAGCATGGTGGCCTTGTGGCCAATCACATGTGAGGATAATAGGAGGGGAGACTGTAATCAGCAAACGTAAAACGTGAGCTGCGTTCAGTTCAGTCTCGCAAGAGTCCCTGTGACGTGACTGTTGTGTGTGACAGTAAGAGGACTTTGATTGGGAATAGAAGGCGAGAGTCAGACTCATTGCTAGCAACTCCAGGTGTCTTATGGGGAGCGCACCCTTCCATTCGGTCAGTTTCTACCAGGGAAGTGCCTGCAGTGCCTGCAAACTGTGGTAGTGATGAGTTTATGGACAGTATTCCAGAATTTCAAACTAGAAGCTTTACTCTTGTATTTACATACTGCCATTAGGTATGATTATCTAAAAACATTAGCTTCCACTGCTATGCAGATTTTTATATCTTTGCCAACACAGATGAAAACCATGGATGAAATCACATAATTTAAATTATTATTGGATATCAAATAACTAGGACTCAACTGCCAGAAACAAACTGTCAGGTCTAATGGTTGATTGTAGTGGTTTCTCAGCTTCTCCAATGTCCACTGTAAAAATTCTCAGTGTCACTATGGATCCAGATCTTTCAGATCCAGATCTTTCACTTGATGCATGTAAAGGTTTTTATCAAAATAGGTTTTCTTCATCTATGACATATTGCTGAGTTAAGAAATGTATGTTATGCTGAAAAATTAATTCCCGCCTTTATTACCTCCAGACTAAATTTCTGTAATGTCCTACTGTCAGGCTGCTCCAACATGAACCTAAATAAGCCCCAACTAGTCTAGACTCTGAAGAGTCCTCAATAGAACCAAGAAATTTGGCCACATTAATCTGATATGATCACGATTTCATTGGCTTCCTATCAAATTTCATATTGATTTGAGACACAGACAAAGTATCAGTCTTAAATCCTGAGTCATCAAATAGAATGTGTATGACATGTTTATTTGGGCTGATAAAACAATTGTGTAAAAGCTGATAGATTGTAATGACTGTGAAATTGGAAACTCTTCATCAGGGAGTTCAACGAGTTCTTCATTGATCATTAAAGTAAAAATCCTTGTACAAACCACTGTCAAAATCTTCCAGTTTCATTTTCTTTATTTTATTTAAAACATTGAAGTCGAAACTGAATATCTCTATTTTCTCTGCTGAAACGTGTGTCAAGGACAACGAGGATCTTTTGGTTGAAGCCAAAATGTTACTTCTTAACAAAGTAAAGGATTCTGCCAAAAACTGTCGATTAGTTTTAAAAGGCCTGTTAAGTTAGCACAACAGTCCTCTTAAATGTATTTGAATTACACTTACCAGATGTCCTTTTTGTGGCCTTATTTTGCATGAGATTAATAGTTGGAGTGGTTTAAAGTATCTTTTCCACCCTTAGTCATGGTTAACTCTTGAATGAACGCTTGACTCTTCGCCTTTCACCCTTCTTGAAAATGGGGAAATTCCAACAGAACAAATTAGCAACAGAGATATAATCGTGGAAAATAATTTTTTTTGTCCTTCTACATTAAAACCATCTTGAGCAATTATTGCTAAAATACATGTATTGTTTTGTCTATTGTTGGGTGAGGAGTTTTTATTTTAAAGACTATAT
The DNA here is from genome assembly GCA_037974465.1 of Brachypetersius altus. Taxonomy (NCBI): domain Eukaryota; kingdom Metazoa; phylum Chordata; class Actinopteri; order Characiformes; family Alestidae; genus Brachypetersius; species Brachypetersius altus. Next base: position 34,292,837 of record JBBPDB010000001.1, read on the forward strand.
TGCTATATTGTGCTCATATTTTCAGTATGAGCTGTAGCTAACCGTAAAGAAATGTTTATACCTATCTTCAACAAGGGTAACAGTAATCATGGAACTGATTGTATGTATGTCTGGGGCTGAAGTAGCTCATAAACACATATTATCCATGCAAATACCTAGCTATATTGTATAATAAGATACTGAAGTTCCTCCTCCAGTACAGTATTTCCGTTCTGCTGTACAAATGTCCTAATACCCTAGTGCTTCACCAATGTTTTCATATTTCATATAATGATAACTTTAAAATCCTGGTTTTTAATCCCTTGGCTCATGCTGACAGTTTAAATAAAATCATCCCAATCCCACAGGGCAAGAAAAATGAAAAGAACAAGGATTAAAAGGGCCAAACCTCATTTTTTCTCTCAGTTCCTGCTGTCTTTCAACTGAAACATGAGTGTGATGCTTCAAAGCAGACTGTGAAATTCATTTACTAAAGTAAAAGTTAGAATGGGACAAATGTGTATAACCCTGTACTTCAATTTTTTTTTTATTTTGTAAAACATTAGTATAAAAATAACAAAACTGTAACACGTGCCCCTACTGTGTCCCTGTTTTTTGACTGTTCATGTCTTGTCTTTTGCCTTGTATCTTTGTACCATGTCTGGCTACTATGAGAGTTTATTGTTTTTGTGATCTTAGCCTTTGCCTTAACCCTACCCCCTTTCTTCTTGTTCACCTGTGCCCTGTTCTTGTCTCCTCCCTTGCCCATGTGTTGTCATGTATTTTCAATTAGGATTAACTTGTATTTTTATAAGCCTTGGATCATGTGAACTTTGTTTTGTTCTGTGTATGTTTAGTATAACTTTTCAGATGTTGGCCCTATATCCAGCCCCAAGCCAGTCATTACCAATCTGTTGTAAAGAATAGCATAGCTGAGACATTTTAAGGTTATTTTAGAAAATGCATCTCCACCTGGACTATTTTCTAAGTAAATGTGTTTAGTAAGACCCAGTGATGAAATTAAACATATACATTCATAAACACGCCAATGCATACCATCTTAAAACAAAACTATGGATTTTAGTAGAGGTTAATTAATTTTATACTTGTATTAATTAATGTATGTGTCCAGTAATGTTATCAGTCAGATGATGCTGAAGTTTAAGTAATCAACAAACAATGGGCACATTCAATAGACAAACAAGTAAATAATAGTTTCTCTGCTTAGAGAGCACTTGTGTGATCCAGTGAAGTTGAGGTAAAATGTTTCATGGCTGTCACTTAAGACAGCATACTTTTCCAGAGGGAGATCCCAGTCTTCTCCCTCACATATTATAGTGTGATAAACTGTATGCTGTTTTTCTCTGACCCACCAATTTCTTGCATGACTGCATAAAAATGTTGAAATGGCTTACACAATGCCACTCCATATGGGGCAGATAATCCACCCTCATCTCTCTTCCCTCTGAGAATGCTAGATCATGATGTTCCCAAATTGAGACATTTTTCCATTTAGAGATATGCAACAAGAAATGCTTCCTTTTGTGGAGCAGAGATTATGGAAAGGTGAGGTTAGCTCAGGTTGCTTTCTGCTCCCACTCTTGATTAGAAGAGCATAATATTAATATAGTCATATATGGAAGAACATTCTTTTGACAATTAGAATATCAATAAAACAGCCTGTCCATGAGTTTGCCTCTAACAGATACATTCACTGAGCACAGCGCATCCTAATACTCATACTAGGATGTTAAATGAAAAATTATTAAATAGAAAGTCTCACATCACAGATCTCACCAGATCTCGCCAGGGTGAATGCGTTTCCTATTAAACAGTGTGATACATGATCAAGAGGGGTTTACAGTTGTTTCCGAGAAAAGGTTGTTTTTGTCAGAATCATAACTAATAGTTAACTACTTATTCATATTGTATTTGTTTATTTTCAGAATATCCTAGCTGATCATTTTGAATACTGTAATAATGTGCCATGACTATGATGCTCTTACAGTTATATATTCTACTTTTACAGGTAAAACTGTCTTCTTAGATGCTTTTTTAATATCATTCAAAAGGTATCAGTAGATCTTTGGCAGACTATTGATATTTGGCTCTGGTGTATTTCACTGATTTTGTTTCTGTATCATCTGACCCAGATAGCAAACTTTAACTGAAACCATGTTTATTTGTTGGATTGATCTTAGTCATTGATTCAATGCTGGAAAATTAACCAGTTTGGACACTGATCTTATGTTAATTCAGTAGCACTCACTGATGGTTGTATAATTGAAAAAATTAGCACTGATGGTCATTTAATTTTGAAAACAGTTTTATAAAAATATTATCATTAATTCAAGGTATAATAATATTTTCAAAATTCAGTCATTATAGGCAGATTAATATCTGTATTCAAGAGCATCTTACAGTGGTGGGCAAGAAAGCTTGCCTACTTGAAGGTACTACCTGGATGGGGCTGGAGCTTCACATTTTCTGTACACTAGTTAATTGTTTCCCACTGTGGCCCTGTGTTGTCAAGTTCTACCAGCTTGTGATTATATTAACCTTCATCCACTGATAGTTCACTTTCCTGAACAATTTGTTTGTTTTTTGGTTCCACCAAATGATTCAATTTGACCAATTTGATTGTAAAATGAGTACAACACACAATCATATGTACATTTTTGATCACCTCCATTAAAGTCCTAATATTGTGTTCTAAGTAAAATGATTTTAAGCAAGGTAAGTAAGGATGGTTTTTTAAGAAAAAATAAAAACATCCTTTTGCACAGGTAACATATGGTTCATTTCATTCAATCCAGCAAATAAACAAAGCACACTGGGAATTACAATGTACTTATGTATATTTTTGTAGAGGATGTCTTTCACTTGAATGATTTTTATTGGAGGTGATCGAACGTTTCCCTACAACTCTATGAATTAAACTGTATGAAAAAAGTTCAAAATGTAACTGCATGGATTGTCTCTAAGATAAATTCTACTAGCAGGCATTAATTCTATGTAGAAAGAAACATCACAGTCCCTATGGAAATGTATCTTACAGCCATCTGCGCAAAAGCGCATGCTGTTCAGGCCTTTTTCCAGGATCTTTTTTTATCTTCTTTGGGCCATGCACAAGAGCTATTACATCTTGCACACAGAGTTATGCAACAGAGGCCGTTATTCTTTATGGCACAAATGGGAGGTTGATCATTATGCAATTAAAACATTTTAATTGACAAATGAACTGCAGCTATAACAAAAATGAAAGCTTAGGATTGTCTAAGTATAATTCCAAACAATTTGAAATTGATTTAGTAAAGGTAATAGTAAGTGATAAAGTTTGTGTAAATGTTTTTAAATGTGTGTAATGGGTTTATTTGTAAAATTCAGTCTAAAACACAGTCTAGGGGTGACATGCGAGGGCACATGAAAACATAATATGAGGTATACATAGATGCCATGATAAATCTCCAGGTCCACCATACTGGAAGTTTTGAATTTTAAAATCTAATCATTTTAAAACTCAAATTCCAAATCCTTTTCAAATATCTTATGGATAATGTACAGATTAAACAACATTCATTGCTGTTACCTGCAATGGATTGGTTTGGGTTCTTCACATGCAAGTTTTTAATAAAAACCCTTCAAAGCCCTTCATAAAAATTGGCTTATGTTAACATCATCAAACCAAATATGAAAGGCTAGTAGTGAGACTTGCAAACATTGCCCTCTGACCCAGAACCCATGTCAGTAGCCAACAGTGTTAAACTACTTATTACTGATAGATTCCTTTAAAAACACACTCTTGCATGTCGGTCTCCCGTAGATCATGTCACGCGTGCGACTGTTAGACAGACATCTGTCTGCCGCTGACAGCTTACGATGAATAATTATTTCTGTTTATACAATATAGATATTAAAGCATTTTATTTTATTGGTAACACCAGTGTTATGCTAGTTTACACTGAAAAAGAACTAGTTCAAAGCTCAGTTCATTAAAAATAATTCACATTAATCGTTATTTTTTTATTTTAAACTAAGTTCACAGCTCAAAAAATGAACTAGTTCATGTTCGTCGGTTTTTGTTTTTTTACATTTTCAATACAACGTCCTTCAACCCTCTCCTTCTGTCTGTCACACCACAGAACAATCACAGTTACATTAAAAAACAATTTTGAGGTTGAATAGAATAGATCTTACCACTTAAGCAATGCATGGTGTTATGCTAAAAGTGAAAAAAATGAGGTGCAAGTATAATGTAATTGGAAATTTTATTCAGACAATATTAACACAAAATGTAAACAAAACAGGTCTAAAATGCACTATGCAGACACTATCTTTTAAAGTGCTCAGAAAAGGACAGAACTAAAATTAAACAAAATGTGTGGTCTTTCTTCAAAAGATTTACAGATTTCTTTAAAATGAACTAAAATGTTTAAACAAACTGCCTTCTGTAGATGCAACCATACTAGCCTGTAATCAGTAGTGATGTGTCCTGCGCTCTAAGAGCCGATGCTTTGTGGTGAATCAGAAGAGCTGGCCCCAATTCACAAATTAATGTGCACAAGAGTGAACGTCACTCACGCGCATGTTCATAATTTGTGAATTGATTTGTTCAGTTCAGCGATCACAAAAATAGGAATGTGTTCATTGAACGCATTTATACACAACACTGGGTAACGCAGCCATAATGTAAAGTCACTTGAAATTGTAACAGTGATCTAATGATCAATTTTAATATTAGAATGTGTTAAATTACTACATTACTAAAAAAAAGTATCAAGTTACAGTAATTTTTGGTAGCCAATTACCACTGTACTGTGGGTGAACCATACAGTTACCCCTCAGTTTTACGCAAATCAGAATTCTTGGATACAGTCTAACGCTGATTTTTCTGAGAACCGAAGTGTATTACCACCACCAGTCCAGCTGTGGTCAACTGCCATAAAAAGAAGAAGAAGAAGAAGAAGAAAAAGCTGCTGCAGCATGTAGCATCACTGCTCTCGTATTTTAGTGTTTTAACGCCCCCCTCCAACAATTATCTCAGTTTATTTAGTATTAGTAAGCTGTGCTCTGTCTAAACATGTGGGTAGAGAAAGTTATTTCAACCTTTCTTTTGTGTTTTCACTTGCCGCACGCGGCTAATGCTAACCAATAACGCTAATGGTTTTTAAAGCAGTAAAGTTTTCTGATTCAGATTATTTATTTACCATTACATTTTCTTTAAGGGTAATGCATTAAACTGAGTTTAACATGAAATTAAAGTGTTCTGGAAGCATATTTGGGGGCATATTTAGGGTTTACACTATAAAAATGGGCATTTTTAGGCATTTTTTACCAAAACACAACAATGCATTTTTTCATTATATGCGGGTGCCTTTTTTCACTATATGTGTGAAAAGCAGGGGATTACTGTACTTGTGGTTGCTTTTCATTCAGCATTTCTGTGGATATAAAAAAAACACTTGAACAACACAGAAATGTATTACTACTGCTGTGGGGTATGCTCTACCTTAAAGTTGGATGCTCAGAAAAGGGCAATGGAACAAACTGGAGGAAAAGACTTTTTCCTGGAGGAAAAAGCATGTATCTTTCCTGAAAAAGAGACCAGAAAAGGGCTCCAGACTGATTACGCAGTGGAAGGCCTTGGGAAGTCTATGGCAAACTACCTTCATACAAACATCAGGAAAACCTTGCATGTCATTGGTACAATCAGAAAGACATGCATTACTGGTTAAGGGGAGGCTTTGAGCTCAATTGGGGAAAAAAACACATGAAAGATGATAATGATAATAATAGAGAACTTAATTATTATGTATGTTTTAGAGAAATAAAAAATCCATTAGAGACCAAAAACAGTTTGAACTGCTTTCAAAAGTCTTATTACAAAGACATTGAAAGGTGGCACTCCTGCTTTCAATCTTAATTTAGTCCAGTTAAGGGTTGCTTCTTCTGAACAGTACTTTGTACTCATTGTTCAAACATCTGTGCCTTAATGCACACATATGAATCCTGACTGAAAACATAATCTAATTTGCATAAATGGCCTTAGATAAGGAAGGTCATTTTTTTCTCTATTTCAAGCACAAACATTTCATATGTCCCTTGCAAAAAATGGTGAAAGGAATAATAATACTACTACTAATAATAATAATAGCATAAAGAGTTTTACCAAGGTCACAGAGGACTTGCCAGTATTCCATTTTTAAATGGGCTGCAAAGTATGTGTTTAAACACTTTTTCAGAAACCTTTTCTTTCTTTGACAGAATATGGGATTTTTAAAGGAGGGGGAGTATACGAATGCAGTTTTTAAGGTTAAAGAGGTCAAGAAGCCACATATAATGGCAACCAGATAAGGTGGTGTATATTATCAAAAGAATATTTCTGACTTTTTTGGAAGCTTAAAATCAGACAACATGAACATTGTGGAGATACAAATTTTATGAAGGCTGTTGAATTACACTAATCTCATTACTCCTACTTTTCTCTTTCTGATTGTACCAATGACATGCAAGGTTTTCCTGATGTTTGTACTTTTCTCAAGCTAGTTAAGCCTGATTATTTAAAAAAAAATCTATGTGATAATGCAACTGGTAAAGTGGCCATGCAGCATAGTGGAATTTGATTCCCAGTTTAGACCAGGACATCACTGCATTACAGTCAAGACAAAATTATATTTGGCTCTATGACTGTAAAATTCCTCTATATTCTGTAGAGTCACTTTCTGAAGTCATTTATTTCAGCTGCCTGTTATTTTAAGCTACTCTAAATAAAAAGGTTAAATGTAAGCATAATGAGAGAGAAACATTTGCCTCTAGAAATAAACTTGGAACATTTTACCTCAACAAAACGGGTCCAAAAGATTGTTGTATACCATTCTAGCTTTAGTTCATTTAATGGACAAAATATACATAATAGGAACATAGTCTTCTAAATAGATGTTTTGACCATTGTATTTTATCTATAATGGTAGAAAACATTTGGAATAAATTTGCTAATTGTTACCATTAAAGCCTGCCTGTGGCATTATATTTGATAAAGGCTGTTGCAGGAAGAGCAAACTTTATATTGTTTGTTATTAAAAGGTTGGAAACTATTGAGATTATTCTTAACCATACTGTCGGTTTACCTTAATTGATGCTCAGCATTAACATCTAAAGCTTCCCTTAGTTTTATTTAGTATTTTCTATCAGCTGTCAATTACATTAATCTTCATTTTTTTGCCTTCTAAATAAACATTCAGAATAACATGACATTTTGCATGGTTCTAGAAGTGTTGAACTGTTTTATTCCACTTACAAAATATTGTTTTAGAGTTTCTTTGTGAATTCTTTGTGAAAGAATCTCTTCTCTATCATGTGGTCAGTGTCTCTCTACCCTCTGGAACATTGTCTTCAATGTAGTCTTATAACAGATGTCAGAATTTCTCTCTTGGAATGCCTCCTTGATTGTACAGCAAATCAGTCAGTTCTTATCCTTCTAGATCTATGAGCAGCCTTTAATACAGTTGACCACAACAGCTGTTCTCTTGGACATGGGCATCTCAGGCAGAGCTACTTGCATGATAGTAGGCATAGTATAGATAGTCATGGGTACCTCACTCTCCGTAGAGAAGCACTTTTGACCAGAGTATATAAAGTGGAACATAGGAAGATGACCCTGTGTTATTAATAGAGTTGGCTACTGACAGCTGACACTTTTTCTGTGAAGAATGAGACCATGACCACTGCTGAAAGGCTTGTGTCTGGCAGAGGTGGAGAAGGAGATAGCAATGTTTTGGAGATAGAGAATAGGCAGTTAATTTTGTTGTCGGGAATGTGACTGGCTGATGCTGGCTGAGAAGGAGGACAGCGGAGTTGAGGTTCGCACCAAACGAACCCTCATTCTCACTCGCACACACAGGTATAGATGGGGTTAGCTCCGAGGAGCGAGAGTACTCACAGTACCGGTACTGATCTGGAACCGGGGACACGTCTGACTGAAGCATGAGACTTCAATGTCTACCACCTGTTTCCTCCTTTTATACCTGGCGTGCAGTCATTTCTGGTGCCCTTTGACTGCACAAGACCTGGTGTGCGTGACAGTACCCCCCCTCCAGGACCGGCTCCCGGCGGTCCCGGCTGAGAGGAGACCCGAAGACTGTAGTCCCAGATGAGCGCGGGGTCCAGGATGTGGCGCCCGGGGACCCAGGACCGTTCCTCCGGACAGTAGCCCTCCCAGTCGACGAGGTACTGGGTGCCCCGGTACTTAGCCCTCAAAAGGGCTGAGTCCGGTGGTGGAGGAGACGTGAAGGTTATGGGAAAGCTCCGCCCAGGTGAGGTAGTCGGCCCAGGAGCGCTGGTGATCAGAGACGAAACACCGGAGAAAGCGCTCCAGTTGTTGGTTGGTCCACTCCATCTGACCATTCATCTGTGGGTGGTAACCAGATGACAGGCTGATGGTAGAGCCGATCAGACGGCAGAAGGCCCTCCAGAATTTGGCTGTGAACTGGGGCCCTCTGTCCGAGACGATGTCTTTGGGGAACCCATGCAATCGGACTACATGCTCTAAAATGAGGTTAGCAGTTTCTGGCTGACAGGAGTCCGGCCAGGGCCATCAGGTGCACAGCCTTGGAGAAGCGGTCCACGATGGTGCAGATGGTATTTTTGCTCCACGACTCCGGGAGCCTGGTCATGGTCCAGAGTTTCGGCGGGAGGAGGCTCCAAGGACTGTGTCTGGCGGACCCTTTCTTTCAACCCCCACCAGAACAGAGCGACGAGGACGTGTTCTGGCAGGATGGGTTCAGGGTACGTAATGTCAAACTGAAACTGCTCAAAGAACAGCGCCCAGCGTGCCTGCGGATTGAGCTGTTTCGCGGTCTTGACCGTGATGAGATTCTGGTGGTTGGTCCAGACCGTGAACGGGACACTGCTGCCCTGGAGCCAGTGTCGCCATTCTTCCAGAGCCCACTTGATGGCCAGCAACTCACGGTCCCCCACCCCGTACCGTCGCTGGGTGGGATCGAATTTTTTGGTCTGGTCTGGACCCTGCTGTGAGAGCGTGGGCCTCCGAGGTGGGTGGTGGCGCTCGGGAGGCGGAGAAGACGGGTTCTGGGTGGTGGTCTCGCGAGAAGGAGAGAGAGCTGGTCGGCCGCAAGTCAACACTGAGGCAGAGCTGGGCGACGCCATCGAACGTGGACGGGAGCTGACCTGCGCCTGCTGCAGGGTGGCGACCACCGTACGGTGCCCTTTGACTGCACGCGACCTGGTGTGCGTGACACATTCTTTGGCTTCATTGACCACAAGTGAGGAAAACATTCTAAGATAAGGCAATGCAGTGGCTTCCATTGATGAAAAAAAAGACATACAGAAGTTGTGGAGGTTGCAGTGGCACTATGCCTGAGGTACAGGAACAGGGGACAGTTCCAGAAGGCAGAAAATGGAATGAATAAATGGTCAGAGATGAGTAGAGGCTTGACACTGAGGGAATGAATTGCTAATAAGGATGAGGACTACAAACCAGGTTGAGGTTCAAGCCATAGATCACGGACATAAAGTCAAACAAGCTCGGATTATCAAGGTGTATATTTCAGTCACCTAGGTTAAGTAGTGGGTTGTAAAAATCAGGAATGGCAGATAGGAATGTGTCTAGTTATTCCAAAAAAGTTGCCCAAATGTCCATGTGAATGGTACAGAGACTTTCTCAGTCTGAACAGAGCATTCCGGAAGGCTCTGGATGTGGCTGTGCCACCCCCTGCACTGACTTCTATTTAGCAGAATTTATATTTGTATTACTATTTATTAGGGATGCATCGAATATTCTGCCACCTGCCTGCAGAAATCTGTCCTCTCTCCTCCTCTATTCTATCTTTCTTATCTCTCCCTAACTCCACTAACTCCTGTCCTTCTACAGTTGAATCAGCCATCAATGATCTCTCTACAGCTCAATTAATCTACTCTGCCCCTTGTCTTTCAGACCGAAGCGTGCTAGCCGATGTACAGACTGCACTGTAATTCATACACGGGTGTTTTCTTTGGTATGCCTGTCATTTCCTTTTGTATAAGCAGGTCAATACAGTAACAATTTAATGTATTTTTACATATAAAAAACAGAGTAAAATGTAGGAGTAATCACCAATCACTTTTACAGTTCAATAATTTACTGGTCATCCACCGGAGAGTTGTACTCTATTAATAATTGGCACTAAAATAAAATATTGTATCTGCTGTTTCCATGAATTTGCTGTGGTTTTTGCCAAAATTATTAGTTTGGTTCTAAGAAAAAATGACTGAATTTGAAATTAATTTCATTTTATATTCAGCTTAATACGAAAATGTTAAGAGAGAGAGAGAGTAACATTTTCGTTAAGGGTAATGTATTAAGCTGAATTAAAAATGAAGTTAAAGTGTTTCAAATTCAGTCATTTTTTCTTAGAACTGGATTTCCTGTCTAAGGTGCAGTGTGTTTGGTCGGCAGGGCTTTTAGTTGAATGAAATGAAAGCAGGGGGAAATAATTGGAAATTTAGCTGAATTTATATTTGGATTACTCTTTGTTTGTAGTAAATTATATATTTTAGTCATTTAGAACTAAAACTATTAAAAAAAACATATTGAAAAAAGCAAAAAAACAAATGTGGAGAATATTTGCAGGTTCCGCGTTGTTTCGGATATTTCTGCATAAAACAATCAGTTTTGTTTTTTAAAAAATCCATGTGTGATTGGATCCACGAGTCCTGATCCGTGTAAACTGTATATTTAAAAAAACACACACTTACCCTCTCAACTGTTTTTCCTTACTTGTGTATTAAACTCTTTATTTCTTTTTGACAGGTTTTGTTAAGGTGTGAAACTCAGCTAGCAGTAGCTTGGTTAAAAGCAGATGTTGATTTGAGTTTAGCTCTACAGGTATGAAGATCAGATGTGGACTTTAAGCACTGATGTACGTGAAAGTGATCATTCGGTCATACGTGCACACACAGTGTGAACAGCACGAAATTCAACCTCTGCATTTAACCCATTCACCAAGTGAAGCAGGGGGCAGCCATGAACACGACATCTGGTGAGCAGTGTGTGGGGACAGTACCTTGCTCAGGGTACCTCAGAGGTGCCAAGCAGTCTTGGGAATCGAACCTGGACTCTCTGATCGCAGGGCGAATGCCCTAACCACTAGGCTACCAGCTGCCCCTGAGTGTCTGCTAAATGGCATGAACATAATACCGGGTTATCTTAGCTCATCTTATTTTATCTTATCTCACAATACCATACACGCGCACACACACACACACACACACACACACACACACACACACACACTTCTAAAGATTAATGTAAGGCCAAAGCTCTCACCAAGCTTTGGCCAACAAAACTAACCTGTTTGTGCTGTACTTTTTGATATGCGTTGTGTTTTTGTTGGGCTCTTTGATGTGGTAGGATTGATCTCGCGAAAACTGGGAGCCTCTTTGTTTCTCCTCGTATCCCTGTGAGCTGTCTGATCCCACCATGCAGTGCGACATGGAATCTCTGGGGTCACTGTCATCTGGGCAGACTGGGCAACTCACAAGAGAGAGCCTTGCTGGATTTCTCCTACGTGAGCCAGCTCTCCAGATGGCCTCAAAGAGCCACATGCAGCCAATATTTTAGCCCCAACACAAAAAAGGAGGCAAATGCACTCTAAATATTTTATAGATAATCTAAATTTCAGCTGCACTGAAGGAATGGCAGATATTGCTTATCATAGTGGAACATTTAAAAAAGCAATTTTAATAAAAACATTTTTCTAGAATACTATGAAGACTAACATTGTTTTCTCTCTACTGATGAGAGATGAAGGTTTGAGAGAGCAGCAGAGATGAAGTGGCTGATTGTTATGCTGTGCTTTTGGAATGGAATCTGAAATCAAGACCAAATTGTTTTACAAAGCTTAATTTGGTGAGTTTTGAAATCATCCAAAAGTAAAATTGTGGATTACTTCTAAACTCTTGATTTGATTTGATTAATCCACATCAGTAATGGAGGTATGTGTCTGTCCTGGAGAAGTTTGGGATAGGGATACTAACTCTGTTGACTAAAAAAGATGCCTGTTTACTTTGTGGCTTTTTAATGTGAGATATTTTGTCTGCGCATCAACAGTGGTGTGAATGCTTGATGTAACTGATGCCTAATTTGTACACAAACTGCAGGGGCAGTTTCCATCACAGTCTGTGTCTTTAGAAATCATTAATCTCTAATTAGGGCCAGTTGGGACCAGCAGTTAGAAGGTTAAAGAGGTTCTGACAGCCCTAATCATTGCTCAGGAAGCTGAAAATATATGCAAAGTCTCAGCAGATGGGGTGAGATTGGCCTCTGCCAAGTGATAACTGTTATTCTTTTGCACCTTCAAAGCTGTCATCCTAATAGGCACATTTTGAATGTATTAATGCTCTAGTTACACTGCCCACATAGTCCCTAATGATATCTTAGCCATGCCGTGTAAACCAAACAATTAACTTGGATTACCTGGTAATGATACAAACGTTTGACTTGATCTCTTCATACAAAATATGAACACTTGCCCTACAAGTGAAGCCCCAGCACAGCTTTCAAGCTAAAGTAATGTATTTTTTAACCTTTCTTAAATCAGAATCAGAATCAGAATTGTGTTTATTGGCCAAGTATGTGAGCGAACACATACAAGGAATTTGATTCCGGTAGATGGTGTCTCTCAAGCACAACAGTATAAAAAACAACAACAATATGAAAAGGTACAAGGTAGCAGGTAAATACAGTAATAAATTCATTTAATTTACAGTAAGAAAAATACAGGCTTTAGGAAGAAACTGTCACAGGGCAGCAGTCGGTATACGGTTACTTTGTTTCTCTCGACAGAACTAAAACATTCATATTTTAAATGGAAATGTAGCTGAATTTATGTTATTATTTATGTTACAAAATTAGTAAATGATGATTTTATCTAAAAAAAAATATATAAAAAAAAATGCAGAGGATTTCTGTAGTTTCCGTGAATTTGCAGGGATTCCCACAAACTATTATTAGCTCATAAATTAAATGTATGCAGTTATTTATTATACGGAAATGTAGCTGAATTTACTTTAATATTTGTTACACAATTAGTAATGTATATTTGTCTTAATAATTTTGCACTGAAATGATATTTTATCATGAAAAAAGTACAAGAATACGTGGTTTCCATGGGTTTGTGGGTTTTCCGATTATTAGTTCATTTATTAGCCATATTCCAGGATAACGGCCTCTTCTGAGACTCTGCCACTCCCAAGAAGCCCGAAAGGTCTCCTGATTTCAGGCCAGTCTGAAGTCAAAACCTTTTAGGATTAACTTGTGGTTCAGATTCAAAATGACCTACTGTGGCTAAACTTAAGAAAAACTAGGCATGTCTAGAAAGATCAAGAAGTGGCAAAAGTGAACATTTGTGTACATTTGGGCAAAATATTATTTTGAAGTTTGAAAATATTCTTTTGAAGGGTCATTCACGGACTTAAATTCCTGGATCAGTATCAAAATCCCAGTTTTACAGTTTTTTTCAATTGCTTATACACTAAAATTAAAACGTTCCCACAATGAACAAAACCTTACACTCAGGGAGCAAAACACCGGCCTAGATTTGCACAACTGTAAGCACATTGTCGGCTTCACACTTTTTGCAAAACACTAAACACACTTGTGTGCATTTGACACCGGAATTATCATGATGTCATTCCCTTTTAAAATTTTAAAGCATATGCTTTTAAATGAACACACACCATGAACCAATTGGTTAACCACAGCCACCAGGTCTGCACACACACACTGGGGCTTAATTGTAGACACACCAATCAGGTTTAAGCTCTATAAAAAGGCAACAGGCAACTTCACCTGT
>JBBPDB010000001.1:34331774-34347301 GCA_037974465.1 Brachypetersius altus
CTCAGAGACATCATAGAACCCATCATCATCCCCCAATTCCACCAGCACACCCCCAACTTTCTGTTCATGGATGATAACGCTCCACCACATCGTGGTAGAACTGTCACAGCTCCACTTCAGGAAGCTGGAGTGCCTCTTATGGTCTGGCCATCAATGTCCCCTGACCTGAACCCCATGGAGCACGTCTGGGACCAGTTGAAGCAGAGACTGGATGATCGTATCCCACCCCCACATGACCTGGCAGAACTGCGTGTAGCACTTGTGGAAGAGTGTAACGCATTGCCTCAGAACAATTTCATGAGGCGAGTGATTGGCATGAGACGTCACTGTCAAGCTGTCATTGCGGCAAATGGAGGAAACATCCGCAATTGACATTTTCAATTTTGGTTATTTGGGGCTGTCCCTGTTATTGTCTAAATTTTTGGGGTAATAAATATTAAACTAATGAAAATATTGTTTCTTCTCATACATTATTAGTAATATCAAAGGGCACTTTTACTTATTTCATTAAAATAGGACGAGCACTCACGTAAATTACAATATCCCTAACTTATTGTGAGTAGTGTATATCAATCTTCCTTCTCTGCATCATGTCCACCAGCTCTCCAGCTTTACCTGTCATAGTTCAAACATTCAGTGTCCCTACTCTCAGTTTCACACTCTTGCCTTTCCTCTTCTCTCTCTGTCTCTTTACATACCTTCCTCCTCTCCTCTATCGACCAACCGTAGCCCAGTTTCCCTGTAGGTCAATAGCACTGGTGGCGGTTGCTGACCAATTCCGTATGACGTCTCTGTTTGAGACTCACGTGTTTGATTTGGCATAGATTTTACATTAGTTGCCCTTCCTGACACAAATGTTCTGGTCCCCAAGCCCCGGGCCACGGACCGGTACCGGGCCGTTGGTCATGTGGTACCAGTCCGCGGGCGACACAGAAAAATTTTGTTGTTGGCTCGTTGTTATGAAAATGCTAGTAATAAAGCTGTGAGTAGACACTGGATTTACGTTTATTATTATATTTTTAAAATATACCCATTTTTGTGCGTATCATTTATACGTATGTTTATCTGCCACTCCTTAAAGGCCGGGCCGTGAAAATAGTTTCTGATATTAAACCGGTCCGTGACCAAATAAAGGTTGGGGACCACTGTTCTAGTACACGAAAAGCATGACTTTTGAAGGTGTATTTATTTGTTAATTTATTAATTAATTAATTCACAGTATAGTATAGTTAGTAGTTTTATATTACCAAATAGACCTTCTTTGTCACAGACCCTGAAATATTTTTCAGTGCTTGAACTGGACCCTTTTGTTGGCAACATTTCAAAACCTAACTGCGCCTCTTTCAACACAAGGAAGCAGTGTTCTGATTGTTAGTGGCCTAACATAGGATGCAAAGGTTTAAGCTGCTGAAAAGGGAATCAGAGACTACCAACACCAAAACCAGATATCTAGCAAGCTCAGAACCACCAAAGACAGGCCATGAGCAATCGCAATGGATTGAGTAGACAGACACTGACCCAGAGATTTAAATAAAAAATCATTTAAAGGCTAAGACAAACAAGTGGGTGACTTTTGTCACATGCCTTGAATGTCTGATAATAATCGACCATGACGTGTGGTTTAACATCATTGTAATGAGACCTTAACTGTGATATGAATAAATACTGTTCAATCAGAGGAAAGAGGTAGAGAAGTGTATCAGACCGAAAGTCATATCATATGGCTCCCACCCTGGTGATCTGCCTGGATTAGAGGCCTGCGGCTAGCCTGAGGGCAGTCAATGCCTAGAGGAGGTATTTGCCGAACAACAAGTAAATAAAAGATAGGATGAATGCCACTCTACAAAGTCCATGGTTGTTTGGAGGTAGAGGGGTGCATAGGAACCCCCACAGGAGCCAATGTAAGCATCTGCATCACTAAACAAAAGTACCTTGACTGTGTGATATTCCAAAGCCCAACATTAAAAATGGTTTCAAGAACAGTTACAAAAAACATTCATTTTGTCTTCTTTTATAGGGTATCAGTCAGACATGTCACATCTGTCATCATCCCAACTGTGACTCACAGGTAAATGTGTCCTGTGATCTTATCTTAGATCTGTAGCATGGAGGATTTTAAAATTTTTTAGGTGTGGCTCCCCATTACTGTCTTTTAAATTACTGCCTCAGTCTTAATTGCTCTGCTCTTTTACAAAAACTATTCACATTCGCCATAATGTCTCTGTCACCTCAATCCAGTTCCAGTCATCTCTGTTTCTCTATGAGTTGGTTTTATAGCCCCCAGTAAAATGGTGTTTCACCAGGCTGTTGTACATCTCTGAAATAGAAAGCAAGCTTTTAGTCCTAAATGTTATTTTGGAATAGTGACTGGTTTAAATTAGCAGTCCTTTATGTTCCAAGCATATTGTTCAGTAACACTTAGAAGAAATGATTCTTAACTACCTGATATGAAAGGAATATGAAAGATATGGAATGGATGCCTGGAACCACCCATAGCTGTATTAAATGGTTCTATGTATTTACATAATGTACATAATAATAATATATTAAACAGGCCTTTAATTTTAGGCAATTATTGTTTGATTGCTGACTTCACTCGCTGAATTCTCTCTCGTAATTAAGACTCTCTTTCCCTCTCTCTTTCTCTCCCCCTCACCACCTCTTCAGCATAACATCTCCCTGATGACCATTTGAGATAATTACAGTAGCTACTTGAGTAAGCATCTCTAAGACATGCAGAGGAGAATCCTCCCCCCGTTACTGAGCAAGACGCTTAGTACAATTCAAATGCTTCAAATACTTTCTGCAAGTAATTTTCTCTTCTTAGTATCTCTCTAATGACATTAAAAGTCTCATGATTTATCATCTCAAAGGGGCTTTTTACTAGAAAAGATTAAGCAACAGAGAGCTTAGCTCGAGGCCACTGAATAAGATCCTTATGTGAATCAAGTGTCATTTACTAATCCAAACTGTAATCTCATAAGTCTTCTCTCATTCATCAATTGTTCTCAGCACTCTCTTTGTAGGAATTACAAGTTTGGCTTGTTCTTTTGCCCTTCAGAGCTCATTGTTTTGAAGTCTCCACCTACTGAGCATGTGTGTGTGTGTATGTAAACAATTTATTTTCTATGTTTGGAGGTTTTGCCATAGATAACTCACCATAGCAACCCAATGTAAAACAACAATCCAATGTAAAACGACAAGCTTTTGTCTTTTTATTTCTGGAATTTGAATAGCCAAAGGTTTCATGCTGCAGTCACAACGACAATAACGATTAATGAATAAATATAACTAACTAACAGACAGTAATAAAGTCCAAGCATTACTAAAATAAGTAAACAATAAGATATTTTTCTGTGCGCAATTACATGACATCCCTAAATTTCCATTTGACACCAGTGCTCCCAATAAGCAAAGCTGCCATTCATGATATGCTCCCCAAGACGATCCATACCAGGCTTGCGCAGTTACAGTTTATTGTCTTGGGTGATTGCTCTATACCTCTGGCACACATGAGGAGGTGGGCCCCGGCCTGGAGGCCCAGCTGCACACACAACCTGACTTTGATCTGTGGGTGAAGGGGCTGTATTTGCTTGAACTTCGAACAGATGAAAGTATGCAGGGACAGGTTAATACAACAAACTAGAACTAGATACAAAAGAGCAAGCTAAATAACTGCAGGTTCAGTATCTGATGATATGTGACGTGCTCCTTAACTCTGTCAAAAAGGATAAAGCAGTGGGGAATGATGTGCATGTAAGTCATTTGTCAGCAGATATTAATTGTAATGTCTAAGAAACATACAACCTTTTGATCATATTCAGGGACACAGCATGTGTATAGTGAAAATTAATTGCTACGGTTGGCCGTTTACAGTCTAGATTCAAAACATGTAACATCCAGTAACAGAAACTTCAACAAACATGAAGAAACAAACATGTAGCAAAACACAGCAGCAGATTCATAAACAGACACTAACGCTCAGGCCATGTGTCACTGTTTGTTTTTTGTATTCAGAATAATCAGCCCATGAAGGCGATGGACACAGCTCTTCTTACACATGAATGGCTTGATAAGGAGCTATCAGTTAATGCCCCCCCGCTGGTGGCGTGGTAGAGCAACAGGCACTGAATCAGAAGATCGCTGATTTGAATCCAAGGTGCGAGAAGATTCTTTTTAATGCATTTTTTTGCCCATCAACGTTTTATAGCAACCACACAATCACACTTTGCATTTTCCAATGAAAATGAATGTAGTTAAAACAATATGATTTATCAGCTAGTCAGTTAATGGAACATTTCTAGCATGAATGCATTAAAGTTAAAATATGATTAAGAATAGTTTTTAGCCTTAGAAACTGCTTTTAGTAGTCCTTCTGTTAGTGTTTTTGTTGTTAAGATGCTTGTTATTAAATAAATAATTTTTTTTCTGAAATAAACAATGATTGGGCTTATTCGGAACACAGGTTAAAGACTTTATTTCATTCAATTTAAATTGATCAGATAAATCTTACTTGATTAGTATCCCTGTCCCTGTGGTCACTCCTGTAAGTGCATTTCTGTCTCTGTATGCCAGCTCCCAAACACAGAAGATGTAGCTACCCCTCATGGGCTGTTCCCTGGGGTAGTTCCCTGGTTTTAAATAAATCAGATAAATCTTGCTTGATTATGTAAAAAATGTGCCGACATTAAGTTGATGAAGGAAACATTTCAAAGCATTAGTTTGTTAAAAATTACTTGCTTTTTTAAATAAACAGTAACACAATATATTATAGGTGGGAACTTGAGTCACTTTACTTAAAACACAATATTTTGTTCCTTTGAAATTGGCCTCCATTAGATAAAACAGTGAAATTCAAATGTGTATCAATAAGATTTCACTCATCAAATACATTTCAGTCTTACTGTTGTAATTTAACAGGCTTACTTCCTATTTTCCTCCTAGTAGTTAAAACACAAGCTTTTTATCTGCTGTTTAGACAAGTTCAATATTCAGTCCCTTCAAGTTGCGGTGTTTTTTTATGGGAAGGGTTGCTGTGAAACTGCTGAAATCATCTTTTTAAAATTAATACATAAATAAAACATTCAAATTATGCCATTTAATATGTTTATTTATACAAATGCACTGGCAGCATTTTTTCCAGCAAGGTGCTTCTGAAAGAGCTATATTTGTACAGAATAACAAACAACTGAAAAAGAACCTCGACTTAATACAAGAACAAAAACAGTTCTTCTGAGAACACAGTACAGTAATACTCTGCTATTTGCGGGGTTATGTTCCAAGAGCACGTGGGTAAAATGGAAAAAAATGCATTGTTGTTATTTTGGTAAAAACAAATGCCTAAAAAGGCTCTTGGAACATTTTTAAAGTGTAAACCCTAAACATGCTCCCAGAACACTTTAATGTCATTTCAAACTCCATTTAATGCATTTAATGCAAACTATTGAATTGTAAAAATTCTGGGTGATTACCCCTACATTTTACTTATTTGTATTACAGAATGCCAGTGCATGAATTACAGTACAGTCTGTATGGGCTTACCTTAATATTTTTGTTAAGGGTAATGTATTAACCTGAATTTAAAATGAAATTTTAACAGGCATTTTCTTTTCTTTGGTATAAACAGGTAAATACAGCAATACATTTGTGTAATTGTCACGGCTCGGCCAGTGGCCGGTAAGGGCCACTATTTTGTTTTTGTTTTGGGGACTTTTATTTTGAATTTCGTGCACGTTTGTTTCTTGTATCTTGGTTTCAGCTTTCTCATGTTTAGTTATATTGATTATGTTCCGTGATTGGTTTTCTGTCTGTGTCCTGTGTGTATTTAAGTTCTAGTTTTGTGGACATCATTATCGGTCCATCGCCTCATTTACCGCCTCATTTAGATGCACAGCCCTGTATTCATGTATCGGCCATTGAGCCAGGTTTCTGTTCTTGTTCACGTTTTGCTTTAATAAAGAGCCTGAAGTCATGGATGCCTGCATGCCTCATATCTGGAATTCTAGGGGTAAATCATGGCAGTGGGTTAACCCCCGCAGTCATGACAGTAATTTTTACACACATTTATTACTGTAGGGGTAATCACCAATCATTTCTACAATTCAGTAATTCACACATTAGCGGTGTGACTTATTGTAGAGATGCAGACTGTGTATAGTGACTGACCTCAAGAGCCTTTTTAAATTTAACTAGGGTTAAAAAAAAAAACAAAAATCAAGTGAATCACTCAAGGTGGGTCAAGGGCGTACCGTCAATCTGTGCTTCTAGAAAAGAATGGTCTGAAGCACTGCGGCCGTCAGCCTGTCTTTCTCAGCAATGACGCAAACATTATAACAATAAGTAGCTTTAATTTAAAAATATGGAATTCTCTGAAACACACTAAAAACTAAAAAAGAGAACAGCGGTTGCGCCACCCACTACACTAATTTACATTTAGATGAATTTATATTTGGCTTAGTATTTATTAGGGATGCACCAAATGTTCGGCCACCGCAAATGTTCAAAATACGTACAGCTCCAAAAATGATAATGTGCTCATCCAGCTCTACCTTACCACTATTGCACCAAAACAGCCTGAGCCTATTCTTTCACTTTCTATGGTGATTGTTCCAGTTACATGAAGCCTAGATGAGATCATCACTAGGGAGAACCAAAACCTTCTGCTCCCTTGAAATGTCCATTGTCGCAAAGCAGCTTCACAAAATGAAATAAATGTGTGTGTATGAATGTGTGTGAATGAAATGCCTCTGATTAGCAAGCCAAGAGTGACGGCGACAGTGGCAAGGAAAAACTCCCTAAGATGGCGATAGGAAGAAACCTTGAGAGGTTTCAATCAGGGAACCCATCCTCATTTGGGTGATAACAGATACAGATTATAGACCATCCTGTGTGATCTGCTGCTGAAGGTTCAATATAACAGATGTTCTTTAAGTTAACATGAAGTCCAGATCAGCATAGGGATGAGTCAGCGGGTGCAAAAGGTAGATGGGGTCTGAATCACTCGGGATGGGTAGAAGGATAAAGAACAGATAGAAAGCATTAGTGTAGTTGCCATTCAGAATACAGTGTGCTAGTACTAGAGTATGAGGTTTTGGGATTACGTGAATGCCAGATATGCTAATGCTAATTACGTGAATGCCAGATTACATGAATGCCAGATTAAAGAGATGCGTCTTGAGTCTACTTTTAAACTGGGAAACTGTGTCTGAGCCTCGAACATTGTCTGGAAGGCTATTTCAAAGCTTTGGAGCTAAATAAGAAAATGCTGTGGCAGTGTAAGGATTACAATCTTAACTATGAAAAGAGAGCCCAACTATTTAAACAGTACATGCTAAAACATGGAAGTTATGCAATAATTAACTGTAAATGTACCAGCTTTGTTTCGCTGTCTATCGTGTGGAAATTACCACTTTACTCACACTTTAAAGCAAACCATAAAGTTATATGACCTTATAAAGACTGTAACTTTGAAAGCAATGTCAAAGTTCACAATGGTAAAGTACACAAACAACACAACTATGATACACTTTATGGACAAAAGTATTGGGACACAACTCTTAATGTTTGAATTCAGGTGGCCCCTCCAGTAAAGAAGAATCTTATTTCATTGGCATACCAAGATATTTTGGACAATGCCATATTAAAATCTATGTATTTGAATGAAGTCCCTGTTGGTGTAATGGTCTGTTCTCCCAGTACTTTTGTCCATACAGTGTAGATGAGAGAACAGTCTGTAGCTCAAGATGGGTAATTATGGAGCCAAAATGTGTCAGCTGAGACATGGAAGCATTTCCACAGATGGTGACCCTCCAAACAAGGACAGCAAGAACCCAAGGACACCAGAAATTAATTTCCTATCTGAAAAAAATCCAGAGGAATCGTTGACCACAGCCTTGAAGGAGCTCGTCAGGTTTAGGTCAGTAAAATGATAAAGGACAAGCCAAGTGCATCCCCTGTAGAGAAAGAAATGGATGTGATGGTTGCTCTCCTGAGAAACGAAGTTGTCAAAAACAAGCCTCCTATTAGTGATGGCCAGCTCTTTTCACAGAAAACCCAGACTGCTTGACTGTTTTAAGTGCTTACAAGAAAGGTCTCTATAGCCATGTGTGTTCTAAATGTAAAATTGAATACAATTCTCAGTAGATGTTTTTCTTCAGTGGTCATAAAGCTCATGTTTTAATCAAATAGTGTTGTGGGTCACACATGGGGCCACTTGACCACGAGCTTATTCAGGTTTTGCTGGGGAAACATCTCCAAGAAAATGTGACCATTCCTCTCTAAAACCTCCTTATAAAGAAGAAGTAAGGTCTCACTGGTCAGCTTTCTATATCAGTCTACTCCTTCTCTTCACTGAACTGTGAAAGTCAATAGGTACTACTGATCTCTACTACATCCAGTAAAAGACTTGATATAGTGAACAACTCCTAACCACTATTTGTGTTACTATTAAATTACTTACCAGTAGGTAATTTCTCTATAATATTTACACCTTCTTGTCTCTGTATTTGGCGCGTTGGCAGCTTACTGTTATCTGACAAGCTTTTACTTTTACCAGTGTGTTTGTGTTTTTCCACAAAAGTAAAAGTCCAGAAATGATGAGTAGCACTTGATAGTATGAGAGACTGAGGAATTTCTTTGACAATTCCAAAGACAAAAGCAAATGTAAATGCATGGGATTTGTTCTCCAAGCTGAATACACACTCACTGTCAACAGTTATGCTTTGCTCAAAGCGTTTCCTTTGCTGTTATGGTCATAAAATGAATTGTTTTGACTGAATAAGCATGCAAAAATATTTCCAGAAAGGCTGTCTGAACCCAAGTGTAATGTTAGTGAGCATACTAAAAGTCCTTGAAATGGGTGTTCATGTAATATATTTTTTATCATGTCTTTGCAATAGCTATGATTTTGAAGTTAACTAGTCCATTTGAAGCCAAGTAGACCAGCTTGGACTGTGGAGCATTTTGTTAATCAAGTGATCTTCTAATGTATACTGAATTCCTTGCCAACAGTTTCTACATAAAAAACATTTTCCAAAAAAAAAAAAACTGATGTTAATGTGGCAGTCTTAACTCATTTGTGTCTTGGTTTGTTTAATAATGTTTCATTAGATGAAACTTAATCAGAATTCACATCGTTGCTGTGATATTTTTTCAAAACGGAAGGGAAGGATCACACAAAGAAGGGAAATCACAATGGGTAGCAAACAAAAAAGCCCAATCACATTTCAGAGCCATAAACCTGTGCAACACAAACAAGGCCTCACTCTAAACCTTCCTTAAAAAACCTACTGATTAACTCCACTCAACACAGGTGTGGAAAACCCTCTCAGTTTTAAGGCAATACTGACCTCCGGAGGCAAGGAGGTAAACTCCTGGGGCCTACTATAGCTCTATCACTAAATGATCCATTATTTTTGTTTTTATTTGATTCTGCACGATTGATATTGCATTGTCTGTATGGAAATAATCATAATACGTTTGATAACTGGTTTTTAATAAAGTTAATCAGCTTTTTGTTAATCAGCTTCTGTGATCCATATGCCTTTTTAATGTCAAGCAACTGCTTCTCTAAGAGTCTTTGCATGGTCCCATACCTATTCTTTCACTTAAGTATGATTTCTGCATGTTTTCCTGCTGAAGCCAAGGTCCGAGTTACAACCATCTTTAGCAACAATCACTATAAAACAAAAACAGGATATGCAAATAATGGATGTTAAGAATGGAATGACTGTACTAACCAAGACAAACTGAAGAACAACTGAACCAAACAGAGTCCAAAAGATCTAAGGAGTAGGTAGCAGATAAGATAACTGGTTCACAAATATTAGTAGTTATTTTTGTATGGGCAAGCTGAGGTTGTACTTGTACAAGTATCTTTATTTCTAAATGCCAGACTCACCAGACACACTCTTTACAAAATCCTGATGAAAATATTAGAGGATTTTACTGCGACGAAACCCAAACAATGGTCACTGAGATCCTAGAAACTCGCAGAATACCTCATGACCTTTGAGAAGTACAGACATGTCGGTTGGCAGTACAGCATGGCTTGCTGTGCAACTTGCATGCATCAGTTAGCATAAAATAAACTTGGAGGGAAAATGAGGGTTTGTGAAGCACAGATAACTTGACACTGATATAATATTACAAAACCCTAAGGGTCTCAGCTGAAATTAGCATCATCATTGTGGCGGTATTCTGATAAATACAATTCTACTTACTCAGCATTGCATGGTATGACACATTCTACTTGTTCCCCCAACCTGGATGATGGATTATGTACACTCCACAAAACAGGAGAGGATTATCGCTAAGATCAGCCTTAAATCAAATTACTTTCTGCAGCCGCTAACAGCTTCCAGCTCTCCTGCAATCTACACTACATGATTTTTAGCCCAGTATTACCCTCAGTTTATCCTTTCCCACATTTTCAGCTTAGAACCAGTTAATGGCGCGGATAATATTGTGATATGAGGAGGAAAACGAGTCAATCTTAAGCTTTAAACCTCATCTGTAATTAAACAAGTGATAGCCTACGGAAAAACAACGATAATGCGGATCAAACCTTTCCGGTTAAAGACTCTCATCTGAACGCCTGTATGCATTGTCATAACAAGTGGTTGCAAAGAATACATAATGTGTAAGCAGTGAAGTGATTCTGGAAGTCAAATTGTGCCCACTAGTCATTATTATCACAAGAGTGTTGGGCCGTGTTGGACTGTACCACACATGAGGACGCTCCAGCATAGATTATCATATGAATCTGGAAGTCACAGTAATGCTTACCATTATAATTTATCAACAGCCTGCTGGAGTAGAGCAGATGATTCAGTGGCTCTAATGTGATTCAAGGGAAAGGGTACATTAGCTTGGGTAAGTCCGCTGATTTAAAGAATATATATTAAATATATATTACAATCTACAGCGCCATAAGAAAAAGTATTTTCTCAATTTTTTGTGTTTTTGTTACATTGTGGGTTCAGATCCTTATCTCACTTATTAAAGGACATTTTGTAACACATATCATTCTTATGAAAAAGATTATATTATTCAGTTCAATTCAGCTTTAGTCCAGCAACTGATGTTGTAACAATGTGTTCCCTAAAGCTGGAGGAAGAAACCTAGAGAGAAACCACAGCTCAAAAGAGGAACCTGCCTGATTTAGAGAATGGAGAAAACTAATAGAAGGCCTTAATGTACCGACTTAATCACTGTTCAGCTGCTAGCAGTCTATAGCTAATGGGCGAGGTACATTTAGAGTCAGTAGTGCTAGTTCTTTTTTGAATCAGTGTGAGGAGTAGTTAGGAGTAGTCTCCAGTCCACAGCAACAGGAACAACATTCTCTGCTGGAGCTTTGAGCAGCAATCAGGCTTGTATGGGGGAGTAGGAACATACGCGTGAAGTCCAAAAGACCCGAACCAGTCTAGGACTCCACTGATTGCGGATCAGGAATGAGGCGGTGGCACTTAGCAACGATGATGCTTAACCAGGCTAGAAAGATTAGCAGCTGAGCCCCTCGGAGAAGATAAGCAAAAGGAGGGAATGGAGAACAAATAGAAAACATTCTGTTTACAGGGTTGAGACTCTGGCGGACCTAGCTTTAGCAACCTAGCTAGAATGTGAACATTTCTCTTTTTTAATATTTCCATTGTGATTGGTCTGACCTCCATCTAGACATCACAGAGAAACTGATTGGTCTCAGTTGCACACTCAGGGAGAAACGTTTGATTAGAAGCCCTTGAATTTCAAAACCTGATCCAGAGAGTAAAGTTCAGTGATGAGTCCACCCACATAAACTTCATGAAACGTAGTAATCAGTATGTCAGTAACGCATCAGAGGAAGCAGCAGGAACCCCAAAACCAGAGATAAAAAAAGAAATTCCAATTGGTGAACACATTTTTACATAAGAGATCTCAGCCAGAGAAAAACCTTAGGCATAAACTCTACTTTAACTGACATTTCTTCAACTTTCATTTAGTTTGATCCAGCAACAAAAGCACATAGGGACCTGTCAGTGTTTGGATACCTCACACATTCAGCTTTAGGGAAGTGGTTAATTGCCAGTGCTAACTACAGAATTCATAAGGGAATCTTTGTTGAAAATATTATGCTGAAATTCAATATAAAGCCTAGAAAAAGTTAAAAAAAAGTTAAAAAAAAAAGTTATGTGTACAGAAACATAGGCATGCTTGCTTATTCATTGCCTAGTGTTCATTGTTAGTCTGTGAAACTGTTGGGTTCTGGTCTGTGGTTGTCCACTTGTCTGCTGTGTTCTGGTATAACAATGAGTTGCCAATGTACCTACACTCAGTGGACATTTGTAGAAGTCTTTACGATGCACTATGTATGAATACAAATGCTGCTAGAGACTGGCTGATGAATTGTTTGGAGAAGATGACCTACAACCTTTTGCCAATAAGGTACATTATCAGTGGCGGTTCTAGACCAAAATTACCAAGGGGGCAGAGGAAGGGCCAGTGTGTTTTTAGGGGGCACAGATAATGGTAAAAGGTCAATATTTAATGTTATATATTTTATTTTATATTTAGCTTTTCATTTATTTCCATCAGAGTTCTCTTTCACAGCATGAAATCCCACTGTCATCATCTCGCTGCTGTTCGCCCTGCTGGTCTTCAGGTTCTAGATAACAGTGTGTGTGTGGCACTTTAATCAGTCCAGTTAGAACAAAAGCAGCGCATGTTGCGATAAGAAATTAATATTTAAATCATAGGCTGTTCAGTGCAGGGGCCATAACAGGGGCCAGGAGCACTTCTACAGGGGCCCTGGTCCACGCTGGCCCCCGTCTAGAACCGCGTATATACATTATATGGACCAAAAGTATTGGGACACAACCGTTTTTTAGGGTTTGAGTTAGGTCTCGTACTTCTAGTGAGGGCCAATCTTGATACTTCAGCAGATCAAGACATTCTGGACAGCACCATGCCACATCAACTCTGTGGACCCTGTGTGGACACACCAACTGTGTGGAACCAGTTTGGGAAAAAAACATTTCTATTCCAGCATGTCTGTGTCCCAGTGCACAAAGCAAGATCCATAAAAACATGGTTTGGTGAATTAGGTGTGGAAGAACTGGCCCATATTTCTGCCACTGCTGTGTTGACATCATTGCTGTTCTGAAAATGGTTTACCACCAAGTCATTTCCGGTCAGTCGTGGTTCTGTGGGGTCCCATTTTAAATGGATGAGTAAGAGAAGAACTGACTTCTTTTACATGGCAACAGTTGGGCTACAGGCAGTAACTGTGTTCTAAAGTAGGCATATTTAATAAACTGGGTACTATGGGCATTTCAACACAGGTGTCAAGAAAGGTGTTCAGTAAATTTAAGTAAACATTCATGTGAATGCAGAATTTTTTTTACAGATCAGTAGTTGTTTAATTAGACACGCTTATAGGTAGCTTAGTCTGAGCAGTTTGTAGTTGACATTTTCGTCCCATTTCCAGATACTAGGATACTAGTGCTCTGGTAACTATCAACGTGTCAGACAGAATGTGTACAGCGTGTGCAGCTGGTTTCATTCTCTTGGCATGTAATCTGAGCCCTTGTGGTCTGTGAGAACAATACATGTGCTTCTAAAAAGCCAATGTCTCCATTCATCTAGGTTAACAGCCAAAAGTCATTGGTTGCCAATGTTACCATTGCTTTCTGCTGACGAAACTTTTCTGGATAAATGGACACATGGAAACATCTACTGTCCACCTCCATGAGAAACTGCTTGGTTGGATCATGATTCAGAGGATGGTCCTTTAGAGTGTGGAAGACATTTAATGGCTTCACATAAATGCTGTTTGTGAATCAATTTTTTGTATTCTGTTAAGACTCTCCCTAGACAGTAACCAGACATCAGGTCAGATGTTTTTATACACTATATGGACAATTGGGTTCAAATACATAGACTTTTATATGGAGATGGTCCATCCAGTTGTAACAACTTCCAGGCTTCTTGTAAGGCTTTCTGTGGGAATTTGTATCCATTCATTCTGTAGAGCATTTATGAGGTCAGGCACTGATGTTGGATGAGAAGGTCTGGATCACAATCTCTGTTCCAGTTCATTCCAAAGGTGTTGGATGGGGTTGAGGTCAGAGCTCTGAGTGGCCAGTCAAGTTCTTTAACAACAAACTCATCCAACCATGTCTTTATGGAGCTTGCTTTTGGGCACAGTCATGCTGGAATAGAAAAGGTTCTTCCCCAAACTGTGTCCACAATGTTGGAAGCAAGGTGTTGTCCAAAATGTCTTGGAATGCCGAAGCATTAAGAATGAAATTTACTTTGCTAGCCTAAACCCTGAGAAACAGATGTGCCTCAGCACTTTTGTCCATTTAGTGTATTTCATCTCAGTTGCAAGATGCCAAGTTACAGGGGAAGGTACAGCTTCAGGGAAGAGCCAATGCCAAAATGATGAAAAATAGTTGAATTAGTGAAAGAATTAGTAGCTGCATATAAAAAAACCCCCCCAAAGACAAAAAGCACTTCTTTTGCTGCAGATAATACTAAAACCCTGAATAAGTCCATGATCCAAATTACCAACCACTGGATGCTTATAGTCAGGTTCAAACAGACTTTTTACTTTGTGCCTTCTCTTTTTCTCCCTCTGGTCTTATAGAATTGCTAATTAAAGAAACTTGAGTAAGTCAGGAAAGGGTAAAAGGGTAGGGTGAAACATTTCTCAGTTTTAACATAAAGATCAATCCAAACTATATCATTAAATATTCATAAAGTAATGTAGTTGTACTAAATGCCATTCGATAGTTGCAGGCAAAATAGCAGGGGGTGGTGGGGTCGACTGATAGCACTTAGACCTTGGAAACCATTCAAGATGCGAAATTTAGGCAGTCTTTGGAGGCCGGTGAAGACTGAAACACTGAGATGGGATAAACGCAGTTGTTGGATGGGGTTGAGGTCAGGGCTCTGTGTGGGCCAGACAAGTTCTTCCACACCGAACTAATCCTACTATGTATTTATGGAGCTTGCTTTTTGCAAACCCTGAAAACCAGATGTGTCCCAATACTTTTGTCATTATTGTGTATGTTTTTTCTAACTCTTGATTCTGCTCTATTTGATCTTTCCTGCGACTGTAATCTGTGATTTGCACTGTTTAAAGTTTAATGCCTATGTCTCAACTATTTGTAAAGCGACCTTGAGAAAGCCACTCATGACATACATGACAATCCTCATGTATGTCAGAAGTACACAGGAAAGGCTTATTCAGTTTACATCAGGAACCAAAGAGTCTGAACACAAGAGTGGGAACCCTGTTTAAAGTGCAGCATCCTTCTGATTCCCTCTTTTCTCTCAACTAAATAGTGTCCACTCCAGAGCAATCAGAGACTGCATTACCTCTCTGTCAATGTCTCCTGATTACAAACAGTGATCCAGAAAAGGGATCTCTTGGATCCCTGCTCTGTTCCTCCACCTACACCCATCTAATGCATAATAATAATAATAATAATAATAATAATAATAATAATAATAATAATAATAAGAAGAAGAAGAAGAAGAAGAAGAAG
>JBBPDB010000001.1:34381015-34398386 GCA_037974465.1 Brachypetersius altus
TTAGGAAACTTCATATGAGACCTGAGGACAAACCCCCAATGACATACATGTGAAAACTGAACAATGTGGACAAATGTGTTGGGACACACTGTAGTGCTATGCTAATGCTAACGCTATGCTAATGTTAACGCTATGCTAAAGTTAATGCTAACACAATGCTAACGCTAAGCTAATGCTAATGCTAACGTAATGCTAATGCTAACATGATGTTAATGCTAACGCTATGTTAATGCTAACGCTATGCTAATGCTAACGTGATGGTACTGTTAATGCTATGTTAATGCTAACGCTACGTTAATGCTAACGTGATGCTAATGTTAACGCTATGTTAATGCTAATGCTATGCTAATGCTAACGCTCTGTTCTGCATTTGAGCAAGCACACTTTGCATTTTCTCTGCGGAAATGCAGTCTAGTTTATAAATAAATGTTGTTCCTGAAGTTGGTAAACACTGTTTCACTGTTTAGTTTCAGAGATGATAGGCGATGGAGATTAGAAGGCGATGGTGTGTAGAAGGTGATGGAGATTAGAAGCTGATGGAGATTAGAAGCTGATGGAGATTAGAAGCTGATGGAGATTAGAAGGCGATGGAGATTAGAAAGCGATGGAGATTAGAAGCTGATGGAGATTAGAAGCTGATGGAGATTAGAAGGCGATGGAGATTAGAAGGCGATGGAGATTAGAAGCTGATGGAGATTAGAAGGCGATGGAGATTAGAATGTGATGGAGATTAGAAGCTGATGGAGATTAGAAGGCGATGGAGATTAGAAGGCGGTGGAGATTAGAAGGCGATGGAGATTAGAAGGCGATGGAGATTAGAAGGCGATGGAGATTAGAAGGCGGTGGAGATTAGAAGGCGATGGAGATTAGAAGGCGATGGAGGTTTGAAGGCGATGGAGTTTAGAAGCTGATGGAGATTAGAAGGCGATGGAGGTTAGAAGGCGATGGAGATTAGGAGGCGATGGAGATTAGAAGCTGATTGAGAGTAGAAGCTGATGGAGATTAGAAGCTGATGGAGATTAGAAGCTGATGGAGATTAGAAGCTGATGGAGATTAGAAGCTGATGGAGATTAGAAGGCGGTGGAGATTAGAAGCTGATGGAGATTAGAAGGCGATGGAGATTAGAAGGCGATGGAGGTTAGAAGGCGAGAGTGGTTTGTTCTGGGGGCTGTCTGATGACTGGAGCCGGTGCTGCTCAGATGGAGCCGGAGCCTCAGGTGTTGCTGCTGGAGATAAACACGTAGCTCTCGGCTCTTCATTAGTCGCCGTAGCGATGGCCACTTTAGGCCTGCTTGCTTCCCACGGTCCCGCTGGATGAGCTGCGGCTGGAATGAAAATGGGCATCTTTCAGACACCTGATGCCAGCGGTCACTTCAGGAGTGAGATTGGTAAAAAGAACAAACACCAGGACGTGTCTGGCGTCCGAAATGAGCTGCTTCAGCTTTAGCAGTGCATTAGCGTTCACACGGGAGCTATGATGCTAATGCTTACCAGTTACCAGCTGGGCCTAAAGGATATCTTCAGAGATAACAGTCTAGGAGGTTTGTCGTATCAACCATGTACCCACAGTGAATACAACCAACATTACTCCAGGACTACAACGTTCTCCCAGGACCACAGTGTTCTCCCAGGACCACAACATGCCTTTAGGACCACAATGTTCTCCCAGGACCACAGTGTTCTCCCAGGACCACAACATGCCTTTAGGACCACAATGTTCTTACAGGAGCACAATGTTCTTCCAGGATCAAAGTGTTTCTCCAGGTCCACAGTATTCTTCCAGAACCAGAAGATTCCTCCAGGAACAACATAAAGTACAAAAACAGAATAAAAACACAAGACAGGACAGAGCGCAAAGAGATCAAAGAGAGACGCAAGAAAAGACGAGTGTGTTTGTGTCGGGGTTTTGCTAACATGGTATCTAAGACTGTACTAACACTGAGATCACTGTGTTGTTTATATTTATATGTTTGAGTGTTTGATATTCGTTTCATTTTAATGTTGAGATTTAATGGATTTTTGCGTGTTTGTGGTCCCGCAGCTGAATCCGCGTGTGCGGCTGACTATGCCCCGCAGCCCGACGTCCAGCGAGGATGAGATGGCCCAGAGTTTCTCCGACTACTCCGAGGAGACTGAGTCCGACAGCTCCAAAGAGGAGACCATCTACGAGACCATAAAGACCACGGCGCCCTGCAGCATGGAGGACTTCCAGCCCAACTCCCTGGTCATCAGGGTGGTCATCCCTGACCTGCAGCAGACAGTAAGAGAGGAGGAGTGTGTGTGTGTGTGTGTGTATACTTTATTGGAAACACCTCGTGTATTTTAGACGCTTTGGATCTTGCATTTGTTCAGACTTTATTTCTCTCTTTCAGTCCAGCACACACAGCCACACAACCGAATACCAGCCAAGCACCTCCCTCTGACACCCCTTTTCCCGCCAGAATTACAGGTGCATGTCACCCAATTAACCCCCCCACAGTTTTTGGGCGCCAACTGGCAATGACCCCTAACTGAACCCCAAAACACCCCCAACAGGTTCAACAGAGTCAGTCCTGCCCACCAGCTGGCCACATAGCCCCCTCCGAGGGGGTGAGCCGTCCACGGCCACCCACCGAGCCCACAAAGTAGTCTTGTAGGCGAGCTAGCAGGTTACGTCTCCTCCGGGCTCTCCTAGAACCCCCGGGGGACCCACGGTTGCCCCTAGCACCCGCCCCTTGGTCCTGAACACCCACCTGCTCGGGCGATCCGACCACCCCACTGTCCGGCTCCAGAGTCCCTCGGGCGGTACGGGGCCAGCCTGTCCCTGTGGACGACTACTGCTTTCTGGCGGCCGTCTACCCGCACCCTGTACACCACCTCGCTCTGTAGACCCGCTTCTGTCTGGCGGTGGCCCCCCCTTGGCTCTCTCTCGCCAAGGCGTGGACCGTCCGCAGTTCCCGGCCGAACATCAGTGCTGCAGGGGTGCACTGCGTGCTGTCCTGCACCACCGTTCTGTATGCCCACAGCACAAGGGGCAGGTGGCAGTCCCAGTCCCACTGGTGGTCTGCGACCAGGATCACCAGTTGGGTGGCCAAGGTGTGGTTAAATCTCTCCACAAGACCGTCGCTCTGCGGATGCAGAGGTGTAGTCCTGGACTTGTGGATGCCCAGCCTCGCACACACCTCGGCAACCACCTCGAAGTTGTGACCCTGGTCGCTGTGGAGCTCCTCCAGCTCCCCAAACCGGCAAAGGAACTCCTTGACCAGCTTTGCCGCGACCGTTTCTGCGCTCTGGTCGGCAATCACGTATGCCTCGGGCCACTTGGTAAAATAATCCATGGTCACTAAGACATAGCGGTTGTCGGCCTCCGTTTGGGGAAAGGGCCCTAACTCATCGACCGCCACCCTCTCCATGGGAGCGGCCACGATATAAGCCTGCATCGGGGCGCGCGATTTTTCCCCCGGCCCCATTTTCGCCGTGCATGCGTCGCAGCGGTGCACGAACGTTTTGATGTCGCATCGACAACCTGGCCAGTAAAAACGTCCACGCAGCCATGCTAAGGTTTTCGCAGTGCCGAAATGGCCAACTCCTGTGGTGCCGTGGACTGAGCGTAGGACCTCCTGATGCAGCCCACGGGGCACCAGCAGCTGCCACCACACACGCTGACCGTCGGGATGTCGCCAACACCGATAACACAGGCCCTGTTTCATGGCCAGATTTTCCCATTGAGACCAATATGCCTTTACCTCGGTCTCAGCGGCTGTGATTTCTTCCCACTCGGGCCGCCGCCCCCACTCGAGCCAGCCCCGGACCTGCCCAATAACGGGGTCGCCCTCCTGCTCGCGTCGCAGCCTGTCCACGTCCACCCCGCTATCCATGTGGACAGCCGCCACTAAACGCTGCTCACCATCCTGTTCCCGTTCTTCCGCCCGCGTGCAATGTCGACATGCCCCCACCTCACACGGTCGGTGCGACAGCGGGGCTGCATTGCCAAAGTCGTATTCCTGGAGCACTTTGATCCACCACGCGAGCTGGCCCCCATGTAAGCGAAGCATGGTCCGTGCGGAGCAGAAACCGCCGCCCGCACAAATACGGTTGAAGTGGCACAAACTTTTTACTACTGCGAGCAGTTCTCTCCGTGTCACGCAGTAGTTACGTTCTGGCCGACTCAGGACTCGGCTATAATAGGCAACGACGCGCTCCCCCTCTTCCGTGACCTGTGACAGAACCTGCACCGATGCCCCATCGCTCGCGTCCGTGTCAATGACAAACTGTTTGTTCAGGTCCGGGCTCGTCAGCACCGGGGCTTTCCCTAACGCCTCTCGCAGCTGCGCGAACGCCTCCTCACACACCTCAGACCACAGAAAAACTCCCCCTTTTTCAGTGAGCCGATGTAAGGGCCATGCCACTGCGGTAAAATCCTGCACGAAACGCCTATAGTATGAGGCGAGCCCTAAGAAGCTCCGCACCTCCCTCACATTCCATGTCATAGGCCAGTCACGCACCGCCGTGACCTTCTCCGGATCTGTGGCTACCCCCTCTCTGATGACAATATGCCCCAGGAATTCCAACTTTTGGCGAAACAGCGCGCATTTCTTCAGGTTTAGTCTCAGCCCAGCCACGCGAATAGCCCCCAACACCTCTCTCAGGTTTCTCACTTCCCCCTCGAACGTTTTCGTGTGTACCAATAAATCGTCCAGGTATACCACGCATTTTGTCCATGGTATACACCCTAATACGCGCTCCATCAGCCTCTCAAACGTGGCTGGACTGTTACAAAGCCCGAACGGCATAACTTTGAATTGCCATAGATTGTGCCCAATGGAAAATGCAGTTTTTGGCTTGCTGTCCGCTGCTAATTCGACCTGCCATCGCATCTAATGCGTCGTCGATACGTTGCAAAGGGTAGGAGTCTTTGGCCGTTACCTGGTTGAGGCGCCGGCAGTCCACGCAGAACCTCCAGCTGTTGTCTTTCTTTCTCACCAGGAAGGCTGGAGCTGCCCAGGGGCTGTCCGACGGCTCAATCACGCCGGCGGCTGCCATCTCCTCGATCTTTTGCTCCACAGCCTGCTGCTTGTCCAGGGAAAGCCGGTGTGGTAGCAGGTGGATCGGAACGGTTTTGCCAGTCTCGATGCGATGCTGCACGAGCCCCATCCGCGTACACTCTTCGTCCTTCGCCGCAAACAGGTCCTCGTTCTGGGCAAGGAGTAGCTCCAGCTCTGCCCGCTGCTCCGTGTCCAGCCCCTCGCTGTCTTTCCAGCAGCTCCTTCACGGCCTGTCACGTCTCGCAGGACGGGCGCAGAGCTCGCTGGCCCGCTCTCACCTCGGCGTCCGCATCGCTGTCTCTCTGCTGCGGTGTGGGCCCGTCCAGTGTGGCCACATACAACTGACCTGCCCCAACGTCCACCGTGGCTCCAAGCTTGACCAGAGCATCCAGTCCGAGGATACATTCCCAGAGCGGATGAGGGTAATGGTGGAGCCGGTGTCCACTAAGGCTCATCAGCAGATTCCGTCGACGGCGCACTCTATTCTGAGGCCTGCAGGATCTCCCAGTCGTCCCACTCGCGGCTCGCTTTTGTTTAGAGGGGCTTGGGGGAAGGCGGACGGCGAAGCCCTTCTTGCTCCATCTGCGGCTTTCCTTGCTCCATCCGCGGTTTCTGGGTTTTCTCGCTTGGTAGTGGCTCACTGCAATATCGGGCGATGTGTCCCACTCAGCCACAGCGGAAACACACTCTCGCTCCTGTCTCGCCGGCCGCGACTCTCCGGTGGGGGCACCCTTTGAGCCGGCTGCTCAAAGGGCGCACATGCTGCTGCAGACTGTCGGGAGAGAGTGCGTGCAGGAACGCGTGTAGCGCTGACTCTTCCTGGGCTGCTGCTGGGAAACGCGGATAGGCCCGACGGGTGTAGTTCTGGAGGTCTCCAGCAAGCGCGCCCCACGTCTCTCCAGCTTGACGTCACCATTCTGCGAGCTGGGCTCGCACCGTCTCTTCCCGTGCAGACTGGCCAAAATGCTGCTGCAGGGCCGCCACCAGCTGCTTGAAGTCCCGGCATTCTTCCAGCGGCCGATCGACGAGCACCTTCAGTGCTTCTCCTTCCAGCGCCATGGCGAAATGAATAGCCGCCTCGTGTGGCCGTCAACTCCACCTGGGCCAGGTAGGGCTCCAGTGGCACCTTGCCGTTGAACTTCGGCAGCTTGACGGCTTCCGGGGAGCCATTGCCGCTTTTTCGCTGTCCTCCCCGGTACTGTTTCTCGCCGTTGCTGCGTCGCCGCCATAGCGCAAGGCTCTGCTTCTTGCCGGCGTGCTGTAGCGGTCTGCCACTTCCCGGCTGGCGCTGGCGCCGTCTGGACCTGCCGGTCCCCGCAGTGCCTTCTCCAGCATGGCGTCGAGTTCTTTGTTGCAAGCTTGATCCATCATGGCGTCAACCGTCC
Source organism: Brachypetersius altus (assembly GCA_037974465.1). Classification (NCBI taxonomy): domain Eukaryota; kingdom Metazoa; phylum Chordata; class Actinopteri; order Characiformes; family Alestidae; genus Brachypetersius; species Brachypetersius altus. Next base: position 34,387,425 of record JBBPDB010000001.1, read on the forward strand.
TCTGAAGCGCGTGCATCCCACGTCTGACACCAATGTGACGAGCAGCAGAGGAAGATGCCAGACGCTATGGATCTTGCATTTGTTCAGACTTTATTTCTCTCTTTCTATCCAGCACACACACACACAACCTGTCTCTGTGCTGTCTGAACCCCAACTAAACTAAAACTCCCTAAACACCTCCCTCTGACACCCCTTTTTCCCCCAGAATTACAGGTCATTACCCAATTAACCCCCCCACAATTTTTGGGCGTCAACTGGCAATGACCCCTAACTGAACCCCAAAACACCCCCAACAGGCTCACCAGAGTCAGTCCTGCCCGCCAGCTCGCCACAGTATTATAATACACCAATTTTTGTGAAGCCTGGTCTTGTGTGGCACTCTTCATTTCTTGTGTGCAGTTTGTGTCTTCCCTACCACCTAGTAACTTGAATCATTATCCCTAGCCGTAACAGACTGTCTGGCCGACATTTGCTCTTGGATGGCGGCTCATCACCTCAAGCTGAACCCCAGTTCCTCTTCATCCAGGGGAGTCCTTCACCAAGCCACAATCTCATAATTACTCTTGGGAACTTGGTTATCGTCCCTAAGAAAGTAAGTAATCTTGATGTTTCGATCTGTCTTTCTCGCCACAGGTCGACCAGATCTCTAGAACATGCTGTTACCTTCTCTACAACATCAGAAGAATCTGACCCTCCCTCACCACAAAAGCCACACAGATTCTTGTCCCGTCCCTGGTTATCTCCAAACCGGACTACTGCAACTCTCTACTGGCCAGACTTCCACAGAAGGTAACCAAACCACTCCAGCTGATACAGAACGCAGCTGACAGGTTAGTGTTTAGAGTTCTGTCACACCACACCTATACTAAGGAATCTCCACTGGCTCCCTGTGGTGCTCATGTTCAGTTCAAATCCGTAGCACTTGCTTTCAAGGCCAAAAATGGACTTGCACCCCCAAACATAACAGCACTGATCAAACAACGTGTCACTTCTCGTCCTCTCAGGTCTTCAATCACAGCTTGTCTTGAGCCTCCGCTGCTCAAAAGAAGAGGGAGACCTGCATCAAGACTCTTCTCAGTCTCGCCCCCCACTGGTGGAATGAACTCCCTCTTCTGATCAGATCTGCAGAGTCCTTCGCTGTCTTCTAACGCCGCCAGAAGACCTACCTCTTCACAACCCGCCTGTTCAAGGAGCACTTCGTTGACTAACTATAATTATTCAGGTTTGCAAAATGGTTGTGGACTACTTGAGCACTGATGTATGTCGCTCTGGAGAGCGTCAGTCAAATGATGTAAATGTAAATGGTAGTCAAGCCATAGGATAATGTCTAAAGTTCTGGTTAGACAGCGTAATAATAGTCAGGCATAATGTTAAAGTGAGAAGTACTCAGCTCCCAAGGGGGAGTGTGAACTTCATGGGGACTGGAGAGTCGCAAGAGAGCCAAGAGAAGGACCCTTCCTCAGAGCAGTTCCCTCAAGCCATGCCAAAAACAAAGCAAAAGTGCTTATTTTACTCAAATATCACCAACACATCGACTTCCCGACCAAATGTCAGATCAGAGCATCCCCCGGCCCCCATCTCTGACTTTCTGACCACGCCCCAATAATGCTCACTCCAGCATACAGCCTACTGCTGAAGAGCAAAGCAAAGTCCTAGTGGACATCTTCTCCCTAAGCCAAGCTACTGTCCCACAGTGCTTCAAGTCCACCACCATCAGACCTGTACCAAAGAGGTCCACAGTTTCAGAGCTGAGTGACTACAAACTAGCACTTAATAAGTCCTGCTCAAACTGAACACCTCCACCTGCAACTGGATCATGGACTGCCTTACTAGAAGACCCCAGACAGTCCAGATCAGAAGTACCAGCTCCAGCACCATCACACTGAGCAAATGTGTACTTTTCCCACTGCTGACTCACGACTGCACCTCCAGCTCCAGCACAAACCACATCACAAAGTTTGCAGATGACACCACAGTTGTGGGGCTTATCAGGGACAATGATGACATGGGGTACAGAAAGGAGGTGCGACAGCTGGGAGTCTGGTGCAAGAACAATAATTTGTCTCTCAATGTTGACAAGACAAAAGAGCTGATTATTGACTGCAGGAAGACCCAGGCTGGCCACCTTCCACTGAACATCGACGGTGCCATAGTAGAGAGAATGAGAAGCACTTCTTGTGAAGACTGAGAAAGATGCACCGCCCCAAACCCATTCTCACCACCTTCTACAGAGGCACCATCGAGAGCATCCTGACCAGCTGCATCACAGGCTGGTATGGAAACTGCCAGGCTTCCCACCGTAGAGGATTGTGTGAACTGCTGAATGCATCATTGGCAGCCCCCTACCAGGCCTGCAGGACATTTACAACTCCCGCTACATCTGTAAGGCAACCAGCATTGTGGAGGACACCCAACATCCTTGCCACAAACTGTTTAACCCCTTCCCATCTGGTAGATGATACTGCATCAGGAGCAGGTCTGCTAGACAGCTTCTTGCCCCAAGCAGTCCAGCTCCTGAACACCTTGCTGCCCCCTCACACACACAACTCTCTGCTCCACACCCTGCTGCCCCCCGCCCCCCCCTCTGGTTCTACACACAACTCCCACGCTTTGCGTTAAAAGCTACCTTGATTTGAGTTTAACCATGCATTTGTGTCGTCATTCCCTGAGGCAGAATGACAATTTCATCTGAATCACAGCTGAAAACTGCATACATCATCTTAAAACCTAGATAATCCATGAAAAATATATTTGTTATATAAATATCTAGCTGCTTTAAATAGTTAAGATTGTCCAAATTTAATATTATAGTAATCTCTGACTTACATTCTGCTAAAGGTTTCTGCTTAATTAAAACCAATGTCTTGAATCAACCAGTCTCTACAAGCTGTCAGATAACACCTACTACAAGTTATAACCTACATTACCTGATTACCAAAATTTCCATGGTGAATGGTTCAAATTCAAGGTGTTATGAAAGTGGAATTGACCATTCTGTCACCCCAACACACAGTGTGAACAGCACAATTTTTTCCTCTGATTTAACCCATTCACCAAGTGAAGCAGTGGGCAGCAGGAAAACGGCACCCAGGGACAGTGTTGTAAAAACAAATCGGGGTGGGGGGGGTAGATTGTTTATCTGAAATATTTTGAGCTGATGACAGTGCACATGGTGGAAGACCAATTGTGTACATTCTTATTGTTGCTTAAGCAAAAACATAAAGACTGATATTTATGACTCTCGACTTACCTGAAATGTTACTTTTTGCTATTTTAAATTCGAAGTCCCTCAGTTCGAGCCGTCCACGCGGCTTGGCCATGATGTTAAAATCACAACACTGTCACCTGCTACGCTGCTTACTGACATCAATTTTTAAAGAAATTATTCGCGCATGCCCGATCGCCCTATCGCTTTTCTTGGGGTTCCCCTCCAAGGTGGATACCTTATTACGACCCAAAAAATATTTAGGGGAAATACCCGAGTCTCTGCAGGCATCCCCACCCCCACCCCAGTCATAGAGGCGGCGATGACAGAAGCGAACACGATGAGAGGCCTGTAGCCTCTGCAGGAGCTGGGGCCTCAGGAGCTGGAGCAGGTGTCGTCTGGGAGAGGGGCGGGAGGCTGAGGCTGCTGTGAGGCCAGCATGGGAGGTTGAAGCCTTCTGGGAGCCAGGACGGGAGGTGAGGGATATGACAGAATCGAACCCATGACTTCCTGAGCACAGGGCGAAAGCACTAGGCTACCAGCTTCTTTTTATAAGGTAAAATAGAAAATATTTTTGTGACACCATTTTACAGTAATCAACACAACATATAAAACTCAATTTCATTTACATTTATGGCATTTGTCAGACGCTTTTATCCAAAGCGACTTCCATTCCCTAACTACAGGGGGCAGTCTCTCACTGGAGCAACTTAGGGTTAAAGGTCTTGCTCAGGGACCCAGTGGTGGTGCTGAATGTAGGATTATTATAGGTTATATTATAGGTTCACTGGTCATTTTTGATAGTAAAGTTATACTTGCAGTGTAAAGCCTGGTTCCTGTCAATACTGTTTGATGAGTTTTACATTTCAGAAGTTTCTCTGTGATATAACATTGTACATTTATATTTACATTTACATTTACAGCATTTAGCTAACGCTCTTATCCAGAGCGACGTACATCAGAGCTCAAGTCCACATCTGTTTCTTAAACCCGTAAAGCTAAACTTAAATCAATGTCCACTAGTCTACCAAGTTACTGCATGCTAGGTACTCCTAAACAACACCTGCTAAAGCACAAGTTTAGAAAACATCCTCCTTAAATTATTTTAAGATTTATCCAGGTTTACCACAACCAAGTTACTTACTGTTTTAACATGCATCATTAAACTGTTACGCTTGAAATACCTACAGCACTTTAGTCTGCAATCACTGAATGGACTCCTCTCCATCTTCTTAAATTGATTCTAACATCTACTGCACACACTTAAAGTTTACAAGACACCGACCAAAAGGAATGTCAGTTTCAAATGCTGCCCAATGAGACTTTATACATCAAAGGCTAAAGGTTAAAAGATATTCCTTTCAATTTCCTTCCCAAAAGAACCTGTTCATTAAAAAAATCAAATCCACTGTCCTCTCACAGATTTTTAATTAAGATGGTGGAAATTAAGAACTTTTCCTGCATCCTTAAAACAGTCATTATGATTGTCTTTCGCAGGCCTTGAAATTTCTTTAGGCAAGGATCTTGCCGTAATTACAATATTTCTCTGCATTTTCAAGTGAAGAGTGTTTTGATGACGTTTTTTCACCCTATGTGTGACTCTTTTGAAAGCATTCTTTGCTTGCTAATGAGAGAGTCTCCCTTTCATTAGAACACAGCATTCATTAGTTAAATGCCTACTCCTTGGGGATGCAAGATTTTAATTACCAAGAGGTTGTTCATAATTCTGATTGCTTTCTTGGACATGCTTGGAATATTCGCTTGACATTCTTGTAGTTTTTAGGAAGAAATTCATTGCTATCTTTTCTAAGGCTAATATACAAGACAGTTTCAAGGCTGAGTATTTTATATGTATGTGTGTGTGTGTGTGTAAACATGCAAGACCTCATAGTGGTGCCAAATATTCAGTGTGTTTATCACACAAGACAAGAGTTAAATCATATTGCTGTATGGAGTATATTGTTGTATTATTAAATACACTGTATACATTTACCAATGGTGTTATACAACTAAAGCCAAATATACAGTTTACTTTCTGTATGAAAGCCCATGATCAGGAATTTTTTTCTGGTTGATATTCCCAAGCAGCCAATTAGTCCCAGAATTAATTATTTAATGCCATACAACAAAAAAAATGTTTCTTTTTGCTGTACATGAGCTGAGAATATCTTTGTCAAAAACATACACTTAATGAAAGAAAAAATGTTCATTTAGGATCCTTTATTTTTAAGTGCAAGCAGGTGTCAGTTAGATTGACTAGTCACATACAGAGTAAGATGTCTCTGAACAGGGTACACCTACTATAATCATCTGGACAGATGTCTTTATTCAAATGATGTGGCTATTATTTAGAAATACGTCAGGATGCTTTGATTGAATATTGCAGGCATGTTTGTAAGCCACCAGTCTCGAACAACAGAGAATACCTGAACTGGAAGATAATGATGAAAATATGAAATAAGAGTCATGGCTGTTACAGGTGAATGGGAGGGAGGGGGGGCAAGAAGGAAACACCCTGTGGGTGTTGGGTTTTGAGGGAATCCACTAAGTGATTTTCTAGGCTATTAAACATGCTGCATGGAGGGCATGGCATGGCTCCCAGAGACAGATAAAACCACTCCAGACTTGTTCAGACTCATCTTAAGGAGAAAGAAAGATGCCACTATGTTTGTGTAAATGTTTGTGTGTTCACTGGCTACATCTGGATACAAAGTTCCTCAAAAGGTTTATAGAAACCAAACAAGTTTATGGTAATAAAAATAATTTTAGAATGTATGAGGTAATAAAACTAGCTCTTCCTGTCCACAGTAACTAACTACGGTCTGAAACTAAAGACTGGGCAAATAGAGGAGTGGGCACTGACCCTCTTAGGCCTCTTGCCCTAACAGATGGAGGAGAAGGCAGAATGGGCACAGCAAACTGGCACCGCACAAGCTGGCACCACTGGAAAGTGCCAAAGCGAAGCAGGAAGCCAAGATGTGTACCCTTTGTCTGTCTTCATAAACACTCATCCCCCTCCCATCCAAAGTGCGACATTGTTTTCCTTGCCTCGGGCAAACCTGTTTCATTTAGGAACAATGGCTGTATATACCAGAAAACAGATGATTTGGGGAGAATCTGCAAAAATCATAAAGAACAACACGTTTCCTGGAACTAATGCTCATGAACCTATGTGTATCAATAGCCATCACATTATAAAGGTACACATAAATAGTAAAATATTAAAGTTTGCTATTTCCATATGCACAAACTCCTTGCTCTGATTTGATGGTTTATTTGTTGGACAGACTTTCTACTGTGCAGAACATATGTAAAGCATATGCTCAGTGAGTACAATGCAAGCCCCAGTGCAACCAGCATTCCACTTCACAACAGAACTAGCTCTGAAAGAAAGAAAAAGAGGGAAGGTGGGAAAGAGAGAACTGCTTTTTCCAGGGTGTGCCAGCTCCTTTGGAGGGAGATCCTTGCCAGACCACCTGTCTGTGTGAGTGCCAGCTGTAAGCTTGCGTGTGCTGAGGAGTGTCACAAACATGTCGCGCTTCCAGCAGCACGTTAGCTGCAGTTGGCACTTCTTCCCCCATGTGAAAGAAGAAGAGGCGCAAATCAGATAAATCCATTCTTGCCGGGGGCAGTGAAGGTTGGATGCCCGTCTGCCTTTTTATACTTTTTCCCTAGATTCTCCCCTCCGCTGGGTTTCAGGTTTGAGAGAAGGAATGCCAGTGGTAAGCAGAGACACCTGGTGCTGCCTTCAAGCTCATGGGGGCCCGAGGAGCAGGAGACAGAGGAGAAAAGGAGGCCTTGGAAAGACTCAATATTGTTCTCAAGTACCCTTCTTCTACCCTGTCCACCTTAAATGACGAGTGTTCAGATGGTGAATGCCTGCCCAGTCCTACTGTTGCAAATTAGTCCAAATATTTAAATAAATAAGGCCGGGCGAAGAAACCGAGCACTAAATGGGTCCAGTTGACAAAGCTTCTGCACAAGGGATTTAAATGGCTAGCTTTCAATAAAGCTTCTATGATGGTTTCTCGAGAAGCTCAAGCTGTTTTTTCCTCTTCTTCTGACAGAAACCTAAGCTTTGAAGTCATCAAAGCTTTGTTAAAGAGATAAACAAAATCTATATATTTTTGGAATGGAGGCAACTTCAGGGTTTTCATCCCAAGACAACAAAAGTCTCAAAAAAATTAAGAGCAAAGTAGAATACATTTCCAGGAATTAGACAGTGCAACTCCATATGCCATCCTTATCAGTCTGCTGCAAGGACTGCTGCACTCATTTGGGCAAATTAGCAACAATCACGTTCACTCCCTTAAGAATTTGAATAGTCAAGATAATTGAGGCAACATTTGTCAACAACTCTGACCCAACCTGACATTTCCAGGGAATATCTCAAGGAATGAGAGGCACATTGATGAAAAGCCTTAATGGGCTCAATAATTGACTAGATGACCATCACAGAGTAAGAGTAAGATGGGTGGTTGTGGGTATTGAACAAACAAATATGTTTAATTGTTCTTTAAAACTGAATTAAATAGGCTGAAATAGGATGTTCAGGTGTCACTGAAAAAATACATTTGACAATTTACATTTTGATGAGGACAATTAGATTATAATTATGTTTTTTGGTTTTTTTGCAAAAAGCAAATATATAAATTTTCTTTACACACAGTTGCTTTGGATTTGCATATTATTATTTCAATATGACTTTAAAAGAAGAACACACTAAACACAAGGTACAATTCATTCATGGAAACAGTTACCAAGCTGTCTTGAATTTAAATTCCCTCGAAATTCAGTTCTGCAAAGAGACGAAATATGAAAGACTCATCTTCAATGGTAGGAAACATTTGTTTGCAGTTGCAGATGCAGATTTTCCTCACGCAAAACTTTTTCCATCAGTAAATGAAGTGCAATAACTGTTTTCCGTTTCTCCTTTTTGTATCAAATTTTGGATGATAACCTGAAAATATTAAGCACAACAAAAATGCAGGGACAGAAAATAATATTTTATAATACTGAAGTTCTTATGATTAACAATATCGAAGATTTTCTCGTAGCTGTTTTCTATGTTAAAGCTCCTACTTATCAACATAGAAGGCAGATATTTGGTAAAGAGTACTTTTATGAAAAAGTAAATGCAAAAAAGTAGAATAGAATGAAAAAAAACCGAATTTATTTAAATGTGTTGAAGATTTTAGGAGTATAAAGTATTATTATGCAGTGAAAGAAACTGTAACATTGTAATGTGTACAAATAACAATTGTCTCCCATTGTCATAGTCTCTCTCTCTGTCTCTCTCTCCTCCCTCTTTCTCCATCACTCCCTCACATTCTGTCCTTCTCTCCTTTTCTCCCATGGTTTGCTTTTGTAAAGGTGAAACTGAGCCCTGGAGTCTGTCTGCTTTTGTTGTTGCATGATCTCTCAAGGTGAGAGGACATGCTTCCCCTGGTCCAGTGCTGGTGGGTCCCTGCCTCTCGCACAACCACTTAGAGAGACAGGACAGACCAGAAGGTCAGCTCTGGTCGTCTCTGGTCAGCTCTGCGGCTGCCGGTACCAGCAGATGCTCCAGTTTTTTGTTTTTCCTTCCCACCGCTCCCATGCTCCCCCCTCCCCCCCCCCCCGGAGGATCAAGTAAAGAACACACTGGCCTGAAGTGAGTGAGTGAGTGAATTAGCGAGTGAGTGAATGAGCGAGTGAGTGAATGAGTGAGTGAGTGAATGAGTGAGTGAGCGAGTTAATGAGCGAGTGAGTGAATAAGTGAGTGAATGAGTGAGTTAGCGAATGAATGAGCGAGTGAGTGAATAAGTGAGTGAGTGTGCAAGTGAATGAGTGAGTAAGTGAATGAGTGAGTGAGTGTGTGAGTGAGTGAGTGAGTGAGTGAGTGAGCGAGCGAGTGAATGAGCTGTCCGTGTGAAGGTCAGGGTGTGGGGCTGAAAGCTTCTGTACTTCAGGGAGGGCACAGACAGCTCTTTTCCAGTCAAGGTTACTAAAGACTCTCTTGTTCTGCAGCAGAAGGAGAATAATACCCTGGTCTTCTATACAACCTTGAGAAGTATATAACACATTACTACGGTACAGTCAAAAATTTATTTCTGTTCAATCAAACACTTAACATTTAGGGACGTAGCCTTTAGAGGGTCTCCCTTCAAAATAATTTTAATTTGTATGTAAACAAAAACTGGAGTTTTAGGCCATGTCCTGGTTTCTTCTTAGTAAAACTATTTTTGCTGATACTATATTACACTCTACCCTATTATACAACATTGCAACTGCTTTTGCTTTTTAAAGAACTTTGCAGTTATAGTTTTTTGAAGATGCATTTAAATGAAATATACTGATGTGCGGAACGTTTTACATTTTTAAACTCCCACAAAATATAAGGTGCAATATCAATAAAAGATGTTCCATTCAAGAAGAGAACTGTTTAGTCTATGTCTAATGCATGTGTGATTAAGTATTTTAGTCAGATGTTTAGTGGTCTATTATGAAACAGGTGCAGTCGTGAGGGACTTCCTGCGCAAATGGATGGTGAAGATCTCTCAACATCTGCGTACTCCTGCTGTGAAATGACAAACAATGGAGGTGAGCCTTAAGTAAATAAAATGACACGCCCTAAGGCAAATGAACATCCAATATTTACCGACTGTTGACAGAAAGGCATTAACCATAAACAAAGGAGAAACTGTCTTCGTTTAAACGGAATTAATTCTAAAATGTATTGCTTATCAACGGTGCTGTTTCACTCCTCCTCTTATCTGAAACAGATTTGAGGTCTTGGTGTAAAGCAGACAGTGAAAGCAGAGCAGGTTTCTTGGACAGAATTTCATATAGTTTACATTGTAAGCTGCAGTAGAAATGCAGTACAATCAAAAGTGTGTAAACCCCCAAAAATGTTTATGCTTAGGTATTTCCTTGTACTGTGATTTCAGAGTGGAGTCAGAGAGCTAGTTCTAAACTAGCTTATCATTTTCTCTCAGTGATTGGGGGGGGGGGTTGGGGTGTGTAATATGATGTTATTGGTTATGCTGTTTTTCCAGCTTGCCGGTGCATTCCTAACATATTAATCGTCATCATCGCTCTTTTATTCTTTTTATTATAATTATTATTTCTATTATGAATGTGAACCTGCAGAAGGTCACAGAAAGAGCCTGCATTAGGCAGAAACCAGAAGACCTTCCCTATAGTCAGAAGTAAGCTGTTAGAGAGAGGCACTGCATATTTAAGAAAGCTCTCAGTAGTTAAAACGGGGGAAATGGGATTAGTGTCCATGACGTGGTGGTGGTTTAGCTCCTCCTCTTTACCCCCCCTTTGCCCTTTCAAGACTGTGGAGATGAATAAGGAGGGCCCCTGTTCTTCTCTGAGAACTCCAAAGCTGACCTCCAGCCAATGTTCAGGGTCACCTTTCACTACAGAAGCAGGTGGAATAGTCACAAAACTGTAGAAGAATGTTCAATATTTCTGTGCAATTACATGCAATTGACTACATACACATATACATAGACAGGGATATGTACAGGAATTAGGTATAGTTCTATATTAAATACAGCCTGTGTGATTCAGAGCGATCTTTATTACAGTGAGATACAGGATCTGACTGAGGGTACAATAACAAAGCTTCTCAGGACACACACACACACACACACACACACACACACGCATACTCCTTTTTAATACATACATACACGCACGCACACACACACACACACACACACACACACACACACACACACACACACACACACACACACACACACACA
>JBBPDB010000001.1:34419683-34430070 GCA_037974465.1 Brachypetersius altus
CCTTAATAACATAAACCTTCATTTAAAAACTGCATTTTGTGTTCAATTATGTTATCTTTGACTGATAGTTAACGTTTTTTGATGAGCAGAAACATTTAAGTGTGACAAGCATGCAAAAGAATAAGAAATCAGGAAGGGGGCAAATAGTTTTTCACACCACTTTATATATCTACTACTGCTGTTACAGCATAAGCTGCAGTCTTTTTTATTCTTTTGAATTGTGGAGAGGCTGTCCAACCACTTTGGCTCTTTGACCATTAGAACACTAGCTGGCCAATTTTGAGCAGATTCTTTCTTCTTTAGTATCGTGGTAATGGTGAACCACGGGTATAATATTCACTCAAATCTGTGGTTGCCGCAACCAACTATCCAACAAACACAATAAAGCTTGTTTTTAAAAGCTATTGTCATTTTGTTGCTGTTACAAGAGAAACGTGTATTGAGTGAATGTTTATCATATTTCACCACTTTCTATTCCATGGTCACTATTGCATTCAAATGTGAAAACAAGATTCAAAATAACTCTTGCATGGTTTAACAAACTGAACAACATAATTAACAAATTCCTTAACTGATGATTTTATTAAGGGTGCGAGTCATTGGCTAAACAGTTTGTAAACAAAATATTTCAAAAGTGGTCCAGTTATCAAAAGCAATAGCTAATTTACAGAATTTCAATTTGTGTTAATTTATTTGAGTACATAGCTATACGTCATAAAAAATCTTTGAGGAATCTTGGTCAGCAGCGACTTGCTTGAAGAATAAAGCTTTCAGAACTTTAGGGTATTTTTAATTTTAATTAATAATTTGATTTTAATTAATTAATCATTTTGGATCGTTTAAATACCTGTCACACTCTTTCAGTGGATGGATCTTTAGAGACCCTGTAAGTGTGTCTATAGAAACTCTGTATAATGTAAATGTTTTAAAAAGAATCCTTAATTCATGTAAAACCTTTGCATTATTTGAAGGTTCTTTAAGCCTTTAAAAGATTCTTCAAACATAGTTCATCATCATGGCATCATATAAATAACTTTTGTCATTCTGACCATTTTCTTAAAGAGTACAGCTTTAAAATAGTATAATAAGACATAAGAAAATATAATAAATGCATATTTATATGGTAATGATATACAATAATAAACAAAAACTTCAATTCAGTACATTTTGATTCAATACAAAGATTGCAACTCTGCAGTCTCTGTCTCACCGCTCACTAAAGGTTCCATGTTGAGGTAAAGAAGATTAACCACTTGGGCTGTGTGGGGCATCAGGGCCATCATCCAGGGGAGCAGAAGTGCTTCCTCACACAGCAGAGTTTACCCCACCCGCATGGTGCGGAAGAGCACTTCAAACAGACCACTCAGAGTCCTGACCTTTCCAAGGGAGCGTGCAATGAGATGGAGAGGTAGAGAGAGAGAGAGAGAGAGAAAGAGACCTAACTGAAAGACCATAGTGAGCTTTGCTCCCTACGGTCCTGCTCAGCGGTGACAAAAACCCTATCAATAACTCAACATGAGACGAGCCAATAACGGCAGTTTTAGAGCGAAACCAAGTACTTTCTCAGAAAAACATTAAAGCACATTCCTCACATCTCAAACACTCCTGTCACAGAATCGTACAAACTGTCAAACAAATTTATTGCATTAATCATTAACTGTAGTATTAACAGTTTAGATGGGCTCACTCTGATAGGTTACGTTACTCCTATAGTTCATACACATCCATATATGCTTTATTATGCTAAGCTGAATGCTAAATGTAGGTGCTGACTCCTGTATGATGACCTGATTGAAACCTCCATATACCCACTTACTCCCAGTATGTCACATTAAATCAAGTATTAAAATAGAAATAAGTGATTAATTATATTATACTAATTAAAAGGGTGTTTTATTTAATTATATGAACTTATATATCTGATAAACCGGATGAACACGTTTATCTGTAGCAGAGACGGGGACTGGAGTCTGAGACTTGGACTCAAGTCGCACTTAAGTTGCACAAACAAAGACTTGTGACTTGATTTTAGTCTTCCCTCAGAGACTCAAGACTTGACTCGGACTCTGTGCTGTGACTCGTGAGTCAAAACTCGTAAACCATGTTCATTCCATGGAATTATTTATTCATATATCGCACTCTTTCCAACGACCCGAAAACCGTTCACCCGAAAAACATTACCAATCAAAGACTTGACTTGGACTCGAGCACAAAGACGTGAGACTTGACTCTCTAAAAATAACTTGTAAACATCTCTGATCTATAGAAAATGAACAGCCACTGCATCTCTTAAACTGCCACTAAAGCAGAATCACTGGTCAGAGGAGAGGACTGAGGGGCAATTTCCTACTGTGTACTTATGCTCTGGACTGAAAAACTGAAGGTAAATGTGACTGTTTACCTTCCCCTCATACAGAAATAGTTTGCGGACGGTCATTTTACAATTTATTCAAATTACACCCCACTGTCAAAGTATTCTTAGAAATGCTGAGTGAGGATATTCACAAAATTTTCTGACTCAAGGTGTGTGGTGTTACTGTCACTCACCTGGCCTTGAAACAGCTTACAGCAAAAGTGACTTTCATTGGTCTCCAGACCTGGCCCATGACCTGCTCTGTCTCTTTGTTTTCACTCCTCTGAAACAGGTGTTGGCTAAATGATTATAAATTGTTTCAGCAGAGTAAACATTCATCGTGGATCCATGCAGGGCCGGTGTAAATATAATTAGAATCCAAACATCAGGACTGTGAGTTCCCCCATCTGTTCGTTTTGTTCATTACCATGCTTCTTTAAAGAAAGAATGGATGAAAAGATGGACGGAGAACGAGTGCCAGTCTCCAGATGCCCTCTGCCAAGGCACTGGACAGCATGCTTAATTTGGGTGATGTGGCAGCTGGCCTATACCTGCAAGCATCTTGAGGAGGGACACTAATTGTGTGAAAGTGTGTGAGTGTGTGTGGGCTGCCACAGTACAGAGGACGAGTGGGGAAATAGCAGGGCCCTAAGGGAAGAGGAGGAGATCCATCTCAAGGACAGACGCTTATCCCCCTACCTCCCTCCCTTGCCCCCCCCCACCCCTTGCTTCCTCATTTTTCCTCCTCCGTGCTTCACCTTGCCTGCGTTCAATTACACTTTGTCAAAAACTTATTTTGGGCCCAGTCTCCCAAAAGTACTCAGCCTGGTGAGTGACTTTTACAGTGTGAGGAAATCTAATTCAGAATCATCTGGCCAATTTCAGAGATAAAATCACTTACTTATTTTTAGACAAGGACAATAAAAACTGTCTCCAGAAAAAAACCCCGTCAAATGTATGTTTAATCAGCAAGAGGAAAGATTAGTAAATAGTTAGATTAAAGATGGTTTATCTGCAGATAGCCATTGATGCATTCATGGCATTTCACTGTCTACTTCAATTTGCTTCTCATGCCAAGTCACCAGTCTTGCTGAATACTGTCCCCTTCTCTCTCTCCTGCAGCAGAAGAAGGTCTTCTGCACTGCTGAGTCTTTATCTAAAACATTCAAGCAGAAAAAAGTTCGGAAATGAACACCAGCCTGACCAGTGGAGGCCTGAAGGTGCACCATCTGCCATGATGCCCGAGTCACTGTGGTCGCCACCTTCAGAACATATGCATCAAAACCCTGGGTGAGGGGGACTGAAGGAGTCGTGCAGAAGGGCCAGCAGAAGGCTGGCCCTGAGGCTGAGGGCTGAGACTATGAAGGCCAACAGAATAGGGGCTTGTGGCTGTATCTATTCTCTTTTCTCTCTCGCGCGCTCTCTCTCTCTCTCTCTCTCTCTCTCTCTCTCTCTTTCATACTCCAGTGAGGCCCACCAAGGTCGTAGAGGACAGGATGCCGGTAAGAGCCCAGCAGCAGAGAACTTGGCTCGCAAAGCTCTCTTTCTCTCTCTCTTTCTCTCTCTCCCTCTGTCAGCGAGGGCCTCAGGCACTCTCCTTAACACGGCGTTCACAAAGGCAGAAAAAACACAGGAAGTCTTTTATGTCCATCTCTCTCTCTCTCTCTCTCTCTCTCTTAACTGGCAGCATGTTGAAGGAGTGCTGGCCAGGCCATGACAGCAGTAGGCCCTTTGAGTTTAAAAGCAGTTCTGCGTATCTGCTGTGAACAAATAATCAACACTTTTTCCTTTTACTGCTGTACATTTGCACTTTTGCTTCCGTACAGGTTGCAGAATCACACGAGCAGCAAAAAGTTTGTTTACACAATTACAGGCTTTCTAACATTGACAACAACAAATAGACTTAAGCTACTTGTAATTTAAGATCTTCCCTTTTGTTGGAGCAGGTATGGTTGGACTGCCTCCTATGAGACAGATGGGTGTGTGTGTGTGTGGCAGGCCGTAGGTAGTCTCTCCTCACAGAAGGGTTAATAGTCCATTCAGACGTTAGACCTGCTCAGCCATCCATACTCAAAATTTTGCTCTTTTACTTTATTATTGTATTTTCAGCGTGTTCTTTTTTTTTTACAGAAGCACAAATGTAACATGTTATATCATAGAGATTTTATTAACCTAAATCTGCTTTTTATGTTTTTATATAATTGTATATTACACTTTAATATTATTAAACACTAACACTTCATGTATTTTGTTTGTGTATTGTCTGGAGTGTGTATTGTGCATGGGATAGGATCAGCGCATGAGCATATACATATACAATGGGTACGGAAAGTATTCAGACCCCCTTAAATTTTTCACTCTTTGTTATTTTGCAGCAATTTGCTAAAATCATTTAAGTTAATGTTTTCCCTCATTAATGTACACACAGCACCCCATACTGAGAGAAAAACCCAGAATTGTTGACATTTGTGCAGATTTATTAAAAAAGACAAACTGAAATATCACATGGTCCTAAGTATTCGGATCCTTTGCTGTGACACTCATATATCTAACTCAGGTTCAGTCCATTTCTTCTGATCATCCTTGAGATAGTTCTACAACTTCATTTGAGTCCAGCTGTGTTTGATTATACTGATCGGACTTGATTAGGAAAGCCACACACCTGTCTATAAAAGACCTTACAGCTCATAATGTATATCAGATCTAATGAGAATCATGAGGTCAAAGGAACTGCCTGAAGAGCTCAGAGACAGAACTCTGACAAATTGTGCACTTAAGGTTCCTAAGAGCACAGTGGCCTCCATAATCCTTAAATGGAAGACTTTATCCCTAAAGTCCAGAACCTTTCCTAGAGCTGGCCGTCTGGCCAAACTGAGCTATCGGGGGAAAAGAGCCTTGGTGAGAGAGGTAAAGAAGAACCCAAAGATCACTGTGGCTAGGCTCCAGAGATGCAGTCGGGAGATGGAAGAAAGTTGTAGAAAGTCAACCATCGCTGCAGCCCTCCACCAGTCGGGGCTTTATAGCAGAGTGGCCAGACGGAAGCCTCTCCTCAGTGCAAGACACATGAAAGCCTGCATGGAGTTTGCTATAAGACACCTGAAGGACTCCAAGATGGTGAGAAATAAGATTTTCTGGTCTGATGAGACCAAAATAGAACTTTTTGGTCTTATTTCTAAGCGGTATGTGTGGAGAAAACCAGGCACTGCTCATGACCTGTCCAATACAGTCCCAACAGTGAAGCATGGTGGTGGCAGCATCATGCTGTGGGGGTGTTTTGCAGCTGCAGGGACAGGACGACTGGTTGCAATTAAGGGAAAATGAATGCGGCCAAGTGCAGGGATATCCTGGATGAAAACCTTCTCCAGAGTGCTCGTGACCTCAGACAGGGCCAAAGGTTTACCTTCCAACAAGACCCTAAGCACACAGCTAAAATAACAAAGGAGTGGCTTCACAACAACTCCGTGACTGTTCTTGAATGGCCCAGCCAGAGCCCTGACTTAAATCCAATTGAGCATCTCTGGAGAGACCTAAAAATGGCTGTCCACCAACGTTTACCATTCAACCTGACAGAACTGGAGAGGATCTGCACGGAGGAATGGCAGAGGATCCCTGGTGTGAAAAACTTGTTGCATCTTTCCCAAAAAGACTCATGGCTGTATTAGATCAAAAGGGTGCTTCTACTAAATGCCAAGCATAGGGTCCGAATATGTTAGGACCATGTGATATTTCAGTTTTTCTTTTTTAATAAATCTGCACAAATGTCAACAAGTCTGTGTTTTTCTGTCAATATGGGGTGCTGTGTCTACATTAATGAGGAAAAAATGAACTTAAATGATTTTAGCAAATGGCTGCAATATAACAAAGAGTGAAAAATTTAAGGGGGTCTGAATACTTTCTGTACCCACTGTACAGCCCTTTGCATCCTTTTCCATTGCAGAGAGTCCTCAGTTGGAAGCTTTTGGAGTGATCCAGCAGCAACTGTCCTGCGTGGGGCATGTCGTGTGCCTGTGTGTGTCAGTACTGCCTGCTGCACATGTGCGCGCATGTATGTGTGTGTGTGCACAGTGCAGGAGATGCCATGCAGGACAGCTGGGAGAGGGCTTGAGTATGCAGAGGGTCTATCTGAATGGGGATATTGAGCCGGGGGCAGTCTAATGGCCTTGATCAGAGTCCCTCACACAGCTGTTGCACTGGGACATGGCCTGGCCCGGGACAGCTGAACTAGCACCTTAGCAGAGACTTGACACAAACACCCTTACCCACTCTAGGGCCACTAAACCCGTTCGCTTTTAACACCAATTTCATACAGAATTTTCGACCAAATATGATTTATTCATTTATTTTGTTTTAATGAACCACACTTAAACATTTTCCGTACTTTCTATTAGCCAAATTGGCAAAATGTACGTTACTTGCTTTTTAAAAAGCAAACTTGCATTAAAATTCAGGCAAACAGCTGTGTACCACAGTGAGTCATGTATAATTACGGTTACAGTACAAGGTTTGTTACAGGTAGAGGAGCAGCAAGTGCACTTATTGATCTCATTATTTGTATCATAAAACTGTAGCACAGATGGGTTCAATTAGACTGGCCGACCCCTGATTGGAAAATGCAATAAGCCATTATTTATTAACCCCTTTAAAATCTAAAGTTTATGACATCCGGACATTAACAGAAAAGTCCATCGCTAGACAGGAATAAACATGAGACCTTTCCACATCACAGAGTGAGTCTCTACTGAGCAAACAGAGGGGGTATTCCAGGAACAGACTGAATTTCAGAAACAAGGGGACTTTCCTGCAGGTTCTAACAGGGATTTACAAGCATTCCGATCACAACTCGCTCATCGAATGCAAATTTGTCATGCTTTATGTTCACACAAAGGGGGAGCACTACGGTCAAATACAAAGGGATATATGAAGACTTTTAGACACATTTCACATTTTTGTGTTTTTTTGGGAGGCTGATATTTCGTCATTTTCCCCACCACCTCATAAAATATGAAAATTCTACAAAAATTCTCAACTTTAAAAAAAAAAAAAAAAAATTTACTGAACACTTTTTAATCACATTTATTAAGTATAAATTAAACAAAGATAATGACAAAAATAATGTTGCTTAACAGACAAACTTTCAAGCCAATTGGTCATAATCTAGTGATCGCAAAAAAATAACTTCACACAGCCACTAGCGATTATGCTGTGAGTATATTCTTCAATACAAGCTGTTCACATGCGAAGATTTTTATTAATAAACAGCACTGATAGCATCAATCATTAAGTATGACCACGCATATAAGCCTTTAGTTTTCTTCATCCTCCTGAGCAACTTTGTCTTTAAGCACGATGAGAGAGAGAGAGAGAGAGAGAGAGAGAGAGAGAGAGAGAGAGAGAGAGAATGACAACGTATCTAATCAATACAGTCTTTAATAATATGCCCCATTGCTGATGGTTTCCTTATAAAATGCTTTAGACTACTGTGTCAGCCATAACCTAACCGTAGGCTACTGTGTTAGCGGCAAGCTAATTGCAGTTGCTGGTAGAGGGGCGTGTCACGCATGATCGACAGGAGCAACACGGGGCTGGGTATCTGCACATTTTTGATATGCAAATTCAATGTCCTAAGACATTTCAAAAATTAAGAATTTAATTGATTTCAACAAAGCACAAACTGCATTTATTGAGTGACAGCTCTAACATAAAATGCCTTTTAAAATTCCACACTTTTCAATACTTCAATACGCATGTTTATTAATTGGCCTTAATATGCGCAGACATCGGCCAATTATGTAAACATGGCCAAATATTAGCCCTATTAATTGGCCAGGCCAATAATCTATCAATCTCTAGTAAATAACACTGATTAGCTCATTGTAATGGCACCTGTCCAGGGGTGGAAAATACTAGGCAGGGAATGAACAGTTAACTCAAAGCTGATTTGTTGGACACCGGAAAAATATGCAAGCATAAAGATCTCAGCGACTTTGATCAGGGCCGCTTTGTGATTACTGGACGAATGGGTCAAGGAATCTTCAAAACAGTAGAGAATCTCCACAGTGTTTCAGTGTGGACTACTTTGTGAATGAAACAGCAAATCAGATTAAGAAAACAATCAATTAAAACTTACACTCAACAAATCGGATTAGTGATTAGTTTTGCTATACACACACATACACTGTCCCGAGTCATTCTAAAGCCATGTTCTGCTGTCTAAACTCCCCACAAGGGGAGCTATTTGAACTCAACTCGTTTGTATGTGGGCATAATTTAAGCAGAAGGAACCTAAACCAGCAGAATCTGTGTGTATGTCTGATGTATATGTATTAAAAATCGTATAAAAAAAAAAGGTACGTATATGATTAGTTGATCGTAAAAAAAAAACAAAAAACCAAAACCTACATTATTCGATTACTAATGTAGTCAATAATGACTTGTTACCATTACTGGGGAAGAGGATGTTATATGACGAAGACACTAGAGGTACACCAAGGCACAGCATGATAGCATGAGCAAAAAAACATCCTGCCCAAAGGCCTCCATATCTGAATCTGCTAAGCACGCTATCACAATGTGGGGGCGACTGGGTATTTTTAGCTCCAGCATACAACAAAACAATCTGCCCATAAATACCTTTAGAATGATCAGACTGCAATCGCGCCAAGTCAGCCAAAGGAAGCACCAAACAATGATTCCCTCAGACAATGGCCCCAGATGAGCATTTAGTTATGAAAGACTGATACTGTCCATTAGGAATGAATGGAGAGTGAATAATGTCCTTCAGCAGGAACAAAGCTGGTGTTTTCCCTTTAACGCCCTTTACTGGCATAGATAAACAGTACTACTTCATCTGACATGATGAAATGGCTGGCCTGGTGTGATGGACAAACCTACAGTGTGCACAAAGCCCCTGTTGATTCGGATTCATGGGAGAAGGAAGTTATAGACAGACCTACAGATTAAGCAGTTGTGGTTTTTACAGTTAACCAAGCATAACTCCAGAGGGCTTATGCCAAAGAGTATATGCCTAAATTTGTTCATAGAGCCTCAGGAAAAGTTGGCTTACACTCCTACTGTGACATTTAGTTATAGATTCAGGTGTTACACAACACCTACATAACTCTCTGGCAGACCCTGCTACTGCCACTCTGCCAACGCTGGATAAAGAGGGTGACAAGTCTGGCCAGTCACATCAGTCTCAAGGTCACTGGACTACAAACTGGATTTGTCTCTGATCCAAGACCATACATACAAGAGTAGCATAGAGTTAAAAAGTTCACACTAGGGCTGCAACAACAAATCGATTAAATCGATAAAAATCGATTACTAAAAGAGTTGGCATCGAATTTCATAATCGATTCGTTGTGGGGTTTTTTTTTGTTTTTTTTGTTTTTTTACACTTCAGACACACTCTGAAGTAAACACACTCGGTCTCTCTCGCGCACGGATGCTAGCCGAGTTCGGTGCCTCATAGACCGGGCGGAGCAAACGGAGCAGAGGCAGAGGAAAGATGCATGGCGGAAGCAGAGAAATCCGTGCGACCCAAGTCACCCAAGGTGTGGGAGCATTTCACACTAAAACAGAAAAAGTGTTAACTGCAAAATATGCAAAAGCGGCATGACATGGCACTCCATACGAGAGCACCACGGCACCACGGAAGGGAGTTCAAAAGCAGGGTAAGTCACTACAGAATGCTACTTTTGTTCCATTTTGAAGTGAGGAACACAATGCCCCTGGTGCTCGTGTTTACTCGTTATCCAGCTTGACAAGCATGCCAAGTTAGCGTTAGCTCGTTTACTACAGTAAAGCAGGGGTGTTATACTTTATTTAATTTTAAAGTTCTTTTATAGCACTTGGTCATCTTAAGCTGTATTTAAATGTTAAATGTGGAGGGAATGAGAGAGACTTGTCTGTAATTGCTCTTGGCGTTACTTACCTTTACACAACTAGATACTAAAAGAAGTGTGTATGTATGTAAGTATGTATTTAGTTGATGTAAAATTGTGCTATTACACAGACTCATACTATCTTTTTGAT
>JBBPDB010000001.1:34439326-34450522 GCA_037974465.1 Brachypetersius altus
TTCCCCACCTGTTTCCTGTCTGCGTCCTCCAGGTGTCCCGTGTTTCCCCCGGTCCTGTCCGTGTATATAAGGTCTGCTCGTCTCCTCGCCTGTGTTTGAAACCTTTAGTGTATGCTTGTACGGCCACTGTGCCTTTTTGTTTTGTCCTTCCCATAATAAAGAACCAACAGTCATGGATTTCTGTCGTCCTGCCTGTTCAGTTTCACGAGGCAGTTCAGGGTCCTGGGGATTCGTCCCCATGGACCCTGACACATCAACTGTGACCCCCCACCAAGATCCTCCGTTTAGTTCTGTTTAAAGGTAATTGTGTGCTTTCACTTGCTTGAATAGCCTTCCCTTATTTTATCATTTGTTGCTTGGGAATGCAAAAACTGATAATTGTGTAAGGACTGTGATAGACAACATTAATGTCAATTCTGCCTTAGTTGTTAATGGCAGGCAAGATTAGACAGTGCTAATTAATTTGTGAGAAAGGTTGATATCAAGAATCAAAATTAAGAATAAAAAGATACGATCCTCATAAACTTTATTTTCATTGGCTAATGCCAGTGTTTTCGTAATATTAAAGGTTACGAAAACACTTTTCAAGTCAAGATTCTATCAGAGGCTCTTCTTTTAGTTTTCACCGTCAAGCCCGTGCCCTTCACCACCTGCGTCGCTTTGTCTTCTCTCTTAAAATGAATGAGGGAAGCACGTAAAAAGACATTTTGTCTTAATACCTCCATGGTACTGACAAGGTCTAAAACAAAATGTGTATGTGTGTTAGTGAATGTAAGTGTGAGACTTGGTGCAAACAGATCTGGCTTTCTGCTTCCTCTGCCTGGCACTTCAGCCAGTCTGGCCGCTGTAGCGCGTGGGCGGAAGAGAGTGGCAGCATTAGCATTCACTTAGACACAGGCTATAATTACAGGCTTGTATATTCCAGAGGGCCACTTCAATGTGACCTTGTGGTAAATGACAAACGAATGCAAGGCACCTGCATGATTTCGCACATTAACCTGCCTTATGATTTTTAGTGTCTTTTTTCACGCCATCCTTTTAATCACTGCACATTCAAAAAGAAAAAATATAGCATTCCAAACTGATAACAGGCACAGCTTATTTTCTTTTGCTAAGATCAATGCTATAACAAAGAGGCGTAGAAGTGTTTGCTATCCAACATGCCCCTAAATAAACAGTTGTTTGCTTGCAATTAAAATCTCCTCAAAGAAGAGTAAAAGCATCGCCACAACTGCGAGGTGGAATCACCCACAATTTGCACACATAAGCCTAAAGGAAAACAACAAACAAATGAATAGTCCATTATCTTCTTTTGAAATCTATAATGTGTAATTTCTTTATCTTCTTGATTATGGTACTTTGTGCTGCTTGAATGGAAAGCCTTGTGACCTCCCCTTTCCTCGCTACCACCAGACATATCAGCAACCACCAAACAGAGAGATTAAATTATGTGTGGTAAAAAATGAAGGGGTTAGAGATACGAGCAAGGCTATAATAACAACCCTGTTGGGACAGTCCTTTTGCTTCGACTCCATTTTCTCCAGCTGCAGTGCACAGCTTCTCTCTGCATGAATGAAGGTGAATCTGCAAGAAACCTCCCACTTATTTTATTTTCAGCTCACTTTCCCATAATTACTCCCCCCTAAACTGTTTGCACAACAATGCCACAAAACATCTGCAAAAACAGGTAATTATTGTGTCAAGCCAAACTAATGCATTTTATATGGAGACTATGCTTCACCGGCAGCAATTATAGCACATTTTCCTCATCCGTCCCCCTACTCCCACCTCCCTTACCCCCCACCCCCCTCTTTCTCTCAGAAGTGATTACTTGCTGGATAATGCTTGGCATTACATGGAAACGTAGAAGTGCTTATTGAAGTGTGCTTGGATGCATTTGCCACCTTGATAGCTTGTTGAGCAAAAAGGATACGCTGACCAAGCCATTCATTACAGATGAATATTTCCATTTTACAAAATTCAGCATTAGGATTTTTTCCCTGCTTTTTAAAATAGTAAATTTAGGTCAATGTAGTATGTAAATATTAAAGTTTCAAAGAATACCATTCCCTCATCATTACGGTCCACATATGGGATCTGAAAAAGCAGCTTGTTTTGTATTTACTGTTCCTGAGATGTCAAAAATCCCTAAACTAGGCGTGTTAAGTTAACGAGTTAATTTAGATAGATAAATTACAGAAAAAAATAACGTACCATATTACGTTATATTACATCCTGGCTCTGCTTGGCCCAGTGAACGGAAAGTTTATGTTTAAAAATGGAAAGATGAAGCGGTTGGTAGGAGTAGCCTTATCTTCAATTCATGCAAAAAGGAATTTTTGTATCATCGCAGTACATCACATGTAAAATATCACCTCAGTGCAAAGCATTTAGGAGCGAACCTGGCGGTCCAAGCCGGAACAACTTGATCCCAGGCTTGAGATTATTTGTACACTTGGGCACCGGAACCATTATAATTGAGGCCGACTTTTAAAAATCATTAGTTTCATACCCCACCAGCAATGTGGAAACACGTGAGTCGCCGTGTGCAGCACGCTCCCCTATCCGCCGCACGCCCCCAACCCCCCCCCCCCCACACACACAAAAAACACTAAGCTACAGCACCGTCACCCCCCCATTCCAGACCACCCAGATAAAAATGCCTCTAACCCCCGTGTTTGTATATACATCGTCTAAAACGGCACCTTAATTCTGTTATTGCTGTTGCTTAAGCATATTCTTTTTCCTCAAAAATTGTTTTGCAAAAATGTATGTGATTAATTTATATAAAAGCTTGTAATTAATTAGATTTATTAAATTGCTTGACACTCCTACCCAACACACTGTGTAAGGATGTTCAGCTATTCCAACTGAAGAAGATTAGGCCGCCCGGCTAAAGGCAGTGTTCATCTCAGCACCACAGACACAGTGAGAAAAGCCCAGAAAAGGCTTTATTTCATCCGGCTGCCCAGGAAAGCCGTCCTGAACCATCATCCTCCCACCCAGGAACACAGAGGTCTGATACAGAGCATCCTCACCGCAGGCATCACTGTCTGGTATGGGAACAACACAGGCAGAGAGGAAGGCTCTATAAGAGTTATAAAGACTGCAGAAAGGATCATAGGGACAAAACTTCCTTCCGTGGACTCTCTGTTCACACAGCGCTGCTGGAGAAGAGCAGAGGGAATATCTGGGACACAGAACAGGGTTCTCCAACAGAACAGCATCATCACACACAGAACAGGGTTCTCCAACAGAACAGCATTATCACACACAAAACAGGGTTCTCCAACAGAACAGCATCATCACACACAGAACAGGGTTCTTCAACAGAACATCACACACAGAACAGGGTTCTCCAACAGAACAGCATCATCACACACAGAACAGGGTTCTCCAACAGAACAGCATCATCACACACAGAACAGGGTTCTCGAACAGCAAGAAGCTGCTTCACTTGGTGAATGGGGTTAAATGCAGAGTTTGAATGTGGCGCAGGTCACACTGTGGCGTGTTCATGTATGACAGAATGGTCACTTTCACGCACAGGTTTTGTACAATGTGATAAATAATTGTCTGATAAATAAATGTGCAATATGCATACTGAAGCAGTTAGATTTGTGAAACAGATGCAATATTATAAATGTGCAATATCTGCTCAGTGAGTACTTGTATTAAAAAAAAAAAAACAAAAAAAAAAAACTATTTCTCCTTTGTGTAAATATTACCACCCTCTCTGAACAGTGTTTTTATAAAGTCTATACTAATCGTAGATTGCTCTATTCTCTGCTTTATTTTTTGTATTTTGCTTTTTATCTCTCAAAACTGTGACTTGGCTTTGCACAAGAATTCCTATGTGCATGGACTGTTGGTCTTATGAGCAAATGACAAATAAAAATCTTGAATTTTGAATTAGCTCAATACAATACAAACTAAAACAATAACAAAAACAGTTCTTAGGGATAAAGAGAAATAGTTGGTAATGGTAAATAGTTGCAGAAAAAATATTTAAGACAAATGTCAAACGTGGAAAAAGTGGACGTGGGCCGATTAAATGTGCTTTCTGTAACTAGGCATTAAACGTTGCTGTAATCATTCATTATAATTTCAGCATATAATATTATGGGAATTATATTTCAGCGCACTAAATACTAGCATAAAATGATATATTCATGGCAAACACTTCATAGAGCGAAGACAAAAATGCACCAACTAGTGCTAAAATGTGTTCAATTTCTCATTCCATGCTCTAATTATTTTCCTTGCATGTGGAAAGTGACACTGAGACACAATGGAACATCAAACCTCACGACCATTGAAAGAATGCGACAGTGACCACAGCATGGCTGGCTCTATTTAATGCGTGCTCCTCCTTACACACAGATCCACAAACACAGTGTTATTCACTATATCTGCTGTGTTCTACCTTTCATGTTAATCCACAAAATGTATATAGTCATTATTCATAAATAAATGAAGATAATTAATCACTAATTCTGTAATGCAGAATGTAATCATAACAGAAAGAGACAAACATGATCTATTTCTTCACCCTCATCAATTTGCCAATTTGCATATAGAATTTTAGCTTAAATGATCAGCCTTCAAATGTCATATGCCAACAATGACAACACTATTATTGCAATTTGCTTATTGTAGTTCATGTATAGCCGTGTTCAGCACAGCACTCAGACGGTGGTCCTGGTGAGAAAGCCATTCGGCGTGAGCTGGAATGCAAGGCGGCGTGGTCCCTGGCGCGCTGTCCCTTTCACCTGGTCAGCAGGGAGGTGGCTGTGCAGCAGGCCAGCAGGGCAGCATGCCAGCGGGGTGGACCGGGCTCTTCCTGGGGTAAAATGCAGCTGCCCCCCGCTATCTGCCGTCGCCCCAGAGCGGGGAGGGAAAATGAAAGGGGGAGGGGTCTTTCTCTACTCACAGACTCAAAGCACTGTTCACAGAAAAGATAAATTCACAGTATTCCTCTGTTTTATTCCAGCAGCAGGGATAGAGATACAGAAAACAATCTGTTTGATCATTGGCTCAAGTATATGTTTGCATCTACACTCTGATATAACCCTGAAAACCTCCTATAAACATGTGCTCCAGACCTTCGCCTTTAGAACTGCCTCTTTATGCTGTTCAGTGCTGCTCATTTGTATCATATATCCAGGCTTCTATATGCCCACAGTTCCTTCCACAGTGCTTTCAATACTGTTATTTAAAAGTGGGATGCAGTTCATGCCTTTACATTGGGTATGTACTCACAATTATTCTACAACAGGAGGGGTGGTGGGTGTGGCCTGGTGGGTGTGGCCAAGTGGGTAGGATACTTGCCTCTGGACCAAGAGGTCATGGGTTCAAATCCAACCTTCAGCACCACCACTGCGTTCCTGAGCAAAACTCTTAACCCCAAGTTGCTCCAGAAAGACTGCCCCCTGTAGTTAGGGAGTGGAAGATGCTTTTAAGCATCTGCTAAATTCTGTTAATGTAAATGTAAACATACAGAGGCAGAAAAAGTAGCTTTTGGGCAGAAAAGCAGCTTTTGTAATAATTCAACATCACAAGCTGAACAATTTTAACATCGCAAGCTGTACAAAAATGTGTTACAATCTAATTTTACCTACATACCACTGTCCAGTATTGACTGTATTTGAAATTGTAAACTGATATTTAAGTGTGTCTTATTTACTATTTACTACTATTTGTTGTCATATTGCGTAACATTATTTTTATTTATGTTTTTAAATTCTTATAATTATTGACTGGAGTTTTGTGGCTCATAAGTCAATTCTAGATCATTAATCATGCAAAAAGGAAAAGAGTAACAAACAACAATGCTTCAATAGATCTTCCATATCTGTTCATTTAGCATAGTGTATATATGTTATATGCATAAATCATCTGAACTTACCATGTAAAATAGACAATCTGAACTTGAAATGGACGATTTTAGCTTGTTTATGTTTATGTCCCTGGTCATATTATGCAATTTTCATTATATACTATTTAAAATTAAAATTCCTTCTTTTCCTTCTTTGATTGAATTTTTGTTACTTTTGCCTAAATCCTGGCGGGGGGGTTAACATTTAGGGAGTGCAAACCTCTACCCTTTTGCTTGTCAGCTGTATGGCCAGAACTTCTATGTAATTTGTGATTTTGTTTTTGCGTCATCAGTTGATGCTGTTTAGATCATACAAGCTTCTGTCTTTTTGAAAATTAACATTTATAGAATGTTAAATGTAGTAACACTATAATAGCTGACAACTAATGCCTTTGATTTAGTCGTGTGTTTTTAATAAGGTAAATAGTGGCCAGCTCTTAACGTAAGTTTTGAACACAAAATAAAAGTAACAAGAATAGTGGCATGTTATTAAACACTTATCCGTGTCCATATACCACTAGCTCTGTACTGTAATCAGTTTCTATACAGACGGACTGAAGGTGCTGAAAGGTAAAGTGTGCTTCAGCATTGTGGGAAATGTTACATGTCTCAGATTCCTACAGTTACAATGTTTGTGTCGTATAGTTTGGTTCAGGTTATAAACATGAGCTTATGTCAGTCATTATATCGGGACACGCAACAATATATTAGGCTTAGTGACACCCCTGAACGTGTGTTTAGGATTTGACCCTGTAACCGCACACCAGCAGTGTTTAAAACTGATACTGACCATTAAACCAAACCAGCAACGCATGGAGAAATTGTGTCTGTCAACAAGAGTGAATGCACTGAAAAAGAATGAGGCATTTATAATCCTGTTAAATGCTCGACTCTAGGAGGAAAATAAATTCACCTGATCCAATGCACAACTAGGAGCAGGCATTCAATTATCAGCCAGCATCGGAATTATTAAATACATGAAAGCTTAAAAGATATTAACACCGTTTTCCCCCCCCATTTTGTATTTTGATGATGAATCTAATCATTAGAAATAAAAAGTCACTTCACACAGAAATAACTGAACACCATGTACACCATAAATGCTTTGGTAAAGCAACCTGTAATAAGCAGAAGTTTTTCTTTTTTAAAAAAAAACCAAAAGGTATTACAGCATCTAATTAATTACAGCTAAAGCAGTTCTCAGTGCATCAAGTAAAGTGAGCTGCTGGCCCTAATTATGGTTTAGTACATTTAGAATATATATTACCACAGGTGACACATTTACAGAGGCTATTCATTTGTATCATCAACGACAAAGAAAGGAAGACTAGTGCTTCACTACTCTTAGCATGCTCTGGTGATTTTTAGGTTAAAGAATCTATTAAACACTTGCTTGATGTGAATTACATTGTGGTAATAGTTATTCTACAGGAATTCGTCTCTTATTTACGTTACAGCAGTGGGATCCGCCTGAGATTCAGGTTTAGAATCCTTACTTCTGTATGACTGTGGGCAACTGGTCACACCACAACAAGACAATGGCCTTATTTTTGGGTCACAGCTGTCACCGACATATGCTCACACACACACACACATACACACACACAAAATGCATACACACCACCCCTTGCTCTAAATATTGTTCTAAGTAGCTCCTGGGGTCTACATGCATTCCTTAAGTAGATGAAAGTAATAAGACAAACACATATTAAAAACCTTTATACCTGTGGTCAATGATTTAGGCCTAAGCACAGACCTAGAGGCTTTTTGAGTCGTATATGAAACAGAATTACAGCATTCCAAAAGAAAAACAGCATTTTTTCCCTTAACAAAATTTTATGTAAAGCATAGTTTATTCAGGAATTAAACTACAGAATTAATTTGTAAAACAATTTGTTTGATAATTAACTGTTTAAATTTTGAATTCAATATTGCCATTATTTTTTTCTTTCATATTTGTATTATTTGAAAGTGAATCCTTATAAAACATTCACAACATCACATAACACACATAACAGCAAATTCCGTCTTATGTGATGTGGTTTTGATGAACTTAGGCATTTTTAAGTGCATTCAACTGCAGACATTTCATTCTGGTTAATTTCTTAGCCGTTACTTTTGCAGAAGCATAATAGTCAAGTCTGTCATGCTTAATGCTTATTGGTAAAATGCCAGTTAGGCAAACCAACATACCCTAAAAAACATAACCCTTATTCATAACCCTTCTGTGAGAAATCAGTGGAATCATACTGAATCCATGACACCTAAGTCATTTCAGCCCAAGCACACTGTCCAGCCTTTATTTTGGATAATTTATTGTGGTAATAGAGGTTAAGCGCCACATTCCATCCTTTATTAATAAACAATATGAAGATAGTTACTGACACATTAAAAACTAGAAACAGTTCATTAAATCAATTTAAAGTGCATACTTCATCTGTTTTTGTGAGCTATTAACACCTCATAAATAAAACATATAACTGATATTTGACTCTGCAGTTGTATGGGATATTATAGCCTCCCACAAGGAGGCAATATAACTGTGTTAGAGAGACCTCTTCTGGACACGGCTTAAAGTTGCAATATCAAAAAATTTCTCCATAAATTCATGGTCTTGAATGTACACCCTAAACTGGAGGCAGGACTGCTTGTGTTTGACACCATATTACATCCGTAAATAAATATTAGCATTGAATTCTACCTAATCTTTTTTTAATTATAGAGACCCGTGTCTTTTAACTATTCAAAAATCTATAGAAATTAATATCAAGTGAAACAACCTCTAAGGTCTTAATATGTTAAGATAACTTCTGAAATCACAAAGGGTCACAAAGGGCTGCTGGAGCCAGATAAAGTCCATCACAGGGTATTTTGAAAATTTGAAATGAAGTTCAATTAAATTCAAGAAGTTTTACTGTGTACTAATTCATGATTTTTAAAAGGAATTCTTTTGCCTATACTACCGAAGTTTGGGTGTTTCCAAACACTGGTTTTAAGGCAATCATCCAATCACACTTCACCTATGCATCTAGGTTTTTTCGCTGGTTCTTTTTTGTTTAATGTTCATTGTATTATTAATCCTAATGATCTTTTTCAATATTCAAATCACTTGAGAATTAAATAGATTAAGCACATGTAACAAGATAAAAAAATTGTTAAACATCCATTGATATCTGAACTGTTCTAAATAAAAACCACAGGGTAATTTGATGATATATAAATTCTGAAACTGGTCAGTATTGAGCTCACTGGGATGGAAAAAATGTGAAAACCCTCGCCATACAGTGACCTGACATTAAAAGGTTCAATATCATAGAAAAATCAAGTTTCCTCTTTATCAAATACCATATTAATTTACTATGTAATCATATGGAAGGTTAAAAAATGTACTGTTCACGTCCATGCAGGCTTTATAAGGAAAAACACTGCTGATACAATGTTTTAATGTATTCTATTTTAATGGATTTTAGTTCTGTCCAATCCATTTGAAGTTTTAAGGAGTATTTCTCCAGCACTTCTTTTCAAATGAGGCACATTACAGGGCGACCAATCAGAATAGAGCTCTGTTTACTTTTGTTAACTACCAACAAAAGTACTTCCAAGCCAAAAATCACTTTGTTTTTAGGGTGTGAATCTTGTATTTGGCTTTATATCATGTGTCATAAATGAAAAGGTTAAAACTGTATCTCTTTCTTTCTCTCTTTCTCTTTCTGTCCCTCTCACCGTCTCTCCGTCTGACTCCCGTCTCTCCCTCACTCATCAGCCACTGACAAGAGAGGGCATCTCTGTTTAGAGACTCTCCCTGCTGCTTCCACTCAGGAAAATGTAGAGGACAGAGAACAGAAGTGGAACACCATCGTTAGTGAGCAGCTGCTGGCACCCTGACCCTTCTCCCCCGAACCCCAACCCCACCCATACACACAAACACACACGTGACCACATAACCTTCACCAAATTGGGAATCCTCCTCGGCTACTGAGAGTGCTCCATCCTAATGGGACAGTAAATCACCGGCATGTACACACACACACACACTTATTTTTAAATGTTAATGATCCCTCCTTGTATACTCCTATAAAGACCTTCTCAGAATAAAGCCATATGGACTGTGCAACAGGTGTAGCCTTAACAGACCCCTAAACCCTCTGCCAGCAGCCTACCAATACATGCATAGAATGCAAAGGTACAGTGAGGAGTCAGAGAAAACATTTTTAAAGTATCTACAGCCCACGTAAAGTAAATCATTAAACCAGGAAGGGGTACCTCCCCACTGAGATTGAAAGTAAACATCAGTGCTTCAAACATATTGTGTAGAGAAGAACTACCTCTCACAATTAATTCAACCATTACATAAACTATTGAAATTATTTGTTCAGGTCAAATTTCCAGTTCCCCCTTCCTATACTGCAGGGTAGTTCGTCCAACGCTGTTTCTCAGGGTCAGTTTAGGAAATGTATGTATTTTTCCTTCTCTAAGACATGAATTAGGTGTACTAGATGAGGATAAGCCCTAAAACCCCATTCCGTGGCTTTTTAGACAATTGCAGTAACTCCAGAATACCAGTAGATGAAAGCGTTGGCTCAGTTAAGGCCTTGCGCTAGTCAGGCACTCCTTTCAGCATTTAACTATATATTGAAACAGAATATTTTGCTGTCCCGAGATTTCATGCAACGTTCCAGTTTGGTCAAGCTTCTGTTTCCAGATTATAATATAGATATTTACCACGCATCAGCAAAAAAGACTTGCTAGAAGTTGTAGTACATTTAAGGAATTTACCAGACGCTTTTATTCAAAAAAATAAAGGAGACTGACCACAGGGGACAGTCTCCCTGGAGAAAGTTAGGGTTAAGGGTCTTGACCCAATGGTGGTGTGCTGAAGGTAGGATTCAAACCTATGACCTCTTGGTCTAGAGGCAAGTATCCTACCCACTACGCCACCACCACTCATAAGTAGTCTCCTGATAAAAAGGTTTTTCACATAGGAAGAAGGTTTAAAGCTTAAAAGTCATTCAAGATTCAAGTAACATTTAGGGAGACCCCCAACAAATTTATAAAGTTATTATAAATTTCCAGTCCAATATGTTGTACTTTTACTCTGCAAACTGCAAAACTGCAAAACTGCAAAACGCTGTCAGGGGTTTTCTAAGGAGGCCAGCCACACAACCAACTGCACAAGCATATAACAGCCACACAACCACTGAGAAAGCTCAGTGGGTAGGATACTTGCCTCTGGACCAAGATGTCACAGGTTCGAATCCTACCTCCAGCACACCACCACTGGGTCCCTGAGCAAGACCCTTAACCCCAAGTTGCTCCAG
>JBBPDB010000001.1:34456615-34472948 GCA_037974465.1 Brachypetersius altus
TCGACCTGGAAAAATTTGATCGATTATAGGTTCTGAATGTCAATTTCGATTACTTTTCGATTAATCGCCCAGCCCTAGTTGCTATTTACAATACTGATATTGCACAGGGCTGCAATATGCAAATGGGACCTCAAATCAAATAGTTTACCGTGTCCTGATGTATCACAGATATTGAATATTTATTTATTTGAATAGTAAACATATGTCATGTGACCCAACATATGTCATTAATTTTGGTTAAATGATGTAGGCCATAACTGTTTCTTTAACTCAGCAGTGTAAAGTGTTCCGCTTACCCTGGGTGAGTTCCTCGATGTGAGCTTCTCTGTTGTCCAGCTCTAAGTCCAGCTGAGTCTGTGTCTCCTCCTGCTCGGTCAAAGCCAAACGCATGTCCTCTATGACTTGTTTTCGTTCTTGAAGATCTAATCACAAACAAGCAAGTAAACAGAAACTGTCAGGTGAATAACACACTGTCTGGTGAATAACTCACCTTGATTAACTACGACTCTAAACATTTTTTATTAATTTACCCTTTGTTGTTTACTCAGGACATCATTTGACGATAACATTTGGAGAACACAATATTTAAACAAGATCTTGTGCTAATTGGAGTCAACACAATGAAAGACAAACTTTGAGTAAGTGGTGTGAGAACTGAAAGATTGAGAAAATTGAGATGTTCTGTAATATTCTATAATAACTTAGTTAAGCAAAATATAAAACATATACCTAATTTTGTCATTTTATGAGATATTATATTGAGTTATTGAGACATTTACTTATTTTTGGGCGTGCACCGGAGTCTTTCTGCAGCACTGTTTAGTTTATCAAGTTTGCATGTAATTTTTTTTTGTAAAATACTCAATACAGTAACCCCTCACTTTTACGTGGGTCAGCAGTCGTAGATTTTTTGATAATGGTACGCTGAAATCCCCACAATAATGCGGAAACTGCAAATAGTCTTTTTTGCTTTTTTATATAGTATATATAGAGCATTTTAGAGCTAAATTATCAAGAAAAATATAATTTACTAATTATGTAACAAATATGAACGTAGATGCAACTACATTTCCATATTAAATATAACTGTATAAGTATAGAAGGGCGTCCTGAAATGGTAAAATACAGCTGTACTTAGAGGCAGGAGGTTTGAAAGTAGCCAATCCGAGAATGTTGTAGCATGAGTGCTCTGTGTCTTTTTCTGTTTTAATCTCTTCCCCCCCAATTTCAAACAGTTATCTCAGTTTATTTAGTATTATTAAGTTGTGCTCTGTCTAAACATGTGGGTAGCGAGAGTTATTTCAACCTTTCTTTTGTGTACGAATCGCTGCGTGCTGCTAATGTGCGCTACTAATGGCAACGGATTTTAAACACTTTGCTCCAGGATCAATAATGTTTTCTGATTCTGATTATTTATTTCTCCTTGTTGCTGCCATTTACAGGATCGTCTCAGGGTTTCACTTGCATTTTTATTACTGTAAATTAAAAAACCTTTACACTTTCTTTAAGGGTAATGCCTTAAACTGAGTATTATTGATATATACAGATGTATACAGATATGATGCTAACATAATACTGAGATTTAATGAAACGCTTAATTTGTTACTGTATGCTGTGAACATCTTAAAGAATTACAGATAATCAATGCGTTCACATGACCTGGAAAAAAGGCCAATATTTATGGTCAAAATTATTGCAAATGTTTAATGGCATCGTTTTAAGGATCTTCTTTCTTTCTTTCTTCTTATATTGTCGTAAGTTGTAAGTCGTAATATGGAATTTCAACCATGCTATGCTGCCTAGTAAGCACAGTTATACATCTCCTATCTAAACATGTTCATGTCAATGTACTGTACCTTTAAGAGTTTTCTCATAGAGCTGGATATACTCTTCCGTCTTGAAATCAGACGATTGCTATTAGGATTATAAGAAAATCAATTAATGAGGTCAACTAGTATACATTTATTTCTTTTTTTATTAGCTTTCATATCTTAATGCCCATCATTGTGTGGCTAAAAGCACTTGGATTGGTCCTTACAGTCTTTAGCTGCTGAATGGTGCGGTCTCGGCCCGAGAGCTCATTCTGCAGCTGGGTTTTAGCCTTCTCCAGATCACTCAATTTCTGCTTCAGAGATTTTTCCGCATCACGCATGGAAGAAATCTGTTTAAAGGAGAAAGAAACAAGGTAAGCAATGGTGTAAAGAAGTGATCTGATAAAGAAAAACAAAAAAACTCACAGCCCACTGTAACCTGACAAGAACCAACTATAGAGTCAATACAGTTTCAGGGTTTTGACCCACCTCCTTCTGCACCTGTTGGATCTGCTTTTTAGAGTCCATGAGCTTTTCTTTCACATCGGCTGAATCATCTTCTCTCCTCTGCAAGTCCAGAGAGAGACTTTTCACTTTCTCGCAATTGCTCTTCAGCTCCTCCTTCAACCTATGAAGAGAAAATAGCAGAATTAAAAAGCAGTCTGAATGCTACATTAAGAAATAAAAGTAAACACAGTGTGAACGGACCACAGACCACAGCACACAGCATGAACAAAGTGAAATTCTTTCTCTGTATTTAGCCTGTTCACCAAGTGAAGCAGTGGGCTGCCAGCAATGCAGCACCCAGGGGACGGTCCCTTGCTCAGTGATGCCATTAGCAGTCCTGGGATTCAAACTCACAACCTCCTGATCACAGGGGCAACTCCCTAACCACCAGCTGCCCCCAGATACTACATGATGAACATTGTTGGAAGTTTGTTGATATTATAATTCCAGCAGTCGTTTCAGTTTCGTTGTCATAATGGGGTAAAGAATGTCACTGTAGAAATGGACTGAACTATTGTTTTTCCTCTTGAAAGAAATACGGTGCACTGAATTGTGGCTTAAAGAACAATAACAAGAAACCGTTACCTGCTGATCTCCTGCTGTCGCTTCAGGAGTTCAGCATCCTTCTGAGCTATGGCCTCTTCAGCCACAGCAAGCAGCTCTCGTCTCCTCTCTGCCTCCCTCCTACGAGCCTCTTGAACAGCCTGCGCCTCCTCTTCCTCCATTCGCTCCTGTGCTTCCTTCAGACTCTTTTGAAGTGCAGAAAGTTGCGCCTCCTTCTCCTTGAGAGCTGCCTCCTTTTGGGACAGTTCCTTCTCTCTAGTGGGCAGCTTAGTGTGGGTCTTCTCCGTGCTGAACTCGAGATCTTTCAGTCGCTGTTTGCTTATCAGCTCTGCCTCCCTCTGAGAGAGCTCAGACTCTCTCTTTTTCAGCTCTTCCTCTTTACTTAAAAGTGCAGTCTCTTTCTCGACCATCTCTTTTGCCTTTTTATCCTCCTCTCGTTCTGCCTGGCCACGGCCAAGCTGCTCCTTTAGCTCTGTTATGAGGCTATTCAGGTTTGCAACCTCAGCCTGGAGGTCCGAGTTCGCTCTCTGGAGGTCGTCGTGAGCTGCTTTGTGCTCTGTGAGCTGCTGCTCTAGAGCATTTATGGTCAATCCTTTGCCACTCATCTCCTGCAGCTCGGAGCATTCCTGACATGTGGTCTGTAGTTCCTCAAAGTTCCTGAACTTTTCTACATTCTGTTTCAGTTGGGTCACTTCTTGCTGTAGAGTATGGAGGAGCGTGTTCTTCTTCTCGATTTCATGGTCCTGCTCATCCAGGCGACCTTTAAGGGCATTTAGCTCATCTTCTCCCACTGACTCTGTCGTCTTGGCACCACATTTAGTCTCCAAAGTTGCTTTCAAATCGCTACAGTCAGTTTCTGC
Source organism: Brachypetersius altus (assembly GCA_037974465.1). Lineage (NCBI taxonomy): Eukaryota > Metazoa > Chordata > Actinopteri > Characiformes > Alestidae > Brachypetersius > Brachypetersius altus. Next base: position 34,460,358 of record JBBPDB010000001.1, read on the forward strand.
GCCACTAGGTTTGGTTTCCATGTTAAGTTTCTGCTGCTGTTCCTCCATGAGCCTCCTAAGGGAAGCAAGCTCCGTGGCCAGATGCTCCTTCTCTTGTAGGATGTCAGAATTGGATTCTTTCTCTTCCATGAGTTGGGATTTCATCTCCTGGAGGCAAAACTGCAGAGTTTGGCACTCCCGCTCCAGATCCGCGATCCGCTCACCTTTCTGCCGGGACTCTGAGCGGCAACACTCTAGCTGACCTCTGACCTCAGCCAAAGATGGATCACTGGCATGATCTTCTGGGAGAGCAGAGTCATCCAGGGACCCTAAAGATAGAGATCAAAATATTTTCCATTATATATTCATATACAAGAATATAGAATTTAAGGTTATTAAAAATGCTCATCATTTGGTGAATATCCTCCTTAAATACATTTGATTAAATTAAGTAAATTGGCAGCTTTAGTTGGTGTTCTAACCGAGATCAGCTGGCACTGAAAAAGCAGTCATGTGTGAGAAAGTCTCCTCGCCGTTTGAGGTCATTGCCCCAAAAACTGATTCTTGATCAGCACTCCTGGTGATCCATTTAATGTCGTTCATTTCAAAGACGACACCATGTCTTAAATTATACGCCTTCTATTTCTTTTGGGAGTATTCGTTTCATAATCTAGGAGTTTGACTTCTGTCTGTAATGCATGAAATACAACATACAAACACTGGTTTAATTTAAACCAGTGACCACCAAAAATTACTGATAAAATGTAGTTTCTGTTCATATTAAATCTTATCCCTCACGTGAAATTAAGCCACAGTGGATTGCAAGTTTGGAAAATGAAAATGATGGATCGTGTGGCCAATTTAAACGTTGGTTATGAACAGCTAGAAGTTCACACAAGAACAATACATTGGTCACTGAGAAAATCCCTTAATGTGGTCTTCTCTGAGAGGAGTTGAGCTTAGAATGAAAGTGTCTCGCAACACCAGGCATGAATCAGTGCTTTGGCACTTGGGATATGTTCCCAATGAACAAAAACAATTCTTTATTTACATTCAATTACATCACAAAGACAATTAAAAATCATCTGTACAAGTGGAGTCTCCTAGGCATCGAGGACACTGAAACACTGCGGAGTCGAGCTACTTCTTTATTGCAGACAGCCGTTTTCTGCTGCGCAGGTACCGCCGACCTTTTCCAGGCCCTCTGGTTGAGGACGAAGATGGTAGGACCTTTTCAGCACCAGAGGTGGAGGTAGTACCTTTCTTTGAAGGGGGCTGTCCATGTAGCTTCTCCAACCCCTCTTCTTGTCGCCGCTTCCTGGTTTCCATGTTTTTTCGTCTGTTTGAGCAGGTGCAGCTCTGCTTAAACTCGAGAAGGTCCTTGATCACAGCACTCTATAAATTAGAAAAGAATACGGTTGACATGATGCCAGACAGCCAAGCACTGCCCATAGAATATTAGAAAACATCAGCACAGTATTACCAGTTAATGAAAACATACCAAACTGCACTATAGAAAGAGTAGCTCCTCCTTCTCACACTTTGTTAGAAACAGAGAAAGCCCACTTCAAGACTAAAGCCTAACAAAACGGCCAGAAGAGATGGTTTTCCAGTCGAGTGGTATTTGGTTCTTTCAGGTCCAAATAGTGCTCTTGCTTTTTAACCAATTCAATTATACACTTAAAAGCAGCGCTTTTCAATCCCACTCCTGGAAGCACCCAGCCACGCACATTTTAGTGTTAGCAGTTAATGAGCTGATCAGTAGGATCAGGTGTGATGGAAGCACTCAAATGTGCAGGGCAGGGTGGCTCTAGCACTGGCTTAAAGAAGGTGAACCCCCAAGAACATGGAGGTTCATGATTTCAGTCGTTCTAAAAGAGGAAAAAGACAGAAAGGAAGGAACGTAGTGCATTTAACATAACGCTATACAGGTCAATATAAGCTAAAAGATAAGAATATGATACCAGTTAGTGGAACCAGACCAAACGGGTTTTAAACAAAATACAAAACACGAGACACCAGAGAGTCCTACGTGGAGTAGAATACTTGATGAAAGAGGACGCTGGAGCAATCGTAATGGATTTGAATACAGACAAAACACTTGTCAGTTCGCCAGGAGTATCTGTACCAGGTGGTGGCCTTAAAGGGGAGTTTAGTAAACAAAAAAAATAAACAAAAGTGTAAAACATAATATTTGATGTTCTAAAAAAAAAAAAAAAGCATACACACCTGTAAAGTAAATAAGTAAGCAACTAAACTACAGTAACTAACATCAGATAGACAGGTGGTTACGTCTCATCATGTTTGTTTCAATCCTTGCTAACTGAAGCCTTGACTTTAACCCAACTGTGATCTATTACAAGCCAGGCCTTGTCCAACAGAGGCCGAGATCACAAAAAGCCCTGACTAAAAGGGCACAATTCCACCAGACATCCTCAAGACTTGAGGAAAGTCTTCACAGAAGAGGGGAGGCTGTTTTAGTCACAAAGAGGGAGCTCCATATTTATGCTCATGTTGGAGGAATGGGATGCCCAGTGAACCAAGTAGGTGTGGGATAGATCAGGTGTCCACATACTTTTGTCACTGGATAGCAACATTTTAAATGACAAGCATTATTCAATAAGAAGACGTATTTGAATGTTCCCTAAAAGATCTATTCAGCCAATCAAATGTTTGACAAAAGTTGTTGCATTGATTAGTAGCATTATCTTCATACTCACATTTTTGTTATTGTCCTGCACAGACTGATCCTGTGCTTCTTGGAGCTTAGTAATCATGTCATCCTTCTCCATGCACGCCATCATCAGATCAGACAGCCTCTGCTCACGACGCTCAAGGGTCTACAAAACAGCAATGAAGTCCCACAAAATAAACACAAAACTAAACTCTCTGCAAATTGACTGAATTAGTAGAATTTAAGGAGCAACGAACGACCTTCACCTGAGGCCTAATCCTCCCATAACACAAGTATAAACCGAACCCCAAAGCTAAACACTACTGAGACACCATTACATTGTTTACAATAGCAGAACACTTTAATGCTGGCAAACTGCATAAAGAGTTCTACCTTTTTTATGTCCTCCAACTCCGTTGACAAGCTTCTCTGCACCTCCAGTTCTGTGAAGAAATTGAGAGTTACATCTGGAGTCGTTTTTGTTTTCCATTGTCTAAGTATAACTGAGTTAGAATTGAGGAGTAATTCCAAACCAATCACAGCAGTGGTGCTAGGAACCAGACAGAAAAGCTTAGTACTTTTAAAAGATACTTTACAGAAAGTTATTACAAGAAAAGAATTAGAAGTAATGCAAAATTGTATTTTTTTTTGAGGTTGGCATAGATTAATCTCATTGTAATCTTGGAATTAATCTGGATTAAAATGGCTCATTTGAATTCTGCCATAGGTCTGAAGCCCCCACCCCCAATGATCCCAATGCCTGTTTTTATAGTGTAAACCATAAATATGCCTCCAAATGTTCTCCCAGATCACTTTTTCATTCTGAACTCAGTTTAATACATTACCCTTAAAGAACATGTAAATATAAACCCGAGGTTTAAATACGGAGAAGTCAGGAACGAGAGAGAGACAGAGAGAGTAAGGTAGAGCAAGAGATACAGAGACAGAGAGAGAGAGACGATCCGCACACTCCGGAAAAGTCACGAAGGAGAGAGAGAGACAGAGAGCGTCACGAATGAGAGAGAGAGAGACAGAGAGAGTCACGAAGGAGAGAGAGAGACAGAGAGAGAGAGCGCAAGAGAGAGAGACAGAGAAAGAGAGAGAGAGAGAGACATAGACAAAGAGAGCGAGAGAGAGAGAGATGATCCGCACGCGCGTGAGAGAGAGAGCGACAGAGAGAGAAACAGAGAGAGTGAGACGGGTTTAAAACAGGCGCGATCCGGAAAAGTCACGAACGAGGGAGAGCCAGAGAGAGAGAGACAGACAGAGAGAAAGAGAGTAAATACGCTAAAATATCAAGGTGAAAGTCATCATAGCTTGTAGTATAGACACAGTTCCCAACCCAACTTTGTGAATAGATTAACGGCGATATTTTTTCTCACATTAACACAGCACGTTAACGCCATACATATATATAGAAACCTTGAAGACTCTAGTTTTAAAATATCTATGTTAAAATAAAATATATCTAGGGTGCTTCGTAAATAGAATAAAAGGAAGGCTTGTGGTTTTCTGTCCTGCAGCCACGCTCTCAGCTATTCAGATGTAAAACAGCAATCTGATTACATGAATAGCATTGGCGTGATTCGCTTATTGTGCAGCAGGGGGCGATGAGAACACGCCCCATTTCACTGCAGTACACAAACACTCCACACACAGGGAAACTGGCTTTGGAGAGAGAGTCAGACACACGAAGTCTGATTTCTTCGGTGACTACAGCAATGATGAACAGAGGAGAGGCACTTGGAGCTTCACTTTAGCAAGTAGCCAGATGATCCATGTCATGAGTTGCGTTTACAGTAGGCTACACTATTTTTGTGATGTTGATACTTGTTTCTTCTATTTTACTGTGTGTAGCAGAGTCTCTGAGTAGAATTTTTTTTTTAAGATTTAGAAGATTTAGTTACTAGAAAAGCTTTGGGAGCAGGACCAGGCAGACAATGACAGCCATTAGCACTTGGTCATTGACAGGGTGTGGGTTACAGGTGGGAAATGCCCATCTAGTAAATATACATGTGAAAGAGCAGAGAAAACGAGAGTAGCCTCACATTATCACAAATTTGTAAAACTACATAACATTTCTGAATGCTCTCCTTACCTTTTTGTAGCCAACACATATTTTACAAAGTTCAAACTTCAAAACTCTTGCTCAGACATATATAGGGGGTGTTTTTTAAACTTTGTTTAAAGACCTCTGAAAATAGTTTTTTGTCATGTTTACACAATTTTTTTTTTTTAAATGAAGACCAAGTATACTTCATGGACACTTGTGCAAAACATATTCAGTGTAGATCATTGCATTCTGTCAATCCCCTGGACATTTTTTTCTCAAGTCTCTCGGCAAACATAACCATACAACAAAATCAATAAAAGTATGTCATTTGGAATGACGTGAAAACCTTTGGAATAACATCATTTCGAAGGCAATGCCACCTTCACCAGGGAAGAAAACTCATAACTGGGATGATGAATGGCCGCATCAGCGAGATTTTACTGTAGCTTCAGTAAACACAGAGGTCAGGAAACTTCATCTCGAAGACTGGAATGGAGCGGCTTTGTCCATTACCGACAGAACCAGACGGACTAGGGGGAGGCCTATTCGTTTGAGAAAGCAGAGAGAGAGAGAGAGAGATGGGGGGAGGTAAATTAATTGCAGTTAATTTACAAAAGAACTGAAACATTGTGAAAAGATATGTCAGAAAAAAAACATTTGATGATGATCTAACATCACAGTCGCCCAGAGACTAATGATTCAGTTTAATTCAGTTTTATTTGTATATGTTTCCTGTGTGCCCGCCCTCTCTTTCTGCTCTTTATCCAATAAATGCCCTCCGGCTCAATCTTTCTTCTGCACCACCCCCCTGCTCTGCTCTTCCGTGGGGGTCTCCTGCTTTACTCCGCTCTCTCTTGCGTTTCTCCTCCTGTTACCTGAACCTCGTACAGAGGGGGAAAGAACCTGCTGAATTTGTAAGTTTGCTGACTTACAAAAAAAAATATCAGTCACTATTTTATGATGTAGTTTCAGTTTTATGGGGAGAGACAGATTATCAACCAAAAATCTAGAAATATGTGTTATATAAAAGTTATAAATTAATTTGCAGGTCACTGAGTGAAATAAGTATTTGATCCCCAACAAAACATGACTTGGTGCTGGGTGGAGAAACCCTTGCTGGCACAGCAGTAAGACGTTTCTTGTAGTCGGTCTCCAGGTCTGAACACGTCTCAGCAGGGATTCTGGTCCACTCCTCTTTACAGAAACTCTCTAAACCCTTCAGGGTTCTTAGCTGCTGCTTGGAAACTCGAAGCATCACCTCCTCCAAAGATTCTCTACAGGATTGAGGTCTGGAGACTGGCTTAGGCCACTCCAGGACTTTAATGTGCTTCTTCTTTAGCTCTCCTTTGCTATCTTGGCAGTATGTTTTGGGTCACTGTCCTTCTGGAAGACCCACAACCCATCTTCAGTGTTCTGGCTGAGGGAAGGAGGTTCTCACCCAAGATTTTACGTTTTTTTTCTTGATTTTTGGTTGTAAGTCAAAATTACAAATTCGGCAGGAAAAAAAGAATTATCTCCCGTCCTGTAGCGCATTAATCACAAAAAAAAACAGGTTTCATAAGACTGGTACAGAAAGAGAGGCTGAACTTGACCACTACACTGCTGTTATGGCTTGAGAACCTCTCTGCACTAGAACCATGAAGATGACGGGAGCGCACTAAACTGCACAGGTACGGAAGAACACTCTGCTCCTGAAGCCAACCTCCAACATCTAGAGGAAGATGACAAGAACGGACAGCCACACTATTCTCTGCTTAAGAAACTTCCCCCAAAAACCATACACTCTTTCATCGTACTCCACCCTCTCTGCATCGCAGTGTACAGCTTTCCGTAACAAAACAGAGGCTTTATCTTCAGCAGGAGCTGCCCTTTATTCCAGGGCTGCCAGGTTGTACCTAAGAAGCGACATTCATTTAATGCAACAGCTCCGAGTCTCTTTGCCCACAGTTAATAGAACATTTTCCTCTGGCAAATGTTATCTTAATCTCAGAAGCTGGATATTTTCAAGTAATCTTACGCTGAAACACATTTTGTTGGAATAAATTCAGTGCCTACATTTTTTAATGTATAGACAAATGCTTTGAATATATGTTCGAGTTCCTACCTGACTGTGATTTCAAAGATTTGGTTGAGTTTACTCTGTAGAAGGGACGCCTACGAAAAGTAATGGGCGAATGTTAGACAGCAGTAGCCAAAGAGACAGTTACATTAATCTAAAACATTAAAACATACACTACAGATGCACCCAATAAAATTATCATAATACAAATCGTTTGCAAAGAAAAAGACAGTTTCACTAACCCTGGCCCCGCAGTGAGCCGCGATCTCCTCAAACGGCGCTGTCTGAAACCTCTCTACCACCTGCCTCCTGCGCTCCCTCTCCTGCTCCTCCACACTCACACTGTCTGCGGTTCACACACACACACACACAGAACACACACACAGAATACACACACACACACAGAGAACACACACACAGAACACACACAGAATACACACACACACAGAGAACACACACACAGAGAACACACACATACACAGAGAACACACACACACAGAACACACACACAGAAGACACACACACACACACACACAGAACACACACAGAAGACACACACACAGAGAACACATACACAGAGAACACACACACACACAGAATACACACACCCACAGAACACACAGAGAACACACACACACACAGAACACACACACACACAGAACACACACACACACAATACACACAGAACACACACACAGAACACACACACACATACACAACACAGAGAACACAGAACACACACACACAACACAGAGAACACAAACACACACAACACAGAGAACACAGAACACACACACACACACACACACACAGAACATACGTAATGAACAAAGATAGTGTATAATTCCATCATACACACGAGGCAGGTCACTCAGTGGTATTTTAAATACTATTCACTTACCAATGGCTTGTTTGAGAGTTTCGAATGTAATCTGCTCCGCTGGAGATTTCTATAAAGACAGAATTTAACTTGAAAATAAACAAGCACTTAAATTTTTTAATATATATTAAATTACATTTTTTTAAACTTTTGTACTTCTGCCAAAGACAAAGTATAAAAAGCATGTATTCATACGTATAAACAAAGTCAGACTTAAACCTGAAACATCAGTACAGTAATCAGTATTACACCTCAGAGAAGTAAATCACGTTTTTGCAGAATTGTAAGTTCTGTCCTGTTCCGTCAGTCTTTAAATGTCTACAAGGTGTTTTTAAACCCTTCATATATTTTCAGTGGTATTCCAGTCTGTAGACTAGCTATCACCTTTTAAAGCAAGTTTTGAGTAATTTTGCCTCTATGTTTAAGAGTGTTGTCTTGCTGAAACATCCATCTTCTCACTTCTATTACAGATGAAATCGAATTCTTCTTTTATATCTTGGTACACACTCCATTCACGTTTCCATTAATGATGTGTAATGCTGTACTGATTACAGAGAACCGGCCCCAAATCATGCTGCTCCCACCTCCATTGTCTTTTTGAGTCAGTTTATTGCTTATTGTTCTCGGTGTAACTTTTGTTCCCAGTGCCTTTAGGTCCTGCACCATCTTTCAAGCGATTGCTGGCTTCATTAGACCGAGAGAAGGCTTGTACATGTTCAGGGACAAATCACTGTGGGCTCTGTGGGCAGTGAACACTTTCACCTGTTCTTTCTCTGGACTGAGTCTGGACTCCACTTCTAACTGCAGTGAAATCGTGTCCCCAATGCTCTTCCTCTTCGACAGTCTGTCCTCATCTGGATCACAAGGAACACACCACTAGACACTTTTTTCTGATGTATGTCATTCTGTTCTGAATCTAATGGATTTGGGGGAGTTACATTTATAAATTACATTGAAAAATATCGGAAAGCATACTCAGGAATGGCAGAACAATCCGAGAAGACCCGGCTGAAGGACTCACCTGTGAACTGTGGGATGTAGAATGTGGCCAGTCTTTCAGAGTTATAGCCACTTCCACCCAGGATCTCTGCAATCTTAGCTTGAGAGAACAACAGCTCTGCTTCCAGCTTCTCCAGCTTCGTGGGAAGTCTGAAATAGCAGAACTGAAATCACCACATTTAGGTACACAGAAAAAACAGTGAACTATCATGGCTGGGAAATGTTTCACACAAGGAATGCGTCTTGAACTCACCGGCAATAACAAAAGCGGGGTGTAATTAATATGAATTCATTTGAATTCTGTTAATAATTTCAACAAAGTAAGAAAAAAGTGAAGACTTAAACCTGTCGATACAGCACGTAAATGTTAATGTAGTTAAATGTGGAAAGTACTATGTGAACATAAAATTACATGATTGGAACAGTATAATCATATGTAAGCAGCGCTCCAGGCAAAATAAAAACCTTAGGAGCCATTTGGGAGTCAAATGTAATTTTTAAGGAGCCATAATCTTTGTCAAATGTGATATAAATTTTAAATATATTGTCACGGCACATTTTGTCTCCAGTTTTACCCCATTAAAACAAAACAAGAAATCAGGACATGGACTAAATTGTTGCCAAAATAAATCAGTATTTCTCGTGTAGTATCTCTCTCTCTCTCTCTCTCTCTCAGTCCTGTATATATTTAATACTAAACCACTTTAATGATAACACTGTAACCACATAGTGTGTGTGTGAGAGGAATGAGTGAAATGTTCTCAGAAATGATTTCTTAAGCCCATGTCTATACTATAAAAGGTTTGTATTTTTTTTGTGTTATACTCGCAGTTTGGCCACGCCCTGCTGTATCGTGTGAACTGGGATCAGTGAATGCGGCGCCTCCCTGACTGTCTATACATTTGGGAGCCAAAGGAGCTAGATCTTCTTAGAGATCTGATCCAAATGGGGCCGCTGGTGGTTAGAGCATTCGCCCTGTGATCAGGAAGTTGTGGGTTCGATTCCCAAGACCGCTAGGCACCACTGAGGTACCCTGAGCAAGGTACTAGCCCCCCCGCCACACTGCTCCCCCCACACACACTCTGCTCCCCGGGCACTCCTGCTGCCCCCTGCTTCACTTGGTGAATGGGTTAAATGCAAAGGAAGAATTTTGTGCTGTTCACGCCGTGTGCGGTGGCGTGTTCACGTATGAACGTATACTTCATTATACAACTATATAATATAAATAAATAAATAATCTCGTCACATTGGTGACCATTTTAGTCGCCATCTGGAGCCCTGGAAAGTATTAACTAAGGATTAGCAGATTTTTGTATTTGACCCACAGAATTATGTCAAAACGTATCATTAAGTTCCTTAAACACTAAAGACTGGAACTTGAGGGGAACTGTTGTGTTGATCCGTATCACACTTGAGTTTTACTTTGGAGTCTTGACAAATATAAAATTACATGATTGGAACGGTATAATAATATGTAAGCAGAGCTCCAGACAAAATAAAAACCTTAGGAGCCATTGGCTCCTAAACACAAAATATTTGGGAGCCAAATGTAATTTTTGAGGAGCCATAATCTTGGTCAAATGTGATATAAATTTGAAATATATTGTATATAAATTTTACTTTGGAGTCTTGACAAATATATCTTCTGGGAGCAGAAAAGGAAGCTCTTTCCGTCTTGTTTCAACCACCTGTGGAAAAAGAAGAAAGATGACAGTTTGCATCAGAAAAACATCATTTTAATACTTTTAACCCCTTAAGTAGCAAGTTTACTCAGAATAACAACATTATCTTCCAATTCGTTAAAAACAAGTCTACAAATACTTAATTTTTTCATTACACTCTACAGAATTGGAATAAAATAAGATTTTATTTCCATATCTATATTTTTACAAAGAAAAATTATTATGGTTTTATTTTTATATGGAAAGACAACACACAGACAGACTTTTCAAAATCTCAGTACCAGTATTTCATTAAATCAAATGGTTTCTGCTCATTTATGTTGTTAACTGATCATTTTAATGGGATTTGTGGAGTCACCAGTCTCTCAGGCATTCTGGCACTAACCCTCAGCTCCTCAGCTCCAGCTCACCTCATGGACATGTTGACAGAAGGTGGGCACGGTGGTCAGTTGACTGATGAGGTTTAAATATGAAGCAGACAAGGCGTGGATGGCACAACGATTATAGACTGGAAGAGCCTCTTCAGCCAATGCCAGCTCCTGATAAGAGAATGCATCCGTTAAAATACAGCCAGGATTTGTCAAAAGAATTTTATTTTCTTATGCAGTTGTTTACAAGTTGGGTTTTTTTCTACATTTCCTATGTGCAAATAAGTGTGTTCCCTGTAGATTTGAATGAAAACGAAAGAGAAAAGCACCTGCAGAGCTAGAGCCAGTCGAATCAGATCCACCACCACCTCTTCATTTGCAAGCTCTATGCAGATCAGCCCCAGCAACATGTACAGAGACTCAAAGTGCTGCTGACTGCTGTTCTCCTCCTTCGTGGCCAAAAAGATGTGCCGGTACAGTCTCTGAGAGTGCTTTTTCATGAAGAGATTGTCCTGCTGCGAGCACTTGTCTACTTTCAGCTTCAGCACAGAGATGTCTGTGAACACTCTGTAAAGAGACAGAAAAGAATTTCTGTAATAATACATTGTATACTTAACAAATAACAAGCAATTATAGAGCTTATTACTGAACAGCACTGTAAAAATGCATAGCAACTCAATCTAAGAAACAGTCGCTTAGTACGAAGCAATTAAACTGGTTTTTAACTGAAATAAATATTTACAATGAAACAAAACTGACACAAAATTCCTATACACACACCCAACACCTGCATATGTTGAACTCCTTTTGAAAAACAAATGAAAAGGTCTCATGTCCCACATTACCAACCTAAGAGAGGAGAACTTGACCCGGTTGCCGTGCCGATCAATGAGACGGATGAGGATGTCCAGCACAAGCAGACGAATCTCAGCGTCCTCCATCAGAGTGAATGAAAGCAGTGGATCCAGGAATGAACTGGGCAGAGCTGTCAGCATGTTTGTTGTCTGAAAACCTGCTGTCACCTGGAGACGGGACAGACAGGAAGGGAGAGAGAGAGAGAGAGAGAGAGAGAGAGAGAGCACAGCTGAAGGAGGGGGACACTAAAGATCTAAAGTGCTGTGGTCAATGTGTTTAGTGGTATCTGCTAATGATGATAATGATAATAATAATAATAATAATTATAATAATAATAATAATACCTGCAGTAGAGATTTCAGCAGCATAATCTGGATCATCCTGCTGCCTTCAAATCTAAAACGGAAACCGACTGAATCAGAGTCTCTTACACAAGTTTTTAACATTAACCTAAAAGAACTTTCAGTGTCAAAATAAAGTAAAACAAAGTTTTAAACTATACACAATAATAATACTAATAACAACAGTAATAATAATAATAATAACAACAACAACAACAATAATAATACGCAAGCCCAAATAGACGTCAGAGGTGCACAAAATACGCACCACTTTATACTGCGCACAAAACCCCGCCCTGAACCACGCAGAGTCATAGACCCAGGTTCCAAGGGGGGGCTCCCTCGCTCCCTCCCTCTCTCCCTCGCTCCCTCCCTCCCTCCCTCGCTCCCTCCCTCCCTCCCTCCCTTCGGAACCACGCGGGGACACACGACCCCCCCCCCACGAAACACGCTATGAGACATAGGCTGCGTCAAAAATTGCATACTTCCCTACTATATAGTATGAGAAAACAGTATGGAAGGCGAGTAGTATGTCCGAATTCATAGTATGAGAAAAACAGTAGGCGAGAAGTTCCCGGATGACCTACTGCCTCCGGCCGAATACTGTAGTAGGCATTCGATGGCCACTGCACTATCCCATAAGGCAGCGGGAGAGGCGGCGTCATATTCGAAAAATGGAGACGCGGCTCTTTTCAAGTGTA
>JBBPDB010000001.1:34479949-34490726 GCA_037974465.1 Brachypetersius altus
GAAGCCTGTTTTAAGAAAGAAAGATGTTAAGTTGGTTATACACAGCCCGTTCCAGGACTTTTGAAAGGAAGGAGAGAAGAGATGCTGGTCTGCAGTTGTTTATATCTGAGGAGTCTTCAGAATCTGTGTGACCACTGCAGACCATTGGGACATTGACACATTTACATTTACAGCATTTAGCAGACATTGACAGTTGTTAAAGAGCCATTGATGATGTAGGCAATATGCAGGATTGGATCCAAGCATATCATCTGGAGCGTACTCGACAGGATAGTCAAGCGGAGACGTGATGGATTATCTGGGCATCAGGAGCAATGACACATCCTCGAGAGAGAGCGGTGTGAGAAGTAGGGGCAGAAGTGGCTGGTCTCTGGCTGACAGGCGGCTTGATGATTGATGGGAAGGATCTACTAATGTCATCAATCTTCTCATCGAAAAACATAGTGAAGTCTTCTGATGAGAGAACTGGAAAACAGGGAGAGATGAAGATTTAAGAAATAAAAGTGAAAGTGACCATTCTGTCACAGGTGAACACACCACAGCACACAATTCTTCCTCTGCATTTAACCCATTCGCCAAGTGAAGCAGCGGGTAGCCAGGAACACAGGGCCCGGGGAGCAGAGTGTGAAGACGGTACCTTGATTAAGTGATTGGGAATTGAACCCACAACTTTCTGGGTGAAAGCCTTAACCACTAGAAAGGTGGCAAAGTGCTTGCGAGGGCCGGGTGCCGATTCTTCAGACTTGGTCCTGTAGAAGGAAGACTTTGCATCACTGGGAGAAATTACACTGATACTTCATCCTGTTCCATTAAATACCTTACAGATTATATTACAGACCTCCTCTGGTAAATGCAATCCTGCTCCATATAGTGTATAAGTACTCAGTTGCCATTTCAGATGATGTGTAGGAGCATGTGAAGATATGAGAACTACATTCTGCTAGATAGTTTAGGCATAAGGTATATAAGGTGTATAAGATTCAGTATAAATTTTACATAACTATATAAAAATAAAGCAGGAAAAACAAACGTGTGGCGTCTCACTTTTCTGTAATTTCATTTTGCTGCAGATTGAATAAGAGTGATGGGACTATCTTGTCCATGTGCTGTGGATCCCAGATGTTTGCCTGCAACTCGTCATTTACTGTCTTTCTCACCACACCCTGCAGCCCTCTGATTCCTGCCACTCGAATTCTTACACACACACACACACACACACACACACACACAAAGGAAGATTGAAATGCTACTTTTGTATAGACATACATACTCCAATTACAAACATTCATTCAAGATGTGAATCCATGTTATAGTATGGAATATATAAAAAAGACATCATTTAACTTCATCTATAGATTGGTATGGCCTGTCGTGAGAATTAGAATGAAAGCAGCTGAATGTTAAGTGAGCATTCATTCATTATGTTATGGATTTCTGATGAAGTGCTTTTTAAATGCTCACTCTGTACGAATATCTGGATCTTCATAGCTGGAATGGCACATCTCACTGAAGCGGGAAACAAAGAAGTCATAGCTTCGGTGGTAAGACGGCGTGTCCTCTTCAATATTGGCGAACTTCACGAACTTAACAAATAAAATAACAAAGAAAATGATTGAACATCGAGGAGAAGCTTTTGACTTTCAAGTATCTGACAGCATATTCAAGTAACACTGGTGATAAAGCAAAGCAAGCTCAGTTAGATACAGTAAATAATTTCATCCTGTAAAATGTGGTACTGTCGAATCCTCTGACCCCATTTCATTCTGAGCTATCATACTGCCCAGCTCTAACACAAATACGATTTGATACAAATTGTGTTTGGAAGTTGTCTGTCCTATCACCCATCATCAGCACTCCTAACAGGAACACTGCTGGATATTTCTGGTTGACAGAATAGCAGTCATAAAGACTCCAGGCCTGCTGCTGTGCTTAATACCCTGATACACAATCTAATAAACCCACAAACTCTTTTTTTTTTTTTTGGCCATTAAACTATTGTTTGTGAAACCTGTGAAAATGTTACACTCCACCTGTTTTCAGCCACTGCAGTTTTAGTAGGCAGATCTCGTCTCTCTGGGTGGTGGAAAGGTTAGGACCGTGGGCTAGAGCCTAAACGTTATGGGCTCAAACCCAACTAAGCGTGACCTTTGGTTTTTTCTTTTAACACACTATTTTTGTCCATAAAACCAATGTCAAAAGTGTGGGTACGTCACCTCTTTGGTCACTTCAGTGTACAGAAATTGCTAATTAAAATTTTTCCTTGAACATAAATGTAGAAATTACATATAAGAGAGAGAAAATGGAGAAAGAGAGAGAGAGAGAGAGAGAGAGAGAGAGAGAAAGAGAGAATAAGAGAAAGAGAGAGAATAACAGAGAGAGAAAAAGAGAGAGAGGGAGAAAGAGAGCATCAGTGATTTCAGGTGTCAGTGGAGTCTGTAGGTTCAAATCTGCCTAAGAGTGAAAGTATTGGTAACCCTGTCTTTCTGTGACACCATAGTAATCGCCAATTAGAATATAGCAACCACCTAGCAACACCATAGCACCTGGCTAGCTACACCGTAGCAACAACCTGCAACCTGTAGCAGGACCACAGCAACCACCTAGCCACATTCACAGTTGCCAGTTAGCAAAGGTGCAAAGCAGTGCTTGCTTATTTCTTTAAAAATAAATAAATAAATAAATAAATAAAATAAATTAAAAATTTTTTTTTTTTTTTAAATTTAAAAAAAATTCCCTTGACTTCTCTAGGACATACGTCGTTCTTCTCTATGGCTTATGTATTGTTGGGTAGGTGTTGGCTAATTATTATGTGACAGTTGTTGTATAGATGCTCTGACTGCAGGATCTTGGTTAAATAGTTGACTTGGATTTAAGCTGTTTTTCAGGTAAGTGTGCAAGGTGGACACAACTGCAGGAGACAGCTTATGATATGATTTGAGATTTCATTAAACACATATACTAGAGTGAACTTCACGGAGCTCCAAACGAAAACAAGCTTCTCAATGAACAAACATTCGCTGATTTGTGACGTGCGCAACGCAAGAAGATGCATCACGTGATTCGAGTTTCTGTTGTGTGTAAGACTTGTCAACATGTCAGCAGTTTGGAGTTACTTCAGACTCAAAGAAGAAAAATCAAAGACTACCGAATGTATTGGGACGCCTTGCCCAGGTCTCATGGGGCTCGATGAGACCTATCCAAAGACCATAATAATTCCGGGAGATGCAGAGTTATATCGCTCACCTTGCCGGGGTGTCCCTTTACTTTTGTCCAAGGTGAACCCCACACCTCCTGATGCCACAGAAAAGTAATAGACACATCCCACCCTGGTCATTGCCTCTTCCAGCCTTTGCCATCAGGCAAAAGACACAGAGCAATGATGCCCATCAATCATGGCTGCCTGCCCAGCCACGGTCTAACACTCTGGGTTCACAACTGGCTTTTAGACAAGTGTGGCATGGATGGTTCACCCAAACCCGGGTAGAATGCTAGAACACCAAGGATTTACCTGTCAAAGATAGATGATGAATGTTTTAGAAGGACAAGAGAATTTTATTCGGTGGATATGCGCAGGAATACTGTGCCATTCAGGCTCTAGTGTCCATACAAGCACAGGGACCTTAAGACAAATGGAGTCTTTGCATGCACAGGAATGTCAGTGGTGGTCACTTGCACAAGGCATGGTATAAAAAAAAAGGCATGGTATAGAACAAATAAGCGTGTCACCATTCATGAGGGAGCCAGTAAGTGGGTGGGAGCTGAAAAATGGGTGTTGTATTCTAAAGATCTATTTAAATGGAGTGTATGGGCATTTAGGGAGAGCCTCTGATCACTGCTCCTAAGGACCTTGAGGCTGCCTTCTTCTTCAAGCATCAAGCTGCATTTCCCTTATTGCATTTAATTTTTTGCCTTAGAAAAGGTTTGCTCCAATTTTCCACAACACTAGCAACAACTACAGTCAAGATAGCAATCATGCAATCACACTGGATTTCTTGTGAACATGCAATCTATGCAGTCTAGTTACATTTTCTAGCTACATTTGTTGTTTAAGAAGTAAAAGAAATCATTTTTAACCCTCTAAGCAACAAAGTCGTTGAACTGCGACGTCATCATGAATAAAATAGACTGTGGTTACAAATATCATGCAACGTGTGAGATGAAAAATGCCAAATGGCTAATAAAAGGTTGTCCCATGATGATGTGATGCGAAAGTTATACGCTGTTCCGACGGGGAATATTTGCCTTTTTGAAATGGCGATCTGTCTCCTACGTTTACATTTACGGCATTTAGCAGACATGGTGTGAGTGGGAGAGCTGGGAAATGTATGAGAGGCAGCAGGGCTGATATGGATCTGGACAGAGCTGGAAATAGTGAGATGATGGTGGCTGGGTTTATTTGAGAATTGAGGAAGTGTATCAGGACTGGATCAAATGCTTTGATGAATTTATATATATATATAATCATCAAAATGATGTCATAAATGAGAGGAGTACATTTATACCCCACATAAACTTTGGTTCATGCCCAACATTTTTCTAATTGAAAGTAAATCTCTATCTTTAACCCCTTTTAAACCACAAGCTTTTGAAATATTGATGTCAAAATCCAGGATTAAAAAAATAACACTCTGGCGCTTAAAGGGTTAAGCTATAATATTTAACTGGTTTTCCATGACACAGTAGAAACGCAGAGACAAAAATACATTGAAAATGACTTTAACGGACTGGTCCCAAATCCTCAGAAAGCCGCAAAACACTCTAATCAAATGCACACCACCAGTGTTTCCAGTCAATAGCACAGACTGTGTAAAAGGTGAATGGGGAAACTTACACACATGCTATAACAGAAAATTCCTGTTTTTGTGCTAAATTACATGTAAGGTCCTCACACTTTCATTTCTGAAGTGTGTACACTGCTTTCCATATTCATAGGAATCACAGTTTAAAGCAAATCTGGCCTAGATCTAAGAAAAGTAATCTCTCTTTAATCTTTAAGCCTTAATATTCCAGTCCTCATGGATAAGCACTGGTGGCAGCTCCAACAGATGTGATTACCCCATATATATACTTGCACAGACAAAAGCAGTGTGCACAGAAACCACTGCAGAAAATAGCACAGTTTACAGCATCGGCCATCGTTTCATGATACACTGTCAAATGAAGTAGCGAATCAGAATTGAGCATGTTCCATTAGAATGGTCACTAAGTGACCGCTGTAAGATAATGGCTGCTAGAGCTTCAGATTCAGATTTCTGCTTGTTATTACCAAAGTATAAGGCTTTTATACCAGATTTATGTCACAGACATTTGACAAATCTGTAGCCACTTCACTGTGGCTGAGACACCTCTGTAAATGTTAGGACAAATTAGGGTCAGGCAACTAAAATATGCCAATACAGTTACTAGCCACATAATATTTATTTAACCACTTGATGCTGAAGCCAAAAGGCAATTAGTTCTGCCAGTTTATCTCCTTCGATCTAGAGATCCTTTTGAAGCAAAACAACTATGTCTCCTTCAACAATATAATTGCTTAATGCTATTGTTATTTATTAACTATTTTATTTGTAAAAATATGGGCGATTTGGCCTAAAATCTAAATCTTGATTAGTTGAACATTTTAACTCGATTACGATAAATAAACGATTACTTTATTTATTTTTTATTTTTATTTTTTAGTTCACTGACAATTGCTAAGTTGTCTCAGTGTTTAAGCTCTCCATGCTCGACATGTCGGCGGAATAACGTAACATAACATAAATTTGATCGATTATACGATTATATATATTATTCTGAATGTCGATTTCGATTACTTTTTGATTAATTACCCAGCCCTAATTGAGACTTATATTGAAACTTATATATATTTCCTGCTTTAGTGACTTTGTATTGATATTCTGCATCCAGCAGCATTTATTTTATATAGTGATGGAAAACATGGACACAGAAAGCTCAATTTCCACGTGCTGATACATTTCACTACACCTAGATGTGTTACAATTACTCTGGGAGCATGATTTAATAAATTAAGCAAGACAAAGCCATGGACACATAATGTAATGTGGACATTTTATTGGGTAAAGCACAGCTCATTTCCGATGAGCTGTTCTAGGCCTTTAGAGAAAGCCTAATGATTTCTGGGAACAAAAGAACAGGGTTATATACTTGAAATGTTAAAATATTGTCCAATCAGATTTTATTTTCTCTGTGGTATCGGAGTAGATATAAGAGCGGTCTCATTTGTTAGCCTCACAAAGCTAAACAGAAGCCCTAAAATGTCAGAATAAGCACCAACATAACAAAGAAACAAAGGAAAACCTCACTATACGTAGGTCTTCTGTATCATAGATACCAAACACATTGTGAATCCAAGAGCCAGCCAAACCAACTGGATTCTATCAGGCAGAATACAGGAGCAGCTCTATGCCACACTCTTTACCAAAATGGTCAGCCTGGAAATGGTACATAAACATTATTTTTTTTGTTAATACATCTTGTTACAAGCGTTGAGTAAAATATGGAATGTGTCTCACATGCATCATATGTCACTGTTTGACCGAGAATGGCTAAAAGAGGTAAATATACATCCTACTACAATACCACTGTGCCATTAGCAGAACAGAGTTGTATTTTTAGGGCTGTCTAGTGCAGTTTGCGTTGACACATTGCATCAGTATCTGTCATGAGCTGCTGAGACTGCAAGGTGTTTCAAGATTAATGTAAAAGATGAATGGAAAGCTAGTTATCTCTCCCCGTTCTCTGTCGTCTGCTTTCCCCTGACTGCTAGTATTAGGTGTAATAAGACTAAATTACAACAATACAGTGTAGTCTAGACCCAGTTTCTACAAGAGACAAAACAAATGGCTTTTAATGACCTCCAAGAGCAAATCTCAGGAACAGCACAAACACCAGAACATAGGACTCACAGAATTGGTGCCAAGGATTTGTAGGTTCGGTTTGTCGGCCTCCAGTAGTTTGCGCACCATAGTGAGAAAGCTTTCAACAAACAAGTTAATGCTCTGGCAGTGACAGGCCATCAGCAGCTGATCCAAAGCCTCCATTGCAATGCACACATATCTGAAACACACACATGACCTTATTACTGCTTAGTAAAATGTTAGGTTGTAGTGATAGGAACGAGGACAGGATCAGGTATAAGACAGTGTAGACCTTGCTTCTTATTAATTTAAGGTTTGCTCATTAAAAAACTAGAAGATAATAAAGAACAAAGGCTAATGATTACAATGAACACATTGAAGACAATGCTTACACGTCCCTTCAAGTTTCCATTTATTGTTGCAATGACTTTTGGTCACCTTTTATTTTGATAGATTATCTACAGATTAATTGCTAATAAACCGTCTGTGGATTATCAGCATTAGGGATAAGTTCAGAATTAAGATTAGATTTAAGGTTTGAATTAAGGTTAGGATTTATGTTAGGGTTAGGTTTAAGGTTAGCTTTAATAGAACAGTTTATATTTTACTTAACACTCAATAGTTTTTTAGGTTGCTAGTAAAAGATAAGTTGAGCATCTACAATGGAAATTACATTCCTGAAGCATTCCTTTTTCTACTGTACACAGGA
This sequence comes from Brachypetersius altus, assembly GCA_037974465.1. Taxonomy (NCBI): domain Eukaryota; kingdom Metazoa; phylum Chordata; class Actinopteri; order Characiformes; family Alestidae; genus Brachypetersius; species Brachypetersius altus. The sequence goes on from JBBPDB010000001.1 coordinate 34,487,537, forward strand.
AAGGCCAAATCAATATTTTTGCAATGAGTTATCTGGTGTGCAAATTAAAATCTGTGGCCTCTGGCATCTCATGGATGCTTTTCAGCATCAATATTTTACCCATATCTGTGGCGTGCTACGTCCCTGGAGAGTCTCTCTGACAGATAGGCACCGATGCGGTCAAGCTTCTCTGGGGCAGACAGGGCATAAAAGGTGAGCTTCTCCATGTTAGCCTTCACCAAGCCGTCCTTCACAAAGAAAGATACAGTGACAGACTAAGATAAAAATGTGGCATCCAAACACTTCACACAAGATATCACTGAGCGCAGATATGCACTTTACAAATGGAAACAAGACTATGAATTGAAATGAAAAATAATAAGTCTATCATTACTGGATTAAAATGATGTACTGACTGTTGAAGCTGCTGTAGGTAGCAGGCGGGCATTAGGACCCAGGCGAAGCTACTTATTTAGTAAGATGCTTGTTAGCTAGTAGCAACCGGAGGAGCAACCGGAGCCCGTTTAGTAATATTTCTCTGGTAGCGCCATTTGTACTCAGTTCAACAGAACAATACTATGAGTGTCCATAACTGTTCACTGCTTAACTTTACTTGTTTCCTTAAGTGAAAGGAAAGGTTTGGTGAAAAGTGTTCAGCCTCTATACACGCTAATTCCTTCCTACAACCCTGGGGGCTAAAACCCCCCTCGTCTTTCCGTCCTAGTGATGTCCCTGCTCCTCACTATTATTCCACTGTCCCGTGTCACTTCATATCATATGTAAATAAAAATAGTTTTATATTCATTTATGACCTATATAGTGATGTCAAAAAGCTGACTGGAGCTGAAGTAGGAAACATGGGGGGAAAACATGCAAACATAGAGATTTATTGGAATCTTGGCGTTAACTTGGCGTTAACCGGACAAGTTACTGAAATACCAAGGTGAAATTCATCATAGCTTGCATAGTATAGACACAGCTCCCTCTGTCCGGGGGTGGAGGGGGTGGGGGGAGTTAACGGTGGTATTTTTTTTTATCGCGCGATAAGATTCTCGCGCCGTTAACGGCCCAGCACTAATATATATATATATTAACGGCGTTAACGTGCTGCGTTAATGTCAGACTCTGCTCGCGCGATGAAAAAATTGCGCCGTTAATCTATTCACAAAGTTGGGTTAAGAGCTGGGTCTATACTACGCAAGCTATGATGACTTTCACCTTGATATTTTAGCGTGGATTTATTCTCTTTCTCGCTGTCTGTCTGTCTGTCTGTCTCTCTCTCTCTCGTTCGTGACTTTTCCACATCGCGCCCGTTTGATCTCGCTCTCTCTGTGCCTCTCTCTCTCTCTCTCTAGTTTGTGACTTTTCCAGAGCGCGCGGATCATCTCTCTCTCTCTCTCTCTCTCTCTCTCTCTCTCTGTATCTCTCTCTCTTTCTCTCTGTCTCTCTCTCACTCTCTCTTATTCTCTGTCTCTCTCTCGTTACAGACTTCTCCATATTTAAACCTCGGGTTAATATTTACATTTTCTTTAAGGGTAATGTATTAAACTGAGTTCCAAATGAAATTAAAGTGATCTGGGAGAACATTTGGAGGCATATTTATGGTTTACACATTTTAATCTAGATTAATCTAAAGATTACAATGAGATTAATCTAGATTTAAAAATGTATCTATGCCCACCTCTAATATATATATATATATATATATAGGCTCCTGCTCTGAGAACACATTTATGTCATTATAGAACTCATATTTGTGCCAACAATAGCAAAGATCAATGCAGTTCCTGGAATATATGGCATACTGTAGCTTTCTGAATAAGATGAAACAGACACACGATAAGCAATACACACCATAACACAAAGCAGACCTTCCAAAGCTTTACAGCATAAAGAGCCGACAGGAACATTATAAACTGCAATATAATTGTGAGATAATGTAATTGCTCAAATAATAGATGATGTCAGTCTGTGAAATGAACACATACATTTTAGGTAATTGATCATTACCTCTGGATCTTCTGGAAAGATGTTGTCCACCAGCCTTTTGTATCGGGGTCTCAATGCCCCACAGCACGTACACGCACCTAGAATGCAATAAAGGGTTGGAAAGATGATCCTAATACCACTCAAAAAAATTCAGAAAACATAAACACTCACTCAAAGAGAACCACATTTCCCATCTGGAATCAAACAGAAAAATTGCACTGTCATCTCCATGGTTCTGCACTGACTGAGAATTTGAGTAATTATGGTTGGAGATCTGCAATCTTTAATAGTGCCAAGAATAAAAAATCTATCAGATGTGGGGATTTATGAGGTGACTTCATTGTGCTAAATGATACATTTTAGACGGACTTAAAATTTTTTTCATGTCTGGTCTTTCTCAGCCACGCCCCCAACAGAGCCCGGCCCCCGAGTACTAGGAGGTACACAGCTCTAGGCTCGTGTGGTCGTTGGGTGCCCAGGTGAAAGTGAGGAGCTTCATTAGCTCTGCAGCTGGGTTGATAGGTACCTAACAGCACGTCCACCTGTCTTGTGTTAAAGTAATGTAAAGCACCTCTGAACTGTACTGCCCCTATTCCTATGAAGGCTCTGGGTCGAGTGTCGGAGTCCTGTATCGTTTGTGCTTCTCTTTGTGAATGTGTTTCTACTGTAACAGTAGGAGTGAAGGTGGACACTGAGGACATGCCCTGCACAGCTGATACAAAAATAAAACACATGTTCCGATGTGTCAGTAATGAACACTCTGGCAGGACCTGTCACATTTCCTGTCTGCAACCACGGGGGTCGGACAAGGGCATGCCCCTGCCTTCACACCTGACCTGCATTACACACTCCCCTCTCACCTGAACTGAAGTCCCTAATCACTGCCCTGCTTTCCCATTGGTTCTTTTTTGACTCACAGCTATATTTAGGTTTGTGGTTGTTTATTTTTCTTTATCTGGACATACTTTCCCATCACCTGGTCATTGTCCTTTCCCCTACTATCCTCGCCTCTTTGTTATTATCTATAATAAAATCTCCTACACTGCTCTCCATAATTATTGGCACCCCTGGTTAAGATGTGTTAAAAGCCTTAAAATAAAGTACATTTTTATTGCAGAAGCATACTCTCACACTGAAAATTGTATAAAAATGTAACCTTCAACTTCAAGTGAATTTTAAGGGGAAAAAAACTCCCTGACTAAGAAATAATTATTTTTCATAC
>JBBPDB010000001.1:34490826-34508088 GCA_037974465.1 Brachypetersius altus
TGGTGACTTGTAACTTGTAATGGAGTCATTTTTACAGTAAGGTATCTGTACTTTTACTCAAGTATGGTTTTCAGGTATTCTTTACACCTCTGCTGAGTTGCTGTGTGGTGGTAGTTCAGAATGATGGGGAAGAATGCACAAGCTTAAGCGGAGGAGTGGGCATGAGCCTGAGTGTTGGAGGAAGTCTCAGACTTCCCAGGCAGCTGGTCAGTGGGTGGGAGACGTGGGCGTTGTGGACTGCCATACCTCCTTCGCCTACAACCCATAGCAGCGCAGAGGCTACACCCCGTAGCAGCGGAAGAGGCTCCTGCCCGCAGCTCACAATAGGCTGAGTGACCTAGCCAGCCACCAGTACCAGCACCAAGACGGCTCCAGACGCCAGTACCAGCACCAAGACAGCTCCAGTCGCCAAGAGGCCCTTGAGTAGGTGGCTAGTATAGAGGCCCTAGAGGGGGTGGGTAGCGTAGAGGCCCTAGAGGGCGTTGCTAGTGTAGAGGCCCTAGAGGGGGTTGCTAGCATTTCCGAGGCCCTAGAGGGGGTTGCTAGCATTTCTGAGGCCATAGAGGGGGTCACTAGCATGTCTGAGGCCCTAGAGGGGGCTACTAGGGTTTCTGAGGCCCTAGAGGGCATTGCTAGGTTTTCTGAGGCTCTAGAGGTTGCCAGCGTTTGAGGCCCCACAGGGCGTTGGCTAGTGAAGAAGCCCTGGACCCCACCCCCCCAGGAGCTTTGAAATTTCACCCTATGGGTATTCCCTGAATTTTCTTGGGGTCTTGGCAAGCTTGGTTTTCTGGACCTTGTCCCTTTTCCTTTGTTTTTGAGTGTAATAAAAGTACTTGAAATGGAAGTCTGCCTATGTGCCTGTCCTCAATGCCTGGAAGATCAAAGGGGAAGACGTTTTTAAGAGGGAGCGAGATAAGTTTGTTAGGCTTTAGCCACTAGAAATGGTCCAAAAACAACAGCTAACAACGAGACCTCTTTAAGAACTGAATGATAAACAAAAAACGAAACGTTTGCTCTGTTCATGCTACTTATGCATTTTCAGTGTATTTTATATTTCCATTAGTGTTTTTTGCTGGCATAAATAAAATTAAATAAAACAGAAGGATAAATAAAAAAGCCACTGTAATTATTCCAACACCCTGATTCTGTATGTGTCTCACTATCTACACATTGTCTGAATCTGAATAAAAGCATCAGATAAATAAACAACGCTATGCGTAATTGTTATGTGTCTTGCAATGTTTTGTTTATTTAAATATTTAGCTAGTCAGTTTCAACAAATATATAAATATTATCTTAAATATTAATGTAAATTCTGCTAAATTTCCAAATATAACTACTTTGTAGTACCATTGAGAGAACCCAAAGCAACCATACACCGGTCAAAAGTTTGGACACACCTCGATTTCCTTTGTTTTTATTATTGGCTACCTTGTAGATTAATACCATCTATTGCTCTGATGACAGCTTTCAACACTCATGGCATTTTTTCAATCAGATTCATGAGGAATGCTCATTCAACTTGGAATGCTATATAATTAACACGTGTTCTTTGCATAGTGTTCACTAGGGGAATTTCTTGCCTTCTTAATGTGCTTTGGATCAATAGTTGTGATGGTAGGGTTGGTAGACAGTAAAAAACATCAGTCCATCATTACCTAATTACAATACATATTCTGGTTTGTTTAAATCTTTTTTATTTACTGCATATTTCCATGTGTTCTTTCACCATTTTGTTTGTTTTCATTATTAATCTACAATGTAGAAAATAATAAAAATGAAGAAAAATAATTGAATAAGAAGGTGTGTCCAAACTTTTGAGTAGTAGTGTATATTGGCTGTTGCTCTCGTGTTCTCGTTTTGTTCTTCTTAAAGCACTGAGGTGCCGCCCAAATGCCCTGTACCTTCTAAGACTACTGGCAAGTAACCTGAATGGAAAATGTTTGAGTGCATGCGTACATGGTGTGAGTGTGAGGGTGTGGCCAATGAGCGAGTCCCTGTTCAGTGTCTGCTTTAACTGGTGGGTCACTACAACACTCCTCCTGAAGCACCTGAAGAAGAGGCGCCACCCGATGAACTGTATAGGTTTTCAATCCAGTATAATTCATTTTTGGTGATTGCCCATACAATTTACTGTATTTTTATTACTGTAACTTAAATTTGTGGGTGCTCTTGGAGCATAAGCACCATGAATGTTGGGCTTTTGCTTTATATAAATATATATCTCCATGTACACAGTGGAAGAAATAAATAAAGTACATTTTTTTTCAGTAAATATATTTCCATTGAGAGTATTCATATAAAATGGTCACCAGATATTGTTACTCAAGAAAAAAGAAAAATTCACAACAGTAATATCCATAAATAAAAGTCATTCGTAATAAAGAGGAATGACACAGGAAAAATTATTGAATGCGCAAACTGGAATTCGTTTATTATGGAGAGATGCTTGTTTGTACTCACAACTTCAAGATCCCTGCATGAATTAATTTATCCCCTGCAGTGCTTGAGTGTGATTTTGACCCATTTTTCCATATTCCACAAAGATTAGATTTGATTTAAGTTAGGTGATTAACTGGACCCTTTGATTTTCTTCCTCAAAAACTATTTGAGAATTTTCTTTGCTGTATGTTTTGGGCCAACTCACATATCATCGCCATCATCCTAATGGATGGCAGCAGATTCATTTCGAGAATCTCCTGATACATGGCCCCATTAATCATTCCTTCAATTATATGAAGTCTGCTCGTACCATGAGAAAAGAAACAGAACCACACCCTGATGCTTCCACCATCAAATTTCATTCTTGGTATACAGCTATTCAGATGCTATGCAGTGCCATTTCTTTTCCTAATATGGTGTGTAGTCTGACAGCCAAAAAGTTACATTTTCGCCTGACCAGACTAAAATGAGTAAAATACTAAAAGTTAATATAAGAATATAAGAAACAAAACATTATTATTACCTGATGATTGTATTTTATTTTACCTTTATCTGTAGAGCCCTCCCCATGCCACACTTTGCTATATGGCCTCCTGCAGCTGTAAAAGAGTATAGTAGATTAGAACATGAACATTTCTTTTGGATAAAGCAGTAAACACCAACACACAGTTTAAGTAGCAATAACTTATTCGACTCAAATAAAAACTGGAACAGCACAAAGAAATTACACTTTTAAGTTAGAACAATAGAAATATTTAAGGTAAGCTTAAACATCAAATCATTCCCTGTTCACAGTTTTACAGTATATGTTCCTTTAAATGATCACAAAAATGTGTCTGTAAATGTTTTAATTGATATTTTGCATCAGCATCATCAGCATCTTCTCCAGGTGTCTAGATCCTGCATGCATGATGCCAGGCTCTTTTCAGAACATCTGGGGTACACAGTGGGTACAAAAAATAACTCAATAAACAAATAATAACAAACTTAATAGAAATAATACTGATATCCACATACTGTACATAAATGTGTAAAGTGTTTTTGCAATGGAAAATTATCAAACAATTCTACAATCCAAAATGACCAGTGACCACATACTTGTCTTCTGAGTGTTTATGTGTAATGTTTACACAGGAAAACCAATTGTAAAATCTGAGAAGAATCTCAGTGTCACGGGTGACGCGGCGGTTGCCACGACGCCGTGATTTACCCCAGTGTTCACAGCAACGAGGCAGGCAGGCATCCATGACTGTGTTTTCTTTATTTAAGCAAAACATAAACATAAACTTGGCTCGATGGCCGATACATGAGAAACAGGGCTGTGACTCTAAACGAGGCGATGGACCGACACCGAGGACCACATAAACTGAACTTAAATACATGATGTGACACAGACAGAAACCAATCAGTAACCAAAATCACTTAACTAATCACAAGACACCTGAAACTGTGAAACAAGAAACAAAACATGCACAAAATACCAAATAAAAGCGCCCAAAACAAAACCAAAACAGTGGCCCCTACCGGCCACTGGCCGAGCCATGACACTAAGGTAACTTTTAAAGGTGTCAACAGATTTGGCTCCGGTCACCAGCACTGTGATTTCATGTCAAATAAGCTTGAATGATTAACACAAAAGTTTATTAACCAGCTTAAGAATGTTTTATACATTTGTGCATTTATTACTGTATTAATTGTATTATTGTACATGCCTTTACAACTATCTCCCACATTTTCCCATTTTTGGATTATTATTATTATTATTATTATATATTTTTTTTATTTACCTTATTTTATTTACCTTATTTTATTTACTTTATTTAATTGATTGAATACTGAATGCTGGTTTACCACTGGTAATATAACTGTAGACTCCTTAAATGATAATGTTCAACATTAATATGTAAAATCCATATGGCAACCATACAGAAAACCATACAGAATTGTGTTATGATACACATCTGTGTGAGGAGCACCAAGCATAATATAATAATTATGGGCATGTCTGCCTGTCTTACCTACTACAGAGGGGTGGGGGTAGATAGTGTGTGGTACTGGAGCTAGGTGCAATCTGACTGTGGGTTAAGGCTTGATGAAGGGTCCATGGTGTGGGGAAGTTGTCCTGAAGGGCCCCAGAATCAGACAGGTCCACTGAGGGGGTTTTAGTGGTGGGACTATTGACTGGGGTCCCTGGGACTGGAGGGGAGTGGCATGGGGAGACCATTGGCGAGATGCTGAAGAGAGGGTGGCCTGTAATAAACACAGCATTCATTATTCAGTTACATTCAGCAAAATGAAAATAACTGATTTAAACCACATAATGATGAATATTTCAAATTCTTCTACTGATTAGTACAATAAGAAAACAAAGCCCCATCCATGTATGTGAATGTTTGAGCATCTCTGGTGAAATTAAACATTTTGATGTTTTTCTTAACTTCTGAATTTGACAATGCTAAGCTATATGTGCTCATCATTGTTCATTATAATGTTTTCTTAAAAAAAATAAACCAATGAGTAAAATGCATTAGTAAAAGAAAGGATAAAATAAGTACAGTTACAACTGATATATTTACCTCGCCTGCCTTTGCTGTAGAGGTAGTTGGGGGCCGAGTAGGCAGACCTGGATATAGAGATAACAAGTAAGAGGTGTTAAGAGTCACCATTGTAATTTACCTGCCTCCAATCCCCAAGATATTAATGTCTTTAAACTTATCCATATCATGGAAAACTTGATTGTCTCTTTTTCCAAACAAAAGACTTTGATATATAATGTAAATAACATTAAAGTTTAAAAAGTTTGATTCACTACCAAAGTGTAGTGAATAGAACTGCAAAGAACACAAAACATTACATACATCCACCAATGCATTCATACATGGATTCATCAGTCAAACCCAAAACATTTACGCTTTTAAGTCATTTAAGTCATATGTTGTAGTGCAATATTATCAGTGTAGAATGTGCTTTACTTAATAAAAAACATAAGCTGTTTGGGGCACTGTGGCCACCAGAGGTCCTCCCAACACAGTAACACATCTAAGGTCTCTTTTCCACTGTCGAGCAAAATGGTTTTCCTGCTAGTACGTGCCTTTCTGAGCTGGTGTGGACTCGTGACACTGGTAATGTTTTACTTTTCTGTCTGATGTTCTGCACAGGACTGTGGATCAATGCCAGCTAACAGCTACACACACAATTAAACATGCTCAGTTTTAGCTTTCACTTTGTGGTCTTTATTCTTCAAAATCTTGTTTTTCTGGGCTGCTACACTAAATTTAGCAGGCTGCAGCTCCCGTAGGAAATTGTCATATTGATAAATAAAGTTCTCTGATTTTGATTCTGGTAAGATCAGATTAAATTTCTGTCCCTTCAATACCTCTCACCATTTTTATGGTCACTGGTGTCGGGAGAGCACCAGTTAGCCTGTACTGTTGTGTTCAGTAAATTAGGAGAGAAGAGCTCAATAATAACACAGGTCAACAGGTCAAAATAAGTTTATGTGGGTTTTGTAGTGTTTTTCATGCTGATTTTAAATCTGTGTTTAGTTTTTCCCTAGCACATACAGTTTCTGTGATGAAGCTAGTTATATATTGTACGATAGTTGGTATAATTAGCATATTAACATATGGCTCTGAGTTCCATGTTCAAGATAGTGCTTAGACAAGACTCATGAACATGATTACACTGGAGGCCGCTCTCGATAAGAGAGTCAACCAAATGGCTTTAATGTAATGTTTACATTTTTACATACACATTACTTATACAATATTTTATTGACTTCTCCATTAATCCAATGTAATTTTAAATTATCAAGTGACAGGACCAAGGAATGGTACATAAAATGCAAGTGTGTAAAGGCAGATTTGTGCAATCGTGAGGCAGAATTGTTCCTACTGTCTGCATTAAGTAGCTGTTGCATTATGCAATGGGGCAGCCTGTTCTGGATCCTGAGTGTCTTGAGACCTGCAGCTCAGGAAGTCCAGCATCCAGTTGCAATGAAGAGCTCAGTCCAAACAGTGCACAACAAGAATAAACTGTTATAATTTTGTAGTGAGGACGTCATTAAAGACTGCTGAACCAGACCTCAAACAAAGCTAGAACATTTAAGTTGTGATTGTTTTGTGATTATAAGGTGGATCCTAAGAACAAAATAATCCAAGTGAATTAATGCATTAGTACAAAACAGTGAGCTATAACTCTGACTGTAAATGCAGCCATTTTGGCTTGGTGTCCTACTGGACATTGTCACTTAATCACCTGTGGGCCACATTCTGCCAATATGAGTGAAGAGCCAATTAAGCAAGCTTGGAGAATGTGTAGTAAAACTGCAAGCCAATAAGTGTTTGTGTTTACTACCATTTGACACTCAACCTTGTTGATGAACATGTTACACCAGTTCTGACAATAATATTCCCAAGGAGACAATGCCATATTGCTGATTTTACAAGTATCCAGCTAGACTTCAGACTTAAAAAGCTAAATAGAATATTGTACCACAAGAGTAGTGTACTGTGTGTAAAACCTGGTGGAGGGAGTGTCATGGACGGGTTTCATGCTGGCACTGTGGTCTCGCCTCATAGGGCCAGGCTCAATGGTTGGAAGCCCTGTGGCAGAGGTGGTTGTTGTCCATGAAGAAGAGATGCGTCGCAGAAGCCCAGGAGGCAAACTCCGCCGTAAGCGCTGTTGTAAGAGAATCACTTCAAGCTTTTGTCAAAAACACACTTTTTTTTCTTGTTGTCACAGATGCCAGCTGTGACATCTTGTTGTCACAGATGCCAGCTGCATACCATTTAGGTATAAGGGCCTTTGGCAAAATGGTTGTTGTAACTATAACACAATTTACAGAAATGGTTTGTGTGTTTATTTATCAGAATAAACAAGTGATCAACAAGAACAAATACAAGTTACTATCAGACATAATTTGTAAGAACACAGAGAACAAGGAAAACATAACTAATTGCTCCAATTATTATTAATCACGTCGTATTCAACCAGTTTCACACTTCAAAAGGCCCACAAAGACATCAAATAAATAAATAAATTGCAATATCACAGCTAAATAAATGATTTGCAATATCACATCTGTGATATGAAGTGCAGCTCTCAGTGTGCTGAAGGAGCTTAATCAGGTAAAAAGGATAAACTAAAGTTTCTGATCAGATGATTATTTTGCAATGATATACAGGGTATACTAACTGTAAAGGGGTAGTTATTCCATGTATTGCACATAATGAATAAAAGGGTATTGAATTTTAGATACAGTATACCTTTTGTATAAATATTTGTGTTTAGGCAAGAGCACCAATTGATTAGAACTAAACCCACTGCAAAAACGACTACTAGCTTGTTATTACAGGCAATACAGTAAATAACATAACTGTGGTAATTAAAAGTGCTTAAAACATTTTTGTATTCTGTAATCTGTTTATGTTCTTAGTTTATCTTCCAATTATCATGGAATACAGTATTCCCCCAGTTTTCCGCGGATCAGGAGTCTCGGATTCAGTCACGCGCACATTTTTTTAAAGAACCAAACTCGTTGTTTTACGCGGAAAACCCACAATAATGCGGACACTGCACTTTTTTTTGAGAACCGAACTGTATTACCGCCACCAGCCCAACGGTGGCAGTAATACACCGAAAAGTTGTCAGCCACCATAAAAAGAAGAAGAAGAAGCCTGCATCTTGTCCTTCTATTTTAGTGTTTTAAACCCCACCCTCCCCAATTGTTCAAGTTCTCAGTTTTTTTAGCTGTCTAAACATAGAGAGAGTGGAGAGAGTAGAAATGTTAGTCTTAGCATTAGCAATTAGCATTAGCATGCTCTCTCTCTCTCCCACTCACTCACAAACACACACACACACACACACACACACACACACACACAAATAAACCAATATTTCCTACCTTGCCCCTGACTTAACTTAGCATCAGCACAGCTGTCTTGTTCTTTTGTATACAAGTCTTTGCACGTTGATAATACTAACTGATAATGCTAACATTTAAGCAATATTTTCTGATTGTGATTATTTATTTACCTTTACATTTTCTTTATTGGTAATGCATGAAATTAAAGTGTCCTGGGAGCAGATTTAGGGGCATAGTTAGGATTTACATTATAAAAATAGGCATTTTGTTAACCAAATCAAATGTACGTAACCCCAAGAGCAGAAGATTACTGTATATGTATATATGAATTATTTCTAAATGTCGATAACAGATATGTAAAATGCATTTATCTCTTAATCCACAGGATGGCACTCTTTCTTTACAAGAAGAACAAGCGTTCTGCCAGTTGAGACAGGTCTGATATGTAATGAATTAAACATTTCTCTAGCACCGTTTGCAGGAATACTTAAACATACTCTAGGCATTCAATAAAGTATAAATTGACTGACAAACATATTTAATGTAATAGCACTAAAAAGGAATATGCAGAAACCTGGTGTTTATATACATGTACACACCAACCAGAAACAACAATAAACCACTGACAGATTAAATTAATAATACTGAATATGTCTTTACAACGGCAGCTTTTAAGGGTTAGATGCCATAGGGGAAGATAGCTCGCCCCGACTCCAGCCGTTGTTTAAAAGCAAACTTAGCCGTTCACTGCAATAAAATTATAATTATTGGATATTAATAATCACTTCGAAAACGAACAGGATCTTCTAAAATCTGCGTTTACTTCAATTCTAGATACAGTAGGCTTCACTCAGCATGTAACAGGGCCTAGTCACCATTGCAGCCATACACTTGACCTTATCTTGACCCTTGGTATTCATGTGGATAACATAGCCATTCCTCCTTGGTCTACAGTAATCTCAGATCACTACATCATTACATATAATCACCATTTTAATCATCATTTGAGCATGCCCCCTTGCTTTGGTATTAATCGTGCAATTACACCTGCCACAGCTCATAGTTTTATTGAAAATCTTCCAGAAATATCAAAAACAACTCGTCCAACAGACCTAGATAACCTAAACGAATGCCTCGAGAACTCTCTTTGATCCACACTTGACTACATTTCACCTCTAAGACGTAAAAAAAGTCAGATAGAAAAGCTGACTCCTCGTATAACGATCAAACAAAATGATTTAAAGCAAAACGTGCGACAGAGCACTTACCACGGCTCCCTCAGCCTATCCATCATCGTTCAGTGAATCTACTAAAAAAAAAAACAGGGTTTCTGTTTAGTGCAATTTCTACTAGTAACCAGGGAGGTACAGAACCAAAGATTCCTGCTAATTTTACTAGTGATGTTTTTATAATTAGACAAGAAGTTCAATCTTCAATCACATTTGCCGCCCAATTCAGCAGACACAGATACTGCTTAAATCTCAGCTGTAGTTGAGAAACTAACATCTTTTAACGGACAAACAGAACTTCCTGCAATTATTCTCTCTTCAAAATCCTGTACCTGTGCGCTCTACTTGCTTAAGTGTACGCTCGGCTTGCTTAAAGAAGTCCTTCCAGTAATCATCGGGCCTCTCCTATCAGTATGAAATGCCTCACTTAGTATTGGCTATCTACTGAAATCCTTTAAACTAGCATTTATTAAACTTCTGTTAAAAAAATGCACCTTGATCCATGCGAGCTCTCAAATTATCTCTAAGCTTCCATTTCTATTTAAGATCTAAAGATATCATGGCTCACCAGTTATGTTATTTTTGTGTAGACAAAATATAACAAAAATATATATGAAAAAATTTAATCCAAGTTCTCTTTGTTGGTTCTGTTTGACCTTAGCGATGCATTCCAAACAAATTACCACGCTTTTTTACTAGACAGGCTAGAAAACCTTGTCGGAATCACTGGAACAGCCTTATCCTGGCTATATCTTACCTATCGCTATCAGTTCATTACAGTTAACGGGGAATCCTCAGCATCCACTAAAGTAAAATACTGTTAGGTCTAATGCTTGATCTTGCTGGTTCCTCAGCCTCTCCAACATTAACTGTAAAGGATCTTGGTGTCGCTGTGGATCCCAATCTATCATATGAGACTCATATAAATATTGAAACTAAATTAGCTTTCCTTCATCCACAAAATATTGCTAAATTAAGAAGTGCACAATGTCTCCATGATACAGAAAAATTAGTCCACGCCTTTATTATTTCCAGGCAGCTAGAGTCCTTAGTAGAGCCAGGCAATTCAAACCACATTAGCCCAATATTATCTAGACTTCATTGGCTTCCGAACAAATTTCATATCGACTACAAATTCTAATTACATATAATTACATATTTTCTAATTACATATAAAACCTTAAATGGCCTAGCACTTCATTCCCTCCATGAACTTTTACTTACTATGAACCTCTTACTATGAACCTCTGCAGTCACTCAGTTCTAAATATGCTGACTACTTACTTGTAGAATTATGAAAACTTCAGCAGGGGAAGAGTGTTCTCATATATAGCCTCCAGGCTCTGGAATGCCATACCAAACAACACACAGTCTCAGTTTTAAAGTTTGAAAACATACTTGTTTAGCCAGGCTTTTTGTATTTAATTGTCCTGTAATTGTTTTCTGTTTTTCTATTAGAAGGTGTAGAGCTGGGATGGGATGGGCACAGAGAATTCAAGTAAACTGGGACACTGGTGTTGTTGCCCCACCACTCCTCACATTGTGACAGTGTAATGGAGGTGCGCTGGTGCCTCAGGGCACTCTCAGGCCCATCACACCTCTCTGGTTCTGCTCTTTCTAGCTAGGCTGCTCTAGAACTTGTTCTCCTCACAAATACAAATAATCATCTGCAAATTTGGGGCTCTTCCCCAAGCTGGAGCAACTGCTGCCTAAAGCTCCAGCGAAGATTGTTGCTCCTGATCCTGATGTTTATGGATTACAGACTCTCAGTTCCTCTTTCAGCAATATCTACCTCTGTGGGCACTTAGTTAAACCAACTCTGTTCGCTGTAGATGGCCTATCTGTCTATAATCTTGTTCACTGAGGCCTTCTCTTGTTATTTATCCCCATAAAGATTCTTGCTCATATCTCTCTGGGTCCACCTGAGGAGGACGGTTCCCCTTTTGAGTCTTGTTCCTCTCAAGGTTTCTTCCTCCAGCTGAGGGAGTTTTTCTCGCATCTGTCGCCTTTGGCTTACTCATTAGGGACTTGGACCTGGACTCTGTAAAGCTGCTTTGTGCTATATAAATAAAACTGAATTGAAAAAAAAATGGAATATTAAGCAAGTACATATCTTTAACTTCATGTTTTGGAAACAGGAAATGTGTAAGGAGTGAGTCAGAGCATTTTTAAAATGACAAGTAATTCACATAAATGTTACTGTGACACATAACATCTACCTAAATATTGCTTCAGATCAAGTACAGGTCTGAAGCCAGAGACCTACACAATATAAAACTGTTATTGGCTCATTGGTTTGAATAACCGCCTAACAATATATCAGAATAATTATATTGAAGTAATTAAGTGTAGACGTATTTGTTTTTTTCTTTTGGAATCTATAAAGCAATTATCTATCCAAATTACAGAAGCATAGCACCACAGAGCAAACTTCTTACAGCAGCTAATTGCAATATTTCTGATTGTTTTGCTCCATGTACAGCACCACAGGACCAAGCTACATTCACTTACATTAAGACAACATCATTCTCTATGTTGTGACATAAGTGCTATCTATGTAGGCGTGGGTGATGACACAATGCTGGTGTCAAAAAATTGTTTATTTAACAGCAATAAAACTAGCCCTGCAAATTTCTCACCAGAATTACAGTTGTGTTCTAGGGTCATTTGGTCATGTTTCTGCACAGTAAAAAATCAATGATTTATAAAACTGAGATTGAAAATACTTTGGCCAAAATAACTGAATGAATGAATTATTAAACATACATTAGAATATATTAACAAAATATATTACTGTCACGGTCGCACCACCCTCTCCCCGTAGGTTCCGCTCCCCATCCCCAGAATATTAGTTTTACTGGTTGCTTTATCCCAGTGTCTTACCTCCCTTTCCCCCCTTGTTCCCTTTAGAGTCTCCCAGCACTGTTTGTATCGCACCCCATCTTGATTTCGTTACATCTGTTTCCCATCTTGATTTATCTCACCTGTTTCCCATCTCGCGCACTATTTATAGCCCAGCCCGACTCCGAATCTGCATGCAAGTATTGGCTCCATTTTGCGTGTGTGTGTTTTACTCCCCTATCTTGGTTGCTTTGAGAGTTTTTGCCATTAATGTCCTTGTATCTCCCTTTTCTGTGTTGCAGGCTCATGCTGGTTTTCCCTGACTCCCGGTGTGCGCCCTGAAGTGGCTGGTTTTTGGTTTCCCCCGTTTCTTGTCTGCTGGGACAAGCCTCGTTTTCTGTTTTGTGTTTTTATGCCAGCACGAGCCTTGCTGTTTTTGTTTTTGTACAGTGTTTTTCTGTTTTCCCCCCTGAGTCGGGGTCCCCCTGTTCCTGTTTTGTTATTTAAAGTGTTTTCTTTTACATCCAGTTCGGCATCCTCCCCTTTCCCTTTCCACACACTCACCGTGACAATTACCAGGAAAAAATTCCAGTAAAGTAAGCCCTCTCTTTCAGACTGTTGTCTTGACACTCAAAAGAAAAAAATTGAAATATCCGAAATATTTTGAAATAAAATTCCACTGAAAGTCTTTAAAATGCACTTTTTGTCATTGAGGTTAATGTTAACTACTTTTCCCACTTCCAAATACAGGCTGCAGCCTGTCACATGTTGCAGCCTTTTCTGGTCGTTTTTCAGCTGACCGTATAATTCCTATTGGTTTGTGGGTTTTTGAGTTTACTTTTTTAGCTAAGTGCATAGTGGACCTTGGTTGTCAGTCCACTGTCATTCACCCTAGGTTTATAGGTACTCCATTCTCCTTAAGTTTCTATGTGCCTCTTTCTGTACATAAAAGTTTATAAACATGGAAATCTGTGTTTGCGCCATCTGTCTTGGGGAGCTATGACACAGCCAAACCAGACACCTAGCTGGGCCTTTTTGCAGAATGTAAAAGCAGGCATTCAGCAAATGATTAAGATTATTGTAGTGTTTGGATTATTGGAGTGTACAGGTACAGTAATCCATTTTTTGCTGGGTTTACGTTCTAAGAGCACCAGTGTATAGTGAAAAAACGTGTTATTGTGTTTTGGTTAAAAAAAAAAAACCCTAAAAATGTCTATTTTTATAGTGTAAACCCTAAATATGCCCCCAGATATGCTCCCAGAACACTTTCATTTCATTTTAAACTTAGTTTAATGCATTATCCTTAATGAAAATGTATAGGTAAATAAATAATCAGAATGCAAAAACTTTAGCATTATCAGTTAGCATTAGCAGCATGCCCTGTCTAAACAAAGACTTGTACACAAAAGAAATATTGAAATAACTCTCTCTAACCACATGTTAAGTCAGGGCACCGCTTACTAATACTAAATAAACTGAGATAACTGAAATAAATACAAGACAATACAACGACAAGACACAGAGCAGTCATGCTACATGCTGCATCAGGCTTCTTCTTCTTTTTATGGCGGTTGACAACTTTTCAGTGAATTACCGCCACCAGTCCGCTGTGTATGAGTGTGTGTGTGTTTAAGCCTGTATTTGACTAATCGATAGAGTACAATTTTTTAATACAACTAAGAAAAAGAGATCTAGAAACACATTCACAGATCAACTTCCATTATCAATTTTCAAATGATTTCCAATGAACTACAATGCAAAATTAAAACTCCAAGACAAAGATAAAACATTGGATTCTACCTTAGGGATAGCCAGTCTCTCACTTCTCTCAGGAATCTCTTCAGAGTCAGAGTAGGTATGTCCATCGCTGGAGGACAACAGGGGGCTGAGATGTGGCCGGTGGTGGAAGGGCTGGAAGGTGAGCTGGGTACTGAGCAAGTTACTGACAGTCCGCAATGAGCTGCAGGTCTTTGGGGACAGTGAAGAATCAGCCAGGAGGTCTGAGATCAGTCCATGGGCTTCACCCATCACTGCAATATCCACCATCACACTTGTACCTGAGGACTACACAGTGTGTGAAAGAGATAGAGATAGAGACAATAGTGTCATTTTTGTGGTCCTGTCTCTCCTTCTATCAGGATCATTTATGGGTGAGCTCCCCACCACCAATCAATGAGCTGTGCTAAAATATAAAAAGACAGATCAGAATTTTATAATGGAAATGTTAAGGTATATCTCATTACCATTATAATCAGTCTCTCACACATGCGCATGGGCACACACAACACAGACCATTGCATCCAATGCATGTAGATATATGATCATGCACCTGCATAATGTAGAATATACATTTTATTAGTGGTGGGCCGTTATCGGCGTTAATGTGTTGCATAAATGTGAGACTTATCGGGCGATAAAAAAATTATCAGCGTTAATCTATTCACAAAGTTGGGTTGGGAGCTGGGTCTATACTATGCAAGCTGCCTACTGTGAAACAGAGACGTCACTAGGACGGAAAAACAAGGGGGGCTTAGCCCCTAGGGTTGTAAGAAGAACTGAGGCGTGTGCCCTTGTGACACTGCGATCCTATGCTTTTGTTTGACATTTTTCCTGCATTTTGTAAAGTAGTTGGCTTTCATGTTAGCTGGGTGGTTCAGTTCCTCCATATACTGCACAGCATTAAGACACCATAGCATTAAAACCATCCATTAAGAAAGATGGAATATACTTGCTGCATCTTCAGTTTCAATCACTGGCCAATTTAAGACTTTGTCCGAAAGGTGGATATACCGTTGCAGCAGCATAACCCCTATCTGGACACATAAATTGACTCTGGACACACAAAACTATGAACCAGTTCCTTAGGGTGTCCTGATGTGAGTTGCTCTAAAAAATACAGCCTGTCCTAGCTGTTCTCCATTTTCCTTTCAATGCCATGTTTAAAAGTTCTTTTGCGGAACTGATACTCCATGGAATATCCTTTAAAGACAGGGATCATGACTAATGGCAACCTGGCCTTGTTGCTCAATGAGAGCTTCTGTTATTCTGTTTTGATTTTCCATTATGTTCACTCAGATTTACAGGTTCACATGACCTTTGGAATTGTAGGTCTTTTGCTTTACCTTTGTGTTGATGTGCCTACAGCTACAGGCAATGGGATCAGATGGTTGAGGACTGCTGATAGCTGGTGTTTTATAGTGCCACCTACAGGAAGCTTGCATGTAGGTGCAACATACATTGTGTCCAAGGGATAATGATTCTGATGAGGTGCTATTGTTTTTCTGTGCCCAGGTGCTTCTGCTGTCAGAAGCTGATGCAGTACCATTTCCTTAGGCTTGTTTTGAGGGTCCCTTGGCACTGGCCAAAACTGCTGCATGTTGTGTATATACTTGGGTTGTCTCAGTGTCCTCAAATTCATTCATAATTGACCATTTTCCTGCTGAAATTGCAGCAGTGCCAATCCGGTCTCTAAATATTGATTAATTGCATTCTCTATGACATTTCAAATTCTTTAAAAATGCTTACATTTGCTATATTTGCAGCCATCTGAGTTTCTAATTCAAGCTTCTCTTTCTCAGCTCAGAGTTCTGTTTCTTTTCTTTCAAGTTGTTGTTGGGAAAATCAAGAGAAATCAAGACATTAGGAAAAGAATTGTGGACCTCCACAAGTGTGGCTCATCCTTAGGTGCAATTTCCAGATGTCTGAAGGTTCCACATTCATCCGTACAGACAATAATAAGCAAGTATAAAAACATGGGAATGTACAACCGTCATACTGCTTGGTAAGGAGACGGATTTTGAGTCCCAGAGAGGAACATATTTTGGTACAAAATGTGTGAATCAACCCCAGGACAACAGCAAAAGACCTTGTGAAGATGCTGGCTGAAACAGGTAAGACAGTGTCATTAACCACAGTAAAACAAGTCCTGTACCGACATGAGCTGAAAGGTTACTCTGGGAGGAGAAAGTCATTACTTCAAAACCACCATAAAAAAGCCAGACATGGGGACAAAACTCTTAATTTCTAGAGACATGTCCTGTGGTCTGATGAAACTAAAAAATTGAACTGTTCAGCCATAATGATAAATGGTATATTTGGAGGAAAAAGGGGGAAGTTTTGAAGCTTCAGAACACCATCACAACTGTGAAGTATGAGGGTGGTAGTATAATGTGGGGCTGCTTTTCTGCAGAAGGGACTGGTGCACTTCACAAAAAAGATGGCATCATGAGAAAATAAATTTATGTGGATATATTCAAGCAACATCTGAAGACATGTAAGGAAGTTAAAGCTTGGGTGCAAATGGACAATGATCCATAACTCCAAATTAGTTACAATGTGGCTTAAAGACAAAAAAGTCAAGATATAGCAGTGGCCATCACAAAGCCCTCAATCCCATAGAAAATTTGTGGGCGTAACTGAAAAGGCAAGTTTGAGCAAGAAGGCCTACAAACCTCACCCAGTTACACCAGTTCTGTCAAGAGGAGTGGGCCAAAATTCTAGCAAAGCATTGTAAAAAGCTTGTGGAAGGATACCCAAAACATTTTTTGGCCCAAGTGAAACAGTTTCAGGCAATTCTACCAAATACTAAGGAAGTGTATGTACATTTTTGACTGATGAAAGTAATAAATAAAAAATCCCATAGAATTCTCTCTCTCTTTATTCTGACATTTAATAAATGCAAAAAACATGTTAATATTTATTGATCTAAAACAGAAAAAGTTTACTCTGATTTAATGTTTGACAGTAAAGAAAAAAAGTTTGTGTTTTTTCTGGTGTATGTAAAGATCTGGTTTCAACTGTATATACACAACAAAAATATAAATGCAACACCTTTGTTTCTGCTCCGATTTTTCATGAGATGGACTTAAAGATCTAAAATTCATT
>JBBPDB010000001.1:34530943-34542403 GCA_037974465.1 Brachypetersius altus
CAACCAACACCTCACCCAACAATACATAAGCCATAGAGAAGAACACCACAAGTCGTAGAGAAGTGGGAAATCAAGGGGTTTTTTTTTTTTTGAGAAATAAGTAGTTAAGTAGGTTGTTTCCTCACCGTTCTCAAGATCATTTGTATCCAACGAGGTGAGATCTTGCAGGGAGCCCCAGGTCGAGGGAGATTGTCAGTGATCTTATATTTATTCCATTTTCTAGTAATTGCTCCAACAGTTGATCTCTCCTCACCAAGCTGCTTGCCTATTGTAGATCGGCTTATCGCAGTCTTGTGCGGTTGTACAGTCTTGTCCTTAGACAGCTCTCTTGTCTTGACCATGGTGGAGGTTGGAATCTGACTGTTTGAAGGTGTGGACAGGTGTCTTTTATACAGATAACGAGTTCAAACAGGTGCCATTAGTACAGATAATGAGTGAAGGATAAAAGAGCTTCTTAAAGAAGTAACAGGTCTGTGAGGGCTAGAATTCTTGCTTGTTTGTTGGTGCTAAATACTTCTTTTCTGCACCATTATACAAATAAATTCTTTAAAAATCATACAATGTGATTTCCTGACATTCTGTCTTTCACAGTTGAAGTGAAAATTACAGACCTCTCTCATCTTTTTAAGTGGGACAACTTGCACAATAGGTTGCTGCCAAATACTTTTTTTGTGCCACTGTAGGAGTAGAGCTAGTTTTATATTCTAAATATGTATGTAGTATGATTTGCCTCTTCTCCTGAAAATCAATGTTCTTTGCTGGTTGACATATAACGCCATGAATCTGCCCCTGATTAATCCTTGATTCATTCCAAACATAACCTGCCTTGAAGTGGATTAGGCATTCGTTGTAAGTTGCCAGGGAATTGCCCTATAGAAAAAAATAAATGGTTAGATTGAATTAAAACTCTAATAAACCTTGCTTTGAAAGTCAGGTCCCTGATAACTACTAATTTTCATCTTCTAATCTTCATCATCATGTGCTTACTTGAAATGAAATACATCTGCTGTCTACAAAAGATGTTTTTGGCGTTTATGTTGTAGATGTGGTCTCTCCATTCTTTATCTATGGTGGTGGACCTGGCAGGGCCTCTTTATCGTAATCACTTGGAGGCTAGCTTGACTCTGGTGTTGCGACTTCTTCTCTTGACGCCACACACTCATGTGGAGGTGCAGCAGAGCCTGGGCCGCTGCCTCAGTGCTCTCATCACATCAATGGGCCCTGACCTGCAAGGTTCTCTCACACATGCTTAAACTCTGAGCTCTTTTTCTCTTTCATTAAGAATTTCTGGCCTTCACTGACTCGCTTTCTGAATACTAGAGTAAAATGTAAGTGCAGCTTAGAAATATATTTAAGGATTAGGGAATCAACCGTACGATTTTTAATTAACAAGTAGGAAATTTTTGATTTTTCATTACATGCACTCTTTGAATCTGGCTTGTATCATTCACACTCGAGTATGGGTGCCATTAGACTAAAAGGCTACTGTTCACTTGACAGTGATTTATTTACTGCTTAGACGTAGTACCAAATCCCATACTTGACCTAAACCAGCAAGAAAAGGGTTTCTGATTCTGATTCTCTAACATATGTGCTTGTATGTTTTGTCTAGAGAAAGATGTGAGCGTCCGTACAATGAGGACCTCTTGCTTAGTGGGCTGTGCAGTGATGCAGGACCATCCGGACTGTCTGGTTCAAGCACAAGCCATCGCCTGCCTGCAGCAGCTGCACATGTTCTCACCCCGCCATGTCAACCTGGCCAGCCTGGTGCCTAGCCTCTGTGTGAGTGCACACATACCACATGGACTCTCTCTTTGTTAACTTGTGATTTCACACTTGTTTATAACAATTAATTTTTTTTGGTATTTTAGTCCTCAGATTAAGATTCAGAATCAAGTTTGTGCTAACGGTGCTGTTCTCTACTCTCTCACACAGGAGATCTTGTTGGATTATGCTGTGTTGGTAGGTCACCTCCCCCCCCCCCCCCCAAAGCTCTGCCAAGCATTAGCTTAGAAATTTGGTTTCTTCTGTTTGCTATTTTCTTTCACTCTCTTTCATTCCCTCGGCCCCACACACTCATTTTTTATTAATGTAGACTCACCAAAGACATTCCAGATTAAAGCATGAGCCATTACTGTAACAGTCTCTTCTTGCATGTGTCCTGTATTTCAGCTTTGGTAGTGGATCATAACTGATTTGGTCATGTTAGCTCAGAGTTGTGAGTAAAGTTCTGGGTGGGCTGCATAAGAGTTTGGGATTGCACAATGGGGTTTTGTAAGGTGGCGCTTATAGTTACATGTGACTGCACCATATTTCTCTGCATTTAACCCCTTCGCCAAATTAAGCAGTGGGCTGCCAGCAGTGCAGCACACAGGGAGCAGTGTGTGGGGGTGGTACCTTGCTAAAGGGTAACTCGGTGGTTCCACTGGCAGTTTTTATGTTGTGCATAAGAACACCTTTACCTCTGATGCCTTCCCCTTATGGCCTGTTGCTTTATCATTTAACTTAATTTCATTTAGCTTTTAATTTTCTAATATTGTCAGCTATGCTCCTAATATTCCTGTTGGAGATTTTGTTTTGGTTTAGTATGCTTTAAGATTACCACATAAACACCTTAATCTATGACTACATCAGTATGGGGAGTTAGAGACCTCTTAATACAACATTAGCAGCCATGTACAAGGACTTGGCCTCACAGTGCAATCAACCCCTGTGAACTGCAGCACTGTAAGGACACTGTATATCAAAAATGCTACCTTTTTTTTAACAGAAAGAAAGCTTTGAGGTAATGCCTTTAGTATAACACTTTTTTATAAGCGTCTATATAACAGTTTTTTATGACTAGTGTAGATTTCGATGGAAACAATTTGAACAAATAAACACATTTTGGCTGTACCCCCTTTATCCCTACACTTGCTTACACTTTCCCTCTCAATTCTGAAATGGAATTGGTTGGGATCAGTTGAGTGTGATGGGATTAACTGCTAACACTTCTGCTGCTGATGTTTTTTTCTGTTTTGATGTATTTGTTTGTTATTGCTCACTCGCTTGGGGATTTGATCTACAGTCTTACTAATAATGTTTGTGTGTATATGTCCAGGTAAACCTCTGCAGTTTGTACCTCTGTTTGCGACGGGCAGTGGTAGCGTGCTTACGGCAGCTGACCCAGCGTGAGACTGTGGAGGTGTCTGAACACGCTGTGGTGCTAGTGAAGGAGCTACCGCGCAGAGATAACACACAGCTAGGTGCAACCACCTCACTGCTAACATCTGATATCTTATTTTCTGTCTTCTACAAAACTAAGATTGAAACTGTGGGATGTCTAATATCTGTGATTATACTCTCAGATGTCCTGATACAGCCCTGCTTCTTCTAATTATAGAGGAAGGTTAAAAAACAAAAAGCTTAATGAGATTTCCTTTAGTATAAAATTTGAACAAGGTTGCAATGATATTTTGTCTTACAGCTGTTACCATTAAAGAAGTGGGTCTAGAAGGAGCTTTGTTCAGTCTGCTGGATTGTGAGTCAGACTCTCAGCTCCGACAAGATATTAAGGACACGCTTTTCCACATGATGAACTCCGCTGCCGAGAGTGAACTGGCCCACTGGCTAAAACTCTGCAAGGATGTGCTCTCTGCCTCCTCGGGTGAGTTGATTTCTCACTTGATTTCTCATTATCTTCATTTTTCCCCTTTACAGTAGTAAATGATTAACTGACATAATGAAGTTGGCCCTAAATTAGTTCACAAACAACACACATGCAAAAAGTATGCTCTCGAGCAGCTAATTTGTTTCTCAAAAACAAAATGTTCTGGTTTTTTTTGACTATTTAAAAATGCAAGCTAATACTTAATTTATGGTTAGTGTTGTAATCATGCCACTGGTTTGTGCATGCTTGCCCTTTCTGAAATGTTTTTTTCACTGATTTGTACTGACTTTGGTACTGTTTAGTTTCATTACACATTAGAAACAATGTGGGTTTTTTTTTGAGGCCATATTCAAGCATCATCCTTATCTCAAAGAAGAGCCTTTACTTCATGATTCTGTAACCTGCCTCTCATCATGTTGTGTGTGTTTCATATTTTTCATCCATCAGACACAGTGTCCACCCTACTGGAGAACAACCAGGAGGATGACGGTGACGATTCTTCGGCTTTCTATGTCAAGCATGAGCACAGTGGGCCCTTCAACAACCTGCACTGGGCCACGCGTGTGTTCGCTGTTGAGTGTGTATGTCACATTATTGTGCTGTGTGAAAGTGGAGTTCCAGCACACTTTGACATGGTCCTAGCTCGGGAGCAGCGCTTGCACAAGTCCACAGGTTACAGGCTATTTTGCCTTTTTTGCTTTCGTTGTTTTTTATTGGATTTATCCAGGTTTTCCTTAAGGTGTTTGTTTTGCCCATGACATCTTTACATATTTCCTGGCTGTTTGGTTTTTCTTAAAGCTGTACCATCAGTTTTTGTATATTGGAAAATATTCAGGTGATTTAAATTAATGTTCCTCTCCCAGGCATTCCACTGTCTGACATATACACGTCTGCATGTCTGCTCTGTAGATTTTCTGGTTCTCCACTTGGCTGATCTTGTGCGCATGGCCTTCATGGCAGCTACTGACCACAGCAAGCAGCTCAGGCTGTCCGGCTTACAGATGCTGCTGGTTATCATCCGCAAATTTGCCAGCGTTCCAGAACCGGAGTTCCCTGGGCACGTCATTCTAGAGCAGTACCAGGCCAATGTAAGAGTCCCGGTAATCCTACACAGAACAGGGGTTCTGGAACCTATCCCGGCAGTCATTGGCCGAAAGGTGGAGGCACACCCTGGACAGGTCATCAGTCCATTGGAGGGCAGACACACAGGCAAACACACTCACACATTTAGTTATACCAGGGCACAGCTTAGAATCTTCTAGTCACCTGACATGGGAGTCTTTGGACAGGAGGAGGAAATAATACATATATAACACAACAATAAGCCACATAAGAGAGTGGATTGCTGTGTTTTTAAGAAGGATGAAGAGTGGTCTTAGGCACAATGTAAAGTGATTTATTTCCTCTGGCACTTCTGTGAATTAGCTTTTGTGTTGAATTACACAGGCCAACAATCAGAAACCACTTTTCCAAACCAGTTTTCATTTCAGAGCTTTCAGTTTTTTTCAGTCACATCAGCTTTTTGAATTCTGAGTAATATTTGCAATAGACTTGCATGTGGTTTTTATTAAACCGCAGGCACCAATCAAGGGTCAATATTTTCAGTACGAAGTCAGACAGGCACACACTGTGGCATAGATATAATGATCAGTGTCAGTCAGCTACCACTGTTTCTTCAAAAACACTTAGTATATGATTAATATATGGTAATTATACCAACTATCATGCAATATATAAGTAGATAACAAATACATATGATAAGCCGTATAAGATACACGCTAGGGGAAAAACTAAACACAGATTTGAAATCACAATGAAAAACATTACAAAACCCACATAAACTTTCATCATCTCTGATGATTTTGACCTGTTAACCTGTGTTATTGTTAAGATAGCAGTGCCACACATTTGTTTTCCTCACTTGTTTTGAAGGAAAGTGAAAAAATATGGACATACAGTTCAGGATTGTTTTCAACTCAAAAGGATACAGGGATTTGGTTAATGTATGACATAAATCTGTCATTATATTTCAGCAGGTACGAGGATAAAGTAAATGGTAAAGTCGGACTTGGAATTGGGAAGAAACATTGTTGATATAGCTTACTGTAGTTAAGTCACTGTAGAGCATTAGAATTCCCATGCTTTGCTTGCAGAGAAACCAACAGAATCCTTTGCACCTCATAAAGTTGTGTGTCCTTAGCTAACACTTGCTAGCATGATAGACTAGTATAAAAAATAAAGTAACTTGTTGATTTATGTTGTAAAAATGTAAATATCTTCCATTTGCTCAAAGTCTGTTGTTCATCTTTTTCAGTCTAAATTTGTTTTTGTATTCTGTCTGTCTTTTTTATTTATTAATTTATTTTTTAAGGTGGGAGCTGCTCTAAGACCTGCGTTTAGTGTGGATGCCCCTCCTGATGTCACTGCTAAAGCCTGTCAGGTATGGCGCTTATGATTACGTTTGAAATTTCTTTAGGACTAAATGACACACTGAACTAGCAGCACAATTTAAGTTAACAAATAGCTTTAGACATTCAGTCATTTAAGGTGTGTTGACTCTGAGTTAGTCTCCTTCAGTACCCTGATGACTGTTTTTTACGTTTTAATTCAGTTGGGGTCTACTTGATCTACTTTTTCAGCTGAGCTTTAGCTGTTCATCAAAGTGTTTTAAGGAGCTCTTTCATAAGCCTTCCATTAGACTTGTGTTTTGTTGTTGTGCAGGTTTGCAGTGCATGGATTGCCAGCGGGGTCGTCAGTGATCTTCGAGATCTGAGGAAGGTGCACCAGCTCTTGGTGTCCTCACTGCTCAAGGTTCAGACAGGAAGAGATGTGCCCAGTCCCTTCTACAATGAGAGCACTTTCACCATGGAGACACTGGCTGTGCTCAAAGCCTGGGCGGAGGTGAGGAGAACGGGCTTCCATCCATGAAGCTAAACACAGCGATCCTGGATGCTCCATTCTTTGACCCATTTTAACCTTGTACAAACCATTTGAACCTTGGCGCTCTCTTAATCACCAGATAGGCACAGCATCAATGAAGGTCTCAAAAGCTTTAGCCTGCTTTCTTCTTTGTTTGCCCTGTATTTCCATATTTAGTTGGCTGCGGAAATGGCTCCCAGAAGATTTGCCATGTTTTTCCAGGCTAAAATGCTCTTTAGTTGCACTGTTTGTCATGGTTTTGTATTTATTCTGCTGGTAATTAATACTAGGGAGACAAATCGTTTTGGAATCATGTTTGTATTTGCTGATAATTGTTTTAAAAACATGTTTTACCACCAGACAGAAGCTAAGATTTGACAATGTTTAACAGATGTTTGATGACTCATTTATTGTATATTTATCTTTGTATATGCAGATTTGTAATGTTTGTGTGTGTGTGCGCATCAACAGATATTTTCATTCATTGTTCAGACCCTCTGCTAAATCTGGAAGACATGATAACGTTTTTTTTTTTTACCTGCATGTGATATCACAGGTATATATTGTGGCGGTGCAGAGCCAAAGGCTCAAGGAGAGTCTCACTGGGCAGCACCAGGAGCAGCAACAAGAACAGTGGGAAGAACACGGAACTGCAGAGATGTCAGGAGCTGACCTGCTAAATTTGGTGCAGGGTGAACTTGCCACGCTGAGTCGTCTTTGGTTGGCTGCCCTACAGGACCATGCGTTGCTCACTCTGCCGTCAACTTATGCTAGCCAGCTCCCCATCACAGGTTACCATTAAGAGTTGAGGGTTCTGTGGGTTAAAGTGAGAAGACAGCTGTTAAAACCGGGAGACTTTAACAAATCATTTTTAGATTGTTCAGTTTTACAGTATTTTCTTTATTGAGTTAAGGGGTATGACACACTCTCTCCATGCTTCAGGTGGTTCATTCTATACTGCAGACACTGTGGAACAGGCCCGTGAACATTACTATTTTGCTTGGGCTCCTATCCTCCATGCCACTGCCCTCTGGCTCAGCAACACTGGGTTTATTATGGTGGATGAGGGACCTGCGAACCTCTCTCGGCCGGTCACCCCCACTACTATGGGCCAGTCCACTACTCTAGCCAGCTTCCGATCTCCAGAGGATGTCAACACTGAGCGTCTCCATCTTATCCTGGGTGAGGAGATTATCCTGTTGATGTTCTTGGTTTCTTGGTGTTTTTTCAGTTAATCAAAACTGGAATTTACCCAGACAGCACAACAGCCTAATATTCCTTAGTAGGATATGTTTTACCAAAGAGTATTTGTTGCTTCCAAGTGCTCAAACTATTTGTTAAAAACATATTCCCTTTTTATAGGCCTGAGTCAGAATCTCTTTGGGTGAATAGAAAGATTAGTGTTTAATGACTGATCCTTGGCTTGCCCTTTGTAGGTATCAGTGTGGAGTTTCTGTGTTCTCCCCACTCTGAAAACCAAATGGAGAATATCACCTCATGTCTTCATGCCTTACAAGCCTTACTTGATGTGCCTTGGCCTCGTTCAAAAGTGGGCAATGACCAGGTACCTTACTTCACTACAGTGCCCTACTCCATGGTTGCTTCTCAGGAAATAGAGGGTTTACCTTTTGTAGTAGGTTACGATGTACATTTAAAGCATTAAATTTCTCTGATCTTCAGTCTGTGTATTTGGTCTAGAATTTATTGAAGATCTTTCCGGCTCTTTGTTCATTCTGTCTGAAGGAGCTGAGTGTTGAGCTTCTCAGCATTCTTCACAGGCTGATCGTGACACGCGAGTCCCCTGAAATCCACCTGGCTGTTCTGAAGTTGGTGCGGCAGGTGGTGTGTGCGGCTCAGGAGCATATCCGAGAAAAACGCCACAGCGCAGAGGGTGAGACTAGAACACATGAACAGGCACTGAGGAATATTAATACAGTACGGGGTTGTCCATGGAGGGTTTGGCCATTTACTTTATAGATGTTTCTTTTATATACAAAGGTCACAACCAGAGTCAGACACATGTAAACATGCAGTTTAGCATATTTTGTCTTGTCTTCAAAAAATAGTTTTGTTTCTATTTTTCCTGTTTATTTTCTTGTTTAATGTTCAGTTCTGGTTTTATTATTTTCCACACTAAAATATGGTCTTCAATAGTTAGGTATGGTTATGAGTAGTGAAGTAAGAAACTGATATTCTATACATGTAGACTTGTTTTCTAACAGGTTTGTATTTGGATAACAGTTTACTGTACAAATGTCACTCTACTATACACTGGTATACTGAAACAGGCAGAATTTTTTTTACTTCTACTCCTTAGAAATATCTTAAATGTGGTTGCTTAAACTCTTTGCTCTGCCTGTTATCTTCAGTGGATGATGGTGCAGCTGAGAAGGAGACTGTGCCGGAGTTTGGAGAGGGCCGAGACACAGGTGGCTTGGTTCCTGGCAGATCTCTTGTATTTGGAGCTCTAGAACTTTGTCTGTGTATTCTAATCCGGAAGCTACCACAGCTCAGTCCGCAGCTGGCTGGCAGTCCAGCTGGAGAGAGAAGCTTGCCTTGGTCCCTCAGTGACAGTGACTGCAGGCTCGTCACTTCAGCTTTGGGGATTCTCTCAGAGCTGCCTTTCATCTGCACACCAGAGGGTAAGAGAGTCGGCCAGAAGCAGCATTTTAGAAAGAACTAGTCCGCTAGATCCAGAAAGAACCCACTGTCACGCACAGGTTGAAATATTTCCTGCCTTGAATCTTTGTAGGTTGAATGAAGTTGAATGAAAACTTTCAAAGTTAGTGCTAGAACATCCAGGAATCGTAACAGCCAAGTGATGGTGTAACCAATACAACATGAGTGAATAATTTGCTTGAATGTCTCATGTTGCATCAACATACTCAGATCAGTTCAAGAACCTTTGTGAGCAAAACAGCAACATCTTGCAAATAACCAGAAGAGATAAACAGATCAACGAATTTGTTGTATAAAATATTTGTGCTTGAAATGTCACTTGTTATATATATTGTTCTGTTCTCAAAGACTATTACTTAGCTTCAGTTTCTGTGCGGTATGCATGCGGTAAGGAGAATCTCTGGTGTTTCATCAGGCAGCGTGTCCGTGTTGCCGACGGTGCTATATCTACTGCTGGGAGTGCTGAAGGAGCTGGTGAAGGGGTTTGGTTCTGCTGGCAGAGCAGTGCTGGTGTCTGGAACCCTACAGGCTATGCGCAATGTCCTGTCCTCTCCCATGAGCAGAGCTGAGAAGAGCCGCGCTGCCTGGGTTGTGTTGCTGCGCTCTGCACTCTGTACTCTCCTTGAATGCTGGGATATAGGTAATACACATACATTCATGCTCTTCATGCCATAAATGAAATACATGTGTGAGTACAGTAACCCTCCACTTTTACACGGATCAGGAGTCGCAGAATCTATCTCATGTGAATTTATCTGAGAACAGATCTGATAGTTATTCGCAGAAATCTACGGCGATATGGCAAATCTACAGCGATACAGCAATATTCTCTGCAGGGCTTTTTTTGTGGCAACATGTTTTTTTTTTTTAGCACTTTAGTTATAAATTATTAAAAATATATAATGTACAAATAACACACTGGGCTGCTGCCCTCCTGTTTTCGTTTAATTCTTCTAAAAGCCCTGTGCTGCCCAAACGCCCTGTGCCTTGTTTTGTCCTTCTTAAAACCCTGTAATTTTATTACTGTAAATTAAATTTAAAGAGGCTGTTGAGTTCAGTGCTTTAACTGATGGGTCACTACAATACAACTCGCCGCCGGATGAACAGTAAATTATTAAACTGTAAAAGATTGGTGATTACTCGTACATTTTACTGTTCTTTTATTACTGAAAAATACATTATCACGGTCTTAACCCTGCTTATACAAAAGAAAACAGCGCATACCACAGAAAACGCCCGTGCATGAATTACAGTGCAGTCTGTACAACCGTAACATCTGTCTTTATATTCTAGCACTGCATGAGTTCAGTGTAAACTGTACAGTAGGGATACAATCTTGGGATTCAAATCCACGACTTTCTGAACGCAGGGTGAAAGCACTAACTGCTAGGCTATCATCTGCCATATTAGCAATCATGTTAGTTTCATAACATTCTCATGGACAACACTACTAAACATTGCACAAACTATAGAGCCACAGCAAAAACCTAACATTCGCCTGAGTAAAACTACTTCTATAATATGTAATTGGGAAATTAGTGGATCCACAACCTGTTTTCATCAGACAGGTGTGCCATGCCGTATTTCTCTCAGACTCACGATAAGGAAGGTGAAAAGAAAAGACAGCAGCCACTCAGGCAGTTGGAGGAGGACCTGAAAATAACAATTGTTTCACAGAGAACAATATGCAGTAAAATCGGATCGGAACAAAACAGGATTGGAAGACTATTTTTTTTTCTGAATCAGACATTAGACCATTATCTGTTGTTTATATTTCATAGATAAGACAGAGCCAGTTGTGGATGAGGTCACCTTGTTGACAGCTCTTACCATCTTCCTGCTGTCTGCCAGTGCTGAGGTCACTACTGTGGAGCCTTTGCTATCATGCTGCATCAGCAAATTCCAAGCCAGCCTGGAGTCCAAGGACCTCTTGGTAAGCAGGACATCATTGCTGATGAACAGATTAAATCAGTAGATTTAGACATCTTTATCTGCAAATATCAACATTAGAACCAGCTGCCTAATAGTGTGTAGGTTCCTCTGCTGACATTAAAAACAGCTCTGACTCATCAAGGCATGGACTCCGCAAGACATCTGAAGGTGTGCTTTTTTTTTTTTTAATCTGGCAGCAAGACCGAGGGTGTGTCCGAAACCGCGCACTACGCTCAGTGCACTGAGACGTAGTGCGTAGTGCGCACTGCGCACTGCCTTGT
>JBBPDB010000001.1:34544605-34560281 GCA_037974465.1 Brachypetersius altus
GAAAAAAATGAATTTAATCCATTTTGGAATAAGGCTGTAACATAAAATGTGGAAATAGTGATGCGCTGTGAATAATTTCCAGATGCACTGTATATGTTTCTAGTTCAAAAACTCACAGTTTTAGATGATTGTTTTGGAAAACTGAGAAGGACCCATTTATGGATTCTCTGACCGCACCAGCGACTGTGCTAATAAACATACAGCAAATAATGAAGGTTTGGAAGAGAAAGTGAGTTGGGTAATACGGCAGTATTCGGCAAAAGTGGGGGATTACGTTACCAGATGATTAAACATGCAACTATTTTGCTTGATTGAAATGATTAAAGAAAATCAACAAGCTATTTATGCCATAAAAAATTACATCTGGCTAAATGTTTGGCAGCTCTTCAGCACTCTGCTGGAGCTGCAGTCATACATAGAGAATCATATATGCAAGTTCATCGGCGCAAAATATATGCTTTTGTTACTTTTTTTAGTGGAATCATTTTCCCCACCAAGAAATATTGCCATTTATATGAAGAATAGCTCATACAGTATGATGGTCCAACAGTTGTAATGGCATGTCTGGCCCATTTTTGTGGGATGTAATTAGAAATGCACAAAATCTGAGGGTGGCAAGAATGGTGAATGTTAATATAATAAACTGTTAAAAGTAATGGATAAAATACTATTAAATCGTTTGTCGCGGCGGTGAAGAATCATCAAACAGACAAAGTGTTCTTCGCTAAAAGTAACAAGCTTTTATTTCATTTGCAAATGGAGGAGAGAATTCGCAACCCAGAGCAGTTCTGAGTTCCGAGGTCCCTCTCTGAAGAATATACAGTTGTGTTCCCCTCTTTATACCAGTCTCCCACTTCTTATCAGATTTACTGCAGAAAGTTCTTGCCGGACCTCCGAGTGGAGCCAGGCACAATAAGCCTTGAGAGGCGCCTTGCTATCCTCCCCACATACAGCGAGCGGGGGCACTTCTTCGCGTGAATCAAAACAAGATAGCTGACCTCGAACTTTGCTCCAGTCTTACTAACATAAGTCTCCTGCAACGTACTGCTGATAAGAAGTGACAGACCATCTAAGAAAAACACATACCTTTTAACATACCATAGAGTAATTGAATCATCTAAATCATTAGCTTTTCAGCTACGTTTACTGAATATACTGATTCCCTACTAAAAGTATATGTAATACATGTAAATCAAAGAGAATACATGCAAATTTCCCCAACAACACACACACACTTTTATGTTTCTCTCTTTATGAATTTAATGTGCACAATTATAATTTTGGTAAACTCAATGCAGACAAAATTCTGCGCACCCCCTGTGATCTCTAGCGCCCCCCTAAAGGGGGCCCGGACCCCAGTTTGGGAACCACTGCTCTATACCGAGTTATTGCACATAATAAAGATAAGTAGTGGATAAGTCAGTGTATGGTGTATTTGGGTATGCATGCAAGTATGATTGTCTCGCCATACAAATCTGATTTTGCCTAGTATTGTTAAACACAAATCTAAAAATCCAATTTAAAAAAAAGCTAGCTAATAGAAATGCTAATAGAAGATTCACCACATTCCAATTAGCTCGACCTAAGCTTTTACAAATGGCTGTGTAACTCTTTTGTAGACTGATACATTCAAATATCTTTCTATCTTATCCCTTCCATACTTCCCTTTGATCAGGGCATTGTGTGAGATGCAGCATGTTGTGAAGCAATTTCCTGCGGGATCTATAAAGTTTTCTGATTCTGATTCTATTCAAGGCATATTTTGATTCAACAGGCTTGGCAAAAACTCAAGTGCGTCTAATATATTTTATCCAGTTGTCATGAATTTGATTAAATTGTTAAATGAGTGATGACAGGGACAATGACTTTTTCACAACACAAGTGTTTACTCAGGTTGGCTAATGAATTCTGTTGAAACATGTGTTACAAAAATGCAGAAATGGAGAAAAACAGGATGGAGCAAAAGCTTTTCACAGCTCTATATGCACATGCATCTAGTTCTACAAAAAGTCATCATCACTCTGTTCTTTGCAGGATTTCATCAACGTGTCTTTCCTAGAGGCTGGTTCTAACACCAAGACTCTAGGGGTGCGCCCAAACACCACAGCTCAGGACCTGTCAATGCAGTGTGCTGAGAAATTTGAGGTTCTAGATCCAGACTCCTACTGTTTGAGCGTGTTAGTGGATGGCCACTACCAACATCTTACCCCTGAGGAGTTCCCACTGAATATCAAATCCATCCTGCACCACAGTGAGCCACGCAAGGAATACTACTTTGTGTACCGCCATGGACGCTGG
Organism: Brachypetersius altus; assembly: GCA_037974465.1. NCBI lineage: Eukaryota > Metazoa > Chordata > Actinopteri > Characiformes > Alestidae > Brachypetersius > Brachypetersius altus. The sequence goes on from JBBPDB010000001.1 coordinate 34,546,904, forward strand.
CCAGCAAAGGAGCAGGACAGCCAGACACTGTCCGCCCCTGAACACCCAGCTCAGACGGACAGTTTGATCTGAGACATTTACGAAAGGAAATAGGAGGGAAAAAGTAATAGTAGTTTATACAAACAACATTGAGCTGCTGGAAAAAAAAACAACATTAGGATGTCAGTGAGGACAAATGACCGATGGAACGACTTTACTCTTTATTCTCTGTTTGTATTCGAAGGCTACAAATCAACCCTTATTTTGACTTCATGAAGAAAACCCTGCTTTGAAAAATACTTCCTCTATAGACAACCACTTCTGCTTGTCAGCTGCTTCATTACAAAACTTAATATTTGCATTTAACACTGGTTTGTCTAGTAAAGTTAAATATGTATACTGAAACCCCCAAATCCATTGTGGTGCTGTTTTTTTAAAACGTTTTATACTAAATGCAATACATTTTTCTAGATTATGCTATTTGTTAGATATAGTACAGACAGCAGTAGCTCATCATTGATCCTCTTAAGACGAAGACTAGGTCTACTATGTTGAAAATCCCTCTGCCTTTATCTATTCTGTTATCTTAATCACAGATTACATTTAATTAAGTTAGTGTGACTCAAATAGCACAAGTAACATGTTCCTTTATGACAAAAGAAGAAGTATCTATCAATGTGCACAGCTTAAATGCAACCAAAATGACTTTATTGTTTGGCTGTATGTAGTTATCCAAGTCTGCAAGTCTTCACCTTTTTAATTTTATATGTACTTCATGTGTGGTTTTATGGTTTAACTACTAAAGTAATAGTCAAATCCATTTACGCTTCCTTTTTTTTGCACTTCTAGAGAAAGACATGATTGAAGTGACATGAATATGCAGGAAATCATAACCGAAAACATTTTTATCTCCACTATGTTTTACAGCCACAATGTTCAAATCACTTCTTGGAAGACAAGAAATAATATTAGACCAATGTTATCAGAGAATGTGGCTATATTTTTTATTTTTTTTTTTTTACATCTACTGTAGGGCCACTGGCTGCACTCTGCTCCGAGTCATGCACTCTGATGCATTAGTAATTTGGTAATGAGTGCTTTGCATAAAGGCATGACATAACTCACTATAATCATGTTTTAAAATCCTGAATATTCCTTCACTCTGCACACGGGTGCAAAATCCAAATTATCTTGCATCTTTGTGATGTAGGCCATTTTTAGTATGCACTATTATACCTGTTTGTGTTGGACTTGTGTGAAATATCATAAGTCGTGACCCAAGTGTGCATCTACTCAAGTATAGATGACACAAGTACAGGCAAGATATGAATATGAAAAGTGGAAGAGAGAGTGTAAAGATGCAACTAACTCACAGCCATGTGTGAGATAACAATCACAATTCTGAGGGATCACAAGCAAGATAAGGGCTCAAGCAAAAATCCTCTGTGCAGCCATGGCCTCATTTGTCTCTTATTCCTTTTTCTTCCCTTTCTTGCCTTTGTTCTATCCTTCTGCTTCATCTGTGGCCTTGCCAGACCATGTCACTTCCTCACTCCATAATGAATGTTAGGATCCTCTTGTCGTATGCTGGTGCACTCCACCACTGCCCATTATTTTAAATGAGGACCAAATTAAGATCGTCTGTCTTAACGAGGCATCCCTGGGCTGTGTGCAAGCAAACACTATGACCTTAAGGGGATGGATGCTGCCTTTAACAAGAGAAACAATGAGTTTGTCATTGTCTTCTCTCTCTCTTCAGCTTCTTAAACTGTCATTTAAAGCAGCAGCCATAGCTGGAGCAGCATTTGGTGGCATTAAGAGACATGGAGTTAAAGAGGTCCTGCTATGTTCCTTAAACTGATCACAATGTACAGAATCTGTAACATATGGTTGACTACTATTTATAAAGATAACCTGACCCACTGAGGAATTGTTCAATTTGCTAAAGACGCGACAGATTCTGGAGTATTCCTTTAAACAGCTTTTTGTTAATGAACATTGACTAGTTTGTGTCTTTTCTCAAACGTTTAACATTATGTGACTAACAAAAACATGTTCTTTCATATCTTAGTTTATTTTAAGCACTTGAGTCATTGTTGACGTCTCACCAAGAAGTGGTGAACATGGCCATAGCTGTGCCGTTATGGTTGTGTTGACACAATCGGTGGTGGGCGATTTGCTGCACCTGACAGCAGCCTTAAAAGACCTATCAAATTTAACGAGAACGATATTGTACATGGCCTAGAACTTGTGCGTAGGCTGCCAGAAGACATTAAAGAAATGGAAATTGGAATCTCGATCCTTGTTACCTGCCTAAAACGACATCATACATGACCCTACAGGTTATGGCCCTTCAGCGATCTCTGGAAGGTTAGAAGTCAACAGAGGTCAATAGGCATCAGTTCCACATAGCAACAAGAAAAAGAAGCGTCGTGTTTTGATCATCTGACGTCGTGGGCGCTCGTATCTTCCACTCATACTTTTTTTTTCAGGCATCATTAAACTCTATGACGTCAAAACAGATTCCATCTATCCTCTGTTTTCTCTCTATTTTAAGACTCCAGCCGAACAGGACACCTTGAGGTGTGTGATACGTGGCCTTTCATCGTTTCTCCATCTCCCTACACGTTCTGACAGACCGAGGCTCTATATAAGCCCTTGTAACCATAAGGCATATTCATTCTAGCACTTGCGGCAAAAGAGTGCTACAGATCAACTTGCAATCACACCTCAGGTTGAACTGAAATCGTTTGCACCAGTGCAACAACCAGCAGTCGCACAGGTGATCACTGAACTCAGATCCAGACAACAGTGGGACAAAACAGCAACTGGAGGGGCATCTGTACCGCCAACAAATTGCATGGAAAAACTTCTAATTTGGACTCAACAGACCAAAGCTTTGGGTTCTTCTTCAACACCAAACTCTGGAGGCAGTGTGCTGCAGCAAAGCAGCAAAAATTACCAAAGATCCACAATCCTACAAAGGTGAGAGTATCATCTATTTACCAGTTGTATACAAAAGTCTGAACAGCCCTGGCCAAAGTACATGTTTTGTTGATTTTATATGAAGATAAGCAAACGTTCTCCATAGAGAACGAAATTGGCCAATGGGAATACAGCATTTTTGCAGAAATTGCACATGCTACATGTTTTGCTTTCTTCATTGATTGATTAAACACAAACAGTTATTGTGCATTTAAATATGCAGACAGGTGATCTCTATATGTACTTATTTTCACTTTGAAAATACAGCACATATAACCAGATTTGCAAGACCAGCGGTACCCAAACTTTGCATAAAATTGAGTACAACACATAAAATACAACACTGCTTTGGCGAGAAACATTTGAAACCTATAACAGACTGAACTAAAAATGTTATGAATCGATTTGCTTTTAATTGTGAATGTGTCGATTTTTTAAATGTTTATATCTCTGGCCACTGTTGTAGCCTTGAGTGACTGTTGTGGCATTTCACTTTTTTCCTTATTCTACAGTCGTTACTCTGCAGCAGGCATTGATGTCTGGCATGAAAAAAGTTTGGAGATATTACAGGAAAAGTGAAAATCTATTAAACGATTTGAGGTCCCTTGAATCAACACTTTAAACATAAACACAATCCAATCCAAGACAAATCTTAAGTGTGTCCTCCTCAAAATTACTTTTTTACATAGAATCTTGTTGTGGAGTACTAAACAAAACTGTTCAGTCAAGAACAGATTATGACTAATTACATTCTATCACATGATAAATCAGTAATACACTTTATTATTTATGTAACTACAGTGATTTCTTGTACTTTTGATATAAAAGTGCAGTTATATTATGATACACTTATTTTAATTGCAACTGAAATTTATGTTTTAAAACCTGACATGACTGAATGAATCTCTGCTGTGACTGAATTAGTTGATTTTTATATTACATCTACCTGTTTCTGGCTCTGAAACAAGAACTATGGATTACCTTTTGTACGCATTTGCTGCAGATGGTGACTTTCAAGTTCCTTCCTCGTACTGCACTGTCGCTCATTGTCCTAATGAGTATAATCCTGGTGACTTCTCCCTTCCCACAACCCCACTATCAACCCCTGCCAAGGTAAGGTCACCTTGATGCCTTCAGAACACATTTCGGTAAAACCAGAAACAGACAAAAATAAAAGCATACACTCTTTTACCTCGGCTACAGAAACTCCCCTCCAGTCATTCAAGATGATTTCAAACAGGACCAATGGGAGGTCCTTTATCCTTCTATCTCTCTTCGTGACTGGAGCATCCAGATGTTATCTGCCCCAGACTTTGGTGAAATCAAGCCCAGGACAAAGCAGCTGGGGGTGGATCAGTGGAGTCCACTGAGCCAGTCACAGGTGGAAGAGGACCTGGTGAAGGGATGGCCAACGGACTGGCAGGAGAGACTGGGGAACCAGGAAAAGAGAAATATTGTGGTGGCTGACGATGCAGCATTCAGGGAGAAGAGTAAGCTTCTTACAGCAATGGAGAGACAGAAATGGCTGAATTCCTACATGCAGAAATTGCTGGTGGTTAACTCAAAGTGAATTCATTGTGTGTTCAAGGATGTACATGTATTAATAAAGCTATATGTTAATTGTGTGTCAGTGCAGAAAGTAATTTCTGTAACAGACAATGAAATACCAATATAAAGCAACTATATATTTTACGATAAGACGTTTATAAAGTCTAAGTTACGTTTATCATTCATTGAAATGTGGAGAAGACTTTGTGACAAAGTAGTTATTCTCTTTGGCTTCATTTCCACAGACTTTGGTAGAAAAAAATGCAGCCATTTCAACACAGCACAGATGTTAAGTCCTGTCCAAGATTCTTTAGAGGTGTCCAAGTTGTAGCATCAGAATTACAAATATACAAACTGTACTCTAAAAGTATATCATTTCTAAAAATATTTCAGTGCAAGAAGCTACGCACTTCCGATGTTTCATTTGTGTCCATTTCTATTGTTGTTCCCCTCTGGTGGCGTGGTATCTATTACACAAGCAAACAAACAAACAAAATAAAAGTCTAGTACTTAGTGGAGTAAATATCAAGAATGTGGCACATGTCTAGTGGAAGATAGCTTGAGTAATAGTGAGGATGTGGAATGGGTGTGGAAATTAAACATGCATTATGACAGCCTACATTACCTCTCAGCTAAAGCCTATGGCTGCTGCATGGTGGCTTCCCATAAAACTCCCTTCCCCTGGACAGCGGTCTATTGGGGTAATTTACACAATTGTGTCTGTGTGTGTGTGTGTCTGCTGGTTTGACTGAGGAAATATGAGAGCTGCCCATATTTGCTGGATACATTTCACATTCATAAATCATGTGGTCTCAAAACAAAAAACCAGATGTTATTATGCATTTAATAGCAACTTTTAAAATGTCATAGCAGAAGAGTAACATAAATAATTATAAAAGTAAACATGGGATAATAATAATAGGAAGAATAAGAATAATAAAGTAATATTTTAAATGTATTAAATGCTTACAGATAGTCTTCAGATAGCCTTACATTCCGCTCTCTGTTGCACACTCGTACCAGTCATCACATATTTACACTGTAACATCCCAGTGTACATTTACTACTGTGTTTGCAGTTACTGCATTGTGTTCAGCTAAACTCGCTGTATTGTATTATTTCCTGCTAGACCTGTAGGAAGGCATTCAGTACTTCGATTTTACTGTAGTTGTAGACAAAACCATTTTGAATATCCCTTGAATGAAGATGAGGCACCCTCTTTCAGAAGGGTAAATAAATAAGTCTGTAATTTCGTGTTTAACAGAAAAGCACATAAACCCCATCACTTTAGATGCCATTTTGACAATTTTCTGGTCCTTTTGAATGCATACTACATGGGTGGATGATGTTCAGAAATTTCATTTTATATCTTTAAAAATGACCTACAACCATTGTGGCTTCCACAGACCTTGTGTAAAAAAGTGAAGGTCATGTTATCATTGCGATGTGTCCTATAAAGAACCGTTTGTTCTACAAAGACAGGATTGATGACGCAAAAAATGTTTACCATGTTTAAATACCCAGATCCCCACAAATCCCTCTGGAATGTTTGCTGACATGCATCTTCATGACTGACTGTTTAGTTATAGCTGCTTCACTTAACAGTCTTTGATCTGTTTGTTTCTTTCACCTTCTCACCTGCCACTGTGTCCCAAATCAGTGCTGCAGGATTCATCTCATACGTAAAGGACAGATTCCCCCACATATCTCTACATTTCACATCAGTTTAGCTGTTTTTTTTGCCACTGAGCATTATTGGCAGGATTCTAAATGTACAGCAGATACTTATAAAAGGAATCTTAGTTCAAGCTAGTCTCGTCCAGCTAGGATGGATATTCCTTAGCCTGACCTGAACTGCGATAGCCAGTGAACGTTTTTTTCTTTCCCCCAAAGGCAAATTCGTTTCCAGTCTGAAGTATTTAGCTCATTCCAGCTTTGGTCACGTGTCAATGACATCACGAGGTGGTGATGGCTCTTCTGGCAGGCTTGTAGTCGCATTAGGCAGAGTTTGGTTATGTGGAACTGAGTTCTGCTGTATCTCCATAGCAATGCCTGTAGGATCTTGTGGTGGGAACTCTTTAACCTGTCTGCGGTACTCGAGAAACGTGCAGACTTTGGTGGCTATAGCCACTATGTTCTTGCCAATAAAGATGGTCGAGACTCGACTGTCTTGGAACAGCACCATGTTGACCCCACGAATAAGAATGGTGACAATGTTAATAGTGACGAGGCTGAGCACAGGGTACAGCATCATCTTTTGTGGGGACACATGCTCACCCTGCACACTGATCTCACTTAGAGACACACACGGTAGAATCAGCAGCAGGATGTAACAATAGAAAAACATAAGCCCTTCAGCCCAGATGGGCAGCCCAGTTCGCTGTGGCTCCCACAAGTTGGCCTGAATGTCCAGTACATCCAGGAGGTCCAGTGCCACCCAGAATAGTCGACCTCGCATGTCTTCCTTCTTCCGAAAGGTTCTCACATACTCCATGCTGTCCAGGGCAACCAGAACAAGATACAATCCTGGAACACAAACTGAAAGCAACAGAGTCAAGGTTTTCCGAGCAACCGTCTCCAGACTATTTCGGTCAGCCTTATAGTTCTGGAACACGAAATACAGCTTGATTTCCAAAACGAAGATGTAAAGGAACCAGAGGATCATGGCATAGCCACGCTTTGCAGTCCTGACCTCAGCCCCTACCCACACAGCAACATAGCGCAAAACTATAAGGAAACAGATATCCCCCACTAGGACAATGATGCAAACCCCAATTTTACGCGGGCCCTGGTTTTGCTCCACCAAGTAGGTATCCATGAAAGCCATGCTGGTCATGATAACGATGGTGGTAAGACACACATGCCGCTTGTCAGGGGGCGGCAGAACCATGATGAGCGTCCCTCTGCTCTCTCCTCAAAATCCGTCAAGTCACGTAGATGACAATAACCCTTTATTCCTGATGAAGCCTAGAAGCAACTGAAGGATTATTTCATGTTCAGAAAAATATCAATGCTGGTGGGTGTGTGCATGTACACTGGTGGTTATGAAGAATGCAAATGCCTTGTTGATGCAATAAAAGCTTTTGCACACTTTCAGCGGAGTTCCATAGAGTCCGGTGTGTGCTGCCACAGTGTTTTTATGGCTTCATGCAGCCCTGAGCCTCCATGGCTGAGCCTTTCACATCAGTCAGCTCCTCTGAGGTACTAGAATATCTGTACACATGAATCTTCAACTGCGCTATCTGCCTGACCCACGTCTGGTAGACATAGACCCACTCGTCTGTGTCAGCTGACCCAGGTAAACGGCATGGCTGAGCCGGTGGGCCCCAGGGCTATTCTGGGACAGTTCGAATTGATGGTCAGCAGAGTACAATTTGCACTGTAGACTGAGCTTGTTTCAGTTCATCTGCTACTGATCCAAGCTGACAACCTTCAAGGGGTCCTGTATGTTCTTCTGCTTTGACCAGGTGCCACAGGTTCTCTTTTGGATTTGCTGGGTCAGAAGGCCTGTGAAAGAGAGAGGGTGAAATTAGTCAGATACACTGAACCCTGAGAATATGTATGGCCTGATGCCGTCAGGTGCACTTTCACCACTGAACAATAGGGGTCACTAGTGTAATGTGGTTTAATCAAGCACAGTGGAATACAGAACACATTTTCCTTCAAATTGTCTTTAACCTGTAAAGTTTGATGAATCTTTTGATGATATTATTCAAGTATTTTCTGAGAAGCAAACAATATGACTGTTGCAAGTGGCTACTATTTTGTGTTTGCCCTTATAGAACATCAAAGCTGTGTATAGTGAACTAGAAACAGTTCTGATATACAGCACTTTGGAACATGCTGAAAGACTCTGTTTACTTATATGTCTGACCTAATGATTGATTTTTATGTCAGGGAGTCATTGCCGGAAGACAGATGAATAAGCACATGGATAACTAACAGAATATAGACTTTAAAGGAAACAATCTCCTGCATTCTAAATGGAGACACATCTAGCAGTACTTTCCTCCTCTCTCTGTGTCTGTCTCTCAGTAATATAAGCCAAATAATTATAGACACACTCATACACTTCCCCCACTCCACTATACTCTGTAGAGAGGGCTGTCAAGGATAGACATTAAATCAAGGGTTTAATTAAAATGGCAAAACCCACAGGGACCAGTGTGTATCTGCACTGGAGTGGTACAAAGGGAGCTCATCATGTCCATCAATGCACACAAAGCACATATCCCCCACTGTATAAATGTAATGACAGAACTCCGTCTTTGTGTTTCATAAATATTCTTTCCAGCTTAATCAGAATATTAATAGAAGCAGTGCAACACACCTTGTGTCAACAAACTTGTAGATCCAAACTATTGGTTATACTGTGTTTTTGGCTGTAATAGAGCATTGCAAAAATCCTGTCTTTTAGAGTATGTCTGTTATCACTTAAAAACATTGATTGTTCCTGTACAAGCAGTCTAGGATATTGTTAAATGTGACTTAACCATCAGATTGCAGTTCACAGTGCTTTACAGACACTTGATAATGTTCAACAGCAATAAAATAAACTCAAGTTCAGTTTTCCTTTATTATTAGCTTGACTGAGTCAGCAATCCGTCACGTGGGCTGAGGGGAAAGACACAGCAGCCGGCAACATATTGTTTCTTGAGAGGATTCATTTATTAGATTCTTTCACAGATCATAGTCCAGGCTCACAAAACACAAACTCGAAGCTCAAGAAGGCGTAGTATCAGAAATACTCGAAGGACTTTCACTCCGAATCACTCCTACTGTTCCCACAAAACCCAGGACTCTCCGGAGGACCTTCACTCTGAAGAGACCCGTACTGTTCACACAAAGCACTCCAGGAGCCTCTCATTCCACTCTCGTTACGTGAGACCTGAATGGATAGTTCACTACTCGTGAGGCTGCGGCACGTGTCGTCACGCCTGTACAGAGTACAGAAGGAAAGGGATATAGAGTTGGGATGGGTATATATTTTGGGTTATATATTATACACCAGTCCACTTTAGAGCCACACGTTTAGCTGTTGCTTCCCGGCTTGTCCTGGTTCCCCTCCTTGTTTTCTGTCTGCTTGTAAATGACAGGTTAGCTTTTTCTTCCAGAGCTGAGCACACAGCACACAGCACACACCAGAGCTATACTGATCCTCTTTCACTGTTCTCAGCAAACAGCAGATCAATACAGTTTCAATCAGGGTTCACGATAACCACCAGAGTAATACAGTTTCACAAGTTCTTGGATAACTTTACCACCAGCTCCTTGCTCATGCAACTGGGTAACCAAGCACTGAATTGCTGGCTCAGCCAGGTTTTAAACACAAACACACAGCCAATCACACGTCGAGGACAATCACTGACTACTCAGATAGTTACTAAAGACAGGTGGACATGTCATTAGGTACCTAGCAACTACAGCTCCTCTACACCTTGGTTACATCAGCACCTAACGACCACACACTCTCCAAACACACACTCACACAAACTTAAACTTTTTAACTGATGAGACTGAAGCTCACCAGACGTCACACAATCACTCTTTTTCTTCTTATATTAAAGTGAAAGTGAAAGTGAAAGTGAAAAGTGAAAGTGAGAAAGTGAAAAGTGAACACTAATAATATTAATAATATTAATAGTATTAATATTATTAGTGTGGTTGCAGTATTGTTGTTTTTTTGTTTATTATTAGTCATTTTAAAGTAGTTCGGAATGGTTCCGAAGTCAAAATGTCTATTACAATCGCTTCTATACAACTGATCGGTTAATTGGGCCGAGTACTGATCATTTAAAAAATGTTCAAGAGACCTCTGTAACATATAGGGAGAGAGACAAAATGGTTAAGTAACCTTTAAAAGTCCCAGAGCTGGCTGGACTGAGGAGAAACACACACTGTCAGGAGAGCTGAACGCATGCTGGTTGGAGGAAAGGTGCTAGACAGTTCCATTAACCAATTTGAGACCATAACTCTTCTGGGGGTAGAACTTAAACAGCAAGTTTTGTGCTGAACAAAGATTGTTTTCTCATTTTTGTCTTTGAGCTCGTAGCCCCCCGCGCCTCCCTCCTCTTGTATCCTCCGTTTTCCTCTGTCTGTGTGAAAAATTTATATTTTTAACCTTTAATCCAACACCCCTGTCACGGCTGCGGGGGAGACCCTGCTGCCGTGCTTTTTCCCATTTCAGACCACAGGCAGACAGGCAGGCATCCATTGCAGTGCTTGGCTCTTTATTTCAAAACTGTGCATAAGCAGAAACAGAACAGGGTAGTAAGGGTGATGGACTGACACAGACTGGTGAGTAAACAGAACCTAAATAACCACAGAAATCAGGGAAACAAACGCAACACAGGTGGGACCAGAAAACAGGCAGGGAAAACAGAACGGGAAATCAAAATAAAAGACACCGAAAACCAGCACAAAAGCAGTGGTCTCTAGCGGCCACTGACCCAACCGTTACACTGGGTCAAGCTAACAAAGTTAGAAAATGACAGTCCAGTCAATCAATCATGGTTTGATTTCCAATAGGTAAGACTGATCTCTTGAATAAAAATCACTCTAGGCTTTCTGAAATATTTCACTCACTGGTAATTTGAGTGACAGCTGATCAAATGGGGCTCTGACTGTAGCAGACTGTAAACAATGACAGTGGCACCTACCAGCACCTGGAGGCCGACAAGCTGAGGTCAATGGCACACGTGGTGCTGGGCACTTTGTCACCAGTGGCATGGGGGTTCTGATTCGCATGCTCAACCACCTCAACCTCATGGTGGTCGGCAGGCTGCCCTTTGCTGGGTCATTCAAGGCCATCTGTCCAGAAGTGGTGGGGACAAAATGGGCTATAACAAAACGTGGTGTCTCCAGTATTAATAAGATAAAATAAGATTTACGTTTACGGCATTTAGCAGACGTTTCAGAGCGACGTACATCAGTACTCAACTGTTCTTCAACCTGCATACTCTACCTGCATGCTATACTCAAATCATCATCTGCTTTAACCCAAGTTACTGGCAGCTAAGTTACACACCTTAAAAGATCCTGTCAAAGAACAGTCAAAGGTTAAGGCAAAATTAAGGAAGGCATGGAGTTAATAGTGTAAGTGCCAGAAAGTTTCCATCACTGGGGGGTCAAGACGGAGAAGAATCTTGATGCATGTCTACCTCTTCTTTTGAGTAACGGAGTTTCAAGACAAGCGATTCTTGAAGCTCTGAGATGACGAGAAGTGACGCTACTTGATCAGTGTCACAGTGTCTCATGGGACAGTTCCTCGCATAGCCACCAGATGTCGCCACTGGACAGTGTCATGTATATATCCCTGATTATCACCTGAGTCTGGTTTCACCTAATGTTCTCCCTTCACCTGGTCCTGCTTACTCCTTGTTAAGTCCTGTCTTCCCATTGGTTGTTTTCCCTGTTCACCTTTGTATATATAGCACCTCTTCCTTGTGTTTCCCATGGACTCATACTCACACCTTACCTCCTGTTACCCTGTTGTATTGGTATGTAGTGTAAATAAAGAGCTTATTATACTATCATGGATATCTGCATGGGTGCTGCCTTCCTAACATCACAGCCAAGGGAGAACCAGCGTGACAGTACTCCTGAGCCCACGCGGGAATATTCTTCACAGAATGATGTCTGTTTTTAAAGCAGTGCCTCCTGAGGGATCGAAGGTCACGGGCATCCGATGTTGGCCTTGCTGCTTACCTGCAGAGATTTTCCAGATTCTCTGAATCTTATGGTGATTATTATGGACCGGAGATGATGAAATCTTCTGCTAAATGCTACATGTAACGCAAATCCCTAGATTCCTTGCAGTTGTATGTTGAGAAACATTGTTCTTAAGCTGCTGGACTATTTGCCCACACAGTTGTTCACTAAGTGGTGAACCTCGCCCCATCCTTGCCTGTGAACGATTGAGTCCCAGCTTTTGTCCTAGCCCCTGTCCCAGCTTTTGTGGAACGTGTTGCAGGTATCAAATTCAAAATGAGTAAAGATTAGCAAAAAACAACAATACAGTTTATCAGATTAAATGTCTTGTCTTTGTAAAGTATTCAGTAGAAAGTAGATTGAAAAGTATTTGAAAATAATTGTATTCTGTTTTATTTACATTTTACTGAACGTCCGAACTTAATTGGAATTGGGGCTGTACCTGCAGAGCACCATGTCGAGCACGGAAGCAGTAGGAGACCCCTCCACACACCCAGTGTATGAGGAACACGTCTCTACACCTGCCTCACATAACAATGAGCCTCCGTCCGCTCCTCCGCTCTCAATGGCCGACCTTGGACCTGCGCTTCCCAGCGGTGGAACAGAGGAGCTCGTCTCAGTCGACCCGGCTGAGGAGCCTCAGGCGCAGCCAGAGGAAGGAGCTGGAGGGCAGGAGTGTGGAGAGACAGTGAGTTTGGAGCCAGACGCTCCTGAAGTGGAGGTGGAGGTACAGTGTAATTTCATCCTGTAATGTGTGGAAGTGGCAGTTTTTTGTTTAAAGCAGTACTTGGACCAAATTTGCACTCACTTCTTAACTCAGAGTGTATCAGTAAACTCTGATTCAGTAAATATAACCGGTCTCTGTGTGTGTGTCTCTGTGTGTGTGTGTCTCTGTGTGTGTGTGTGTGTGTGTCTCTGTGTGTGTGTCTCTGTGTGTGTGTCTCTGTGTGTGTGCCTCTGTGTGTGTGCCTCTGTGTATGTGCGCCTCTGTGTGTGTGCCTCTGTGTGTGTGCCTCTGTGTGTGTGCCTCTGTGTGTGTGCCTCTGTGTGTGTGTCTCTGTGTGTGTGTGCCTGTGTGTGTGTGTGTGTGTGTGTGTGTCTTTGTATTTACTTTTGTCTGTGTGTGTGTGTCTCTGTGTGTGTGTGTGTGCCTGTG
>JBBPDB010000001.1:34584318-34595408 GCA_037974465.1 Brachypetersius altus
TCACAATCAGCTTTTGCGGGATGATCGTATTGAAGGCGGAGCTAAAGTCTATGAATAACATCCTGACATAGGTGTCCCTTTTGTCCAGATGTGTCAGTGAAAGGAGGAGAGCAGAGGATATGGCGTCCTCAGTTGATCTGGTGGACCGGTATGCAAACTGAAATGGGTCTAGAGATGTGGGGAGATTTTTCTTTATGTGCACCATTACCAGCCGTTCAAAGCACTTCATGGTGATCGGTGTGAGTGCAACCGGTCGGAAGTCGTTCAGAGACATGACTGATGACTTTTTCGGCACTGGAACAATGATGGTGGACTTCCAGCACTCTGGCACAGACGACTGGCTCAGAGATGGCAGGAAAAAGAGGGTCCAAACCCAAAGTGGTTGATGAGTGTAGCTAACCATTTATGCATGCTTGCTTTAATGGTTTGTGCAGTTAAATGGTTCTATTGCTTGTTTGTGTGTGCATATGTGTATGTGTGTGCATCATGTACCCTGTAATTAACCACTAATTTACCACTAATTGATTAAACTAATTGAAATTTCTCCTGGACAGAACCTTGACATGTGAGAATCTGAAACGTTGCAGGCGTACGCTGCTTTAACAACCGTTTCTTTCTGTATTTACTGTTTCTACCTACTTCCCTCTTCACTGTCTCATCCCCAGTTCCCTGGACAGACCAATCATTGGCGGAATAAATTAAAATGAACCTAAAGCAGTGTTTTTTGTAGTATGAGAGTAACAACCAAAGGACTTTTGTCTTACTGGCTCAGGAACTATCGGAACTAATCATGGGGCAGGGACACGAAAAATGCGCAAATATGGAAAATGATTATAGTTTATATTTCCATCTCAGGGTTGTTTGGGAAGGGGTTGGATACTTGAACACGAGTGGAGCTCAATCTTCGCCAGTGGAGATGCTCACTACTCTGGCATTAGCATAAATGGATCATTGATTTCCACTTATGTTCACCTTCAATTCTGTCTTGTAGAATTGGCTGGAATGGGCTTAGCTGAAAGGCCAGTGTGAGGATATGTGTATTTGTGAGTGCGTGTGGATGGGAATGAGGCGACAGTAATGAAGAAGTGACCTTTCAGAAGGATCTTCCCTTCCCCCTACCCAGCATGACCCTCATCTCTCCCTGCTTTTCTCTTTTTTTGTGCATGCACACACGTGCATTGATGTCATCTGCTACATTTTCCGTGATAATTATCCTTTACGGCATTTATTGTCATTTATTTCATGATAGGATGTGGACGATACCGTAAGACCATGGGAATGAGTCCTTAGTGGTAGGCAATATGTATTTTATATTATAACAATTTGATGAAAAACATTTAACTAGTGTATACTAGCAATACAAAGCTGCCTATTATACAACCGTTTCTTTGATCTGATTGGTCGAATGCTCTACCTGTGCTTTTATGTAGTATCGACATGCTTTTGTTTTTTCATTCTACTGTGCACTGGTTGCTAAGAAATGTTTTATGCCACATTTCTGCCTTTAACTTACATTTCTACTTTTGTACATAAAAAAAAACCAAAACAAATATATTAAACAGCTTTTACGAGATAATAAATCAACTATGGCCCCTTTGGTTAAAGAAGAGTGTGACAACTTGAGATTGTGTGTTACTGCCACTGACACCGCAGCTGTAACGTACGACACTTGCCTTCAGCTCATGCTTGCCACAAACAGCTGTAATTTTGAAGTATTCTATTAGACAGATGTTCTCAGACTTTTGCAGTGTAAGACTTGGGGACACTAAGTGCAACTGCACTGGACGAGATATGGCACGGTAAACTTACAGATAGGTTAATTTGGCATTTTATGGCTATGATTGGGTGACGTGTGTATTACATTTGAATATTATTTACCATGTATGTATTATTTTGTAAAGGATACCATTTTTTGATATGGCTAAAATCAAAATGAAAAACGATTAAGTAGAGATGCAACATCAGAATTTTTCCCTGAACCTCTGCTCACCCACCCTGTGGCATGTTTTGAGATGTTATATTTTTGCGAATTTGCCAACTCTTAGTGTGTTTTTGTGCCATTTCAGGGACCAAGGGGAAGACGTGTGGAGCGTGTATTGGACCAAAGGGGATCAGTAAATTACAGTCACCCAAGGGGATGTGTCTGGGGTGCCTCCTCATCTGGCCTCAAGTCAATTTAATTTAAATGTAAATTTCAGGGATGTGTGGCGTTAAAAGGCTTATATTAGCAAAAAGGAGAAAGTTAATGAATGTATTTCAATCTCTGTTACTTCGCTGCCTCTCTCATTTACCTCCTAGCAATATATTGGCTGGGCTGTTAGCAGTTAGGACTGGGGTGATATACGTGTTCTTTAACAATGCACAGCCACCCCCTCACACACTCACACATTTACAGAACCCATTCAGTCTCCCACCCAGTCTTGTTATATGGTGGACACATAGTGTTTAAGATAAACAGAGCTGTGTTTAGGGAGCAGATGACCCTTCCACTGCTTTTGGGATAACAGCCTCAATCCATTAGGAAGGATAAGAGAGAGAGAATGAGGAGGATGAGAGTGGAGTGGTGAAGGGAGAGCATTCGGTTACCATTCAGTCTGCATGTGTGTGAATTGCAGAGCAGGTCTCTTTGAAGAGTCTTGAAGAACTTTTAGACATGTTCACTTTGAAGTGCAATATAAATAAAATGTATATGTGTCTTGTTGCTATGTTTAAATAGATATTAAATAGTTTGCTTATATAATTATCTATCATTTGAAATTAACTTTAATTAAAATAACTTTAATTTAAATTAAACCAGGTGAGCACAGAATGTTAGGGAAAAAAAACAATGTCATACCTAGGAAATCTTTCCTAAAGTCTGAACGCGTCTCCAAAAGACTGATGGACGAAAAAAAGTTACTGTGCTCTGGATGGTATTTATGAAGCTTGAGTCGGCTTCTTATTGTTGGTTGCATTTTAAATGGAACGTCATTGGATACTTCATTGGAAATGCCAATGAGTTTTCAAAGTATGCAAATTATTCAGGACAGGCCTAGTGAGTTTTTAAACAAGCTTTAGCCAAATTAGTGACAAATGTTTAGCCAAAATTTTAAGTCAACGTCTACACACAACCCACTGTTCACAGTGATTTGAAAACGCTTCATTGTGTTTTATGAAGTTTACAAAAACATTCCACAATCTGATGATGACACTAGCATGATGACCACACAGTCTCAGACGTTCTAATTAGCACAGCTAAAGGGTTGTTAGCGGATCTCTGAGAGATCTAAAGACAGAGGCTTGGTTAGGAGAGTGTTGCCTAGTTTATAATGCTCTGCCAGCAGAAAACTACTTCTTCTCGTGTCGGCCTGCGCTCACTGGCAATTAAGAATGCTGAAATAATGACCTGCAGAGATTGGCTGTCTTGGGAGGGATATGCTGATATGCTGATTTTTCACTCAACTTAAGTAAAGCCTTGCCTTTTCTATTAGAGAGGAAAGAGTAAACGTTACTGCTCTATCCTGATAAAGGACCAGTTTACCTAAATCTGAAATGTAACCATTGTACATTTCATGTACAGCTATTAAAAACAAAATTATTTGAATGGGTTCTTTAGAGCCGTGCCATAGAACCACTTTGGGTTCTCTAAACAAATCTTTTGTGAATGGTTCTACAAAACTTGTTCTCAGTAATGTCCAGATGGCCCAAACTATCAATATGTGTTATGACTTTAATCTTTGAGAACCAATGCTTTGAAGAAACAGTTTTTAATCAATCACATGTTTTAAAGTACTCATCAATAAATTGAATAATTAAACAGGTCTGGTTATTTTGTCACAACTGCACTAATTACTGATATTAAAAACAAATAGTAAAATAATAGCATATTTGTGTCATGTCTTGTGTCCCGCCTCCAAAGGCGTGGCACCCACCCTGGGCATGTGTGTGAGGTTTGTATTGTTGAGTGTGTGGTCATTAGCAGTCTAAGCAACCTAAAGCAAAAGGAAGAGCTTCATAGCCCATCAGGGGGAGTTGCTAGGTAACTAACAACAAGTCCACATGTTTCATGTGGGTGTCGTATGATTGGGTGTCTGCTACCTGTGTATATATTTACAACTGATCCAGGTAATCTTTGCGTGGTCACCCCTAGCAATAATAGGCTGGTTCTGAGGTTGTAGATTTCGTGGACAGAAAGGTGCTTGAATGTTCAGCCTGCTTGCGACAAGGAGAGGACCCTTCACGAGACCAAGGGCAGGCCTGCAAGGCAGTGAGTAGTCTCCACCAAGAGTGGAGCAAGTGTTATCGAGCCTCTGAAGGCAGAGAGCTCTTTATAAAGATTGGGGTTGACTTCTGTACAGAGAGTTCCTGGGAATGAAGGTCCTCCAGGATTGGGATTCAAAGTTACATTTAAGATAAAGTGTGTGTGTATGTGCCCACCAGCCCGATGCACCAAAAAAGAACCCTATTAAAGAACCTTTCAGTTCCTTATCTGGTCTGCTGTTGAGTCCTTCCTCAGAGGCAGCAGGACAGATGACCATGCCTACCCAATTGACACCTCAGCAGTGCCCCTGTCAGATGAGGAAGAGTTACTGCTGCAGCAGGTAGCTTGTCATGGGACCCAGTTTGAACATCTCACTCATGTGGTTGACCAGCTGACTCTAGCAGTTAGAACCCCCATGGCTGCCACATTCATGAAAACCCTCCACCACGCCTCACTGACTTGAGAATTATACTACGCCAAATATCCCGAAATTACTCTCACACAAAAGTATCTCTCATGACTGACTGTCTGACTGGGCGTGCTCTCAAATGGGCTGCAGCCATATGAGCAGCAATTGGGGACCAAGTACCAGCTTTCGATCATCCTGATCAGGGAATGTCCAGCAGCTTCTGCCTCCTGCAGCTGAAGCAGGGGTCAGATTTCACAGCCCAATACTCTAAACTTCAGGGTCTTGGCTGTGGAAAGAGAGCTGTGTACAGGAAAGGATTGTGCCCGGAGCTGCAGCTAGAACTGCCATTTTGGAATGAGGGACTGTCTCTAGACCACCTCATCACGCTGAGCATCACATTGGATCATCATGGCAGAGGTAAAAACCCTACTGCCGGTGCCAGAGGATCCAGATCCAGTGTCAGTGGCCGGTCCCTCCAGCCCTCGTTCATGGTGTCTGAAAGCCCAGATGAGGAGGATGGAAATAGATGCCCCTTGTTATTGTGGAAACAAGGGGCATCTATCTTCAACCTGTCCTATTCTCCCCCCTAAGGTCAAGTTTAAAGCACTGACCGTATCATTAGCAAAGTCAGAATCAGAGCCATGCAAAATTACTGTTCACATTTTTTGTTGTAATGTATATATGTCTATTTGTGCTCTTGTAGATTCGGGATCGGCTGGTAACTTTGTGTCCGGGCTATGGTGACGTCATTGGGACTCCTGGTCGAGACATTACCAGACTCTATTCCTGTGCACGCTCTAGATGGGCAATTAATAGGAGGTAGATCCGTCAGGTGGACTACTAAATTATTGAAAATCACGATAGACATGAGGAATGGCTAAAGTTTTATGTTCTGGAGCACTCTGTGCCACTCATGGTTCTGGGTCTACCCTGATCATAGGTACACAATCCACCTCCATCGAAAGCCCACAAGCAGACGCTCCCATTTGTGTACCCTCGCAGTATCATGATCTCCTGGAGGTGTTTAGTGCAACTAGAGCAGCACATCTCCCGCCCCACCGACCCTCGGATTGTGCTGTAGATCTCCTGTCGGATAAACAGCCACCTTGGTCATGGGTTAATCCCCTCTCCAAAAAAGAGACAAAGGTAATGGAGGATTACATATCCAAGGCATCCCGGCAGGGGTACATATGCAGGTCCCGATCTTCTTCGTCGGCCAGTTTTTTCTTTATAGTGAAGAAGGATGAAGGTCTGAGACCGTGAGTGGACTACTGTGGGCTCAACGTGGTCACTGTTAAATACGTGCACCCTCTCCCTCTCACCTCCCCGGCCATCGATCAGCTCGGTGTGGCAAGCATTTACACCAAGCTTGACCTGCGGAGCGATTTTGTCCTTGTGCGAATAAGGTCAGGCTATGAGTGGAAGACCGCTTTTAGGACTACTTCTGGACATTTCCATTATTTAGTAATGCCACATGGCTTGACAAATGCTCCATCCTGTTTTAAAGCACTCATGAATGGTCTGGTTGAATCAGTTTATTATTGTTTATCTAGGTGATATATTAATATACTCAAAATCTTCAATGAGCACATTTTACATGTGTGTGTTCCTCCGTTGCCTGCTCAAGCATGAGTAATATGTGAAGACTGAGAACTGCGAGTTTCATGTCAAGGAATTCTCATTTCTCAGTTATTGGACAGATTCAGGGGGAGTGGCGATGAATTTGCGAATTTTTATCACAGGTTTATTAAGAACTTTAGTGCTGTGGCAGCACCGCTAACCAGCCTATTAAAGAGGAAACCAAAAGGGATTAGAGACATTATTCACCACCACACCGGTGCTAAAATTTCCCAATCCAAAACGCTCCGTTTATAGTGAAATTAGATACTTCCGAGGTTGGGCTAGGCGTGGTGCTGTCTCAGCACTGCAGCACCCCTTGTGTATTGCAAACCGGGAATTGCTGGGGGTCAAAGCTGCATTAGATGAGTGGCAACATTGGCTGGAGGGAGTACGGCACCCCTTTACTGTGTTCACAGACTACCGCAACCTTGAATACATCCGGCAGGTTAAAAGCCTGAGGCAAGTTTGCTGGGCATTGTTTTTTAGTCGATTTGATTATTTATTGACATATCGCCCAGGCATGCAAAATATAAAGGCAGATTCCGTATCTAGGTGTTATCCTGTGCCTGAAGAAACGAAGGAATGTGAGCCTATCACTCTTTCGGAACTCATTGTGGCTCCTATGACTTGGCGATGCAGACACTTAGTGTATAAATGCATGGGAGCCAATTCCTCAGACTACTCCTATGAATAGAATTTTTGTGGCGCCAGCCCGTGGGCATCCCAGGGTCCAGTGAACTGCCGAGGTGCTGCAATGTTAGTACTGGTGGCCTACTTTGAGAGCAGATGTGGAGAGGGCTGTAAAGTCTTGTTTGGTTTGCGTTGCATGAAAAACACCATGTCAGTTGCTGGCCGGGAAAATAATGCCCCTGCTAGTACCACGGAGACTGTGGTCCCACATAGCGGTGGATTTTGTCATGGATATCCCAGTATCAAAAGGGTACACTGATGTGTTAGTGACTGTGGACCGGTTTTCAAAGGGGGTCCGGTTTCTTTCCATTCGTTCTCTCCCTTCTGCTTTCAAGGTCGCTGAAGTGCTCTTTCAGGCCGTGTTTCTGCCCTATGGCATCCTGAAGGACATCCTGTCGGACTGAGGCCCCCAGTTTATTAACCAAGTTTGGCCCGCATTTTCACCCAGATTTGAATGGTCAGGCTGAACAGTCGGTGCAAGAGTTAAGTTGGTTCCTCCGGGGAAACTGCCATAACAGCCACACGATTGGCCCAGAATATGCCCGGAACTCCTTGAGTCACTCCACAACTGGCCTAACGCCCATTGAATGTGTGCTCGGACACCAGTCCCCACTTTGTCCTTGGGACAGCGAAGTCTTGGAAGTTCCCGAGGTGGACTATTGGTTCTGTAGGGCTGAGCGGGTGTGGGAGAGAGTGAACATGTCCATCAGCAGAGCGGTGCAGCGATTTCAGAGATTTGCGGACCAGTGTCGGAGTGTGGTGCCCATTAACCAGATAGGTGATAGGGTCTGGCTCTCGACCAGGGATCGCCAATGTAAAGGGCCATCGCATAAGTTGTTCCCTAGATTTATGGGACCATATGAAATTGAGAAATGGGTGAATCCTGTGACATTCAGATTCACCCACGGACAACAACCCCTAAACACACTGCAAAAGCAACAATCCAGTGGTTTAAAGAGAAACAAGTAAATCCTGAAATTGCCCAATCAAAGTCCAGACATCAATCTAATTGTGAATCTCTGGGATGATTTAAAGATTGCTGTACACAAGTGGCATCCATCCAAATTAAAGGAGCTGGAGCAGTATTGCAAAAATACCAGTGTCTAGATGTGCCAAGCTTGTGGAGATGTATGCAAAGAGACTTGTCACTGTAATCACAGCGAAAGGTGCATGTACAAAGTATTGATTCTGGAAGGGGGTGAATAGCTATGAAACGCTCAGGGGTTTATTTTGTCTTTTCATGTTTGTTTCACAATATTAAAAAGTATTTGCACCTGCAATTGGTCGCTGTGTTGTATGAGATGTTGGCATGACGTTTTTCCAGTATTGAACGTCTAGCAAGTAAAGTTGAGAATGCAATAGCTTCTGCGTGATCTGTAGTTAATGATAACTCCTTTGGCCCAACCCCAAATAATGCAGTTAATGAATTAGGATGAATAATTGCATGTATTCAAAACACATTAAAGACACCTGTCCAAAATGAAGTCAATTTTGGGGCAAAACCAAGACATATGACTTAGATCAGATGAGACATGCTTACATCTGTCACAAAATGACACTAAAACAGCATTAAATTTGCCAATTTACTTGGAGAGAGATATAATTTATGCAACAATCTGAACTGTGGCACCCCATGCCTAATACATATCGATGAAGAGTGAGAAATAGAAATTCCAATTCTTCTTCCCATTGTCTTTTCAAATGGATAAGTGATAGAGAGGAAAACATTTGAAAATTGTCATACAGCACTGACACCAAACCCTTGCTTGCTTGATCTAAACTAAAGCATTCCTTGATACGGGTAATCTGTGGGTTTGACAAAATGAAATATTTACAGACATAACTACGTACTTTTAGATACCTGAATAAAACTGATCAGGGAATATTAAAGTCTTCTGTTAACTGCTTAAAAAAAATAAAATATCTGTCCCTGAACAGGTGTTCCACACTCTCAATCCCCCTTCTATGCGACAAATGAAAATAAGGGAATGAAATGTATAGTAGTCAAAATAGGAGAAGAGACTGCCTCAGCCCAAAATGGTTTCTAAACTGGAACCAGATCCTAAGAGAATCCCTTATAATTGGATTATTCGTCCAGCCATGTTTACTTAAGGGAAGTGAGGCACACACCAATGAGCGAGGTGATATTGGATCACTGTTGTTCCATAAGAGTTCAAACAGGGACTTCTGACTCAAAACAGAACCCAAAACATTATTTTATGAATAATAATAGGACAAACTACCCTCCTGCTTACATCTTTCCAAATACTCTGCCCATATGCGTGGTGCCTTCTTTTCCCAAAAAAGCAGATGTACATTTATTCAGGTGACCTGGGGGGTAAAAGCTTGAGCTGTTTGAAACAGATTTTCAGATTTTCAGATTTTTAGTTTTTAAAGTAAAGATTTTATAGACATTAAAATTAATCTTACTTTTCAAATTTTTCCAGTTATGATCCGATTCTGATACACGACTGTCAACACAGATACACATTCCAAAATAATGCATCTTTTTTACTTTAATATTGGCAGTATTTTTGTTGAAACTGTGCTGTTTGTTTGCAAAGTTACATCATAGAATAAATAAACTACTAAGCACTTATAAGAAGATCAAAAAATATACACAACTACATTGAATTTAAAGGCATTCCAAAGGAATTTATGTCACACTTCACGAAAAGGTAGCAGCAACAGCTGTAACATTTTGTAAATATCAAAAACACAACAATCTTGGCTGAATCATCTAAATAGTCCCATCACCGGCCGTATGTGTGTGTGTGTGTGTGAGGTCATTAGGTGCAAGGAATGGCAGTGCAGTAGCCACCGGGAGGCGAGGCACCTAATGACTTGTCCACCTGTCACCAGTAAGTGTTAATGTCTGCGTTGTGTGATTGGCTGTTGTGTGTTTATAGCCCGGCTGAGCTAACTCCACAGAAACAACAGCAAAGGCTGGAGGGATTGCGTTTAGAGCTCAGGGTACAAAGAGTATCAGTCTGCTCCTTTCTGTGTGATTTGGAAGTGAAACTGTACCTTACTTCTGTGTGCCGAGAAACGTGCACTTTTGAAACTGTGTTGTGCTGCTCTGTGCTTGTGAACTTGAACCAGAGAGACTGTCCCGCTCAGGTGTGTGCTGCTGTTCTACTGACGAACCAAACCTGGCATTGTCTCAGACAGGACATGAGGAGCGGAATGACGATGGGCCAGGAAGTGTCTGTGTGACGAGTGGCTCGGACACTGACCTCTTCTATTCCCCCCAATGTCTCTCTGTCTCTGTCTTTGTCTCTCTCTCTTTCTCTCTGCAGGAGTGACATGGCGAGCCACAGTCTTGCACGGAGTGGATCTTCCTACACAGGACTTGGTGCAGAGTGAAGTGAGAGGCTCTTAGACTGTGTTTGGTGTGAGCTACCCGGGTCTCCCGGAGAGAAGGTCCTCCTGAGATCCGAGGGGTAGCGTGTGAAGTAGGAGTGTCGGGGAGTAAAGGTCCTCAGAGGAAAGGAGACAGTTGTGTTTTGGTTTTGAGAGTTTGAACTTTGAAATAAACAAACTCCCTCAAGAAAAGTATGTTACCTGCTGCTGTGTCATTCCCCTCAGCCGCCATGACAGTGGACAGGCCGAGTAACGCGATGCCCAACTTTTCCTCATTGTGTTGAGAGAGATAGAGAGAGGGGGAGAGGGAAAAAACAGCCAACAAAACACATAATAGCCTCTGAAAGAACCCCAAAGCGGTCTTGAGGAAGAGCTAAAAGTCTTCTCAGATATACTTTTGCTTTTGGGTTGTCTGCTGTAAATCTGTTACGTTTTTGGAAAACGTAAACGAGTGTCTGCTGCCTTGTGTCTTTTTCCCTGTTAACTAGCATATATTCCTTGCACTATTTGTCCTGAAATCTCTGCAGGTGCTTGATTAAATTTGTTGTATTGTACAACAAATTGTACAAAGTAAAGTATCTCCAAACGAGTGACATTTTGTTCAAAACAACGGTTAATGTTATTCGCTCGCTCAGATTGAAGATGTGGCAGGTTCATGGTATGGAATAAGAAGCAGTGACACATTGTCATCGTGTGTGGGTAAGGGAAGGGGGAGGACGCAAGGCTGTTCGAGAAATGAGGACAATGTTTAATAAACAGAAGCAGAAG
>JBBPDB010000001.1:34617906-34628018 GCA_037974465.1 Brachypetersius altus
AAACTGATCCGATCCGTGACTTAAAACCATGATCCGATCCGAACCGTGATTTTTTTTGATCCGTTGCACCACTAATAGATTTTAATAATTTCTTACATCATGCAAGAATGTGGGAAAAACGTCGGAACACCAGGTCACGTTTAACAGAATAATCCATTAGCTAATTAGCTGTTATTCAGAGTGTCAGACTCTAAATTATGGTGCATGTCTGCATCTGTTACGTAAGGCTTGATATTTTTGCCTCTACTATTCAAAGCACACTTGCTGTGTCTGTAATAATGCTCCATAGGACTTTGGGGGACAAAAAAAATCTGCTTTAATACATAGGCATTGATGTGGTGTGAATGAAATTAATGTTGCGCACGGCCTGCAGCCCTAAAGGCAGAAGTAATTGCCTCTGGTACACAATTATTGTCCTTTTCTTAATGCTTAAGTCTTAATACTTCTGTCTACTTGCAGGTTGGCCCTTTAGTGATGTGATATGCAAACTGAGCGGTCTTGTGCAAGGGATGTCCGTCTGTGCCTCAGTCTTTACGCTTGTGGTCATCGCCGTGGATCGGTAAGTCTTCAAGTGTAGCCTATAGACGTAGGAGTGGAGTGAACAAGACTTTATTAACATTAAATGAAAAATAAGATATTAATCCTCAAAACATGAGCAGTACGGACCCATACCAGAAATGCAACAAATCATACGGCAAAACTCCTTCTCCTTCCAAATGAACATAAAGAACTAAAATGAACAAATAGAAAAAACACAAGGGAGAACTTTCAGGATAGTCTCCGCCCACAAGTGGGTGGGGAAAGCGGCAGAGGGAGGGGCGTCCGGAGAGCGTCCGAGTGAAAGATCGGCAAACGGCGAGTGTGTAGAAGAATAAACACCGGTTTTAGACTGATTTACACCATTCATATTTGTTGAAATCAGATTTAACTGATACACTCTGAGTTCTAAAGGTTAAACAAGAACTAAACAATATTTAACCAACACAGGGAAACAAAAAAAAATTCAGAGTAAAATGGAAACAGAATGGAGATTAACAAGCACAGGGCTGAACAGAAATGAACAGATAAACACAGAAGACTAAAACACAGAATCCGGAACAAACGCACGGAAAGTAACATTAGTCAAAAATAGAGGAACGACGAGCAGGAATTGAAACACAGGGATGTGTGATGTCAGAATCAGAAAACTGTATTGATCCCGGCAGAAATTGCTTATGCAATGACTGCACAGACACACAGAGACAATCAGTATCTGGTCAGTGGTCAGTAAGAGAGGTGGGTATAAATACTGTGGATAAAATTACTGCTGAAGTAGTTTACTAGTTGTTACAAACAGACAATGGGAAACGCCTGAGCAGAGGAAAAGACTGGGAGAACAGAACCTGCATTGCACCACATTTCACTCACATTGGAATTATCTTTTGATAAATGTCAGATCTTTTCCGAAAAGACTTCGTTGGACTGTAATTTCAGCACTTGGCACTAATAGCTCCTAATAGGCCAGCTCTCAATCCATGCTTCACTTGCCGCAGTGGCGTAATTGCACTGTTCGAAAGGACATACTCAAATCTTTCTCATTAAAAAAACAATTTGCAAATAATAGAGAAAGGGACTGTCCAAAATCCACCTCAAGGAAAGGTAGAAAATCTCCCATTTAAAAAAATCTCCTATTAAACTGACAAGTTGGTGTTTAATGGGTACAAACCAGAGATGGACGAACATCACAACCTGGAATATTCAAACTGAACAGTCCCAGTGCACAAATCTGAAGGATTTTATTTATCCTACAGAATACCCGGACCATTATTTGGGGTCCAGCAAGCCCCTAGCTGTGAGCTATGTTTATATTTGCATAATCCCAGTAACATGAATATTTTTGTGCAGTTTTTGAAAAGCAGAGGTGAGTGAACTAAGTATTCAATACCTATCACAAATACATTTCACCGCCTGTTTTTATCATTCGCTTGCAAATCACATGTGATGGATTTACAGACAGCCCTGCCCGCCGTGTTGTTTCCAGGAGAATTGCTGAAAGGTTTCAGAAGACTATTCTATTTGTTTATCCCTCAAAACCCAGGTGTTAGTAGGTCAGAGGCAGAAATGTCTGCAGAGGTGTAGTGTATTTTTCACCTTCTCCCATTCTAAACCAGGTAATGTTTAAAAAGCAATTTGTTTATACACTGAAATGTGTCACACAGTCGAACCAGAATGTATTTGGACATTTGTGACCTACTGGATAATGTATGAAGTTCTTTGGGTTGGAAAACAGGTGCAATTATTTTAAACTGACCAATTTCTTGTTGGAAAAGCAGGTGGTGTGATCCTACATTTACATTTACGGCATTCAGCTGACGCTCTTATCCAGGGCGACGGACCTCAGGGCTCAAGTCGTCCGCGTCTGTTCCTCAGGGGGGAGGTGGCTCAGTGGGTAGGATACTTGCCTCCAGACCAAGAGGTCATGGGTTCGAATCTGGATCCCTGAGCAAGACCCTTAACACTAAGTTGCTCCAGGGAGAGACTGCCCCCTGTAGGTAGGGAGTGGAAGTCGCTTTGGATAAAAGCGTCTCATAAATTTAAGTTTTAATTTTAGTTACACCTAAACAACTCCTGTCAAAGAACAGTCAGAGGTTAAGGCAAAAGTAAGAAAGGCATGGAGATAAGAATATGTTTTTTTGTTTTGTTTTTTTTGGGGAGGGGGTAAGAAATAAATAAGCAGAAACGGGAGGCACAGTTCAAGTCACCAAGGTTCTGCTTGAAGACAGTGAGGGACTCCATGTTAGCAGCTACTTTGAAGACTTCTGTGTGTCCGAAACGCTCACGACGCTTTGAAGACCAGCTCACTGACACCACTTTTTACGAAAAATAGCCCCAGACCTCCCACCTCTTTTCAGACTTTTCAGTTTTCCACCTCTGTGCTTTAATTGTAGCCTTAGTCTTTTGTTCAACATCTTCTGAATAAACCTCAGGGACCGGATTTCTCTTAACGTAGTACGTACCATTCATTGCGCAGATACCCTTTAACTTGTGTACTGGTTAGGGGTGTAACAACAATGTATTGCAGCGATACGTATCAGAACCTATTGAAACATATTGCACCATGTTGTATCATGGCTAGCATTTTAGCATGTGTCTAGTACAATAGAGACCTAGTGCACTCAGATCTGGACACTCTAAAACACAGCCCTTAGAGTTTCTGTGCTGCTGAGAAATCGAGCTCCTCTGGGCTGTTCAGATACTCCGACTGAAAATGATTATCATTTATGATTCATTAGTTATTCTTATATTAGTTCTTGTGTAGCCTTTCTATCTTATCTACTATCTAGGTTATTCTACAACTGCAATAACCAACTTGATATCATAGACAGAAAGAAATAGGTGTGAATTGAAGAACTGGTCACGAAATGGAAAATCAAATGAAACGGGCTGGATTTCTTTAAAATATAGTGCAATTGACAAAAGCATAAATTCTCAGTAAGAAACAAATCATCGACAAAAGCTGCTTAATTATAGTAATCAAGTCCTCTGACACTTTCCACCACGGCATAACTGTCGGTAATTTATCTGAAACTTGAGTGACAGGCTACAATAAAAAAATAATTACCTTCGTCTGTAGATTCATATACTGAACAAAAGGCTTCACTGTCAGACATAAATGGAATAAAATGTGTGCATACTTGACACTATAGAGCAGTGGTCGCCCAACCCCCGGGCCTCGGACCGGTACCGTGCCGTGGGTCATGTGGTACCGGTCCGCGGGCTGCACAGAAAAAACCCGTGGATGTTACCCGTGTTCTGTTGTCGCTCGTTG
Organism: Brachypetersius altus; assembly: GCA_037974465.1. Taxonomy (NCBI): domain Eukaryota; kingdom Metazoa; phylum Chordata; class Actinopteri; order Characiformes; family Alestidae; genus Brachypetersius; species Brachypetersius altus. The sequence continues at coordinate 34,621,715 of JBBPDB010000001.1, forward strand.
TTATGGAAACGCAGTTAATAAAGCTGCGAATTCACATTGCATTTATGTTTATTATTATATTTTAAAGATACCCCCATTATTATATTTTTAAAATATCCCCATTTTTATGCGTATCATTTATTTGTAGAAATACGTAGATTTATCTGCCGCTCCTTAAAGGCCAGACCGTGAACATAGTATCTGATATTAAACCGGTCCGTGACCAAATAAAGGTTGGGGACCGCTGCAATATAGGACCCAGACATGCAGCTGTACTTACACATTCCTGTCTGTTTGGACGGTTATGAACACTTTCCTCCAGGGTTTCATGTGACTCGACAGAAATATCAGATCTACTGTATACTGCTGCCTTGTTTGCGTGAGTCAGTCTAAGGCTTGCTTCTTTTTCTGTCTCAGGTCACAGCGCAGTGGACATCACTAAGGTGGCTCGGAGACACCGCATGTCCCCTTTCCCTCTCACCTCCATGGACAAAGCCTTCATCACTGTGCTGGAGATGACACCTGTCCTGGGCACTGAAATCATCAACTATAGAGGTGAGCAACACGCAGCCACGTGTTCTCACACTGACGCACACAAACAATACACCTGAGGATCCGCCCATGTAGGGCTGTCACTATTGATTATAATAGTGTAGAGTCACTTAAAAACGATAAAAATGGACAGCAGAAAAATAGACCATTAGAGATTCTTAAATACCCAATTTAGGAAATCTTCAATAAAACAAAACATTTTATAAAACAAGTTTTCTTACTGCGAAGAGGCCAGCACAGGAATTTAGAATATAGATGGTCATCATGCAAATCACCAAATGAACGATTCATCAAGTAAATGCTTTTAATCGGTACTTTTTCATATTGTTTGCGCTTAACTTGAGTAATTGTGACAGCCCTACAGCCATGTCCCATCACCATGCCATTCTTCATTCAACCCCACGCAGGCAACCCCAGCAGGAAGATATACTTAAATACACAACCAGCGTTCAGTCTACAATATCCTTTACTGCCTACAGAGTTCTCTGAAGCTAAATCAACGTTCTAAAGACACACAATCCATTCACCTAAAATAAAAATAAAATAGATAGATATATTCATTTTATTGTTGAACCTCGTGGCCCTCTCACACAGCATTATTAGACTCCCGCCAGTGTAATATATGTTGACATGGATTAAATAATCAAGGCAAATAAAGAAGAAAACATGAAAGCTGTGATGGACAACAGTCATAGCCTCTCCCTTCCTTCTTATAATCCTTGCTCATACACCATTAATACCACAGAGACTAAACATTTGAAATATTAAAACTACATGTCAGTGTTTGTTGAAGGAAAAACCGTCAGTAGCTGATATTATCAGCCTCCCCTGAGCACAGGAACAAACCCTAGACAATGATGTAGTTTCCATCTTTAACATGTTTATTAAAATGATACCCTAAATATACTCCAAAATGAAAACTTTTTGGTGAATCGCCATTCCATTTCTGAAACACCTGAGGAAATACAATTTACACACTGATGAAGCTTGTTTTGATCACTCGTATAGCCTTGGTAGAATGCACTGCATATTGCTCTAAAGAGCTGTAAAATTAGCATCTCTCTCTGTTTTTAGTTCTCGAGTGGCTAATGTTATGACCGGTTGAATTTGGACTGTGTTTCCTGAGAGAAAATGAACTCTATGAGGCTTCTGGTATCCGCTAAAACTCAAAAGGCACAGCAGGCTCTTTAAATGACGCCGAGTACACGCTGCATAATTAGACTTGCATGGGCGCTTAAATGAAGATCCAGAGAGACCTGGAAGGAGGCAGACAGACAGAAGAATTTCTGTCCCGAAGAAATTAAAGGGAACAGAGGAGGTGAGTCCCAGCCATTAAAAGGGAAATTACTGTAAAGAGCCTAAAAGAGCCTTGAACTAATAGAAAAATCCGAAGAGACACTTTTAATAAAACAGGAGTAATAAAGGACTAACACTCCGATGAAATATTCTTTCTTTCCCCAATATTGCATGCCTTGCCACACCCAGCCGTTTTTACTTCCCTTTCGTGACTTTTTGGGGCTCTTTAGGGCATTTTCAAGATTCATAAACGCAATGACGAACAGAAACAGAGATGAGAGGAGCAAGTAAATACGAGTCAGAAACTTCGTCAAGTTCAAAATATTTTTTTCATTTATGCTTTCATTTATGCAAAGTTTATTTGTATTAACTTTCATTAATAATTGCGCTTTAGGAGCCTGACCATGTTGAATGCCATTAACAGTTGGAGTAATTGTTGCGTTTTAGATATTTGTACAAAAACGATTTGCCATGCAGCCCTTCTGACAGGAATTTAATATTATGGGTCTGCAGACAACTGAGAACGGGAGGGGAAATTCTAATGGCTTGGGTTTCGCTCGATTTTGGATCTGTTAAGTGCCCTAGCTAAGGTTCACATGTATTAGGATATTTGTTGCATTTATTTGAGCTACTTAGTAGCTTTCGTATATCCTTGAAAGTTTGTGAGCCTCTTGTTTTTATATAAATCTGCTCAGATTTTCATCAAAGACACAATAATAGATAGTTCTTGAGCTGCTTAACGTCTTTGCTGGCAAAAGTGTATGGACCTCTAAAACTGTGTTAAACCTGGGTTATGATCAGGGTCTAGAAGTTCAGTCAACTGGATAAAAAGTGACGATCTGCTGCAGTTATTAAAGGTCAATGTGAGTCTTCACTGTCAAATTCTTAAAAGAGATTCCTGAATACACACAGCTGTTGATGCTCTTCTGGCTCTTCACCACTGCACTGTCAGGCAGATCACAGAACACGGTCACCCTCTGTAGAAATGGTCATCCAATTAAAATCACTGGAACAACAAGTTATACAATGTTCTGGGAGACCACAGGGTGACGACTAAAGATGTGTAGGCCTCTCCTTCACCACCGGACACGAAGCAACCAGTGGTGCCACATTTGAAAATCAATCTATTTATTTTTATTTGCTGTTTCACACTCTGCACTAAACAGGCCTAATTATTTTGATCAATGCTATTTAAGTACTACCTGAAGTCTCCTTGTCTACTGCGTGCTTTCGTTCGTCTGTGAATTGACAAATACAGAACTGTGTCCTGTTTTGTGAGCAGCTTGAAAATGTGTGGCTGGCTGCACAGTTAAACAAGGAATCTCTCCTGCAGTAGGGAAGATTTAGATAGCTACTGTCAATTTCCAGTGATTAATGGATAAAATTGCATACTACGATAAATATGAGGTCCTCTTATTAAGTAGTGAGTTGTTTAGTGTTGATTACACACATTAACGCGAATGAAATCCACGCTTTGGTTCATGTTTATTGCAGGTAGTCACTGGATGCCCCCTTGTTCTTATACATCTTATTCCATCATTCTTCTTTCAAGGCACTAATCTGCATATTACTCTATCCCTCCATCTCTCTGCCTTCTCATGTCCATTCTGTGCTAAAGTTTAAAGCCAATTCTGTATTACCTGGGGAAGAATCCAAAGCAAGTCATGTATGAAGACAGAATCTAGACGAAAGATGGAGGCATAAAGTAATCTCTCACAGCAGCCGCTGTTGGTTCATGAGCTTGCAAACCGTTTGCCAAAAGCCACAGTAGACAGGACACATACATGACTGCAGTCACGTCTCTGAGCTGGAGAGTGATATTGTTCCGGTGACATCCTGTGGCTTCTGATTTCATCCATACTCTGTTGGCGAGACAGAGTCGTTTCTGACTTCCCATGCTTTTGAAAAGTGGTCCGTGTGCTTTTCTTTCAGCACTTTTTCACCACTTAATCCTCACGCCCATCACTAACCCAGCCTGGCCACCTCTGCATGCAGACTCACCCCACAACTCTGCTACTGTCTGGGCTTCCATCTCAGATCTGTGTGGTGGGGGATTGTACAATTGCCCATGTGGTAGTGATGCTTGCCATGCGTGTGGCAGGCCCCAGCACAGGTGACCTGGCCCCTCCAGTGCATAAAAGCGTCTGGCGCCTGACTGGCTCCGACTGGAGGAAGGTCCCTGTCTTTACTGATGCCGAAGCAAAGCCAGAGATGAGAAACCCCTGGCATCACACAGGTCAGTGCCCTCCACAGCCAGTATCTTCATACACAGAGCTCAACCCGTGGTCTTCTGGGCCTGCGGCCTCCATGGAGCGGCTTCCATTTATGCCACAGGCTCACTTCACCTCCACCATAGCAGGAGGCGATCGAGAGCATTGCATTCGCTTCTGCATGTGGGCTTCAGTTGAAGAGGTTGATGCCCATTTTAGTACATGCCATCATCGGCTTGTCCTCAACATTTCCCCGGGGGGGGGGATTCTAGTGCCTCTTACGGGTCTTTTTAATGAATGTACTCAGGTTTGGTAACCAAAAGTCCTGTAATAAACAGTGAAGCTGTAAAAGAAGGTCATGTTAAAAACAATTAGACTTTTACTAGATTTCTGCAGGCGATCATAGAAAGTGCCTACGCACATCTGGAATGGTTAGAGAAGCATGTCTTTGAATAAAGTGAGCATAAAGGCCAAAAGTGGATATGAATAGGGAATAAAGCACAAACGGATCATTATTTGCTTGCCAGCTTCCTCCACTGATCCATCTTCAAACGTGTAGCGGCCTCAGAGAAGGCCGTGGCTTCAGTAGGACTTGAGTGTCAAAAACATCCTATCATTTTCTGGACTGACACGAAACAATAACAGTAAAAAGATCTTTGCCTGTTGATTATTGATGTACTTGGAAATATCAAAATATCCTAAATATCAAAAATATATAAAGTTTGGACATTCTGTAGAAAATTATGTCTAGATCCACAAATGAGGTGTTTAAATGTGCATATGGTTGAGAAAAAAAACTGATTTTGTTGTTCAATCAAGAAAACACTATAAACTGTACTATAGTTTTTAGAACACAATCTTGAGCCAGAAAATCTGAATGATTTCGAACAGCGTTAGGAATGAACATGTAACGTTTCTTCATTGCAAGGGAGCTGAGATGTTTGGCTCTGAATGTGGAGAAAACCAGAGGAAAACAGTTTTAATATAGTCTTAAGGTTACATGATCCATTTGTGTGAATGCTGTGACCTATTAGTGATGTGTGACAGGGCCTGACTGTGTCAAGTGTAAAGCTAAGCCTTCAAGTTTTGGAAAACACAGACACAAAACTGACTAATCACCCTGAAAAAAAACGATATTGACACTTTGGGATCACACCTTTGGAACCGACATTGTCATTTCTGCCTGTAATTACTTGCCTAGTAAACATGAACAAAAATGTGCAGCAAGAAAACAGACACACAGTTCACCAAACTGTAATATGATGACAGGCGCTTTTCTTAATTTAATTGCTTTTTTAGTTTTATGGTTAAAACCTATGCTCAGAAGTGTATAAGAGGAAGCCAACATACAAATCAAATCAATTCACAAGCGAATCGAATTACATATAATGAATAAAAGACAAATATTAACAAGATGCCAAGACACAACAGTTTATATTATCTTCAGCATGTGAATCAAAAACCCTGTTCACAGTTAAACTCATGGTTTAGAACTTTGCATTTTACATTCTAGCACTGCGGGAGAGTGGTGTTGGAGCATCTGGGGGCATATTTAGGGTTTACACTATAAAAATGGCAATTTTTAGCAAATTTTTTTTTACCACATTACAAATTTACATACTTTTTTAATTTGTTCCATCCGCAAAACAAAATTACCACTTGTGGGACTAATAAAGGTTTATCTTATCTTGCGGTTTTTCACTATATGCTAGTGCTTTTGGAACATAACCCCCAAGATTGTCGATGTTTACTGTATACTATACTAGCCAAACAGAGCATGAGGGCAAGCCACGCACTGAAGCCTGTTCCTTTAAAAAGTCCTCAGTCTCCTTTCAGGGTGCAGCAGTAAGAGCCGTCATGGTCCTTGACTCAAGGTTCGTTCGCAAACAGCACTAAGAGCCTCTCAGAGAACCCTTGATTCAATCTGGCTTGACGCAATCTGGCTTGAACTGAACTAAGACTTAACTGGTTTTGACACAAGTTTCTTGACTCATGCTCTGTTATGAAGGCACCAGTGGAGGCTGCTATAATAGCATTTGAGCATTGACTCGATTCAATTCGATCCAACTCGGTTCAGTCTGAGCCGATTCACATCTGCTCGGCTTGAACTCGACTCAGTACATGAGTGGGAGGGGTGTTGCATATCCCCCAAAAAGGCAAGGCAAGGCAAGTTTATTTATAACGCACTTTTCAAACAACAAAAGTTGACCAAAGTGCTACAGTGCAACAGGATAGAAAAAAAAAATAATAAAAACAAAACAAAATAA
>JBBPDB010000001.1:34640018-34661040 GCA_037974465.1 Brachypetersius altus
ATCATTATACCAACTATCATGCAGCATAGAACTAGCTTCATCACAAACACTGTACCTGCAGGAAAAACTAAACACAGGTCTGAGATCAGCATGAAAAACACTACAGAACCCATAGAAACTCATACAGGATGATTTTGACCAGTTGACCTGTGTAATTAATTTATGTGGCTTCTGCCAAAAGGTTTCCAATGTAGTCCTAGTTCACTTAGTTTACTGACTTGCAGAAATGGTTTTAATATTAACTTAAAATGAGTGGGTCAGTCGTTCCTTGTTTCTCTTTTCCTTGTTTGGAGAGCTTATTTTTTCTGCTTGCACCAAATCCATCCCGCATTGCTCTGCTAAAGGGTCCATATTCTTTGTTTTAAGAAAAGAAAGAGGTTGATGATGTTAATTAAAATGTACGATTTACTTTCCATTGACTAAATGTCAACTGTATTTCTACAGTTATCCATTTACATGCAATTAAGTCCATCACCTCAAGCTTCAATGCACTGGAACTAGGTCTTAAAGGAATGGAAAAAAAACCGTCCTTTTCCTCTTGATCTCACTTGCAATATGGTTTATATTGTATCTCCATGACCTGCTGTGGAGCATCTTATACCAAAACTGAAAAGTGAAAATTGGACTTATCTTGATTGATCGGTTGCAAGTGAGATCAGGGGGAAAACTACATAATTTTTTTCCCATTCCTTTAAGACCTAGTTCCAGTGCATTGAAGCTTGAGGTGATGGACTTAATTGCATGTACATGGATAACTGTATCCATACTCCTCACTGACCGATAAGATAAAACAGTGTATAGTGTAGGGCTGGGCAATTAATCGAAAAGTAATCGACATTCAGAACCTATAATCAATCAAATTTTTCCAGGGTGATTATTTTGATTACGTTCCCTTTAAAAACACTACCGCGCATGGAGTCACATAACCCCTCTCCGATATGTTACGTTATTCCGCCAACATGTCGAGCACGGAGAGCTTCAACACTGAGACAACTGAGCAACTTGTCAGTGAACTATGAGGGCAAAAAATATATATATAAATAAATAAAATAATCGCTCATTAATCATAATTGAGTTAAAATGTTCAATTAATCGAGATTTTGATTTTAGGCCAAATCGCCCAGCCCTAGTATAGTGTATAGACATATTTTCAACAGTAAAATAAGTGAGAGGTGAAGACAGGACCTTTTATAGCTCATCCATAGTTATATGGGCAATGGACTGGGACCTGGACCAGAGATGTAAAAATGTGTTTTCTGTCTGACCCATTTGTATTTGCTGAGGAATTCCCAATCTGTCCTCTCTCTGCTTCCCTCATGTACCTCTGCAGAGATGAATTAACAGGCTTCTTCCGTCCACCCCCTACTTACATTCCAGAGTGTACCAGCCTGAAATGCCTTGGGCCCTCTCTGCTGTCTAGACCGTTAGATTTGTCCTATGATGGAAAATAACATGCTGTCCTGGGAGCTGATCCCTGTATAAGATTGCGTGATTAAAGACTTCAACTAAGCCTACAAAATGTAAGTCAGTGAAGATCAACACAGAACCCGTTGGTGATTTTTATTACTTGTCTGTGCTGTTTTCACAATGTGGTGTGACGAAATAAGCAACGGGGGTGATTAAGACAAGGCGTTGTGGAGGAGCTTTTGAATATTGATGTTTTTAAGACGTGAGAGGCGGTGCAGACCAGGCTAGGTTTCTCACCTATTGGTCTTTTCAATTATTCACTACCACCAGCACCAACAACTCACACTGGCTTCTGCACACGCACCCAAATGCCCCACATCTACTTTTCTCTGTGAGAAATTCTCATGGAGCAGTTTGTTCATGGTTTACATATTAACAACTTTGCACAATATATCTACAATAAAACTCTAACCCTGGCTCTTGTTTTAGCCTTTAACTTAAGCTATTCCCTCTGTAACAGTTTAATACTCTTACTGTTCTTTCACTCTTAATACCTGCATATAATATTTGAACATAGTCATGGATAGGTAAAATACAACAAATAAACTACAAACTACATTACAGAAAGCAAAGTAGGGCTGAAATACATTAATAAACAAGTATATTTAAGTTGTCTAATGGATTTAGTCCTACACAGTACCACATTAAATTGTCATTATGACCATGATTTCTCATGTCATTCTGTTTTCAGCCTCTTTCCTCTCTGCAGACTTTCTCTCTCCTGTCCTCCCTGGTACTCGGTGGTACGTGCTCCAGTGCCGAAGGGCCCTGGAATTTGGAATTTTTGGTACGCAAGCGTTGAGTGTAGGAATGTTGAGCAGTAGCTTTGGAAAAGATAATGATCCTGATCTGTTTTCTTTCCATATTGACAGCCCTGGAAGTGTTAGCTCTGTGACTGGGCTTTTTTTTTTAGTTGTCATACAAAGAATTCTTTTTTTTTTTTTTTTACCTTTTCAGTTGCTTTGAGTAATTTCATATAAGGAAAAGAACAGAACCAGAGGTGAATGTATTGAGCTTTTGTTATTTTATCTTTTCTCCGGCCATAAAAGAGCAACATACAGATTGCTGTATGGGTTTTGCAGGTGTTTTATCCATCTCTCCTGATGCCACTCCCCAGGACAAGTTGCTTCGTGTCTCCAAGTGTAACTGGTTCGCCCTGTCACCAAACACAGAGGACTGACCCGCCTGCCGTACATGAATGCTCTTGCTTTATTGAATTGTTTGGTTTAGCTTAGAGGTCCTTCGGGCCTGAGATATCAGAGGTCATGTGAACAGAAAAGCTCCCTGGCTCTGAGATAAATAGATGGCAGCTGCCTGTGTAACACTCTGTGATTATTACGGGTCACCCGTGCTAAGTATACGGATGCTTTATTATCAGTACAAGTATGGCTCTTGTCAGTCAAATGCTGGTTATTATTTACATGGTATTAGATGTTAAGTGCCTGTGTAAAAAAACAAAAATCCTTTCCCTTCCCTTGACTTTTCTAAGGCTTTTGTTGTTGTTCTCTGTGGCTTATTTATTGTTTGGTAGGTGTTGGCTAATTATTATTTGACAGATGTTGTATAGATGCACCGTGCAGTATCTCGGTTAAATAGCTGACGTGGATTTAAGCTGTTTTTCAGGTAAGAAACAGTTGTGGACTGCTTAAGCACAAATGCCGTAAATGTAATGATGCATCATGCAACAGATATGATTGCTGCTGTTTATAAGAACTTTCTTTACCGTTAATGTCAGTAAAAGTAGGCTTGCGGCGGATTTCCCCCCATTGTCAAAACAAGTTGTTGTCGCTGATCTGCTTTTGCTTTATTGGCTGTTCCTGCCACTGCCTCAGGGTTTGCCCCTGCACCTGTTCTGGCTCAAAACACTTGCACACTGTCCTTAACCTGCTCAGCCGGCTGCTCACTCGTCCGCCTCCCACTGCAGATTCCCTGCTTTAGTCCCGTTTGTCATGTTTTACTTGGTGTTCATGTGATCTCGTTTTATTCCTTTTAACCTGGCAGTTTGTCTGTTCTCACACTCCTATTCAGTGGGGCCAAGACGCGTATCGTATCCATATAAAAAGGTGGCCGCCAGATCACAGGGTTAGCATATAGAGCGGTGAATTGGCTGAGACTGGACCAGCCTGGCACTGAATGGAGCAGGAGGTTTTGAAGTAGGCTACTTAAGCTCTTGAGTGGCAGATGGCTCTAGTCTGTTTGTGTCTTGAGACATCAACTGAACACTGTCTTGTAAAGAGGGGGGAGGGATGCCACAGACATGATTAAGCTCAGCATTTGGAAGGTGTGTGTGTGTGTGTGTGTGTGTGTGTGTGTGTGTGTGTGTGTGTGTGTGTGTGTGTGTGTGTGTGTGTGTGTGTGAGTCTGCATGCGTGTGTGTCTGCATGCATTAAGTCATCAGTGGTGAGCATAGAGCCTCAGTGAGCTGTCTGCCTCTCCCACAAGACCTGAGCAATGGTTAGTTTTGGTTCTGGTTGTTTGTCATATGGGTAGCATTAAATGCCCAAACAGAAGAAAAACTAGCTGTTATTGTTGAGCTGCCAGCTTTAGCAATTTCTGATGCAATCATTTTAGTGGTTTTTATACAAAACCCTGTTACATGACATCACCAGGAGTGCCTAAGTGTTGACCTCACATGTAGAAAAGGTGCTCCTAGGTGTTCTGAAGAATCTCTCTCTTTGTGGGACAAGATGTAAGCCTGAAATCCCCTTACCTTTTCTAAAAAAGATTAATTGGATTTTCTCGGCACAGCTGTATCTTAGCAAAGCCTGCAAGAGCTTACTGAAAACAGTCATGCTTTATGAACCTTACTGTGTGTCTGTTCTCACACTCCTGGTGTCCTTTTTCTTCCTGTCATCTTTACAACTTTTCTTGTGTTTTTGCTATTTTCTGTTAGTTTATACACACACACCCTTCTTATGCACATGCACACACACACACACACGTCCACACATGTATGAGGTGCTTACAATAGGCCCCTTATATTAGTCTTGTCTGCTAAGGAATGTTGTTCCCAGGCTGTTTTGCATTCCTGCTATTTGCATCATGAGATCGGTTCTCCATCATTGCCTGTCTATTTCATGTGAAAAGTGTATGAACCTGATTATAGGATCCTGTTTCTCTTTTTTCAGTCAGTTTGGACTATTTAACATAGTTGCAGTCTTAACATCTGTCACTATTAATTATATTAATGTTTATGATTAATCATGTAAGCAGACGTTTTAAAACACATTTCTTTGCGTATTGAAGATACCAGTGTGATAATTGAATTGGAATAAGCCAGTTGAAAAGAATAAAAGACTTAAAAACAAGAGTATGCACCAGTCAGCCCTAGCAATAATGCCATTGTTGAGTGAAGTGCATGCCATTATCTCATGCTTGTCTGGGGGTGTGTAGTCACAGACGTATTCTCCGGTAGCAGTGGTTTCTTTCAGTGCGATATTGTGTCCTGCCGCAATGCTATGATTTGTAACTTTATAGTTAGCAAAACGTGACAAAGAGCTCAAGGTGTTGATTTGACCAAATTTCCCCGGGACATGCTGAATAAAGCATTGCAGTCCATGGAGGTCCAACCTTACAACTCACAGACCTTAAAGGACCTGCTGCTAATGCGCTGTATGTATGAAGTGGTTATTGAGTCATGCCCCTGCAGCCTGAAATGAAGACACACGCAAAAAAAAATTCCAGTTATATTTACTTTTTTATGATATTTATGATTTATAAGTGAAAGAATAAAAAGCATGATAAAACAAAAACTAAGAGGACTAAAGGATCACATCCTGTGTATCTTTTGTGGAACTACCTTTTGCTTTAATTGCCGCCCTGAGTTTGTCAGGATACTTCATTACCTACTGTTAGCCCAACCTTCTTTAGTCAAATTGGATGGTGGCCATAAGTGGACTGCAATGTTTTATTTGTTTGTTTGTTTATAATTTTGATGTGTACTTTAGGTTAGTGTCTTGTTGGAAGATAAAATTCCCATTGATAACTTTCTGGCAGAGGGAAACATCAAGATGCTACCACCACCATGCTTTACTGTAGGTATGGTTTTCTTGGTCTCATCTGACCATAACACCTTCTCCACTTGACCTCAGAGATGTGTTTTGGAAAAGCCCAATAGAGACGCGTCACCTTTCTTAAGGAGTAACTTTTGTTCTTGCAACCCTTGCATACAAGCCACCTTTTGTGGAGCACCAGTTATTTTGTTGTCGCATGCACACGACTGCTATTTGCTGATAATTCCCGTGAATGCTGCAAAGTTGCCTCTGACCACTCTTCCATCCAGTTTGTGGGGATGGCTTGATCTGTGGAGGCTCCTAGTAGTACTACATTGCAGCATGAACCTTCATCAACAACTCTACATTTGCAGTGAAGAGAAACAGGCTAGATGTGTCTAATAAACTGGGTTTTCAGTGCACAGGTTAATTAAAAAATGAGTCCAGCAGTGTCTGACAAATAGGTAGGTGGACCTAATGCAACGGCGTATCAGTGTATACATTTGTTCAGTACCAGTATTGAGCCAATATCAGCAGAAAATCCTGGATTGAATGATGGAGGGAGAAAAAGAAATCAATCCTAATCAACAAATTTAGCCTGAAAAGTCAAGCCTTTTTTTTTTTTTTTTTGGGAATGATCTCAGGAAAAAAGTGCCAGCGTGCCACACTTATTATGTTATTTCCTTGAGGTCATATTTGTAAACGAATTGGGAAATTTAAACTCAAAAGTTTAAATAAACCAGTTAAATTTACGGGACCATGCAAAATCCTGTAACTCTATTCCAAGCAGGTTTGGTTTGTTTCTGCAGATTTTTTATATATATGTATTATGTGCCTTACCAGTGACTTATTTTTCCATGGAGTGGCTTCAAATGTGTACTGCAACATGTATTCATATACGCAGATGAATGTTTTACAGTGATCAGTAAAAATTAAGGATCGTGCCGCACATATTCTAAACGATCAAGAAGACGGATAAAGAATCCATAGACGTTTGCGGTAAAATGTAAATCTTGGTGTAAAAATTTTGTATTGAAAATAAAAAAAAAGCTCACCATTAATTAATTTTATTATGAGCACTTATTAAAAACAACAGCTCATTTTAAAAACATACATACTTAAAAAAAAAACGTTACTCAAGGATACAGTTTGGGCACCCCAAGTAAAAATGTGTATTAATGTGCCTAAAGAAGCCAAGGAAAGATGGAAACATCCCCAAAAGCCATCAAAAGGCAGATGAGACATTCTTATAATATGTCAAAAAAAGTTGGATTTTATTTTCATTATTTACACTTTCAAAATAACAGCAAACCAAATAATGGTGTCTGCAAAAGTTTGGGCACCCTGCAGAGTTAATACCTTGTAATACCTTGATCTCCACTGTATAGCTATCACTCCATAAACTGTATTATTTTATTATAGTATATCATCGCAACAAAGTCGATTTTCAGCCATTTTCAATGTAACTAAGTTTTTGTTTACGTTTATTTGTTTCTGTATTGAATTTTTAGGCTGAATACCGCTGAACATTCTTCCTGACGTTTGTCTGAGACGAATAATTAAATACTGATGTTGCACATATAAGGAATCACAAACTTGAGAAATTCATATAGAGCTGTAGGATTTTACCATACCCTATGAATTTAATATACTTTTTTTTTTTTTTAAAGAAAATCAATGACATGATCTTGGAGGTCCTTAGATGAATTTGTATGGGATGGTTCCTCTGTTTTGTAAATTCTTAAGGTAATATATTAGTTTTAATCGGTAAAATAAAGTAAAATAAAAGTAAGGCAGAGCTCTCAAGCGTTGCAACTGAGTGATGCACTGACCTTGTTCAGCTGCAAGGCAATGCCACAGCCATCAGTGGCAGGAGTCGTAGACATGGTTGGTATCGCTCACACTGGATGGATAGGATGGCCTTTCCTCTCACCCGTTACTCAGCAGGATGCTTGCCATGATGCTGTCTTGCGTAACAGGATAGGCATTAGTGTTCACTTTTCCAATAAAGTTGGGTTTGTGGCAGTTTTCTCCCCCATCCTTTAATACATCACAGTGTCATGCAGCAGAAAAAAGTATAAATGTGTAAAATTACCTTAAAAATAAAATGATTATTAGAATATTTGTCTTTTTTTTTTTTTTTTTTTGTCTGGTAAACATGCCCAACCTGAAACCATCATAATGATGTAATGCATTAAGAAGTTATATGCCATCCTCCTCTCTGGACCTTCCCTGTACTCAAGGACCCACCTAAACTCTGCTGGTCTCGTAGCGAGAACCCGTGATGTCACAAGCGGTGGGCGGAGTCTTGCACGTTGTCTATGTCGATCTTTTTAAAGCTGAATAAGCTGCATTTGGACACTGAAATAAATCCTCAAAATTTGGAGAATAACCAGCAGGCAGGAGTTCGGCCATGTTTGTTTCTGTTTAGTGGGCGTGGCCTGTCACATATTCTCATGCGCCTCTGCTGAGCTCCTGTCTAGTGTAAGTGCGGAGCGGTTCTTGGCCGGTGCTGAACTGGGAACCAGAACCGGCTCCTGACACCAGCACCAGTGTAGTGGAAAAGGGGTATTAGAGGACCTGAGACTTGAGCTCTCGGGGGGGGAAGTAGTAACGAGGAACCAAGAGGCCAGGCGTGACTGTGCCCTGCAGAGACCCTGTGTCAATCCATAGTGCTTGAACCCAACTCACTGGGAGGTATGGGTGAGGAGAACCCCCACCTAGCCTCTCCCCTCCTCTGTGTGTGTGCAGGCTCCTTTTGTGTTTTTTCCTCCTTCAGTTCTCAGGCCTCGGGACCTCCTGCCTGCTGACAAAGCTGTTGCCATGACTACGCGTTGGGCAGTCGTGCGGCACAGTAATCTCTTCCCAGCAGAGAGGCAGAAAGGGAGGGGCAAAAAAGGACAGGGGAGCAATCCATTAGAGAGGAGGTGAAAGAAGGGTAAAAAAAAGAGACCTAGTAAGGGATGGTGTTGAAGATAAGAGAGGCTCTGTTTGGAGAACTGATATCAGAAGAACAGCTCCTACGTGGTCAGAGAGCTGGGCAGAAGGCCGAAAAGAGAGAAAGAGAATTCTGAAAGAATTTGGAAGCAGAATAGTTTCTCAAACTTCCATGTAATATCTCTCTGAGATGTTCTGGAGCGTCCGTGTTGCGTCTGCCTGGGTTGGAGCTGACTGGAAAAGTCAGGAATGTGGTAGACGGTGGAGGAGGGGCTGAGAAGAGGACAAAGGTTATCCATTATACTTGCCATGGAGTCACATGACCAGTGTGACGTTCCTCTGGGACCACTTCAGCCTTTTGTGTGAGGTCTGCGGGGGCCACACCCTATTAGTGTCAGTCAAAATTTCTTGCATTATTCACAAAAGGCAAAACTTAAAATAAGTGTCCTTTTTGTTGTTGTATGAGTCTTATTTGATGACTTGAGAGATGAGAGGACAGAGAGTTTTTGTTTAGTTAGTGTACGAGGATGTTGGAATAAGCTTGTAGCGTCAAGGGTCAGGCCTTCCATGGGATAGGCTGGGCGCTGGGGGGTGCTTTAAGTGTGTCCTCTGTAATGTGGATAATGAAAGGGCGGCTCTGGTCTGTCTCACACACCTGACAGTGATAGGAGCCGGTCAGTGTAGTAGGAGAGGAGTGCTTTTGAGAGAAGACTGTGTGAGCTTGTGCTTTCCCATCTATGGATTATTTGTTTTTGTTTCAGCTGTTTGGGGCTGACATTGCATTTGTTTTGAGTACAGTTTCTCTGGGTAGAATTAATATTCAGCTTAATAATTGGATAACAAACATTTTGCTACATGAATTATTGTTTATCATTCTTTTAAGTTATTGTATTTAGTTTTTTCTGGATTGCATGAATAATTTTTATTAATGGTGCTTTTTTTGTCAATCTGGCAACAGTAAAGAGCTTGGGGCTGTTTGAATGCATCAGTAATGAGTGTTACAGGAGGGTAAAGGAAACATATTTTTCCATATTGTTTTAAAAATCAAACAATTTTAACAACTGGGGCAGTTGGTAGCATAGTGGTTGGGGCATTCGCCCTGTGATCAGAAAGTCCGGGTTCGATTCCCAAGACCGCTAGGCACCGATGAGGTACCCTGAGCAAGGTACCGTCCCACACACTGCTCCCCCGGGCGCTGTGTTCCTGGCTGCCCCCTGCTTCACTTGGTGAATGGGTTAAATGCAGAGGAAGTATTTCGTGCTGTTCACACTGTGTGCTGTGGTGTGTTCACGTATGACAAATGGTCACTTTCACTTCACTTTCACAACATTTTTTGTCAGTGAGTAGACAAGTGCAATATTTCAAATTACAGGAGGCCCTCGGCTTACTACAGTCTCAACATACGACGTTTCGAATTTATTATGCTCACACTCGAAGTTTAAAAAATTGACTTCGTCATCGTTGGCTTCGTACTTACAGACAACGTGGGAAAAAGTTAGGTTTTGCACAGCAGTAGAATATATAGTAATGCTGCATTTGAGTGAGGAAGTTGCCGTCCTCAAATACAGTACCGTGTACTGGCTGTAATAGTACAGTATATTTATGTCCATTTCCTTTTTCTGCAGTTTAGTTTTTATTTGTTTTTATACAACTGTGTTCGGATAGTTAAGTGATTTAGTCTAGGGTGTTTCCACTTTCAAAATTCGGAACTGTGTCGTAACCTGAGGACCCCCTTGACTGTTTCTGAACATACCACCTGTATGTTTTTGCAGCGTATCACGTTGCCATTGTACCAAATAATTTTTTGTAAGTTATACTCCTATATATTAGGAAATATCAGAAATTGACAGATTATATTGATAATTATAGGACATTAAAATGATTAATACAAAATTCATTGTATACTAAAAACAGGTAATTGACCAGAAAGTGGATTTGGATGTGTTTATTTTTCCCCTTCTAACAGGTCTGGGCACATTGATGGCAATTGAGTGATACATGGCAATAATAAATACTTGTTAATAATCAGTGTAGATAACTTATGCTTTGATTGAGTGTCGTGGTTGTTTCTTGAATGTGTTTGTCATAAAAGTATTCTCCACAGAATAGAAGGAAATCTAATTCTTGACTCAACTCTGTACAGGTGGAACTCCCTCTCCTGAGCTGTTAACCTTGCCTTTGCTGTCATGGCCTCAGCTTTCACACCATGCAGAACTCTTCCCTCCTAAGCCTCTCGCTCGCCGCACACACGCCCCCACGCACACTACCACACGTCCGCAAGGGAGGCAGCACAGGCATGATGACCACCTCCCACATGAATGGCCACGTGAATGATTCAGAGGACCGAAGAGAGGGTAACAGCAATGGTGGTGCAGGTGAGGCTCCGGATGAGCCCCTGCAGTGGCACAGAGAGATGGCTGTGGACTGCCCGGGGGAGCTGGGTGCCCGCACTTTGCCTGTCCGCCGCAGTGCCCAGCTGGAGCGCATCCGGCAACAACAAGAGGACCGCAGGAGGAGAGAGGAAGAGGGCCGTAGCCATCAGGAGCTGGATCTTAACTCCTCAATGCGTCTCAAGAAGCTAGCACAGAATCCCAAGGTGGGAATTGATAACCCCACCTTTGAGCCCATAGAAGGCCCTGGGGGGACACTTGGACAGCTGCAAGGCTTTAGCGGAGCCCCAAAACTACTAGGTGAGTGATTTTTTCCCGTTAAATCTTTGACTGTAGCTGCATCATACTCTCTCCTCACAGTCCTTTGCCATAGAGAGCGAACCTGTGGTTCATTTTTGTAGTGGATTTGGAGTGTTGATTGTGCTGATACAGATGAACAGAAGGCCACTGACCGCATGTACTAGAGATATGAGGGAGCTCATTTTCATCAGAGGCAAAGCAAACCAGCAGGTCATGTCCTTGATGGTGAACAGTAATCAAAAATCAGGGGAAGACTTGCCTTGAAAGCAAATGAGCACAAGGATATCTGCTGCCTTTGTGCTCTTCTCTGTTTTTTTTGGATGTCTTTAGTGTTTATTGGCTTTTCATGTACTCTTATGAAACAGGTGGTGCACTTCAAATTATATAAAATTTGGCCTGTGTTTTTATAACCAAAACAAGAGCTTTCTGCTGCTACAGTATGTGTAAAAACAGAACTAAATATATTACATCACATACTGCAATCTCCTGCACCTGGTCAACAGTGTCACATGATTGAATGTCCCTTTTGTGTTTAATTGCATCTCAATTATGGAAATGACATTTTTTTTTTGCTTGTTATGTTTAATGTAGTGTGTTACTTTCAGAACTTAACATTCACACCCCAGTCTGTATGGTCCATAAACGGAAACCAAGCAGCAAAAACAGCATGTTATGAATTGGGTTTGCTGATGATACAAAAACCAACACGTTTTATTGGCCTGTTCTGCTGGCAGCTGTTTGGGTCCGTTGCCTAATACTGAGGTTGTAAGGAACGTTTCTGCTGTGCAGGGAAGCCAATAGGGTTATTCACCCACTTTTGGCCATACAGTGCATGTGGACACCTATTAATTCTTGAGTTTACATCTTTCCGCCACAGCCACTGTTAACAGGTAACTATCACTGACCGTAGAATGGGTTATCCTGAAGAGGATGCTGTGTTTGCCACAGCTTGTGAAATACCAACTCAGGCATGACACAGCAGACCATATAAACTCACAGCCAGTATGAGTTTCATTCACATCATACCAAGCTGTCTCTGTAAGCAATATCAGCACAAAAATAATGTGCCAGGAGCTTCATAAAATGGGATGCAAGTATAAGATGTACAATGCCAAGACAATATATTGTGCTAGGCTAGTTTGGGCTTAGACCCCTTGAGTGAAGAGTGATGCATGTATAGAGCAAATGAATGTCAAAAGGACAATTTGACAGTTACGTGCTTCCAGCTGTATGGCAAATGCTTGAGGAGAGCTGTGGCAGCACTACTGTGCCCCAGTACATGACGAAAGGTCCATTAATACTTTTTAATGTTTGACATTTTGGGATAGATTGGTGCGCTGATGATTGCGCCAGGCTTTCTTATTCAAGATCGGAGCATTTGTGTTTGACCTCACAGGTGCTCTTTTGCCTAAACAAATTCCCACAGACACACTCCAAAAGCTGAAAAGCCTTACTTGCCTTACTGACAAAGGGGAGGTCTATCAATCTCATACATAGTTGTGATGGTCAAGTGTCTGCATACCTGTGGCCAATATTGCAAAAATAGGCTGTTTTAATTATAGGTTGGGATATGGTCATGTTATTTATTAAATTAAATTACATTAAATTAATAAACTGTTTCAAGCCAGGACTGGGCAATATAAAAATTCTGTCATCATAATAATGAGACAAATTCTAAACATTTTTGTTTATTGACCAAAACTAACGCTCCACATTCAAGTAGCTTTGTTTTTAAGCACATGCTGGGTTTTAGCTGGTGCTAGTGATATTTCATTCTTAGAGACTGTTTGCACTAATAGAAGTTTTATTGTTATATACAGATAACAATGTAGCATCATTACTGTAATGAAATTCTTAGGCTCGTGTTCCCCCAACATTACATAAATATATAGAAAAGTATAAAGATTTTTTAAAAAAAAGTATGAAATAAAAAAAAATAAATGAAATTTTAAAATGAAACATTTAGAGAATAACCTTTTTAGCTTTCACCTCCTCAATTTTTGAGCATCCCTTAGTCTTTTCTGTTTGTAAGGATAATAATTTTTTTGTTTAAAGTACCTACATTATGGACATTTTTTAAAAAAAAAGTTAAGTGCAGTATATGAGTATTGGTACAGGTTCAAAACATACCTATCACTGCACAGCCAAACAGCTTCATTACAGCTAAACATTTTCTCACAGCAACATCAAATGCATCTGTTTAATTGTCTCCAGCTGACCTTCGTCTGAATGCGGTATCATTAGAAAGCTTATCTCATCTTAATTGTCTTATTTTTAAAAGTTTAGTTTGTAAACGTTGTTAAAGTTTCAGCACTTAATATTCACTTCCCAACCTCTGAAGTCCCTATATTGAAACAAAGCTACAAAAACTGCCAGTTTTAAACTCACTGGTTTTGTGAAACCGACAAAATTGTTCAGCTTGTTTTGAATTTATCGCTCATGACGTCATAAAATCCAATATGTTCACACATATGCACCCATTAAAATGACTGCGAATTTGCCCTGCCCCGTCAAATTTAAGCCATAAGGATATTCTAGACCAGGGGCATCCGGTCCTGGAGGTCCAGCATGGATACTGACACCAAGGATGGTACTCAATACTATATATTATTTTTGTTACTACACGGGGGGCAGAAGAAACAAACACAGGAACTTTTACTAAAAAAATGAAAGTGTGAGTAGACACTCACTTTTCTTCATCTACTCAAAATTGTACAGCGTCTTTGGGTATTTTGAAAAGCGCTTTATAACTTAAATTTAATATTATTATTGGTATAATTATGATCATTTATTATTATTATTATTAGTCTAGTCAAGTTTCAGTCAACAAAGCATCTGAGCATTTTAGTCTAATTTTAGTTAATAATTATCCACGACTGTTTTCGTCTAGTGTTTGTCAATAAGTTCTGATTTGAATGTACGACATTTATAGGAACTCCGGTCCTGGAGGTCCAGCATGTTTTGGGGATTTCCGTTCTCAGAAACGCCTGATTCATGTCGCCAGTCAGGTTTAGTGAGTGTTTCAGGAGGAGAACCATCAAACTGTGCTGGACACCGGCTCCCCAGGACCGGAGTTTGACACCCCTGTTCCAGACTGATCAGCTTTTTGAAGGAGGCACAGTTAAACAGAAGTCATTTGCATACGAGGTCATTTACATAGTTCAGTCTTAACCACACAGTATCAGGAACAGCCCTGAATTCTAAAGAGGTCGTCAGTGAATCGGGAGCATAGGTTTTGAATAGGATCTCATTCTTTCAGGGAGCTGTGTCATGCGTTGAAGGTGGAGCAAGTTAGTAAGGGCAGCAGAAACTCCACGTTTCTAAAGGAGGGTCATGGAAGGTGTGTGTGTGTGTGTGTGTGCGCACACGTGTGTGTGCGTGTGAGGGAGAATTCCTGAGAAAGGGAGCAGAGGACCCTGTGAGGGGGAGCTTAATTAAAAAGCCTCTTATGAGACATTCTGACTCAGCCTGCATCAGCAGCACTGTTCGACTACTTCTTTTGCCTTTACTTTCTCCACTACCCCTGCGTTCCTTGGTTCTCACACCTCTAAATTAACAAAGAGCTTTGTGTGGAGACATTTTCCCCCCTTTCCCCTAAAAATGTTTAATGTGTAACAATAGGTCATAACAGCCTTCTGGGGTTTGAGATCCAACATCAGCCACCCACTAAGAAAGAGCACACAAACTCCCTCTTTAGCTCCTCCTGTGGAAAACGTCTCCGACCGTTCTTACATCCTTTTTCTTTCCAGAGAAGAATTTCAAAAGTAAAAGTAGTCCAGGATCCAGAGAGGACAGTGTAATTAACTGAGCAGTGATGGGTTTTTTAAACTGTGTCTTCTGAGGTCGTTGGTATTTAGGCTAATCTTTATGCAGTGGCAGTGGAGGCTTGTTAATGAATGGCATGTGGAGAGCCAGTATTTTTGTCATGGCCGACTGATCGAGAGGTATGTACTTGCACTTGTTGTATTTCCAATGTTGGAATTCAGTTCTGACTTTTGTACAAATGTTTTTTATTCAGATTTATTACTATTCAGGAGAATCAAGTTTAAATCTATCAGAAAAGCTGTATATTAATTTAATTCATTTACTCTCTCTGTCTCTCTCTCTCTCTCTCTCTCTCTCTCTCTCTCTCTCTGTCTCTCTATCTCTCCCTCTCTCTCTCTCTGTCTCTCTATAGTTCCCTGAGCTTTATTTGGCATGACCATATTTAGTCACTGTATTGGCAAAGCAGCATGTAAATAATGACAATTAGCATTTAAAAAAGGCTGAGTTGCTAGGTAACTAACTCTGTTGGTTCTCGTTCTTCTCTCTCTCTCTCTTTCTCGCTCTTTAGGATCGAGTGACCGAAGACCACAACTCTGTGGGACAAGAATCAGAACTACAAGCCATGGAAGAGGCCAAGACAATGGGAAGACAGGAGAGAGAGAGCGGGAGAAAAAGAGAGAGGAGCCAAGTTGGCAGAATGAATGGAGAGAGCTGGAGGAGGGTGATGTGGGAGTTTGATAAATTGTGTGCATTTTGCAGTGTGTGGGTGTTTGTTTTGTGCGTGTGTACATGCGCTGATGTCTGTGTGTGTGTGTGTGTGTGTGTGTGTGTGTGTGTGTGTGTTTCTGATGGCCCTAGGCAGAAGAGAGGCAGAAGAAAGCTCTTGCCAGTTCAGCAGTGGTGAGTGAGGGTGAATTATTTAGCTTTACTGTGTTGGACACGCTCCCAGTGAAATGCCCTAATTGTCGCACACGTGTGCGCGTGTGTGTGTGTGTGTGTGTGTGTGTGTGTAGGAGGCACATGCTGACAGACACAGACAGACACACGTTCACAATATATGTTATATACACCTACAAAAACATTACAAAACCCTAATATGTGCATTTATACGGATGCAGAAACATTGTACTCCCTATGTTTTGACTATTAGGTCAAATGTAATATACACTAACCACGCAGTTAATTAAAGTAAAAATTAACATAAAGTGTCCCAGTATGTTGTTGGGCCTCCCCAGGACATCAGAAGAGCTTCTAATGCTACTATCTCTACAAGTTGTGAAACTGGAAGACTCCCATAGGTGTTCATCTAGTGATCAAAAAAGCCACAGCATATCACCCTTGTGTTATTTATATTTTCATCTTGAGCGAGACCCCATCTGGATAGAAAGGCTTCATTACAGAAAGTGATCAGTTAGAAGATATTTGTATTGATTTCCAGTGACCCAAGCAATGCCAGCAAAACGACCCCCGCACACCATAACAGAGCCTCCGGACCCCTTCACTATAGGGGTCGAGCATTCAGCCCTGTACTATACAGGCACTCACTCACTAATGACTCCTACGATCATTTCACAAATCTCTATAAACCAATGCCTGTGGTTTTGTACCCCACTGATCTCTCAGATGTGGATTCGTCTTTGTAATGAAGGGTTTATGCTGCGGATAATATGTAGCTGTGACGGACGTCTCTCGCTGACAGTCTCGTCACGTCCTGTATCGACATTCTCAGACGTCTGAGGAACAGTTGCTCTTCTGTTATTGGTTCCTTATCACACGAAGGCATGAGCTTCACCGTCATTGAACGTGGGTTTTCAACCACGTTTCCAGTCTTGTTTACTGATGTTTTTTTTCTATAGATCTAAATGTAAACGTTTTAGTCACAGCTCTTACTGAAACTACTAGCCAGATGAACAGTGTTTGTGATGGAAGCTCCTGTCATTTCTACGCCAATACAGAGCCCCCTTCTCGCGACTTTAACGGCGATATTTTTTTTTGGAATCTCGTGCCGCTAACGGCCCAGCACTAGTTTTTAGCCACATGCATTTATACTTATTAGTTCAAAACGTCTTAGTTCAAGACTCTGATATTTCTATGTGGCATGTAAAAGATCAATCAGCTCATACACAAGCACTCATTCTTCTATTCTTTTCATACGTTTGTACCACACCGTTCATTTCCTTACACCAGCAACGATAAAAAACAAAGGCCTCTTAACCAGTTACAAACCATAAGAGGTGGCGAAGTAAATGTTGAGCAAACCTATGGAAGTGAACTAGCTAAACCTATAGAAGAAAATGAAGCCATGAGAGGAACTAAAGGAGCAGGGATGACTCTTTAAAGTGGCAGCAGGTCAGGGGACGCACCATAACGGTACTGAGACGGGTTTTGGTTGTTGAATATAGCTTGGAGAAACAGATTTAAGAGTAAAGTGTCCATTTGTCATATGTGAACACACCACGGAACACAGTGTGAGCAGCACAAAATTCTTTCTCTGCATTTAACCCATTCACCAAGAGCTGGGGAGCAGTGTGCGGGGATGGTACCTTGCTCAGGGGTACCACGGTGGTGCCTCTAGAAGACCTGGGATTCAAACCACCAGTCTTCTGATCACAACTGCCACCAGCTGTGAAAGTGAAAGTGATCATTTGGTCATACGTGAACACATGCGTGTGAACAGCACGAAATACATCCTCTGCATTTAACCCATTCACCAAGTGAAGCAGGGGGCAGCAGGAACACGGCGCCGGGGAGCAGTGTGTGGGACGGTACCTTGCTCAGGGTACCTCAGCGGTGCCTAGCGGTCTTGTGAATCGAACCTGGACTTTCTGATCGCAGGGCGAATGCCCTAACCACTAGGCTACCAGCTGCCCCAATCTACACTGGTAATTCTGATTTAAATCTGTTTACATTGGCATGTTTACACCTGCGTTTCTATGTGGATAAGCCCAATCCAGGACTGGTCCCGATCCCATCAAAACAAACATGGTCCTGGATCTTTCCTCTTGCTCTAAAATCAAGGCTGCTCAGCATTTTTATACAGCAGAGTACGATGTTAATTGCTTAACAATAACATGCAGTACAAGCATCTGTACTTGTTCCACTAATTTATCCAGTTTTTCTTTCGTCGCCCATCTGTATTCTCCCTTTATACGGACTATACAGGTTCTACCTACTCACTGTAGAATGATGGTCACAACTTGTGGAGACTATTTGAAAGGTAGATCTACAAAATGGATAACAATATTGTATTTGTTTTAGTCGTTCAGATTCCTAGTGAGTATCTAGAGCCGCGCAATAGACGTTCTTTGACAGTTTCAGAACAGTAATGGATTGTAAAGGAGAGAGCTGTCAGTCAATAATGCGCACATAAAGACACACCAAGGAAGGGCCTGGACTTTTTCTCTTTTTTCCACAAAGAAATCCACCTCTATTTATAGGATAAGCAGCTTTCCCCCGTCGACAGCTTGACACACCGTGACGTCTCTGTTTTGTCGCTTTCGTAGAACGTGTGTGTGTGTGTGTGTGTGTGTGTGTGTGTGTGTGTGTTCACAGCTGCACAGCAAATGCCTCACAGCTGGAGGGACAGTGAGCAAGGCTATAATCCTTGATCATGCCTGAGCACGCACGCACGCGCACACACACACACACACACACACACACACACACACACACACACAAATGAATGCTCACCCACACTCTTGTACCATGCATGCTGTGTGTGTATTATCTGTGCCACCACCCACCACCTCTGTACCAGCAACATGTTTCAGCCACCATCCCCTGTAGCTGTATCCCATTCTATCCATGTTATTCACTCCATATCAGTGCTGAACCGTGACTATTGAAGCAAAGGGCTCAATGTGTGGCACCACAAATGTCAAAGCTTGGTCAAAAACAAATCTATGATTGTTTCATAGGCCTTATCCAGCATGTTAGTTAAGGGTGACTTACATTAACCATTTTCGACTGTTACACACCCTGTAAAACACGTATTAACGTACCTTGTAGCAGTTTTATGGTGACTCAGAGCATAGGGCTGTCGCTGTTTTGCATTTCTGACTGACTGACACGCATTGATCAAGCCATCACTCTAACTCAGTCAGTGTCTGGTCATACGTCAAGGACTACCAGAAGGCCTAGAGTGACATTTTTACCCACGAAATCGGGCCCACCCATTGGAAATTAAGCCATGAGTGGACTTTGATTTCATTTCGTCTCGAAATGGTGGGCTACCGAGATCAAACGTTACCATCAGAAACACTGAGGTGGTAATGCTTCAAATTTTTGTCTTCGGTTATTCATATTTACTTTCGTATTTGATTGTACACCAGAAAAGAGTGAAGCTGCCGCTCTCATCCTTTTCCACTGTCCGACTTAAATGGGGTGAAGGGTTCGTTCCTCAGAATAACCTCAGTAACCCAGATATCCACAACAAGCACCGCGCTCAACGACAATAACAACATGGCAGGGTTTGCATTTAGCATGAGGTGAATTCAGAAAGGATTAGCATTACTGAGGAAGCTCAGGGATCAGGCGATTATGGGAGATAATTCTCCCCGGAAGTGTAAAACTATGGACATTGCAGAATGCCCCCCCCCCAATCAATTATCACATAATTTATAATACATGCTCAGGTAAAGCTAATCCAGCTTGGGCTGGGCTTGGTAACGTCCCGATAAACATGTACAACCAGTGGGTTCTGTGGACAAAAGCTCATGTTTAAAAACTAATACCATTAGCGAGTGGTAAATATACGTGTAGAGAATCGTGTGTATTCGAATTGAACCTCTTTGTGCCTCTCCAGCAACAGCATCTGTATTCGGGCACAGCATCATGTCTGTAATTCGCAGAGCCATTCATGTATGCTCAAATGTATGCTCTCAGCTCACTGTACCAAACACGCTCCGTAGGAATGGCCCTGGTGTGACTGTAACAGTATCTCATTAGCAGGCTCAGAGTGGAGCCAATAGCTGCCGAGTCCAGATTGAGATGAAACATTTTCTGACAGTTAATACAATCATATAACAGTTTTAGTTAAGCGCTTATAGGGCGCGAGGAAAAATCTCTCTCTTTCTCCGTCCGTCTTTCTCACTCTCTCTTTCTCTCTCTCTGTTGGAGTCATCCATATTCCAGGAGCTGTGAGCAACCCCCCAACACACACACACACACACACACACACACACACACTTCTGGCCCTGCTCTGGCTGGGTTGCTATGGAAACAGCAGCAGACAGGTTCTCACGTCCCTTCCTTCAGATTCCTCCTGGCTCGTAGAGCATTTATATTCATGCACACACACACATATACACACACACACACACACACACACACAGCCTCAGCCACACACAGAGATGTCCACAAACATGTGCATACTTGCCAAGCACACATATAAACACAGTGATTCTTGCGATGTTGTGTGTTTGGCTGAAAAATGGCTCTGGGGACTATTGATTGGCTGGCAACAATGGACTGACATCACAATGCTCCTTTATGACATCGCTGCATCCCCGCTTTGATCACCAGCGCCGCTCGAAACGCAAACGCTTTTCTTCGTGATTGGCGCGTGGCGTCATCATCGCGTCTAATAACCCGGTCGAGTTAGGCTGCAAAAACGAGCCTCATCAGTATGCGGAGGAACAGCCGGTGACGGACATGTCATATTTGTCCTAATTAATATCAAACATAGTTAAATGACTCACACATAAAATCAATGGGGATGGCGTGATAATAGACTCTCGTTATCTTGCATGTTGTTTTGTCTTCTTCGCCATCAAGGTGCCGTGAAAAAGTAAAGAAAAAAAAGAGAAAGAGAGAGAGCTAATGGTTTATTTTTCTCTTTCTTCTCTCTCCTTCTCAAACTCATTTAGCAGGATAAGAATCAGCGGCAAAGAGACGGAGCACTCCCCTTTTCTCTCCCCCCCACCGTTTGAATATAAGAAAGAGAATGGATATGGAGAATATTATTGCTTTCTCTCTCTCTCTCTCTCTGTCTCTCTCTCTCACCCGCTCTCTCCCTTGTTGATGGCGGACTCAGAATACTAACCAGCCTCTCGGCACATACAATAAGCAGCACATTGCAGAAATTAAGATGGACACAGAGAGAGAGAGAGAGAGAGAGAGAGAGAGAGAGAGAGAGAGAGAAACTCAAATGAGAGAGTGAGAAAGAGAGAC
>JBBPDB010000001.1:34676520-34697025 GCA_037974465.1 Brachypetersius altus
TGTAAAGCTTCTGAAGACCCTTCCGGCCACACTTGTATCTGCTTACGAACCGGTTTGGTGACTTTAACGAGTGGTCTGTAAGCAGGCATTAGCATAACAGTGGTATGGTCAGAAGCGCCGAGGTGAGGAAGGGAGAAAGCTTTGTAAGCTCCTTTCAGGGTGGTGTAAACACAGTCCAGTGTGTTATTTCCCCGTGTTGGAAAGTCTATGTGTTGTTGAATTTTGGGAAACACACTCTTTAAATCTGCGTGATTGAAATTCCCAGCCACGATGAGAAAAGCATCAGGGTGGGCTGTCTGCTGCTCACTGATGTGCTGATAGAGTTCATTCAGTTCCTCATTCCTGTTGTTGCCACTGGAGGGAAGAATGTACACAGCACACAGCAGTATGGCTATATATTCCCTCGGTAGATAGAACGGCCGGCACTTAATAATCATAAACTCCAACACTGGTGAGCAGTATTTGCAGATTGCAACAGCATCGTGGCACCAGGCGTCATTGATGTAAACACAGAGACCGCCACCGTGGGTCTTACCTCCCGCCACAACAACTCTGTCAGCACGGTAGCATGTTAGCTGGTCAAGCTGGATGGCGCGGTCCGGGACACTGACGCTGAGCCATGTTTCCGTGAACACAAAAACACAACAGTCCTTTACATTCCTTTGCGATGAATGTAGTAATTGGATGTAGTCCAGTTTGTTATCCAGTGAGCGTACATTGGCCAGAACAATGGAGAGGTTAGCGGGTTTGTGTGGGCTGACCTGCATTTCTATTCTCTCTTTTCAGAAACTTCAGAGGATTTCTGTTATGACTTTTGGCACTAACCCCTTCCTTGCATTGGTTTGGTTATTTCCTTTGTGTTTGTGTTTCAGTTTAAGCTTCACTATTGAGCTGATTTAAAGTCTATCACAGCTTTTATACTATTCAGTTATAGCAAGCCTGTGCTTCAGTCTTTGTGTGCTTTAGTTTTGTTTATGTAGTTGAGTTTTGTATTTATTTTTGGATTAGTTTAATTTTGTATGATCAGACTTGGATGTAACATTATGTCCTTTTCTGCATTTGCATCTCCATGTTACCTACACCAGTCCAAGGTACAGATGTGACACATGAATACAGCAGAGAACTACTGTTGCATACTTCATTGTCTTTCAATGAATCAAACAAAAATAATCCTAGCTTTACATTTAAGTACTGTTTCTACACGAACTTGGAATCAGGGAGGTACAGCATTTCAGATACTAGCCCTCACTGAGACCTGGATCATGGCTCCATGGCGGTCTGAGGTCCTGCAAAGTAACCAAAGGGAACTGAGAGCAGCCAAAAGAAAATAGAGAAAAACGCTTAAGGATAGTTGAAAAGATGGCAAAGAGCTTGGCATAAGTTAAATCATTGGCAAATTTTGATAAAAGAGAGTGATATGAGATAAGGTTACTGTCCTAATTTTGTCCTACGGCCAGAGCTTTTCTCGGCAGATACTGTGAAGGATTGTTCAATGTTGGAACATACTTTTCCCTCCTCACTAGGCTATTCCTGATTCACTAATATCAGAGAAATTTTTACATAAACTGCCACTCTCAGAACATCTCTGCAGACGAGTGCAGAATTTAGCTGTCTAGCCATAAACGTCCAACAATTTTCCATAACTGGTATCAAGTGACCGGTATTGCTGGGAAAGTTTGGAGGAGAGGAGTTCAGGCACAATGGTATTAAAAGCTGAACTAAAGTCCACAAACAGGATCCCGGCATAAGTTCTTGAACGGTCGAAATGTTGCAGGATGTACTGCAGTCCCATGTTCTCTCCATCATCCACCTAGCTGTTTGCCCAGTAGGCAAACTGCAGGGGGTCCAGCTGGTGTCCTGTAATGTCCTTCAGATGGTCTAAAACCAGGCATTCAAAGGATTTAATGACTTAATGATTTAATGATCATTTAGTTCTATGATGGTGGGTTTCTTGGGGAACTTTAAGGGATCTGTGATGGAGGTCATTGTTTCTGGGGTGAGGTAGGTGAAGGGTATGAATCTGCCTGTCTCAAACCTGTAGTAGAATGTATTCAGCTCATCTGCCATGTCTCGGTTTGCTTCAGAGGGGCTGGGGGGCGTCTGTAGCTGGTGATGTCTGGCAGGGCTCTCCACACTGATGCAGGGTCGTTGGCTGAGAACCATTCTTTCAGCTTCTCAGAGTAGGTCCTTTTTGCCCCCTTGACCTGGTCATCATGTTCCTGGTTTGCTTGTACAGGGCCTGATTGGGAAATTAATCATAATGCTCTCCCATTAAATTCAATTAGAAATCATGAAGTCACAGCATTTTAGGGGTCATGAAAGTGGTTGAGCCGTTGTGTGGCTTTGTCAAATATAGTATTACATGTGTCAGTATTACATGTGTCTGCTATGGCAAGCTAAGGTTAGCTGAAGGGAATGGTCTGAGGTCAGGGGTCAAACAATATGAACCACAGAGCAGTGAGAAGATCCTATGTCAGAAAATTCACAGTGTTCAAGGACCTTACACATAAAAGTGATCTGTGTGCAAATATAAGGGGAGCTAATTCAGTAGTGGCCACACAGATATAAGCATAGAAGGACAGAATAGCGATATCAGGCTGAGTTAATATTTAAGGAGGAGGAGACTTTAAAGCAGAAGGGGGAGTGTTGAATGTTTTAACAAGTCCTGTATTGGCCAGAAGGAAAAGTAGGAGTGGTCTGGAAAAGTCTATAAAAAATGTAACATCAGAGATCTTGTTTCAGAGCAAGCTAGCTACTTGTTTCTCATTGACCATGACACTGTAATTAATAAAACAGTGGAAGCCTCAACTGTCTGACTGCCTTTGCTTGAAAATGATCTACTACAGGCCCTGTCACCACTTCTGTAGGCAGCCTCCTTGGCCTTACGAAGATGTTGCACCTTGGGAGTGAACCATGGTTTGTTGTTGTTGTATGTTCAATTGGTCTTAGTTGGCACACAAATCTTCACAAATGATTGTCAGCTTCATCCACATCATCAGATGCAGCTTCAAAAACAGTCCAAACAGTCCTGCAGTTCCTGCTTTGCTGCATTGGTCCACTTCTTCAAAGTTTTGACTACAGGCTTGTAAACTGGAATAAGATTGACAAGGCAGTGATCAGAATGTTCCAAAGCTGCCCAGAAAACAGAGCAATAGGCATCTTTTAAAGTGGTGTAACAGTGGTCTGTCTGTATTAAGGAAGTTCGTGGTTTAGATTAGTTAAAATCTCCAATGACAGTAAGAAAGGAATCGGGAAATTTTCTTTTCAGAATGGTCAGCATAGTGCGTTGTTCACATCAGCATGAGGAGGGATGTAAACTCTTACCAGGATGAAGAAAGAAAACTCCCGCAGTGAATAAAACGGCTTGCAGTTGATGAAAAAAGTTTCCAGGTATGGGCTGGAGAATTTCTGTAACACTGTGATATCAGTACACCAACCTTCATTAATGTAGAAACAGATTCCCCCACTTTTTGATTTCCCAGAGAGCTCCATTACACAGTCCGCTCAGTGAAGTTTCTGTGGTTCGTTCACTGAGCCAAGTTTTAGTGAAGCAAAGGGCAGCAGAACGTGCAAAGTCTTTGTTAGTTCGGTTAAGAAGCAACAGCTTGTCCACTTAGAGTATCTCCACAGCACATACCCAAACCAATCTCAACTCTGAAATTTCCTCCAAAAAGGTCAAATTTGAACTTTCGCACCAATAAAGTAATTCCTGATCCTGTCTATCCTCATAACTCCCAAATGCAAACATTTTCAGTTCTTTATTGTCACTTCCTTATTGTCAGTGCCACTGTCTCCAAACAATACAACATAGCTCACCACTGTCTTGTACATCTTCCCTTTCACTCTTGCTGCTATCTGCCTGTCACAAATCACTCCTATAATAATAATAATAATAATAATAATAATAATAATAATAATAATAATAATTTGTATGTATATAGCGCCTTTCCAGAGCTCAAGGACACTTTACAATGCATATAGTAAAGAAAAAATGAAACAAACAGACAAACAAATATACAAAAGTCAGATACAACAAACTGGAAAGAACAAGACATAACGACAGAAAAGCATGACGGGTAAATAATACAAGCAGTCAGGTTACCAAATCGGAGGCGTAGCATTCAGAAAACAGGTGAGTTTTGAGTAATGATTTAAATTCCACAATATGAGCATCAACAGTGGTCTATTCAAATAATTATGTATGGTCTTAGTATGTATTAACAGTGTTTTGTAAAAAATTCAGCATCACAGATGCACTGTAAGACCTCATCCACTCAGACATTCGAATGTTGGATAAACGAACGCATCTGCGTCTGATAGACTTCAATGAGGTGTTACACTGCCGTTTGTCTGTTTAACGCCAGCCTCCAGCCCAATGTGTACTTTCATGTATTTACCTGTAATATTATTTTATAGAGAACACACCACAAAGAGGTCCTGACAAAAACTGAACAGTCTGATTTATTTTTTCTTAATAACAAATTAAGACTATATTATGAATACCATTAAACATATCAAAGGCTTTTTGCAATATCTTGCACGTAGTAAAGAAATAATTGAAGTGTAAATGCAAGTTTACAATCAGGTAGCTCTGGGTAATTCATTAGTTTGTTACACAAGCTGAACTACAGATATAAAGTAATAATCACTGAGTAGAATCACACTGTCAGAAAAGTATTGCAGCATGCCACTGCACATCACATTTCCAATGAATAATTGATTTATGGCACTCCAATTCTGCCCCACTGCTAACATCCACTCTTTCACGTGGTCTAACAATCAATACCCAGCACCAACGAGTAAGTGACCCAGAAAACCAACTGGCATCACCATATCAATACATATATTAATTTTACAGTATTATTAGCAATATATAGTGTTTTTTTATATTCAAAAAGACTTCTGTTGTGCATTTTCTATACATTTGTCCCTAGAGAATCTCAATCCGCTGATTTATGTGCTGTAATGACCCTTACATATTTATTGAGAAAGTGTGTCAGCCTCACAGTCAGGGCATTTGCTTCATAGCACATTCAGCAAATCCATTAAAGGGGACTGGCAGGGAACAGGGATGGGAAAATGTTCAAATCTGTGTAGTCTAGCTTACCATGGTCTATTTGTCGAGGCAGGCAGTCTTTGATAGTGTCGCTATTGGGCCAAAAATGCAGAACAGATCGTCAAAAATAGGCCGAGGGGTAACTGTCAATGGGTCAGGACAGCAATCATCCAAAACAGTTTTAAACAGGCAGGATCGTAGTTCCTGCTCTTCCACTGCTTCATGTCCTGTGTTTTCAGCACAGTGGAGAGATGCAGGGGAGGATCTACCACCACGCTGTCCTTCCAGCCTCTCTTCTCCAACATTACAGGGACCTGTTACTAGCCAGCATGGATCTAGAACCAGTCTCAGCCACATTAACTCAACTGTCAACCTCAAGAGCTTAATCACAAGCCTACAGAGCTCATCGCCCAGTTTACAAGACTCAGTTTCAAATCTCAAGAGCTTTCCTTCTTCCTCTGCACTCCAAAACTCCAACCCGACCTTGCATAGCTCCACCACCAGCTTCTGCAGTTCCAGCACCAGTTTCAGAAGCTCCAGCTCCAGTGTGCAGAATGGCAGCTCAAGTGAGGAAGACAGCTGGGACACCAACAGTTGGAGCTCAGGAGCCACCTGCCTGTTGCGAAGCTCCATTAAGCAGCACAGTGAAGAGGTCTTTAGGGTCCGTGCCAGTTCGAGTAGTAGACCTGAACCAGCAAGTGATTCTGAGACTGGCTATCAAAACTCTGACAGCTGCCAGGGTAGCAAAAGGCAACCAGAAAACCAGAAAACAGAAGAGAAAGCATCTGTGGGACACAAGGATTCTGTGCACAGTCAGATCTCAAGTCACAGTTCCACTGTTGCTTCAGCTGCGTCAGTAGATCTAGAGGAGAAGATTGAGGCCAAGCTCAAATTTTCAAAGTTTTTGGATGAAGTAACCTGCAGAGTACTGGATCCTGAGAGACGACAGGCCTTTGGTGCAGTGCGCCAGAAGGATGCACCTGTACCCAGCCCACAAACATCTCTGCTCAACTCTTTTCACTCGTCTCCTGTCTCTTGTCAACCTTCAGTTTATGCAGATCACTGGTTTGGTTCAAATGTGGATTCACTGCATGCCAGGAAGAATAACGTTTCTACACATGTGTACCAGTGGAACCAATGCATGCCAACTTGCAAGATTTTGGATATCAATGAGAGCTCAGGGAGGAAACATGAAGAAATATCTTTCATGGAATCACCAAGAAAATTGTACTTAGAGACTGACATAGACAGCGTGGGCAAAGAAGATGAACTCAACTCTGCAGGGACAGGAGACGGAGGGAAAGAACATTCAAGAGAATGGGAGAGAGAGAAAAGAACCTTGTTGTTTAATTCCAGTCGACCCCAGATAATTTCTGATTCAAAGAAATGTCCAAGTGCAGTGTCACACTGGTCAGAAGGCTCTACCAAAACACCCTACCATTCTACATCTCTACCAAGACCAGTTAACAGCAATTTGGTGAGTGTTCTTTTAACTGAATGTTGACCTCGTACCAAGTGAAAGCGAATGTTGTTCAGGCAATGGTAAACAACATTGTGATTTTGTTCATGTTAGTGATTATATATTAGGATACTGTATGAATGAATTGTGTTTTGTGCTGTAAGAAATCAGTTCAGTATGTGAATTAGTCTCCTTTTTTGATGAAAAGAATACTGAACTGTGGCTCCTTCACCAAATACACTCTATGGAAATACAAAAGAAGGAAAGACATACATGATTTTAAGCCATGTTTAAGTTTAAATGATGTGCGTATGTCTGTGGTGTTTCATCGATTCACTCTATTATCCTTCTTAAGTTTTGTTAGCCTGATTGTGTTAGCAATCACACTGTTGTTCTTAAGTTTTATTTTCATTAGTGTGATTGTGGAAGCATTCACATTATTGTTCTTTATAGTTTTATTATTGCTGTTTTTGCATTAGTTGTATTATAATTATTAATATCATTATTATTATTATTAGTAGTAGTAGTAGTAGTTGTAATAGTAGTAGTAGAAGTAGTAGTATTCCACCTGTTTTTTGAGCCACTTCTCCTCTGAGTCCATACTTATGACCAAAGCTAAAATATTCTTAAATATCCGGTGCATTGTGCATCTACTGTGCATTGTGCATATTTGATTTTTGTGGTTGAGTAGCCTTCGTAATGAATGGGGAAATATAAACAATGGGGCAAGTTACCTCAAGAGACTATATGGGAGAGATAGTCTGGAGAGAGAATTGTGATTTCATGCCTATGGCAGCTGAAAAGCAACAAAATGCAGAGTAAACCAACTTCAAGACACTAAAGCTTAAAAGAAATCACTTAAAAGAAAGATAGGTGTCATTGTTTGCTGTGGTTTATTTAAAACTAATCAGCCCACGAACGTGGCGACTGTCACAATTCCCGTCTGCGACCACTGGGGGTCGCTGCTGAACTATGGGACTTTCCCAGCTCGCCCGATCACTGCCTTCACTCACACCTGATCTTTATCGCTCCCTGATTCCTATCCCACCTGAACTGTGTACAGTTGTCTCTGTTTTACCATTGGTCCTTAGTTTTTCCCTGACGTATTTAGATTCATGATTTCTGTTCATCCATCATCCAGACACATCATCCAGACACACTTTCCCTAGTCTCAACCTCAGACATCACGCCCACGGAACGTTGGCTAAACGTCTGATGCATATGGTACACTTAACTGGAAATACTTCAGGAATGTCTGTTTGGTTGAATTTTATTGGATTTCCGGGGGATGCGAGTGTCGCGTTTATTTTCGGTCCGCCGGGAAACAAAGCGCAGACGTGTGGTCACAGATGTGTGATCGCAGACGTGTGATCTACTGATTTACTTGGTGTTTTGATCAGATGTGGTCAGTCAGTCAGCATAGAAAATCAAAGAAGGAGAAGAAAACAAGCAGTAAGTCACTGATCTGACTTACTGCTTGTTTTCTTCTCCTTCTTTGATTTTCTATGCTGACTGACTTGTTGCACGCCAGTCTGTTGTTGTGGGGACATTTCCACTCCCCGAAACGTGACGCTGAACGAAATGAATGGTGATTGGTTGTTTGACATGTCGGTCAAATGGCCTTATGGGCGGGCCTTGGCCAAAGAAAGCTGCTACGCGAGACTACACTTTCCCCTACCCAGCTCACTGTCTTTATGCCTTTCTGTTCCTCCCTGTAGTCCTTCTTCCATAATAAAGTACCCTAAAATGCATCTCCGCAGTAGTGTCTCTTCCTCTAAAACAGAACAAGGCTACTGCGTGACAGTGACGCACACTTTTCAGGTGGGAGTGGTTTACTCCACCCATTTTCAGCCATCCTTAATCATAAACAGCTTAGTAATAGAGAGTGATTTAACACCCCCTTCTGAGGTCAAATGGGAAAACCTGCCCTGCTGAATTAAAAGAGTAAGAAGAAGCACTGGTCCAATACTATGCAGTTGTAAGGCGGTCGTCCTCTTATCCTGTTGTATATTTTTCATTTGGGGAATCACGATCTCCTGTGTGTGGTAATGGATTTAACACATGGTGTGATTGGTGGGACAGTTGAAAGGACAAGTATTTAAGTTCAGGTTAGGTGGACCTAGCTTGTCGGTCCACCGTTATACATGCGCTGGTTTCGTAGTGTTTGGTTCCGTTTTATTTTCAAGAAGTCTCTGTGGGCCCTCGTGCCCTTGTTATTTCTGTAAATAAACGTTAAAAGATCAAAATGGAAACCTGCCTTCGTGTCTGCTCTCACTTGGAAAGAGAGGGGACACGTAACAGCAGTGACCATAATTTGTTTTTTAACACAAGTGTTTTTGGCCAGTGTTTTGGTCTGCAAACACTGTTATTATAGCAACTATGCAATCAAAATTTGCATTTTCTCATGGAAATGCAGTCTAGGTAAAACCATTTTAAAAAAAAAAAATTTTCCACACTCTGGTTGGACCCAGGAGCCTGTTTCCTGGTTGCTGGTGGGGAACCCGTGAAGTACCAGGGAAGACGTCCCTGCTGTGGGCATGGGAGCCTGCATTCTTTTGGCTACAGTTGTTGCTGCCGTCAGGGCTCCCTGGACATGTCTTGAAGCTCGCTTCCTGCGTGCAGGCAATGTCCTAATCTGGAGCTTTATTGGGATATGAAATTGACAGCACACATGCAAGTCTTAATTTGTTAGCGTGTCATCATCACAGTTTATATTACCATTTTGTTCTGTTATTTTACATCCATAAATCATTGTGAATTAGTATACAATCAAAAGCGTACACAATTATCCATATTAAAACTTTCAACACTTTTGTGTAGCATGTGAAAACTGTTTTATTCTTTAAGTCTCATTCTTTTTTAAATTCCCTCTTTTTTTCTCAGACCACTGATGGAGAGGCACATGCCATGAGGTAGGTTTCTTTCATTCACTTTTTTTGTACTTCACATATCTTCTACTTCTCTTGGTATTTTACGTACATGCTTTCTCTCTCATTTTCTTCACTGAGTGGTCAGTGCTTGCTTAAAGCTGTCTCTCTGGTGAGAGACTGGGAAAGGCTCGTTTAGATGCATACTGCTGAAAAGGAGGATACAGACAGTGATCTGATCTGAAAATGAGTCGCAAAGCTCATAAATCAAAAGACTAAATCAAAAAAATTGATGCCGTTTATATTATGCTAAGTAGGGCTTTATATTTGAGAAGGTTGGTGAGCACTTAATCCTTTGGGATTACTTACTTTGCTCAGAGAGTTTGCATGTTATTACACAAAATATCTGCAACTACTTAGCAGCTATATTCATATATATAAACAAAAGCACACGCAACAGACTGGAAAGTGCCACCTGCTAACTAAACAGCTAAACAAAATATTAATTCATAGTATTCCATCAATTAATTGATAAACAATGCCTCCTTCGCCATCGCCTTCGCCTTCTTCTTCTTTTTCTTCTTCATATTATTATTAAAATTATTATTTTAATAATAATTTTAAAGATCTGAGAAAAAGCACCAACTATTCTTGTGAAGGACAGATACTGTCAGGTGTGTTGTGTAACTACCAGAAATGTTTTGTTGCTTTTTATTACATGTATTAATTTTAGGGAAAACTGAGGGAATTCCAGGCTGCTAACTCAGTGCTTCAGGGTCTTCTAGATCACAGAAAACAAAGAAAGATGTACGCTTTACTTTCTGAGAGAGAGCACAGGTGAGATGCTGCAGGCTAAAGTATGTTAGTTCATAAAAGAGTTTGGCTGATCAGACAGACTTATCTGGTTTTCATACGTAAACAAACCTCAAAAAACATGAATGATAAATGTGTTCAGCTCAGGGCATATGTTTTGAAAACATGAGAGCGATGCATGTGGAAATGAGTTTCTTTAATGTGCATAGACCTCCCCTGGCCAGCTTGATTTTTCTGTCAGCTCAGCTCAGTTTTCTCTGTGAGTCCACCTCAGCCCAGTCTAGTTCAGCTCAGCCCCACTCTGTTCAGCCCAGCCGCAGTCTTCTCAGCAGCTCCAGATAGCCAAGCAGTCTTCTCGTTGCCTCCAGCCACTGAAGACTTTCTCCGTCTCCAGTAAACCCAGTTGCTTTCTCTGCGACTTCAGGTAGCAGCTTTCCTCGCAGCTCCCCAAGGGGCTCCATCACGTACCTCTCAGCTGATGGCTCCAGCATCAGTGGCTTCAGTGCCTGTTTCACCGCCAGGAACTCCAGTGCGCGCAGCTCTCCTGCGCTGGTCCAAGCACCAGCCATCCAGACTTCAATGCTGGTTCCCGCACCAGCCTCATTGACTCCAGCGCCGGTTCACGCACCAGTCTCACCGACTCCAGTGCCGGTTCCCACAATGGCCTCCCCAACAGTTTTTAAAGCCTTGTACTCTCAGTACAGTACACATACATTTTAATTTACTCTACCAGCTTCACTAAAGATAGTAGTTGAATGGATTTTATACATTTCTTTGTTTATCATGCTATTTATTTCAAACATTTACTCATATTTAAGTCTTTAGCAGACATAGAGCACAACTTGTTTTTTCTGAGTAATGAAAACAGAGTGACAAAGAACCATGTTAAGTTAGCAATATCTAGTACCAAATTCATATCAAAGATATTTATTATGCACATGGGCATTGCCAAGATATTAACTTATACTCTGTACATAAACATTTATTTCTCAAAGCAAGTAATGCATAATTTTGAAAATATTGATTAGAACAGGTGTCTATCATATCTTAGAAAAATGGTGTACAGCGACATTGTAACTGTTGGGTGCTGTGAGTACTCTGGGTAATTTCCTTGGCTTTCTCACTATGTTGTGTGTATGTGAATGCAGATTACCAGTGGGAATCTCTACTCTCTGTGAGAGCGTTCTCCTAGTAACCAGAGTGGTTTACCAATTCTCTCATGTACAATTCGCGACTGGGTAACAGTTCGACCACTTCATCTCACTTAAAAAAAATAATAATAATTTGAGAACATTTTCAGTATTCATTTGTGAGGAAAAACATATTTTCATACTTTAATGTATGAAAGTATATGACTGTATAGCAAATCATAGCCTGTACAAAAAAAAAATAATGCATTTAGCTTGGTTTTAGTGTACTCAAATTAGAGATTCATATTCATGTTAACCAAAAAAGACCATTCCTGAACATTAAAGAAAGTCAAGGTTTTGGTCCTTAATGATTGAGCAAACCTGCTGTGGATATATTATATAGTTCGATATTCTTCATTTTACATGTCTCCAAGGCATGCTGTAACAGACAGAGGCTGATTAATTATCTCACCATAGTCCTTCTTAGGGTGAATTTGGATACATTTTATTTCAGCAGAGTTTAACTAATCACAAAGAAAAGGAACAGGGGGTATATGAAATATATAATAAGGTTGCTGGACTATTCTCCTGACCAAATGAGTTTAGGGATTGTGGACAGGGCTGGAACTCATTTTTGAATGGTTTGTGAATGTATGTGTCACGGCCTGGTCAGTGGCGGGGGTTAGCCGCTGCCTTTTTGTTTGGGTTTTCTGGGTCTGTGTTTTTCTGTTTTCTCAGTGTGGTTCTGTTTATTGGGTTTTCTGTTCATTGGGGTTTTCTGTTCACTGCACTGCTTTGTTTATTCTGTTCTGTTCTCCCTATGTCATGTGTCTGTTCCCCATGTGGTTCTGTGATTTGAGTTTCCACCTGTTTCGTGTTCATGATTGTGTCACATGTTTTCAGTTGCCACCTGTGTCCCGTGTCACCCCCATTATGTTTGGTATTTAAACCCTGTTTTGTGTTTCACTCCTTGTTTGTCCATCGTCCTTCGTAGAGCTTCATTTGTGATCCATAGGTTTGCGTTCTTTGTTGAACCCAGCTTTTTGTTCTGGCCCACGTGCCATTTTGCTTTGTTTAATAAACTCACGTAAGCATGGAATCCTGGTTGTCTGCCTCGTTCCAAGATAGCTCTCGGTCGTGGGGGGTTAGCCCTCACACCCGTGACATTCTCTCATAAAACAAGTGAATTCAAGTTTCCTTTTTAATACTGACTGAATGAAGTGCATGAAAAAGGTGCATTCAGAACAAGTGCTTTAAAATCTGTTGAAAGATCAACAATACTCTCTGTAGGCCTCAAACTAAATAGTGTATTAAAACAAAGACCACACAGCAGACGTGTTGATTCTAATCCAAACTGGTGTGTGCAGGTTGCTGATTGTGTCATCGCGTAAATTTTCATTGCCATTTTCATTTTCGAATATTCGGTGCATCCCTAGACAAAACTCTTAATTACAAATCCCCACTATCAAAACTGTACCTTAGGTTAGATCATGGCTAACTATAATGTCTTACACTTTTACTGTAGCAAACAGCCTGTCTGCCAATTGTGGTAATCTTTCGACTAAAGTTAACAGAATGACAGAAACAATTTTTGATTACAAAAGTCTGTTAAGTTATTAAGGTCTCTCTCATATATGAGTACAGTACAGTTTGTGTGTGTGTGTGTGTGTGTGTGTGTACATGTGTACATGCATGTTTCTGAGAAAGAAACTGATGTAGAGACACTGGCTGTTCAAAGTATGTGTAAGAGTTCTGGTGCAGTAACACCGTTCTTCTGCCACACTGAAGCAATCCAGATCAAATGACTGTTATGTCTATTACTTAGACTTTCTGACTACTTTTAGCGGGACAAAGTGATATAAATTGCAGATTTAAATTGACATTTTGATACCACAGGTTGTACAGTTAATACAATTCGTAATATAACTGAATCTTTAAAGTATATTTCAGACATCACACCATTTTTTTATTCTCTGCAGCTAGATATTGATCATATCCATTACGAAGACATTTTGATCATAAATTTAATCTTTTCTTAATTCTTAATGCACCTTTAGTAGAAATGGTACCTTAAAAAGCAAGGACTATGGCTATTTAATGGGCTAGAAGAGCATTGGCTATACCTTTAGGATCTTCTGTATCACTTTAATGCATCAGGCAAGGAAGTCTGGACTGCTGACTTTGCTATTATAATATGCAAAAAGAAATCCTGTTTTATTTGAAGCTATTAATAACATTCTTTCACTCTATGCTACCATGTTTTTCTGCCAATATTCCTTACCTTCTTTGTTGATAATGGTTATTAGGTCCATTATTCGTTCTGGGACCAGTTTTAGACTGTTCTGGAGGCTTTCCAGCCTATAAGCTTACAGGGGTTGATGGATTAGAGAAATGAAGATTTTTTTTGCCCTTTGAATATAATTCCATCTTTTCTATTTAACATTTTGCCAATTATTGGCCCCACCATATCTATTGTTGATTCTAGATTATCTACAGAATGTGTGCTCCTATCAAGCCTGTAGTAAAATAAATTCATTTAGATCCACTGTGCCCAATAACTATATTTCTGTAGATCTATATCTATACCCACATTTTTGCCAAAAACTTTAGATGAGGTTAAGGCCAAGCAAATCACTGCTGCTTTGGCAAGGCACAATATGTATGTTAAGTTTCAGTCTGGGTTTCAGAAACAACACTCCACTGTAACTGCTCTTCTGAGGGTTTCAAATTATATTTTAATGTTCTTCGATGTGAGTGATTGTTCTGTGTAGGTACTATCCAACCTCAGCGGTGCATTTGACACTGTAGACCATCATATTCTGAATAAGAGGTTACATAACTCAGTGGGTGTAACAGGCAAAGCATTAGATGGGCTTACGTCTTATCTGACAGTTTCCCCATCTATATTGGATATTTTGTGTCTGATTCCTTTCCACTGTCTTGTGGTGTCCCACAGGGCTCAGTTTTGGGGCCACTCTGTTATTCTCTGTATATCTGCTGCCCTTGGGACCTACTGTATGTAATATTACTTAAATTATTTACAGGTTATATCCCACTCTACTTCTTATTCAGTCTTAACAAGCTTATAGGTTCCTAGACTCCTAGTTGTAGTTACTGGATGGCAAACAATTTCCTACAGCTCAATGCTGATATGATGGAGGTTCTAATAACTGTTGCTTCAGAAAAGGCTGCCCCTATGATCAAGACGCACTCCAACCTAGGTAATTAAGGGGTTATCTTTAATCAGTCCTTGTTGTTCGACACCCATTTTAAGCAGCTGAACTGTTCTTTTTTTTTTTTACTTCAAAAATATTACTCAATTGGACTCTGTAGTTTCAAATGCAGAACTAGAGATGTTTATCCGTTATTGTATCTTGTATTGACTGCTTTCTTCTGCTCATATTTCTACTCTTGATCATATCCAAGCAGTTCCTGGCTGCTCCAAGACTACTTACTTGCTTTATATTGCATATAGAATCCAATTTAAAATTCTCACTCTTACTTATAGAGCACTGCACAGTCAGGCATATGTGGCTGATCTATTTCACCTTCACTCATCAGCTCGCTCTCTTAGGTCAAATAAGTTAAATTGACTATCCACCCCACGCACCCGTGTAAAGACCCGTGATGACCGAGCTTTTGACCTGCAGCACTCAGTTTGTGGAATGTTCTGCCTACACTTTTGAGGTCTACAGATTCGTTTAAATAGCAGCTAAAGACACATCTGTCTAGACGGGCGTCTGTGTAATCTGTATAGAACCAGGTCTGCATGTATGTATTGTATATTAGTGTGACAGCATCAGCAATCAGCTCACTGTTCTTCTTAAGTTTTATTTTTTTTATTCACGTCTCATCCGAGCTTGTGGGGAATTTTGGAACTGTTCCAGAGCCAAAAGCATGTTAGTTTGAGAGTTTAACTGAACCAGACAGTTTTTGCTCAAGCGGATTAATTCCTGTGGTGATTAAATCTCTTAGGCATATTCACTCCACCCGTTTTCAGCTGTCCTTAACCGTTAATGGCTTGGTAATAGACAACAAGTTAAGGCTAAGATTAACAGTCAGAGATTTTCCTAAACATGTGGTTTGGGTGGTAACTTCACATGTTTACTTGTTTAACTGAATGATAATTTCTGCCTTAAATCAGCAATTCATTCATTCCTGCTGCTTGCATGCCTGGTTAGGGGTACACACTAATTTTCTGTTAGGGTCTATGGACCCTTGGCCTTGGCCGCCCCTAGCCACCCCATGTATAAAACTCTCATTTCACCACAGCAGACGTGGATAGGAAGACCTGTGCTAAAGCCGAGCAGTTCCTTGACATTTTGAATAATGGCTGAAAAACCTACATGCTGCATCCATATATCCAATTATTCTGATGTGAGCTGATGACCAAGTCATGTCATGACCAAGTCACATGACCAGCTCTTCCAAAGTGGTGGGGGGTAATGTATTCATGACTGGGAGCGCAAACGGTAACCTTTTGGCTGTGCTGCATCTTGAATCTGTTTCTAAAACATTAATCATGACATAGAGCCTGGAAGCTTGAGGGAGCAGACGTTTATTATGGCTGATAAATTAATGTTTGTTTACTGATACACATACAGCATCTCTCATGTCCCTATGCGGTTAATTAGCTGGTGCTATTTTCGCTTTCATTATGAACCTAATTATCTGTCATTACAACTCACAACTGTATGAGATGGATATGTGAACAATTACAAAAAGTCATGACCTGCAATCACAAGTGTCAGTTTCCAAAGTTCTGGATATAACTATCATCAGTTTAATATGTTCACAGATGCATGTCTGTTTTTAGTGGGTTCTTCTATATTATAGAAGATAAATGAGCAATGTGTGTGTATTATGAAGCATTTACAGTCGCAGGAAACAGCTAAATCTGAAGAAACTTGTTTAAACTGTGTAAAAATTTATCGAGAAACAGACCAGTAGAATTTTACCAAAATGACTGAAAAAGATCTCGTTTCATTAACCGTCAATGAAAATCTCGTGGAAGGTTATCATCTGGAGGTGTGCGTGTAGAGACTTGCTCATCCAAAAATTTCTTCTGAAAACTTGAGTTTAGATGGAGGGATGTGGAACAGGGAACAGAGGTTTGTGCCCTTAGCTTTAGTAACAGCCTCTGCTTTTCTAGGAGGCCTGAGGATGTGATTGCATTCACCAGTTAGTGAGGTCGGGTACTGATGTCGATTGGTTCAGGAGCATAAAAACCCCATCCCTAAGGTACTAGATGGCGTTCCATCACTCCAGAGAACACTATTCCACTACTCCGAAGCCCAACACTCCCTCCAGACATGGTTTGGCCCTGGACATGGTGACCGTAGGTTCATGTATGTCTGCTCCACAGCGCCCAACTGTATTGTTTTTCTATGGAGCAACGGATGAACCTTAAAGTAACCTGAAAATTCACTCATTAGACGAGCCGTCTAGAAACTTTAGTGTGATACTGATACCTGCCAGCACTACAGTACTGTTTTACAATACACTATGAGGTTCCAGAGAGAAACAGCCTGAATCTGGATCCTGAAATCCATTCCGGGCCACAATATGGCCCCAGATTGCTCAGATCAGGATCACCTGTGTACTAGGCTATTAAAAGGAAGTGAACATTACATTTCTATGCAATGTATTGCTGTTTTGCATACAAAGTGTTCCAATTTCCCTTATCTGCCTTATTAATATTTGTCTGTCACTTTGGAACTGTTTTCTGAGTGTTTGGAATGATGTTGGCTCCCTGTTTTTTGGCTACAGCCATCCGGATTAAACAAGACTTTCTGGTTGTGATCAATACAGTAGTAACTTCATCCATTCAGTCATCTGTTCATTTATTCGCTGCTATTTTCAGGTCATCTTTAACTTTACATATTAACATCAGAAGGAACTGTACAGCTTATGTAAAATATTCCAATGCTTTTATGCTGCTTCGTATATGTTGCCAAAAATATTGACTCATCAGGAGTCTGAGGATTATTTGAGTATTAATCTGCATCATTTGTGATGGGTCCAAAAATGGGTTTTTAAGCTAATATAAGGCTTTAATCACACACTCTTAGCAGCCCTTGGTGTAACTTGTGTAATCCTTATCCCTGCACAGAGCCAAATCAAATCCAGCGTTTGGCTGGAGCAGCTTCAGGGTGTGTTAGGTGTTAAGTTTGTTGGAGTTTTGCGGTCTTTCAGCTCATTAGCACCCTGTCTGAGTGTAATTATCGAGGTCTTCAGATAAAGGTGCGAACGCACCAGCTTGTGAATTAAAGACCGTCTCCTCATTCAACCCGGTGTACCAGCCAAGCAACCTACTGG
Organism: Brachypetersius altus; assembly: GCA_037974465.1. Lineage (NCBI taxonomy): Eukaryota > Metazoa > Chordata > Actinopteri > Characiformes > Alestidae > Brachypetersius > Brachypetersius altus. The sequence continues at coordinate 34,694,164 of JBBPDB010000001.1, forward strand.
CCCATTGTTTCAGCTGTCTGTTTATTTTGAGTGACGCTCACAGATCCTCTATGTCTTGAGCTAGTAATTCACACTGATTTGATGCTCCTTGGCATTCTAAAGGGTAATGCTGCAAGGGAACGGATCCAATTAGGAATGAGATCTCATTAGGCCTAATTAGGCCTCATTCGCATAATAGCCATCATTTTTGTAAAGACCAACAGCTTCTGTAAATGAGAAATATTAATGGAAATAAATGTAAAGTATGAGAATCAGTGGACAAGGTCAGAAGGTAAGAATGCAACAGTGTGTAGCTACACGCTGGCATGAGCTGCAACATCCATATATATAGATAGTATGCATATGCAGCCATGGGAAAAAATGAGACTGCATCATTTTTTTCTGGTGTGCATGTCACTATTGTCTTGAACACTACTGAACACACTTGAAAATTTGGTGAAAATTGAAAAATAATATAAAAAACAGTAACAGTTACGTTCCAAGAGCACCTGCCTATAGTGAAAAACTGCATTGTTGTGTTGTGCCAAAAAAAAGCATAATGAAATATTTTCATTGTGTAAACCATAGGCTAAATATTCCCCCAAAACACTTTAACTTCATTTTAAACTAATTAGCCTAAAAGAAAACATAGGCCTAAAGATTTTTATATGGAAATGTAGCTGAATTTATGTTATTAATGTGGTGAGCATGCCAGAGAGGAGGCTAAGACACACTTCTTCAAGCAAAGAATGTCTCTTTATTCTCAGCAACAGCTCAGAACAGACTTGGCACCCAGGAGAGTATTGCGCCACCACTGGCGGGAACAGACCATAGCCACCATAAAAGTGTACTTGGTTCTTTTATGTATGCCACACAATTACCTTCATTGACTGATTTAAGCAGCCTTTGTGTAAACTCAGGTAATACTTATGAGAATACAATATAAAAATGAGTTTAAATTAGTAAATTTGAGTAAATTATGGAAAAATATAAAATTGTGTACATTTAATTCCACTAATCTTAGAATAGTTCTAAGCTGATTTTTCGTGGATGCCTCCTGAAGTCCAGATGTGATGCATTAGTTTGAGGAATGTTACTGATTAATTAGACGCAGCAAAGCCAACTCTAGTACGGCTGAGGAAACGTCCGCAACACTTGCCATGCGTGCATATTTTCTCAGATAGCTGCAAATTATTCCAGTGCTAACTGAAACCGCAAATTAAATTTACCCGTACCAAGTAAGAGCATGTTTAACATACCAAGCAGCAGATTCTCAATTGTAATTGACTCGCTGAATTACTGTCACACTCTTTCCAAATGACATGAGCCTCCGAGTCGGAGCACTGGATCCACAGAAAAGTGGGAGAATGAATAACTCGCAAGATTGGGTTTGGGGGGTGTGGGGGCATGGGGGCGGGGGCTGGTGGAGAAAAAGAGGGGGTGGAGAAGGAGAAAATGTGGTTGCTGAGGCGTATAATTAGCAATTACATTTGGTGTCATCAGTAATAACTATTTCAGCGTAGATCTGTGGGGTTAATGCTGGGTACTGGGACTGTAAATCAGCCGTTACACCTGCCTTCAATCAAGCGGAGTGTCGAGACTGATATGAAGAAGAGCCGCGGCCAAAACACTCGCCTCTGAGCCGATAAGCAATATGACCACCATCTGTTAGAGTGGCTTTCAAAAGCAATTTATTTCTCTGGACCTCGGAGCTGACCCCGCTCGAGAGGAGCAAATTTGTATGAAATCACATCGCAGGTACATCGGGGTGTTATTTGGGGTTTTTTTTTAAGAAGTTGCCTATGAGGATCTGAGGAGAAGGGCGTGCTAAAAGGGTAAGTGATAAGGTAAGAGGGTCATTAAAAGTGTGGTGTTGGGCCAAGCACCAAGCAAGCCAAGCACATTGACGAGTAGATATTTCTCACCTAGTGGGACAGAATTCACTGAATACTTTGACCTTTATAGTCCACCGCATCCTGATGCTATAAGCAATTCCTGTGGCACACTAACAAGTGTAAGTCCCCTACATTCACAAAGTTTTGGGTGTTCCCAGTCAAACGGCTTGTTTTGTTGAGTTTTTAAGTGATAGTACCTCACACACTAACTCTACAGGCAACACACTCCTTAGTGCTGGGCCGTTAACGGCATTAACGTGCTGCATTAATGTAAGGCTCTTATTACGCAATTAAAAAAATATCGCCGTTAATCTATTCACAAAGTTGGGTTGGGAGCTGGGTCTATACAACGCAAGCTATGATGACTTTCACCTTGATATTTTAGCGAGAATTTACTCTCTCTGTCTGTCTGTCTGTCTCTCTCTCTGGTTCCGCGCCCGTTTTAAACCTGTCTCACTCTCTCTGTCGCTATCTCGCGCGTGCTCTCTCTCTGTGCCTCTCTCTCTCATTCGTGACTTTTCTGGAGCGCACGGATCATCTCTCTCTCACTCTCTCCGTCTTTCTCTCTCTTGCTCTCTCTCCCTTTCTCTGTCTCTCTCTCGTTCGTGTGATCATCTGTCTCTCTCTCGTTCGTGTGATCATCTCTCTCTCTCTCTGTATCTCTCTCTCTCGCTCTCTCTGTCTCTCTCTCTCACTCTCTCTTATTCTCTGCCTCTCTCTCGTTCCTGACTTTTCCGTATTTAAACCTCGGGTTAATATTTACATTTTCTTTAAGGGTCATGGATTACCCTTAATTAAATGAAATTAAAGTGATCTGGGAGAAAATTTGGATTATATATTTTTAATTTCAATTTATAGTCTTGTTTCTATTTGTAAAGTGCGTATCTGCGCTCAGTGATATCTCAGTGATATGTTTGGATATATAATTTAAAAATAGTAGAATAATGACTATATATTTAGGGTGGCTTGGGATCATTTTGGAGGGGGG
>JBBPDB010000001.1:34762134-34785410 GCA_037974465.1 Brachypetersius altus
AAGGCATTTTTTGACCAAAACACAACGCGGTTTTTCATTATACGTGGGTGCTCGTGTAACGTAACCCCCGCGAATAACAGGGGCTTACTGTACTGCTGTGACAGCATTGATATGCATAGTTAAGCATACTAAAAAGGTATAAAAGGCCAAAATCTATTTACCATTTAAATATCAGCTGAAGTTATGAAGGAGTTTCTGCAAGTTTGTTTGAACTTATACTCTTTAATGTTTGGTTTCTGGAAACTAGCGGTGGGAGCATTTGTGCTCTACATGCATCTCAGAAATTATACAGAGAAGTTTATACCCAACTGCAAACACTGAGAGTGGAGGTCTTGTCCCTTTTATCCATCTTTCACAGGTCATGACTGTTCCATTCGGCTGTGGAACTTGGACACCAAGACGTGTGTACAGGAAGTCACTGCTCACAGAAAGAAGTCTGACGAGTCCATATATGACGTTGCCTTCCACCCATCTAAGGCATACATAGGGAGTGCTGGGGCTGATGCCCTGGCCAAAGTGTTTGTATAGAACACATCCCTGTTAAAGCCTAAACAAATTCACTTTCGCAATCAGACAGCAAGAGAAGGATTGGACTGGTTCACTGCCTTGTATAACGAGAGTAGCATTTTTTTTACACTACATTGAAGTGGCATCCGCCATGCACCCTTACAATGAGCGCATGCACGATGACCCCAGGTGCCAAGCGGTGGACTGTTGGTTTTGCAAGACCTGGGTGGAGTGCCTATTGAGTTTTAATCTTTGCTTTTCTTCAAAACAGAAAACAGAACAAAAGTGTTTAGCTGTTCTTTATGGTAAGTCAGAACTGGAGTTATGCCAATGTGGTTTGAAATGAGCTGATAACATGTACTGTAGGTATGTTTCAGTGACAATGAATTTAACGTGCTTGTCAGTAGGTCTCCGGTGACCACAGCGTCGGCAAGCTGCATCAGAGGAATTAACCCCTCCCACACCACCAGGCCGTGGGCCAATGGTTTTTCTTTCAGAAGTTGCCCTCTGTAGCGCTAATAGAATATAAAAACAAAAGACATTTAAAAAAAAAAAAGATGCAGCTCAAATCCTCTTCATACCTTAGCATTAGTGTCATGATGTTTTGTGAAAAAAAAGGTATAGTTTTTATAATCCTTTTTATATAATTGAAGACTGTCATAACAGCGCTGAAGACATTTTTAAAAAACAAAAAAAAAGGAAAAAAAGGGAGTTTGAAGATCAAATCCTCCATCTCAACCCTTTCTGACCCTTCACATCTGACCCCGCATCACTAGAAAGCCCTTGACGAGTCCTACCCTTATGAATGCTACTGTCTGATGTCGCTGTAATGTTTCATCACATCATGGAAATACTAAATGATCGTAGAAGCACAGTCCGTTTTGCCTTGAGAGCTCTAGGTTATCGACAAATAAACTGCAGCATCCTATCACTATGTGATGTTTTTGTACATCTTACTGTAACTGGGTTTATTTATCAAAGGTTAGGCAACTGAATGCTATTGGGTTATTTATTTCACTGTTTCAGGGTAGTCTTATCCTCTTTTGTAAAATGTGTGCAGCCCAAGATTAATTGTAAGATTGGGCTCTTAAGAAAATGGAGCCATGATCCTAAAAGAGGGTTTTTTTTTTTTTGGTTTTTTTTTGTTGGGTTTTTTTTCCCCCCTCTCTTTTTAAGATTTCCTCCTAGACTGAAAATGGGGTTGACATTTACCTCGTAGTTTGGCAGAACATTGCTTTGAAGCATGGGGAGATTAATTTTTTTTCCTTTATTCCATTTTATAAGTTAAGGGATCCGGATCGCTAGTCTGGCGAATCGCAGTTGTTCTGTCCCAACATTTTATCTTGTAAAACCATTTTATTTTCAAACACAATTTATGGTGTAACTAAAGACCTTTTGTTTGTGTAATGCATGAATAATACATAAAGTATTTTTTCTAGTCTTCCCCAAAAAAGAAAAAAAAAAAACCCCTGATCAGTTTGAAGAGTTTTGTAAGTTTATTATTTTTTTTTCTTTCTTTGATTTACAAACTATGGATTAGCAGATTTTAAAGATTGTACCACATAGCAAAATACAGTTGTTGAAATGTATATAAAATGTCTATAATAAATATTAAATGGTGTACCTGTATATGCAACCTGCCCCATGTCTTAATAGGTTGCACAATTTGTTTTTTCATGACAGTGGGTGGCAATAACAAAGGCCCAAAGAGTTAGACTGTGTGGACAGAGAGGACAATAAGTGGATGATATACTTGGTCTGCCTTTGATTACTGTACCACACTGAGGAAACAAAACTTGTGCTTAGTGAACATTGTGTCCCTTGGTGTATCATTTTGTGGTCATTTAACATGACCCTCCATTTTTCAAATGCACTACCAGTTTAATAAGCAACAGTGGATCATGTAAAAATACCTTGTCCTTTATTGAGAAGTAATAAATTAAATAGAAATATACAGTCACTCTAAAGCCCCCCCCCCCAACCCCCCATGTCAGTTTGCAAATCAGTTAAGCATGCATATATGGGTATACAAGAAACAAATACGTAAAAGCATAATTTAAGCTAAAGAATGTATATAATGTGATTGAAATGCTCCCAAACGTAACGATATTAACCTATTATGAAAAGATGAAACTGAAGAAGAAGCTGTATGTACGTCAGTGCATGAGTAGTTTGGCCCACTTTGGTACAGAGCGCTTTATGTTACGCAACACACTGACTATCTGTACTACATGGGGCGTGCACAAGAGGGCGCTCTAATGACAGCTTTCTAAGCGTAGCTCTGTTTTGGTTACTAGTCCAGATCTCTCCTGTGCAACCTGGTCCTAGAGGAATCAATTCTATCTTATAATTGACAGTCTAACCATGTGCATACATTGGCTTATTTTAATACAGGTTTAATACAGTAGAAAAAAATGCTTGTGTTCGTTTTGACATCAACCTTAGAAAAGAAAGAAAAATGACAAAGATGTATGTTTCCTAAAATACAAGGACAAGGCCACATCTCAGGAATTACACTTTCCAGGGTCACGAATTTTAGGTTATACAGATCCTTTGCATCAAGCACACCTTTGAAGCATACAACCATGCAGACTCTTTCCTCAATCAAACACTAGGGCTGTCCCTGCTCAGAAAAGATAACTAGTTTTGTGGAAGAAAAAAAACTTTTATTCTAGTATGTGTAGAAATAGTTTCCTTCTTGTCTTTGTATCTGTGTGTCGTTCTAAATCTTCGTTTTTTCTTTTTTCTTTTTTTTATTGCTGTGTTTCTTTCTCCCACCTGCCCAGGACCGTTCAGCCCCTTATGCAAACAAGCTTCTAATTGAACTCGGTGAAGTCCCTGCAGATCCCCCGTACGATTGGCTGCTCAAACTGCTCAAGGCCGCTGAACTCACGGGTAAAGAAAGTGTGGGTGTCTTTGGGCTCGGATGCCATGCCCCTCAGATCATCCATTGGAGCCCAGGCCACGCCCACAGAGAACACTGTAATCCCTGTAACAGGACAAGATTAAGAGGTCCCAATATCACTGTTCTAGGAATAGAAATATAAAGAGCATTCAGCATTACAACGTATGTTACAACAAAGAAAGAGAGCCATTGTTAAAGAATTTAAGGCTTAAGGCAGGGGGAAAAAATGTAAGGCTTAGTGTTCAATTGGCTGTTTTCATTGAGGGAAAGGTACAAATCCACGGGGCAGCATCTAGTGAACTAAATGTAAAAAAAAAAAAAGAATCCTTTATCTCTTATTTTTAAAATAATCCTATTGCTTTGTCTCTGAAAGCTATTTGTTTTTTCAGACGTTAAGGCTGAAAACCCACTGTTGTGGATAAAAAACCATAGATGGTCAATGTTTGTGTTTTATGTCACATCGTGTCTCATTTTGAGAGAAATCTCAGTAACATTATTCTCACCTGCCCTTTGAGCGGCGATTGCTGGCCCTCTGACATCATCATAGGACTGGCCATCTGTGACGATGATGAGAAACTTCTTGCCCATGCCCATAGAACGAGGCTGGAAGAGATTCTCCACAGCGTAGGTGATGGCATCTCCAGTGGCTGTACCGCCACTCATGTACGGGATATTCTGGATGGCCCTCAAGACATCGTCTTTCCTTACATGCTCATTGAACCCAAACTCCATCCTTTGGTCATAGGTAAACTGGATGGCTCCGACACGTGATCCAATGTCTGAGATGTCAAAGCTGCGAGCAATAGAGCTTAAGAGGTTTAGCACGAGTCTGAAGTTTGCATCGCCCACACTGCTGGAACCATCAATCAGGAAGCCCAGGTTGACCGAGTTATAGCACGTCTTGCTGCAAAGTAGCTGGTCAATAGAGCAGAGCTTTTGGGCCAACGGCTTTACGAACTTGTTCGTACTGAACCAACTGGGCATAGTCAACGTGAAGAACCCATTGTCTTTGCAAACTGCCTATAAGACACACAAAAACAGAAAAGTGGTCACTCGGTGACTATTTTCTTTAAAAGTAGAAAAGCGTTCTTGCTCTGATGAGAAACTTACTTTCTTCATGTAGTCCTGATCCCGGACCACTCCCATCTCTTCAGGGATAGGTTTGGCCACAGACACAACAAACACATTAATACCAGATTCTCTAGCCATTACTGCTGCATCCTCCAGGTTGTCAGAGGGCCATCCATCAACAAAGGCCACTATAATCCTGGGATGACCTCTTCGCACCCCGTGATCGGGATTAAAAAAATTCCTCACGGTGTGTAATATGCCCTTGCCTGTGTAAAGAAGTTAAAAAAGGTGGAAAGATTAGGAATAGTTCTCCCCACCCCAGATGTAGTTGCTCAACCAAGACATGATTAATGTGATTAATTCTTTAGTACTAAAGCAATGATGCTGTTTTTTCTCACAAACACTAGAAATCTACATTTTCTATAAACGTAACATTTCTCAACGGCTCAAACCTCATCCAGCTCCGTGTTGCAGACTTGTTGAAATGGCTTAAAACACAGTGTGGCACAGTATGTGATGTGTAAAAATGAGCAAAACACCACTCCAGGCAGCAATTCAGGAAAACCCTTCCTCCTGGAGAGGACTGGTCCTCGGTCTTAGCCACAAAGACTGAATCTAAATCATTGACATTCATTTTAATACTTCCAGGAAATCTTATCTTAACACGTACAGCTTTGAGCTTTTGTTTGCTATAGCATTCTTTTAAAAGGAGTCCTGCACCTGTATTGGTGTTTCCGCCTATGTAAGATGTCTCTTTCAAGGCAAAAATCACATCTTTAGGCATACTGTAGTTGCCCAGGTAGAATTCAGTCCGAGGCGTTTCACTGAAAAGAAAAAATATGAAAAATGTTTAAAATGCTGATTTTTGCACAGAACATGTTCTTATAAAAAAGGGTACGCACCTTGCTTGCACCACCCCCACGCGTGGTCCATCTGGTCCAACTTTTAGCATGGCAGCAAGTCTACCAATGAAGTTTTTCTGCAGGTTGAAGCGCCGTTGCCCTATGTTGTAGCTACTGTCCAGCAACAGAGCAATATCCACTTGGCAGTCTGGTGCAAAATGAAAGGTACTTCAAAAGACAGGACAAGGAGGCCCTTTTCAAAATGGACATGTCATACCTGTAGGTTACGCACCTCTGTTTTCTGCTACTGGGGGTTTCTTCAGAGTTTTCTTGACCGTTTTCTTGACTGGAAGGAAAGACAAAACAAATGGGTTTACTAAAAGTGTTTGCTATACTAGGTAACCATATCAGGCTGATATTAGGCTGGATTAGAAATCCATTACTGTCCAAGTGTGGACAATGTTTACATTTGAAGTAAGTCTTGGTTACCTGTTCCAGGCGCTGGGATGGCAGAGCTGCTGGTTTGACTGGACACTTCCATAGGTGAGCTGATAGTTCCTGACGGTGGTAAATGTGAATGTTTTATTTCACAGCAGTATCACTGAGTAGGACATGTGTAACCTACAAGAATTTATTTACATTTATGGGATTTGCGTACACCTATATCCAGAGCAACTACCCTCCTGGACAACAGGAGGCGAAAAGTGGGAGGGACAAAACAAATGATTTTGAAAAGTGGGGGGACACGTCGCCCCTTCATGGTTTTACCCACTTTTTCGTATCCTGGGTGCGCTAAATGTTAGAGTAACTGAACCGTTACCCTCTGCACCTTACTGTAATGCTATTGGAAAGAGCGCCACCTACTGGCCACAGTGAAAGATGCAGTCCATCGGGACAGAGCTTGAGACTGGATGCCGTGTGCGTAAGAGCTGAGGTAGTTGGTTCTGCCCGGCAGCTTCTGGATCTCCAGCGCCCCGCCCGACACTCCTATGACCCCTCTGAAACAATCATAAATAACTAGTAAGTGAGAAGGCTCAAATATAACACCACATACTGCAGCGACCAAGAGTGCGCACAGTGTGAGCGTGTTTCTCAGAGTTTCTATGAGGTTCGCCCTTCTGTCACATTGGAAACCGCGTCGCTAAGACCTTTATTGGTCCCACAATATATTGATAATGTTAGTAATAGTGTGCAATCATTCGCAGACATTTTGCCCTGTTTATATAGTATTGTCCAGTAGATCAGCGCCGAGTCTATTAGCAATCCGAGCAGCTAAGTCAGTTGAAGTGTAAATAAGACCAGTGCCCTGCAGGGGTGTGTCAAAATTTCCAAAGGTGGGGTGTTCTGGGATGGGAATTATAAATATAGTCTGACCCATATAGCATTGTTTTAATCTGACAAAAGTGAGTGTGCGTGGGGGGTGGAATCGCAATTTAGCAAAAGTGGATGTTGCCTCCCTCCGTGTGCTACGTCAGATCATTTCTCCTGCTGCAGCGCCATCGTCTGATAAACCTTTTCATGAAGACCCCTGAATTAGTCAGGGCTATTTAGCAGCAGAATTCAGCAGTTCACTGGAGAACGGGTCGTAACCAACCTAACTTCTTTTTCACAGCTGTGGAACCAGAGTGTCTAAGTAACTTTTTCTCTACTTTTTCTCCCTCTGATTTCTAATCCTCCACTTTATGCTGATATCAGCTCGATATGGTCCCTATAGGAATCGCCCCGTCTCTATTATCATTGCTTAATCATTTTTAATCTTTTTCTTAAACTGTTCAACCATTTAAACGACATAGACACACTGGTTATATGCAGGCGTTGCATGCTTTAAGGGCACAAGACATTTTAGCCAAAATGAAATATTCATCCAACTTCTCTATTTTTTTCATCGTTTCTTTACCTGTGCACTCCCGCGCCGCACACGCTGGAGATCGAGGCGTAGACCCCCGAGCCGAACACGGACAGTCTCCACAGGGTACAGTTGGCTGGACACAGGGCCAGCTGGACGGTGTCCGGCAGGTCCGCAGCACGCGTCCCGCAGGAGATGGACTCTGGAACTGAGCGAGCATCACACCAGGCATCAGATTTATTCACTGATTTATTTGTACACATTCATTCTCTGTTACCGCTGAATCCTCCCTATCGCGCGAGGCAGGGCTTCAGGCGACCACAGAGCTCTTTACAAACATGTACAAGTAATATTTGTTGTTTACATCAAAATATTAATATATGTTTATATAAACAACATTGTAAACTAGTTAACTTTCAAAAAGGGGAAAACTTTTTGCTCCACTTTTAAATAAAACTATCAAATTATGACTATGTATGTGATACAAATTGATAACTTAAATTCTTTGAGTAATCAGCCTGAACAGGTGATTGCTACAGCTTTATTATTAAAATAATATAAAATTACATTTTGAATTAAGAAGATCTCATATCTCTGGGTAACACCAGTCAATCAAACAACTTGCACACAAAATAGGATAAAAATAACGACATGGGTGAGTATTTAAATTCTTATTTTTTTGTTTTCCTGAAAGGTAGCTGACAAAAATGGACAAAGACAGACCACCTAATTCAGATTCCAAACTGCTGCAGGTCAGAGACAGAATGCCTGTGTCAAAAGAGACAGTGAGTAAATAAATGCACACATTAAATAGTTCTTTCATATTTAAGCTTATGATGTTTTTTTTACTGCAAAGAGGTGAAAAATGTAGCAATGTACTAATGACCCCCAGCCTACCTAAGACATGAAGAACTGTGAGCCGTGCTGACATGGTAAATGAAGACATCTGCAGAGACACACAGTAGGACATTCATCATGCTCGAGTAATCAGAGCTCAGAAAGCAGCTGAGCAAAAAAAAAACCTTTGCTTCACTTAAATCCATGTAATGTTACCGTTATTCTTTTACTAAGGAGAACTTATGCCTTTGGTCTTAAAGGCATGCTTGCTCAACAAATGTTGGTTTAAATTTGCTTTTAATATTTGCTTTTCAAACGGCAATGAAATTAGATAGTAGAGGAGGGAAAAATATGTAATCCCCAGACACATCCATCACAAGAAGCTACTTTAGAAGTGCATACTTCAGTTAATCCCCACAGAGAGAGAGAGAGAGAGAGAGAGAGAGAGAGAGAGAGAGAGAGAGAGAGAGAGGGAACAAAAAAAATCCACAGATCTTACAATATTATTCAGTACTAATATGCACTAAACAAGCAAATATTTTGTTAGAATTAAAGCCAGCTTACAGGGACGATATAGAACGTTTTTTCCCGGGGCCTCCAGGTTCAGGAGCTTTAGTGAGAGGGCAAAAATAAGTAATTCCTTTGAAGGTGATAGTCCAGGTCTGTCTGAAAACGGAGGGTAAGGCAGGGCCTTTAAATACGGTCCCTGAAAACCTCTGTAATTCTTCTGGTGACGTCACAAGAGGAGGCCCTCCCAGCTTGGCTACCTGGGAATGGGTGCAGGATACTTGGAAAACTGTGTTACGCTCAAATGTACCAGACCTTTTTAAAGCAGAATTCCTACAGTTCACACAGCTAAGGCAATTATGCGCAAGCCGACTTTCCTCAGTGGAAAGTGGAGTGAAGAGCAGAGACAGACTGTGGCAAAACAGAGTGAATTCAAACATTTAGGTAAACAAACAAACAAACAGATGCATAAATGACTTTAGTTTTAGCGTTGTTATTATCTGAGTATTACCTCAGCCTCACTTCCTCACACCTCTGATTTCTCTTCCTTTTAATTCAGAGTAAATAACTGAAATTAATCCTTAAGTGTTTGACCCAGCAACATGAGGGTACCACACACAGTTATACTTTAGTACCTTTTTCTGATGGTAAGATGGGCTATATTTTGTTTTTATTTGATTATTAAAATATGTATGTAAAATTACATATTTTCTATTGTTGTCTATTCTGTTGTATTCTATTATTGGATAAAATATAAAAATATAAAAACATTACAGGAGAAAAAAACACCTTTCTAACTTGAAAGTTAAAACAAGATATTTTTCAATCCTAAGTAATTTTGGAACATTTTTATTTCACAGTGAGACCACAACACAAAATCCCAACACAACAAATATATCTATATTGTAATAAAAGACAAAAATCAAAATATAACGTTTTGTTCTGACAGTAACAGTGTATGTGCGCTTATTGTGTGAAGAGATTTGTGTCAGACGAAAAGGAACTGAACATAACCAGTATGTCTGTGTCGGTTAAATTGTTCAACAGTTTAAGAAACAAAGAAAAGAATGATTACGCAATGATAATAGAGACTGAGTGTTTGCTATACTAGGTAACCATATCAGGCTGATATTAGGCTGGATTAGAAATTGATGGGAGAAAAAAAAATCCAGACCTGTAACAAATAGACTGAAATAGCACATTGTTATCTCTGTATTTCTTCCTGTATTTTTTTAAACATGGCAGTCTGCGTTTAGGTGCTTCTCTGAAGTGCTTCAGTTAATTTGAAAACTGATTTTAAAGGTTTTTATTTTAATTAAAACATATTCATCATCAGTATTGAAATCATCTGATACTCAATTTCAGTAACAGAATCGGTAAAGAAAAAGTGGTATTGTGCCTCTCTATTATACACAAACCTGCAGGAAGTGTGTGTGGACACAGAGTCAGCAGCGTTAATGATGAGGCTTAAAATAAGAAGCATGGATGGGCTGTGCGAAGGACATGGAAGAAGGCCAGATAGTTAATGGCTGTGGGATCAAAACTTTACCTTGGTGGTATTCTTGCAGTGGAAATAACCTTGCTGCTGCAGCAAAACTAAATGTTATCCCTCGATAAAGCCAGTTAAGTCTGTAAGATTTAGAACGCTGCAGTGGTCTGACATGGCAGTCCAGTTCTCTTGTTTACTGCATAGTTAGCATTAAAAATAAGCAAAAAGCATTTTTTTCTATAATATTTGAATTCAGCAGCTATCATTTACATTGTGTGAAACTTTCAACAGGCCAATAGAAATGGTCCAAAATGACTTTGAAGAAAATGTTTTTGTATGAATTTACATTCCAAACAGACACGTTTTTTTTGCCTTCCCTTGTGGGGTTACTATTTTAGAAATACATAGATATACTTGGATTTTTTTGGATAGTGAACAAATGCAAGAGCAGATATAAGCAGAATGGTGCTGCTGGAAGCTTTGAATTACTGCTACAGCAAAAAAAAAAAGTGATTTATTGTGGCTAACCATAACTATAACATCTGTCTTCAGACTAAAGTGGACACTCCTAGTTTAATCCTCTTTCAAATATCTAATTTTCAGGCCCATTCCCCTTGCAGGGACAGATATCAGACGAAGGGATGCTTTATTGAATTTTTTTTACATCTACAATCATTTTGCATCAAGATTAGATACAGATGATCAGATATTTTAAGGCCTTATTAAGTGGAAATTTACAGGTGTAAGTTCCAGCAAGAGTAAAGTGATCGGCTGCTGTTTACCGTGACATCTCCTAGCTTGCTGGCACGTACCGATGCAGTGCGGAGGAAGTTTGTATGGAAATGTGGCATGCGACAAGGTTCTTATTCAGAGAGATAGATGAAGAGCACTCAAAGAGCGATACCTGATCCATCTGTTATGGTCTGCATGGAACAATTGCTCATTGTGACAACTGGGAAGCCTCCCAGGTTCTCAATTAATGAGCATTTCACAGCACAGAAATTCTGAGGCTAGAGTGGCAACCAAATTCTTCGGAAGGGTGCTTTGGAAGGGTGTGACGACAGCAGGTCACTCAAGCCTTTAGACTGTGTGTGGTACACTGATCATATGAAATCCTTAGAAAGATGATTCTTGATTATGCACACAACCTTTTACCCGAAAGCTACTTAATCACAGAGTTAATTGAGTGCAAAAGTCTTACAAATCTTTGGCCTAGCACAGGGTGGGCTGGCACATGTCTTGGGGTGGTCTTTTATATTGCTACTGTGACCAATACTGTTTCAGGAAAGGGACCAGTTTGGCACATTTTTGAGAGTTCAATTAGAGCATCATTAGAGTACAGACAGAAAGGATGATGATTATAGTTCTGCAGTGCTGTCAGATTCTAGTCCTGTTTAATATTTTCTAAATATCCAGATATCTTTCCTTCAAACTAATGACAACATTCAAAACATTTTGCATGATTGAGCTCTGGGTGATGCAGTTCTGAGGTCTAGTCTTAAAATGATTTATACAATCAGGTTGTCACCCCATTCAGAACCAAAAGCCAAAGCATTTGTAACATGTCGATTTCATTCTGAGAGATTTTACAGAAAGATTTCTTAATGCTCATTTTGGTGTGTATTCTTGATTTTGTCCTAAATGAGCTGAAATTGTTCACAATAACAGGATTTTTTTCTTGACTAACCAATAAAATGAGATTTCTGCCTCATTTGTTTTGTAAAATAGATTTGTGTGTTTTTATTAATTTGCAAATGTGTGCATATGTTAATATGGTCTCATTTACATATATAGAGTATTTTATTTTACAAAAACTAAACAAAATTGTAAGAATGAAGGTAGCTGACTAAGGAAAAATCTATTGTGTCATTACAATTAGAGAGAAGCAGTAAATCTTTTGAAAATGATATATCAATTTCGGGAATTACAAGAGATGCTGAAGTAAAATAAGGGCTTTATCAATTTCTAACTGATTTCTTTATAGAGTGAATTTCATCATAATGTCCCAGGAAGAGAATCTAATCCCAGGTATTTTGGTTTTATGTAATTGGGTTTTATGAAGTGTTTGTTCCCACTGAGGTGGATGACGGTCATATGGAGAAATTGGCTTAAGGCTGAAGCCTGTGAGCTGTGTGCTTGGCCAGACGAAAGGCTGAGTTTAAGGAGATGTGACACACTTGTTTCTGCCCAGGCCAAGGTTGCACTGTCACATGCTGCACAATGTGAGACTTCATGGGAGATCCACTGCTTTTTGCAAAGGAATGCAGCAGCTACTACTCCACTCCATATAAATAGCGCCTGCTGTCCAACACTGTGATGGATGTCTCATTTAGGCAACCATCTTCACCTATACAAATATTAGCGCTGGCTAATGCAATATAGGTCGGAGCCCAGATTTGTCTGTGAGGATGAGAAATCTGTTTTCCCAAAATAAAACTTACATTTCACTCTATATGTCAAAAACATTAGCCTGGATGTATTTCACCATTAACATAAAAGAGTTTAGATACTGTGTCTCCTTTCTGGATGAAGGTGCTCCATATGCCATGTTCCACATGCAGGAAGCCACAGGACAAGAAATATGAAACTGTCTTAATTTGGGAGGACAGATGTGTCTGAAACGTCTTTAAAAACCTTGGCTCCATTCAGGATCTGGAGAACCTTGCTGAGGTAATTCGCAGGCACTCCATGTGTTTGTGTACTCACATCGGTTTGTCACCAGCGGAGGCCTCTTAATTTGTTACTGTGCGCCTGTCCTCCTTCATCATGGCTGCTGCGTATTTGTGACAGACACTCCAGTTAAAACCGATATGCAATGCTATTTTGTAGTACTGCGTTACACAACCACCTCTGAACAATAACATCAAAGTGGAGGTAATGACTCAACACTGAAGAGAGTGCAAAGAAGGACTGAGAGTCACTTCAACACCCCCACTTAATGTCTTAAAGGATTATTCACACATGAAACATTTCTTCCATTCTGAACCAGAAGGTGTTCTCAGCCCACTCTGGGGTGCCTGAGCCAGTCCCCACTCCTGATCCTCTCCTTCCGCCTCAAACCATCCTGGAGTACAACCAGTGAAGTTAGAATACAACAGATATGGTTGATTTCTGTTTTCTGTTAATTCTATAACAGTTCTCTAATAGTTGCCTTCTCTAATACTGTATTGCATTACATTGTGCAGAGCCACTTCAGTAAAATGGACGATCTGTGGGCTGAGTTTGAATGCTTCGAGCAGTGTAATTTCCCCACAATGTTCAGTGTAGGGCAAAGTAAGAACATTTCCCACATTAGCAGGAGCAGGTCACGGAGGGCTCTGTCCGTACAGCATGCCCTCTCATTAACACTGCTGTCAGAATTACACTACACTACAAAAGGCTCTAAAAAGCCTTCATCCATAAACTACTGTGCATGTCACTTATATACTGCACAATCTAGTGTTTGTTAAAATAAATGTCTTTGCTATATTGATAAAAGCGCTTTAACAAATATTTTTCTATTAAGCGTTTTAAGTTACAGCTGCAGGTGAGGGTCTACAGTTGTTTTGATAAAAAAGAAAAGCATATTTGATCCGCCGCAATGTGCTATTGCTATTTCAGTATGTATTAGTATAATGGCAACACTCATTTCGCAGTCTTTTCCTTTGTGATTGATAAATGAAATGTCTGTAGGCTTTAAAAAGATGGATGAAGACGGTGTCAAAGTTCAAAAGTTCTCAAAACTTTCTTCACATTAGCAACAATTAAACCACTTGAGAATTGTCTGTTTCGAAAATGAAAAGTTGTATGTAACCGTTTGGGCACCTCTGGCTCAATGGCATGTTTTGATTTGTAAACTTCCTCTACAGAAAAACGTACCTTTTAATCAACGCATACAGTGCTGACGTTTACACACTGGTAACAGAAATAAAACAGAGCTTGTGCAGAAGTTATTTGGTATTTTACAGTTTTCAAATGTCTGAAAGTTAGTAAAAAAAAGAAAGTGTCATTTTTAAGTTTGTTAATAAAGAACAAACATATAACTTGACCGGGGTGTTCTATTCTTTATTTATTTATTTATTTTTGCATACAGTTTGCCACGGACTGTTGAAACTTCACCGCCCCTCTGCACCATGCATGTGAGGCTTACTATCTTATGACAGGATCCAAAGCAAAACAGGCAGAGATCCAGGTTACACACACCTGCTAAGGTTTATATGTCTGGGGGCCATTCATTTAATAAGGCTCAAATGACTACAAAGGACAGCACAGATTGTTTAACTAGCACCATCTTTGGACAGCTGAACAGCAGACACCTACTGTTAACGTCTGTCAAAGCCAGTGTGGGATTTTGTGTCCTTGGATCATTGAGTAGACTTAAAGAAGACATTTTATTAGCATTTCCCCCCCCCATTTCTTACATGGACCTTTTCTCATTCGTTAAGACAATATGTACAAACAAATATGAGACATAGTACATAATGACCCATGACTTTCAGAATTACTTCTCATGGAATAATTTAAGCTGGTCAAAAAAAAAAAAGCTCACAATCTTCCAGAGTCACTGAGCTTCCTCAAGAATGCTTGAGAAGGGGCACTTGGCTCCATAAAGGGGTTACTTTTGGTGTACACTTCAGATGGGATCTCCTGTCTCTCCTTTTGAGCACTGCTGCTTGCACTTTCACTGTGGCCCATCTCTACCCCAGAGTCAGAATTCTTTTCTTCTTCTTCCTCCTTGCAGTCGTCCAAATGAAGCTGCACATCATTAGGCTGGGCCACCAGCGGGACTCGTGGGGTGGCGCTCTGAGCTGCACTGGGTTTTAGGAAAGGGAACAGAGCCTGCAGATCCTTCCGGAACTTGGAGCTCATGCCAACGTAAATGAAAGGATTGTAGAAACTTGCTGACTTGGCAAAGAGACTAGCCAGGATTCCGTTGAGCAAGGGTACTTGGTAGCCCCAGGCGGACCACATCGAGATAACTGCATATGGGGACCAAGCCAACAGGAAGGCTGCACACAGAATGAGGGACACCTACAGGAGAGGAATGAATCCAAGGAAGTGGATGGATGGATGGATGGATGGATGGATGGATGGATGGATGGAAAAAAACCCAGTAAAACCTTTAACATGGTAAACAAGTAAAGAACATTAACAAAAACATGGACATTAATATCTGCAGAAAAATGACAGACAGGCATCTTGTAGAGGCTAAGTTAACTTCTTTGAACCAAACATGCAATTTGACTGGGGATGCGGAAACGTTTGCATATAAGTGTATGTATTTTACCTGCGTTATATTGCGCTCCATCTTCCGTTGCCTCTCACTTATGTCTCCTCCTCGGCTGGTCTTGTGGCTGGAGTTGACCGTGCGGATGATGGATACATATGTAAACACTATGACTGAGATTGGCACAAAGAAGTTGAAGAAGAAAATGCAGATGACGTAAACCTTGACCAGCATGGAGAAGCTGGCCTGCGTCCAATCAATTTCACATGTCCCATACCTGCGGGCTGCACAAAGACAATTACTTCACTCATCTCGGATTCTTAGACATTCTCTCTCCTCTACTTCAGCATACCTTTTCATGGAGATAAACAAGATCTTATAATTGGATACCTCTAAAACGGCCCCAGCCCAGGAGTGGTGCACCAGCCCAGAACAACGAGAACAACCAGACTGCAGCTATGACGAGGCCAACTCTACGTTTGTTGATGTGATGAGCTGAAGGACAAGAGGAAACACTTGCATCAGTATGGTTACACTCCAGTCTGTGCTGATTTATCTACCATTTGTACAGCCAAATAAGATCTGATATTTCTAACACGAGACTGAAAAATCTATTGATTTATCAGAGACTTAGCGCATGCACTGTTATTTTTTTAAAGGTCAAGAACACTCAGCAGTCTAATAGTTGACCACAAAAGGAAATATGATCCGAAAAGACGGTTTAAGCAAAACGAACTGGCAAGACAAAAAGCCAGAGTAGGGAGGCAGGACACAGGAATGAAAGGGGTGTGTGCAATAGACTTGGGTGGGACAGTCAAAAAGGGCTGGGTTTTAACATAGCCCTTATTGACCCCAGCTGCCCAGAGCACCTGGACTCAAGTGGTGGGAACTCAATGTTGTACTTTTTTTTGGCTTGGCAGTGCCGGGGCATACCGTGCTGAGGCTGGCATCCTTTGATGTAGCGGATGACGCTGATGGCCGTCAATGTGTTGATGCTGATGAGGCCGAAGAGCAGGATCAAAAATCCATCCACCTGGCCAAAATACAATATCTCAGGCTGTGCAAAGATATGGCTTTTCTCTGCCAGCACAGGGCTGTAATTGCTCGAACATGTCTCATCACCCACTAACCAGTTCCCTGAGAAGCAAGCCAGCAAGATTAGAGGATAACTGTGCACATGCCTGTATGTTGGAAGTTCAAATGATACAGCTTCCCTTTATACTAGCACCAGTCATGTAACGCATTTGACATACTTTTAAAGTGCTTATGATGTACAGAAGTACTTCAAAAGTATCTCATATTCTAGGAAGATACTTTCAAATACTAAAAAAATATACCATACCACATTTTGATTTGATAAATAACTAATAAGTTTGGGCACACTTTCACTCAATATTTTGTAAAATCTCATTTTCATAGACAAAAAACTTTAAAAACTTTAAAACATTTTTTAGACAAAAAATTTAGTTTATTCATGACAGTAAGGCATTAGGCAAGTAGCATCAGTTACTTACCTTGCATGTCCAAAATGTCCGTATGATATATCCCTCATCTTTAAACACATCAAAAATCTCCAGAATTCCACGAGAATACCCAAAAATCGCAATGCTTGCATCAGACACAGCAAGGTTAAGTGTTAGGAAATCCTGTGGTTCAAGAGATTTCCTTTGTTTGGTCAAAAGTATTATTACAACTCCATTTCCAATCCAAGAGAGCCATCCTATCAAATGATAAAAAGAAAAAAAAGAAAAAACCCCAACATTTTCATGAACAATTTCAACAAAATAACCACAAAAGAAATCATAAAAACCTCGTCAGCGTTTCTACGAACGATCCTGAATGATCATGTCATGTTAGACTTTTTCCCCAAGGGATATATATTCAAACATGTCAGAAACTATAATTAAGTGAATTGCATTATTACCTAGTATCACCAAATACACACCAATGGCTGTCTCTCCTCCTTCAGAAACACGGTACACTGTAATATTTGGGAAATCATAAGAATCCATTTTTCATTATAAAAAAAAAGGAACAAGGTGAAATTTGAACTTGTCAAACTGGACTCATCTCAGGATAAAGTCTTCACAGTGCTGCCTTTGTCTTGCTGTAGACTATGATGATGGACTCTCCACACGATCATCAGATGCAAAATGTGACAAATCAAACTCCCCACCTCAGTCAAACTGCGCTTTAAAGCTGCCCGAATTGTAATGGAGCATCATGCTGCACTTCGGATTACAGTGTGCTAATTTCTTAATCCTGTAAAGGATTGAGATCGTCTGGGGCAGTGTTAAGTCTCTGCTATCAACTAACTTAAGACGTTTGCAGCTGCTCACTGACCCGTCAGATGTCAACAAGCCTGTTTGCTACCTAGACGTACATGTTGCTTGGTACAGGACCCTTTCTCGAGCTAGTTAACTTTTTTAAAGAAAAATGATACGTGAACAATTTTTGAACCATGTTTCCATGTGTATGTGCTCTTTCTATTTGTAAGATAAACTTGAAAACTTGAATCTTAGCTTTATTTAATTTGGTGCTACATTGCTTAATTTAGCCAGCTGCAAGAGACTAGGCAAGGAATCTACAGAGACTAGGATGCCATCTGTGCGAGACTGTTGAACTTTATTGTTAAGAGAGTTAGCTGAGCAGTTTCATTAAATAACAGTAGACTAAACATCATTAAGTACACAGAATGTCAACAACTGTATTTTTATAAGAACAATTGTGTATGAATGGACTATTTTTGATTGCAGATCTGAATGCTGGAAAAAACAGGATCCAGGGCACTATCTCAGGAGGACAGAAGTTGATCCTACTTCTGGCCCAGCAGGGAAAGCTATGGAGAATTGGGGTGTAAAGTCAGTGAATAAAGTGAAAATCAATTTTTTTTTAAACAAAAACAAGCAAACAAATAAGCAAACTCTATTAATAACTGTGTGATATACTTGGTGGTATGTTTTGCCTACACTCTCCTTAGCTTTGCATTACTAAGGAACATGATAAAGAGGGAAGGAGAGATATTATTTACTAATGCAGAAAGTGGGAGATATATTTACTAGAAATGCAGATGAGGACAAAAATAGGCAAAAGCAGCTGAAAATATTTACTGAAGGACTGACATGTTATGGCTTGATGTCAACTCTGTTAAGGGAAAGTGCACTAAGGAAGATTTGCTTCAGGGAGCAAAAAGCATTCCAGTGCACTCAAAGCAGTGTCATCTCAGTGCTCTCCTTTAGGAACATTAATTGTATGCTTTTAGCATATTAACGCAAAATATTCTTGTATCTTGTCATTCTCTGGTCAACTGTGACGCAAACTGTGCATAAGGCATCCATACATCTGATTGAAATCGATGTTGTCTCATCAACAGATTTTCCTGGTTTGTGACTGTGGTGTGGTCTTGTACAGGCTAATAGGAATATACCTGTTTCATGAACTGTGGTGCATTAAACAGCTCACTGCAGCCATACATCACTCTTTTCCCCTGTTTGGCCTGCAAAAAAAAAACAGGACATCATTATGTGTCATCAATAGCAATACAACAGCAATATCCCTCCAGACGATCAACATACCTTTGTGTAGTCAACAAGATTTTGGTACTCTATGTAATTTCCCCCACCAACAACAAAGACAATTGCCTATAAAATAACACAGAGATCAGAGGCCACATCAACATTCAAAGAAAGAAAAAAAAAACAAAACTTTGTGACATTTAATTGGAGTCTGCTCTTCATTAGCTGCTGAGCACCAGGCCTAAACTAGAGTGCAGGGCAGAAAGCAGAACGCCTGTCAGAGCCTGCAGGATTATATTAGATGTCCTGTCCTAAATTGCTCACACAAAGCACCTTTACAATTACGATTTATTTTGTTAAACAACTTGATTCGCTATTGTTTTGATCCAAGTATAGCGACTAACTATACATCAGTGTGCACCTTTACAAAGAAAATATAACCTCAACCTCATCACGCCGCCATTATATATAACAGTAATTTGTTAGCAATTGTTCGAGCCTACCTCCTGGAATGGATTCTTGTTCCTTGGAATTGAGCTGCAAAGGTGAAATGAAAACAATGAATGAATCATTTCTCTCTGGTGGTGCGTGAATGCAGCTAATAAAGTAATAAAAATAAACGATCTGTTATGCTCTAAAGATTTTGAGGTGATAGATGTAAGTTCTGGTGGATCAAATACAAATGACAGACCTAACTCCATCATTCCAACCACAGTCAACTAGTCGCCATAATATCTGAATAAAGCTGGATAAAATAAATGTACAGATACAGCTTTACAAAACTGAACTGGTTCTGAAAACTACTCCCAAAGTACAGGATTTTACCTTTCACTGCCGCGAAGCATCTTTGGATCGAAGTACCTGTAGTCATCCGTCTCCTGCGAAAACACAGTGTAAATTAGGTTACACGACACATGAACAAATTAACGGCTACAAAAACCCCACCGTCATCAGTCTGTATTAAACTCTTATCAAGATCCTAATGCTTCCCGGCAACCATTTGTCCAGGGGTGATGACCCTCGAATAGCAGAAAGACTTAGACGTTACTGTCCCGTTTATTTCAGCAAAATTAGAGAGTTGACTCTGGAGACCGTGGTCGATGGCTTTGGTCCTCCTCACTCATCCTCCCTACTGGCTGAGGCCAAGCTTGTCTCCTCTCCCACAGGACCTCAGTCAGCCTGGCCTGCCGCTCCCGCACATACTTCACCTCAAGAAAAAATACTTTGCCGTCAGCTTGCTGAAAGAGGAGCACCATGGGCGCTTCCAAGGGGCTAAATGCTCCAGATTTTTCTGCTATCAGTTTACCCCATTGCTGGGTAATGGCTAACACTAATAACAAGTCAGAAACACAGCTCTTAGAGGCCGGTACTATTGTTTTCATGGACACACCAGGTCGATTACATGTGTCTGTGTGAGGACCATCTGATGAGGGAGCAGAGGCGGTAAGATCTGGATACTTCACTGCCTCTGCTTTTTTCCAACAAGAGCTGTATTGTACATGGCTCTGTAACTCCAGTAGCTGAGAAAATGATAATATTGTTATGTCCTATTCAAATGTATGGTCAAGGGGATGCCGGGTTTGGGCAGAAGCACTTCCAGTCTGTAATGAGATCTGGTAATCTGTCCGCCAGCGCTTATTGAAAGAGTGAGGAGCAGCAGAAAGCAGAGGGTGAATCAAGAGAAAATAAGTTCTTTGTGTCCGAGAGGGAGAAAGGAAACAGCTTGCAGGATAGTGGTATAAAAATAACATTCTACAACATAAAGGCATAAGCAGGGTGATAAATATCCAGCATTAAACCAGAACAGGGTGAGGGCACCACATTTGCGGTGAAAGTGTCTAGGGAGTACCACGCTTCTTGAGTGCATTCTCTAGAAATCTCATTTCCAGGAGTCTTATTATTGGAAGGGTGTCGAAGATTTGCCACATCATATCCTCTCTGCACAGTTCCACATTTATAAAAGATCAGCATTAATCATTCCCTCGCACAACCTCGGCAGCTTTAGAGACATTTTCAAAGGCGGACTTTCCCTTTAAAACGGTCCAACAACAACTTGAAACAAACCGATGCACTTAAAGGGGAATTTCTCACACAAGGCGTATGAGGTACATGGGGTCCAATCAGTTTAAATGATTCACTTTTGTTGCATATTTTCTCTCTCTCTCTTTTTTTTTTTTTTAAGAAAAGAGTTCAGTGTGGTGTGTAAACATGTACTCTTGTATGCACTCACCCTACATCAGTTCAGTCCTATACATTCATGCAAATGTTTTAAGGAGTGTGTCAGGCCAGACTGCTTTTTGACTGAGGCACACTGGAGGGCAACCAGTAATGAGTTCATTTCATAAACGTGCATTAACAAAACAATCTGAGAGATAGAGAGATGTAATGATATATAAATGGCATATAAACCCACACAAACATCATGACTGGAGGTAAAAAATAAAATGTGTGAAAAAAATACAATACTGGCCCGTCAACAGATAATTTGCTATTTCCTCCAAATGCAAGTGTAGAACGGTTGATATGGGTACAATTCTCCACTTCAATTAATTCTGGCAGTCCATGGTTTAAACTCTCTGTCTATTATTGCTCCACTTCTCTTCTCCTCCTCCTCCTACACTCTTTCTCTCTCGCTTTCTCTGCAGGTGTTCCCCCAGATGAGGCAGTGTATATTAACAGTGCAGATCAGATAGCCTAGTCTGAGCCCTTTCTGAGGGCTGAAAGAGTCTCTTCATTGTTCTGAGCAGTGCAAATTCACTGTTGCAAAGCACTACACACCATACTCACTAACGCAACTGGGCAGTAGAGTGATATGAAACACCAGGCTACTTACAACCTAGAAAGGCAGAGACTGGTCAAATTCTGCTATTATTTTGGTAATTCACAAGTGCAGCCACAAGGAGGCAGTATGATAGGTATACAATTCATTATTGTAATGAAATTGGGTGTCTTACACGCTACCAACAGGAAGGTCTGAAACAAAGCAAAGAAAGAAAGCTCACCGGATTTGATTTGACATCCATCAAGTTGTCCAAGATTCGAGTTACAGGCAAATTCTATGTAACGGAAAAAGAAGACATTCACAATCAATTAATTGAAAGTCATAGTGGAAGTGATCCCATTACAAACATATTGTAACTAATTTATCTATAAGTATGCAATACTTATACTGTTTCTTCTTTAATATGCACATTTCTGGGCGCTTTTGTCCTACAGAGGTTGCATGAACTTTTTACAGTGGGGAAAAACTACTGAAACTGTCACCACTCTCTAAAAAGAATCAAATCTAAACTACAGGTGTAAAAAATGAACATTGTAAAACCAGATAAGATGTGCAAATAAACCTTAATTTCTAAATGAACTACCAAGCATCTCAACACAAAGACATCCTACATTATTCTTGTATTCATTGTCCCCCTAATGTCCATCTGTGTGGGTTTACCCCCAGTTTTACGCGGATCAGGAGTCGCGGATTCAGGTCAACGCAGATTTTTTTTTAGAACCGAACTCAGTTTTATGCGGAAATCCCCACAATAACACAGAAATTGCAAATATCCTCTGCCTTTTTGTTTTTTTTTTTTGTGGCAATAAATATATTTTTTCTGGATGTTTTCAAACAAGGGAACACAGGGCAAGGTGTATCCGACCAGGAAGCATTTTTTTTTCGAATTCAACACCAGGGCTGAGCCCCCGCACTCCATGCATGATTTCTCCGCTGTGCACTCCAGGAGACCTTTCCAACAAGCCCTCATTTGTATTTTTAGTCCGAGTAGATCAGGGGTTATCCCCAGAAAAACGTTCACCTCACTGCCATGTCCCAATACTTTTGAGAGTTGCATATCTCGGCAGGGAATTTAAATTAAAACCTTTACATTTTCTTCAAAGGTAATGCAATTAGAGGAAAGGAAAGTTTTCTGGGTGCATTTTTGGGAGCATATTTAGGGTTTAGACTAGAGTAATCCCACAGTTTTACACGGATCAGGACTCACAGATCCAGTCACACACACACATTTTATGAGAACCTAACTCATGGTTTTACGTTAAAATCTCCACAACAACGCGGAACCTGCAAATATTGTCCACATTTGTTGCTTTTTTCGTGGCAATATGTTTTCTTACTCTTAAATTATTAAGTAAAATTTACTAATTTTGTAACATAAATAAGAGGGATGCACTGAATTTGTTTTTGTTTAGGCCAAAACCGAAAACCA
Source organism: Brachypetersius altus (assembly GCA_037974465.1). NCBI lineage: Eukaryota > Metazoa > Chordata > Actinopteri > Characiformes > Alestidae > Brachypetersius > Brachypetersius altus. The sequence continues at coordinate 34,785,071 of JBBPDB010000001.1, forward strand.
AAAATGAGGAAACACTTGGACAAAAAAACCTCTCTCGCCATCTCTCACTTGCTCTCACTCACGCTCTTAACTTTTTCGTAAAAGGGTAATGTATTAAGCTGAATTTAAAATGAAATTATATTCAGTCATTCTTTCTTAGAACCGAACTAATAATTTTGGCAAAAACCACAGCAAAAAATAGCGTTTTTTTCACTATATGTGGGTGCTCTTTTTTTTTTTGTTTTGTTGTTACTGTCCATAATAAAAAAAAATTGAATGCTGCTGTAGCTCAGTGGGTAGGATACTTGCCTCCAGACCAAGAGGTCATGGGTTCGAATCCTGCCTTCACCACTGGGTCCCT
>JBBPDB010000001.1:34786009-34800075 GCA_037974465.1 Brachypetersius altus
GGAGACTGTCCCCTGTAGTTAGGGAATGGAAGTCGCTTTGGATAAAAGCGTCTGATAAATGCCGTAAATGTAAATGTCTTTGTGATCAGCTACAAACTTCAATCTTGCTTCATTTTGTGCAATGTAAATTCAAACAAAACTAACTCTGTTTTGTTCTTAACGACTTAACATTCTGACAGTATGATTTGTCTATGCTAAATATATTCTGATTTTTAGCACCACTTAATTGCACACACATGTCTTTGGTCTTCATGTTGACAGCCAACCACAACAGACTGAATACAAATATAACATCAAGAATCAATAGAACTTTGGCTTTCTTTTGCACATATGTTACTGAGGCCACATTAAAGGGCTTCTCAACGAGTAATCGAGTAATTACTTCTATGGTGAATCTCTAGTACATTTCTAGCAACTTGGGGTCAAGGGTCTTGCTCAGGAACCCAGTGGTGGTATGCCAAAAGTAGGAGTCATACCCAGAAGCAAGTATCGTACCCACTAGGCCACCCCCATGTTTTCTGTTAAATGACTGCGTCTGTATTATTATGTTTAAACATTTGTCAGAATTATTAGGAGAGATAGTAATAAACATCAGATTTTTATAGACGAGTATTTTTCTTTATGCAAGTCTGGAATCATGGTGCTGATATACGACTAAGAACTTTTGGTGTAAACAATGCCACCTACAGCGAAAGTCAATACAGCCAATCCACACATGTATTGTCATCTTTTGCAATGAACTGAGAGCCACTTGGGAAAGCATGCAAATTTGAGGGATGGCTTCCTTGACAACCCTTCAGCCGTACCAGTGGGTTTATACTCACATGTTGTTTCAAGACCAGATTCTTCACTCCTTCCATAACAAATTGTGAGCCGGTATTCATCACCCTGGAGAAAAGGCTGACAAACAAAAGAGGTCACTTTAAATCTTTGCATCCGCAACAAGTGCATTACCAACAAAATGATTCATTTTCTGAAAATGAAACTTGGTGTAGCCTCATACCCCATTGGTTTCACTCCACTCTGGCTGTAATTGGCTGGCGCGGCAGCCATCTTTGTGAAAGCTCTGGAAAATTAACTGTATTAGTTGAAAAGCCACTGTTGTTATTATTTTCTGTTGAATTTACTGCTGTTACTATGAAATTGTAATGGTTCGTTATGAAGTGTTTGTTGACACTGGCCAGAACTCACTTCCACTGCTTTATGTAGTTCAGGGGGAAGAGGTCACAGCCAGCATCAATCAGAGCCTTTTTATATTGCTCCAGATCTCCCTGCAAATAGCAAAATGTCTGAGGTTCAAATAAATATATTCCTTCAACATTCTTATTGAAGAAAAAAAAAACATCTGAGAGGCACACTATTTGCCTAACTACATAATGGTGGATTTGAGACAGATCACTAGCTATTAGGGTTCCATCAGCACCCTTCTATATGAAGGATGATGATAAACCCTGTGTCCTCTTAGCAAAACTGGAGTCTGCACCACATTAATGTGGAGGCCATTTTGATTTCACCAACATCATTACTGACTCAGAAAACAAATAACAAAATGGCTGAGTTTGAGCAAAGGACTAGCCAACAATAATCTGCCAAGGGCCAGAAGGACACAGATGAAAGGAAGGACGCCACAAGTAGTGGAAAAAGATTTCCTGTTCAACCTCAACTGTCAGCCCTCTAAACACACAACCCCTTTTTGAAGATGACATGCTTCAACAGCCTGCACTGATCAACATGATAGTCATGAGACAGCAGGGTCCTCTACCCACAGCACTCATCACAGCCTCTGCTGAGAATAACTTAAACTTCAGGGGTAATCAGTGGTCACTGTTGCAGAGGCAGCAACACCCAGCCACTGGCCACACAGGGGTCAGGCTCTGTTATCCTACCACTGAAGAGCAGAGACAACTCACACGGTCATACTTGCGGTCGGTTAAGTAGCGTCCAAGAGGAAAGACCTTGCCATGAGCCGAACAATCCTGCATTATCTGGCTACAAGAGTAATAATGCTTGGCCATGGCATCAAAGGGTGTCAGTGTTCCTCAAATCTGCGCCACATGTGTCCCATAGAACAAGAGGGCTTTTGAGAACGGTCGGAAAGTACGATTTAAGAGGACAGACAGAACATCGCAGGAGCAGTCATGCTGTGTTTGGCTTGGTGCTGCTCTACACATTGAAATCCATGTGTCCACCGCTAATTAGAATAAACCACTGCATTACTGAAAGTGCACACCAGGACAGTGTACCACATGCCATCTCTGGAAACTTTAAGTTGCTAAGAGCCCAGATGATCTGAAAAGAGTGTTATATAGTGTCCATAGTGATAGCTACAAACAGAAGAAGAGCTCTTTAATGTGAACAGTAGCAAAAGTATGGGATCTTACCTCAGATGGAGGCTGCTGGGAGGTGATGTAATAGATTAGGAAGAGTCTCATCTTATCCTCTGGGGTCCCGGCTACAAACCAAAAGAAGAGTAGATCAATAAAGTTTCCTGTCCAGTAACAACTGACATGGTTTATTTTAAGGGCAGAGTGAACTCCACTGTGAGAACACACAAGTGTTTATGCTCTTAAAAATACAGGGTCCACAGAACAATGAAACTCTGTATAGATTAAAAACTTGGCAAGCTATTGTTAATTATTATTGTAGTTAATGTCTGTGTATATCAGCTTGTGTACTCATCAGGAACCTATGAACCTAAAGAGCCTGGGGAGTTCAAGACATGAAAGTCTTCCAAAAAAAAACCAAAAAAAACCCCACAACCCCCCCCACCCCACCCCACAATGTTGGCGAGAGAGAAAACGCATTCTGTCCTCTGCAAGCATCACAGACTGTCTTTAAAGCTGACCGCCTCTCTCCAGGGACAAGATGTATTTCAGGAGGCTAATTTTGGGGAAGAAAACTGGACGAGGAAGAAGGTGAAACAAATTCCTAGTATGGAACTGGGGCATAAGTTATTCAAACATTTTGTTTCATTCGATCTCTTGTGACCAAACAGTTCGTACTTCAACATCGTGTACAACAATCTAGATCAATTACATTAGAGTGTTAATGCAGGCTACTTGGGTTTATTGGGTTGTAATTATACTGTTAATGACATTTTTCAGTTTCAGTACAGAGCAGAGCCAAGAGGAAACGTTAGAAGCCTATGCTGTTTTATGTAATCGAACCTTACCGTCAGGATCACTGATAACGTCCAGAAGGGACTTGTCTACGGTGGACTTGCTCATTAGCTTCTCCTCATACTCAAAGTAAACATCCAGCTTGCGAGACTGTGGACAGACCATACAGGTCAGGGAACAATAGACAGTGGGCTTTGAGGAAATGGTGTTGCATGCTGAGACAATGTAATCCAAGAAATTAATAACATTTTGTTATGTAGAGAACTCACCTTGATGTGGTCCAAAACCGCTGTGGCAACGTTGGTATGGAGGTCAATCAATCTCTTCTTCTCTAGGAGCTCAGGAAGAGAACTGTTTGGAGAAAGAAAATACATTCAGGAGGTCAGACAGTAGTTGAAGTAAAATGTTTGAACTCCTGTCATACCTACACTAGGCATGTTACTGCAAAAGAGCACATTTCTATTTATTTGCTAAATTTGACATATTGGGAAAAACAACTTGTGCACTAATGTGTTCTCTGTAGAGGATTTGGACGTATTTTTACAACATGTCATTTGAACATGGGCATGCAAACGTTTGTTCCCTACTGTACATATGCTACAGAGAAGTTTAAGCCAGCTTACTCTGAAATAATAATACCTGTAATTAGGAAGACAAGTTGCGCATGTTTTTTCATGCTATCCATTTTTGGTGCCATGCCTCACACAATCTTACCTTACAGCTGAGGTTAGCTTGGCAGTGTTATCTGACAACATGCTTATGGCTCCTTCATCTTCTCCTTCCAGTCCCTTTGGTTTTGGAGAAAACCAAAAGGTCAGACATGCAACAGTACATTTACAAACTATCCAGTGTTAGTCCACCCTCAGGGGCGTTAAACTCCAGTCCTGGAGGGATGTGGTCAAGCACGTTTAAACGATTTCCCTGCTCAGAAACACCTGGTTCATCTCACCAGTTAATTGTCAGTCTAAATGAATGTGTTTGAGTAAGAAAACCATCCAACTGTGCTGGACACCGGCCCTCCTGGACCAGAGTTTGGCACCTCTGGTTTACCTGGTGTAATAGGAAATGAAATGGAGATGTTCTTCTTACCATGATGCTTTTAAGACGTTTGACTTCGTCTTCTTGGGCCCTGTATGTATCCAGCTCCTCCTGCACTGATTCTGCAACCTCAGGGAATGGGCTGAAAAATGTGAAAATAGGGAATTTTAAGTAACGCTTTAGTAAAAAAAAACGTGCTAAGGTAGATACCACTAAATAAACAGAAACCAGTAAGTGTGGTGTGATCCCCAAAAAGTAGCAGATCAACAGTAACCACAGAAAAACTGGGAGATTTGCCAAACTAAACAAATAATGGGCACTATGAGCTTGATTTAAGGTCTTGCAATTCATTTATCTTGGCTAGAACATTTATTTCAGTTCTTATAATAAAAGAAACAAACACTGAAGTGATGATTTGGGCTCTGTATAGTCATGTTTTTTTTCCCTCAAATTTATCTAAATCACAATTCATTACACCATGCAGAGAAACGAGCTTTAAAAAGCCTTCGCAGCATTCCGACTACCCTCTTCAAGTGTCTTTCCAGTCAAATGATTCAGGGCAAATGACTTTGTGCTTACGTAAATTTTTATAAGATCAATTACTGAAGTGTCATTTTTTTCAGGAGTACACACAGCCTATCAGCAAATCAGTCTATGAGGAGATCCCACCTTCCTTTGTGCTTCTGCCAAAACTTGTCAGCAGCAGTGAGATCATAGCTTTTCTTATTCTTCTTTTTGGGTCGAGCTCCTGCTGGACTTGCTTCTGACCCTGGAGACTCCTCCAAACTGACCCTGTTGAGGCTGAGGTCCTGATACACATGCACACACAAACAAGGGAATTGTACATTACATGGTATATATTAGACAAGCTACAATTTACAATATTACATGCTGCACAACAGGGTATAATTAAAATGGGCCTAATACTGTGCTGGTTCTGCATGTGCAGCGAGATCACTGCCATTTTAGGTGCTTTCTGAACTGGACAGGGTCTGGGGCTCCGCAGTCTGTGGCTCTGCAGACAAATACACGGCAAGCTGCCATGCATTGGTTGCTCTGATACCTTTCTATCATAGAATGGAGTGTAAATGTGAGATTATACAGGAGTAAAAACCCCTGTAATTAACAATGGCACATTCAAATAGCGCTCAACTCAAGTGAGTCACAAGGTTGGAGACAGATGTGTGTTTTATGATAATCTGTGTGTTTTTGTTACTATAATAATGCCGTTTTTAGTTTGTTCTACACAACAGTAAGAACAATAAAGTAAAATGTTATCAGATTAAATGTTAATATAATGATAATGATCTAAACAGCCACATATATGTTTGTTTGACAGAAATGCATCTTTTCTAAGGTATTCAATTATTGCTGTCTGGAATACAGCCTACTGGAACCTGAGAGTTTGAGCTATTGTCAGATACAATCCCCAATGATTGCAATCTTGATTAATTTTTCTTTCTGAACCATTTGGGGGTTTTGGGGGATATTCGGTCACATTTATAAACATATCTTTTGGTGTTTATGTAACCTTGGCTTGTATGTGGACCAAAACAGAAAGTTTGTGTGCCGCTGAGATCTGATTCACTGATTAAGGAATTTCCCCATTGTGGGATTAATAAAGTCAATCTAATCTAATCTAATCTAATTAGTCTACTTTAATATGCCATGGTGCTAGGTCATCGTTAGTGTTTCATTATTATACATATTTTTAAAATAGAAAACTGTAATTAAAAGAAATGAATTTGTGTATTTGATAAGTAGCTTAAGAGATGGCTCTGTAATTCAGCAGTGTAAGTAGCCTCACCATAAGGAGCCCAATCCATCACAACAACACCAGGAACTAATAGAAAACCATCAGAGGGCAAAGCTTATTAGCGGGCTAATGTAACATCAGGCCTACTTGATTTTTTTCCCTTTCGGATTACAAGGCCTCTGTGGAATCCACTTGGGACATTTCAACATGGTGGGGGTGAAGGATGAAGACTCTGTAGATGGCTTTTGAATGGACAGCTACAAGAAGTGGAGTCATGTGACAACACCAAGTCCAACTGATGGAGAGCTGTTGTAGTGATGGAAAACTTTAATCCCTGCCTACTCCTATTTCGTCGGTCTCACCCTTGCCTCATTTTATCTTGGAAAAATCTATGATGTATTCATAACAATGGTTGTCATTGGGAAGACAAAATAGTGGGACAAAAGAAGCATTCCAACTTCTCAGTAATTTCAACAGCCCTGTAGAGACCCGGAGGTTTGCTTTATTAGGGCAGAATTATATTCCGACAGATTCTGGAAAAATAAATATTAATGTTCATTGGCACACACCATCTACTCGGTGCATACATTCCACACTTCTGTCATTCATATGATAAGCGCAATTATTTCATCTTCCATATGCTACAACTTGGGAGGAATTTCACACAGAAAAGTTGGGACTTATTTCACCATAAACAAATGCTTGGACAACTAACTCGAGAGTCTTTCAGCTCTTCTTACCAGGACGTCATGAATGAGGGCTTGGTAGGTCCACGTGTGATGGAGTGGGGTGGCAAGATCCAGGTTGCGGTCGGCAAGAACAAATAGCGGCCTCTGGAAACTATGATAGACAGAGCGAAAGAAGGAGAGAGAGAAGGAGAGAGAGAAAAAGCACAACAGATGATTAATCTCCCCCCCCCCCGGGCTTTCAGCTCCAGCAATGAAACCAATCTCCACTTCTGGATCTTTCCCCGAGCTTCCCAGGGTTGGGAGCTGGGTACTGAGGGAGGACGGACTAGAAGGCCAGCAGGGGAAAAGATTTCTTTGTAATTTAAGTTGAAGCTCCAATGAGCACAGAGTGTACGTGGGGAAAAAGAAAAGCTAGTGAGGCTTGTGGAGTTTCTGAAAGGCTTATGTCCTGGATATTAAATTCCTGTACATAAAAGCAATGGAATGAATACTTACTGAAGATTTATAACTTAAGCTGAAGTGAATGTTAATCTCGTCAAATGTCTGTGAGTATGTTCATCTCGTTTGCGTCTGTGAGTGTGTGTGTATCACCTGAACTGGCCAGTGCCCATGGTGTCTCCGGTGAACAGGCTGTTGCGGGCATCTCGTAAATTCTCTCGTAGTTTCTTGTCAAGTTTCTGTAGAGAAGGAATGATCTGGAACTTTGAATTTTGCCATTAAAAAGTGCACAGAACTAAAACGCATGCTTTTTACACACAAAACACCAAGAATTGTGGTTCTCTGTAAGCCTTTGCTCTGGGAAGCGAAGCTGACAATTCCACAGACTGGTTTTCATGGCATGACAGCATGACAGATCAGACTTACCACGGCGACCATTTCAGCTGCATTCCCTCTTGGACACCGGATTATTGGGACAGCACCTAAGAAAACAGGAAATGCCAGTTGCATGCCAAAAGGAGGGCACATCAGATTCTGTGCACATTATCCCTAGGTACACAAGAATGTGCCAAAAGCTCAATTGTTCTTATATTTCATCTACAGTGGTCAAATTTGAAGAAAAAAAATCAAGTCTAAATGAAATATATTTAATTTAGCCATGTTAGTTTCCAACATTCCTTCTGTCTATTTATAAAGCAGTCTTCTACTAGATTGTGCACTCATGCATAAGTCTTTTTTTGAATACGTAATAAAAAATGACTACATTAACCCCTTTTAACCTGAGTTCCAGAAAATGAGTACGTGTTAAATAGTACATCAGTAATAATAAAATATCATGTGCTAATTCCATTTCACACCTTTCTGAAACGCAAGCTGACAGCGTTTATTACAGAGAAATGCAAACAATTGATGAGAAATGCTGCCATCTAGTGAATACAAGTAGAAACAACCAGAAACAAGCTTTCAGTGTCGGTGTTGATTTTTACCACCGTATGCATAGCAGACACTGCAATGAATTCCTTACCAAGGGTGACAAAGAAACAAAAGAGACTGTCCACAACGGTGTCCATGATAGCCTCCATATCTGTGTCCATGATATCTGGTTTGTTGATCGCTGAAAGAGGAGGAAATGTTTTGTTAGCAACAAACTTCTCTGTGTGACCAGTTCCCTGCAATAATAAAAGCACTTTTTGATTTGACTCCATCTCATTGTGAGCATCCTTTCATTAAGAGTTTATTAGAGTCCTCATTAGAATTTCTCCAACAACGTCAACACTGCCTGATGTGTGAATGCTGTGCTACTCTCAAGTTACTGTACACTGCTGCAGGAGCTTGTGACTGTTATGCGGACCATTTTGTTTGCAGCGACAATTCACCACTGTGCTCATAGTCGCAATGTACATCCCATCCAGTGCTGCTGGCTGACCTTAATGGGACCAATAATGAGATTTTAATCATGCAAATCAATTCTCCCTAAATTCCGCACGTATGTGGACTTTTCAATGAGGGGTGGGGGGGCCATATATGCTGCTTGCTCAAACATCACTGACACATACTATGCTGAGCAAAGGCACTGTTGATCTTGTATCCAGGTGCTGTGTTCTCCCCAGGTAAGCAACGTACATGCGTCCATATGGTTTAAAGAAAACGTGAGCCATCAGACAATTTCAGGTTGTTCCATTGCTCCCTGATCCAGTTTTAATGCCCATAAGCCCTTTGGAATCACAGCAGACAGGCTTGCCTTCTCTCCCCACATGCATCTATGAGCATTGGACACCAAGTTCACTAGATGTCCTTTTCACTATTGGTGGCTATTGACCACTACCAGAAACACTCCACAAGACCTAGTGTTTTGGAGCTACTCTGTCCTAGCCATCTAGCCTTCACAATTCGACTCATGCCAAAGTTTAGATCCTTACACCTGCCTCTTTTCCCTGCTTCGAACACATCAACTTAAAGAACCGACGGTTCAATTGCTGACTTTTGAATTGCTGACCTTGCTACCTCTCGTCTGACCTGTCCCCCCAAAGTGTGAAGTTTGTGTATGTATGGTCAGAGGCGTCCAATTTCACTGCATGTAACTGTGTATGTGACAAATAAAAGCTGATGAAGATAATACAGCATAATCTAGGATAGTAGGCAGACCGCATAAAGTGAGCAAAGCACAAGGCATTGGTTCATAAGAAAGCAAATCTAGATTTGAAGCTCCCACGTAATCAGGAAATATAATCTCAAGACAGCATTTATGGCAACATATAGTCTATATGAACACAAGAATGCAATTTGTATTTTGCAATTCCGGGTTTCGGGTTAACCAGGATACTGAGTCACTACCATCCAAAAATGTTTACTAAGTCTACAATGAGAACATAGATTCCTGAGTGGTTGCAGACCTACAAAAACATTTGTCCTCTTTGTATTAGAAGACATCTCACCATGATAGGATATCTGTTCTTTGTTTTGATTGCAGAGGACAAACATATCATCTTCTAGTGTGATGAAGTTCAAATACTGATCAAACACCTATAAAAAAAAAATGAAATTTATACTGAAACATCCTGTTAGCATTTTTGCTGTCAGAATTATTCACATGTTCAAGTGGCACCAAATCTGTACCAAATGAGAAGCACTAAAATATAGCAAATATGATGTTCATTTAGAGGGTCATACATTTATTTTTAGCCAAAAGCCCAAAAATTAGGTGTGCGAGTTAATTTAATTTGTTACGCTGGAAATTAACTTTGGATACATTCGATGAAAACAAATGAAAGGTTTCATTATTAGCTTAAAAATAATCACAGTAGAAAATGATAACATTTTAGTATAACTTACTTTGGTCACCTGGTTCACAGCATTTGCTGCAAGAGCTGCACTTGCAACGTCCTCCAGTTTGCTTCTGGAGATTGCAGAGATAAAGTTCAAATAGTAGGACTCATAGAGTTGGTTCCGCAAGTCCTATAAGTACCAACGTAGGCATGGAAAAAGAGATAAAATTATGTTTTTGTTGCATGCAAATTTAAAAATAAAATTATGCAAATATTTTGATGCCACAGAGGAACAAGAGTGATGATAGCATCCAAAGAAGCCAAATCCAAAGAAGCAAAAAAAGAAGACTCTGAAATTAACAGACATAAATGCAGTTAAAAATAAATGTATGTGTACAGCTTACCACTTACCTGACATATCCTGTCTATATTCTCTTCTGTGGGCATTACAAAATAAATGGCAGGGACATCTGGAATGGGATCTCTGTCTGAATGCAATAATCTGGGAGACAAACCAAGACATTCAGAAAGACACACACTCACATACATACATACATACATACACATATACATACATGTATGTGTGTAATATATATGTGTGTGTGTGTGTATGTATATAAAACCAAAAAAAAGTTGACCCTAACATGCACTAACATTCACAGATGTGACATTCCCTAAACGTTTGAACGCACATGTCCAAAAGTTTCGGTGTTTTTTACACAACTTGCTGTTCTCTTGCTGTTCACAACTGGTGTTTGAGTCGACCAAAACATTTCCTGGTTCAATCAGAATGAGTCTTTAATCAGTACTCATCATGCTGTTCACATTTTGCCACCATGAGACCAACACAACACCTAACAATGGATCAAGTGTACCTCGCCATTGCGAGGCTTCAAACAGGATGTTCTCAGATGGAAGTGGCCACTGAGCTTAGAGTGTCAGAGTGTTGATACAGAGAGACAGGAAGAGTCACAGAAAGGCACAGACTTGGCCACATCCCAGACTGATGGCCACTTCATTGTGAACGGTGCCCTGCGGAAACGGATGATAAATGCCACTCACTTTAGGCACATTTAAAGAGGCACCCAAGTGTCAAGCCAGACCATTTGAAACTGTTTACATCAGCATGTTAGATGACCTGCAAGGGTACCTGACCACACCACTGGCACAGTGGGCCTCAGTGTTGAAAGTCGATTCACATTGAGCAGTAATGATGGCAGCCAACTATGTTGGAGACATCAAAGACGTTATGCATCAGCCACTGTTGTCCTTAGACGAGTCTTTGGTGGTGGTGGTGGTGTTACAGTGTGGGCAGGTGTGTCTAGTCAATACAGAACTGCCCTACACGTTGTGAGTGGTACAGTGACAAGCCCATACTACCTGAATAACATAATCAAGTCATTGTGCTCCTGCCTGAACAACACAGGCCTAATTTCATCTTCATGGACGACGACGCTCCAGCTCAGAGCCCACAGAAAACTTATAGGAGTCGCCGTATAGAGGCTCGTAACTCTATACCCCAGAACCTCAAGGACCTGAGGGCCACCCCTCAAGAAGAGTGGGATGCCATGTCTCAGCAGGCAATAAAATGACTTGTGAACAGCATGAGACGTTGTGAAGCTGTAATTGATGCTCATGGGCACCTGCCACGAGACATTTTTGTTGTGGTATACTCACCACTGCTGTTGGTTTTTGTTTCAATAAATTGTTTGAGATTAGGAAATCACCAGTGCATGCTTCTACTTAAATGCCCTACTTTCGTGGTATAATATCATTTAGTGTGAATTTTAACATTTTCCATAACTTTCACCTGAAGGCCAAATATCCCTAACTTGTAAGTAGGGCTGTTACGGTATCGTCACGGTACATGGGTCACAGTTCGGTACATGATGTCTTTCTGAAAACACACGGTACAACGGAGAAGACGTGATTGAAGTAATACGGAATCACAGAAGGACCAAAAAGCGCTAATAAATCATAAACCTGGGTGGTAGTGTGGTGCAATAGTGCCACCTACTGGCGTAACACTTCTGCTGCCTTACACATAGATACAAATATAAGCAAGAGTGTGGTGTTTACTGGTTAATACACTGCTGTTTATTTAAAAAAAACAAACCAAGCCTCATTCTTCAGAAATTTTTGTTGCTTAACTTTGCTGTATCGTGAACCGTACCGAACCGTGACCCCAAAACGGAGGTACGTACCGAACCGTGACATCTGTGTACTGTTACACCCCTACTTGTGAGTATTGTATATATAGATATATGTAATTAAAAAAATTAACTATCACTGCAAGATTCACATCAAAAGATCCTTACAGGTGAAGAGTGATCCCCAAGTCTCTTAACTCTTTCACAGACAAAAGGGGAGAGATGATATCTTGGCCATAGCGATCGTAAACAAGGACCTAATTAGAAAGCAAATCGACCATTACAATGTCATAACCTTATTCATCAATACATAACAGGCTATTTGATACCTTCTAAGATTGTGGACAAGAAAGAGTTACTACCTTCCATACTGGTTCAGCCGTCGTGTTTTTCAGAGGTGGGGCATTGAAGTTGAGCATTCGCTTTAAGGCAGCTAAGAGGAAATTAATTAAATAGATCATTAGCCATTAATGAAAATTCCAATAATGAGAGTGCAATAGCAATTTATGATCAGGCCAAACATACTTGAGCTTAGCAAGTGTAACACCACATACAGACCAAGCGAGCAATTTTATACAATATTCTTAGTTTCCAATAGGGGAGTATGATGGTTTACTGCACTCCAACGAAACAAATGACTCTCACAATTTTGACATAGATGTGATCTTAAGGATGTCAGATAATGGTTTGTGTTTGTGCATGACAATAACATTCAGTGTTGTAGTTACATATTTCAGACTTGTTCCATTTTTGGCCCCAGTAGCATTGAGAATATAGAGAAATTATATTTTTAAAAATGTATATAAAATATATATAATAATCATATATTAATATACGGCCATTATATAAAATGTTATATAAAATTGCTCGCTTGGACATAAATGGATAAATGACATAATCTGGTAGAAACCACTAAACTACATTTCTCAAGTGTTGAGTTTAGAATGAAAGCACTGTAACCTAAGTTGTACACACACACACACACACACACACACTAATGGAAAACGTGTTTCGTCTAGATCTTTTGTATTTAGGACACAATCGGTTGTAAATCCCCATCAACTCCGAATCGGTTCAAAATCTACATGTTCAGAATGTACACAGCTCGAGGTTTAAAGGAAATAACAGCTAGGTTTCGGCTAACGCTAGCTTAGTAACATTATAACTTCCCTACGATACATTCTGCCGTGTGGTTTACTCTGGGCTTGTCCGACCACAAGATGCTCTTTAAATAATGAATGTTTTGAAGAAAGTATGTATTTATAACAGAGTATCTTAACGTTAACTAGCTAGTCAAGTTGAACGTACAGATACTGTCCACAATGCTGCCTAAACCAAAGTATGATTCTCAATTTTCAATAGCTAAGGAGGTGAAGGCATACATCGCAACATTTAAAATAAACCACACAAGTGGTTAAAAGGCGCATAATTTCTTAACAAACCTGTCTGTTTCTCCCGGATGGACGCGGCCATCTTTATTATTTATGCAGCGGTGAGTTCGGGTGACGTGGCAGAGCGGAGGAGCAGCACAGCGCCATCCAGCGGAAAGACCGAGCAGCTCTGACCCCAGATACACAAAACACCATTAATAACTTCGAGTGTAAAAGTGTGAGGTACTAAATTCTCATATGTAAACGCACTACAGCACACAGTGTAAACAGTTTTTCCTATATATGAAAAAACCCTTACACAGTATATGATCGAAAGAAATTGCTATTCTTACAGTCCCAGACGCACGGACAGCACAAAATACAACACAAACAAGAACGTACGAAATGAAGACAAAAAGTAACACAAGACAGTATTTCAAGCATCAACTCCGTAACCACCAGACCACCAGTCAAAAAACTAACGAGACGTCCCTTAAGGATTTAATTCCCTACACTCTTTAGAATTACATTATACAGTTATAAAGTACATGTAAGATGCTTTCTAATTCTATTGAGCATCTTACAGGTGAGAAGTTTTAGGTGAGAATCCTCCTGGTGTTGAAGTAGATACAAGTTGGGTGGCCTAGTGGTTAGGGCATGCGACCAGAAAGTCCGGGTTCGATCCCCAAGACCGCTAGGCACCACTGAGGTACCCTGAGCAAGGTACTGTCCCCACACACT
>JBBPDB010000001.1:34806811-34819334 GCA_037974465.1 Brachypetersius altus
TAGCGGTCTTGGGGATCGAACCTGGACTTTCTGGTCGCAGGGCGGATGCCTTAACCACTAGGCCACCCAACTGCCCCCTATACATATATGCCGATATATCGGATTTTAAAATCAACAAATATTTGTATTGGTATCGGCCTTCTAAATCCTTTATCGGCCACAGGGTTGTTGCTTTTGTTTGGAGAAGGAAGCGAGAGGCCTTTAACCCTAAAAACACAGTTCCCACTGTTAAACATGGTTGAGGGAGCATCATTTTGTGGGGCTGTTGTGCTACCTAAGGCACTGGGAACCTTGTTTGTGTTCATGAGGTCATGAAAAAAAGAGCAGCATGTTGACATTTTGAAGAATAATTTAAATAAATCTGTAGCAAGTCTCACTTTAGGTCGCCGCTGGATCTTTCAGAAAGATAATGACCCAAAGCATACCTCCAAGTTGGCCATAAACTTTTTGAGGGGCAGCAAAATCAGGGTCCTGGAGTGGCCCTCACAGAGCCCAGATCTCAATCCCATTGAGAATCTGTGGCAGTTGTTGAATGTCCATGCTCGAAAACCTCGCAATCTAGATGAGCTGGAACAGTTTGCCATGAAAGAGTCGGCTTGCATACATGTGAGACATGTGCCAACCTAGTTAAGAACTACAGAGAGGTTGTTGTCAGTTGTAAGACAGAGAGGTCACACAACTGAACATTAAATGTCAGGGGGCTAATAATTTTGGCCTGGTCATTTTTCAGTTTTCTTGTTAAACTTTGTGGAGATTTGCTCTTTTGGAAGCAATACAAGTATTAACAGTTTTTGTTATGGTCATTTCCATGAAATATAAAGGATTTTGTTTGATTTCTTTAAGGCGGGTGCTAATAATTCTGACCACAACTGTATATAATATGGCCTCTGAAGCAGCTCACAGAGCACTCGCACAAATATGAAGATAAAATATTAATGATATCTTCATTCAGTGAGAACATCCTACCTTGAGAATTCAAAGCCAGGTTTTTAGCCCCCTCGGGACCTTCAAAAACACTCGAGTTCTGCAAGTTTTGCAGGAGGAGGCTAAGGAATCGACGCTGGTTTACCACCTGTTGACTCTGTTTGCTTCTGGGAAAACTCACAGACAGTGTGTGGCAAGGGTTGAAGTCATTCTGACGCAAAGCCTGGAGGGCAGCTTCAAAAACCTGGTCATTTTTCAGCAGCACTGCTGTGGTCTGCTGTGGTGTTATCTGAGTAGCGAGGTCCATTAAGATCTCTGCGGGACTTGCATCCACACAGCGCCTGGCAAGAACAAACAGATCTCAATATACGATGCCTGCAGCGTGCCGTCGCTCATTCAAAAACGCCATTTTCAACCATACCGAGTTGCTTGGAAAAATCACCTCTGGTGATTTCACGTATGTGAATATAGGCACATACTAAAACATGCACCAATGGGCAAGATCCACCCAGCACAGGAGTAATATTTTACATGGCCATTGCAAATTGAACAAACAAAAAAATGAATTCTTACCTTTTTAAGAGGAGTGAAGAACGAGGGGTGGTCAGATGTCTTTTGAACAGTCGTTTCTTATCTTGCCTTTCTGCCAGCGGCGATTTAACATGGTTTGGTAAGGTGGATACTGTTACAAGCCCAGAACAATAAGATAAAGATTTGAAAAGACTGAATGCTATTCTCCAGTATAAGCAACTAATAGACTCCAATGATCACCTCTCTATGTTAAAGAAGTAATAAGTGTTTCTCCGTTTGCTTGAGCTTACCTGTTCCTTCAGCAGCAGCTTTGCAGTCACCGCAACTCCAGCTGGTCTCATAATGTTTGAGGGAGGAACATTTTCGATGAGTTCCACAGGATCCACAGAACGAACATCGAACAATCTCAAACAACCTATTAGGCCACATTAGATGTGAACATTAGTTACTATTTTAAAGTCTTTATGATTAGATCAAAACCAGTCTGTCGCATCTTTAAAGCCAACTTTGTAGTTAAAGAAAATCCAAAAATGGACACTGTGGAGATGACGGCATAGAGGCAACTGCTGGAAGAATTCCATCCTATTCCAAAAACACTACACTAGAAATACAGTAGCATACAGATTCTGTCTGGCTGCAAGAAGGAGCACTTCCAGAGTTCATTTCACCATGCAACTGTTTTGTATATAACCTGCTAGAATACCAATTTCCCTTTGGAGATTAATAAAGTTACACATGATCTCATCTATGTAATTGCCTTTTAGATTCAGCTTGGACCAATCATAGTTATTTGCTCCCTTACAGCTTCTGGATACAATAATAATAATAATAATAATAATAATAATAATAATAATAATAATAATAATAATTTGTTCAGGAAATTCCACAAATGCTCAATCGAACTGGGAAATTTTGGAGATACTCGAGCTACTTCATTTATCACAATTTCGTCAAAGTTCAGATCCTTGGCTATTTTTCCTGCTTCCAACACATCAGCTGCAAGAACTGATTGTTCACTTGCAACCTAATACATGCCATTGTAACGAGTTAAACACATAGGGTGGGAATAAATAACTTTGATTATGTTGTGACTGATCCAGTGCATATTTTGACAAAGCACTGAAATGAATATTCAACTCCACTGAGGTTTTACCATAGGCATCCTTGATATTGTCGGCATATGTAGTGCCAAGTTGCGTTTCAAAACATTTGCGATTTGACCACATTTAACATATTAAAGAATTGGTTTGGTTTATAAGCTCTCTCCATTTAAAAAAAAAACAAAACAAAAAAAACAAAAAACAAAACTATGCGTAGGTTTCAGTTCAGAGTAAAAAAAACCCCCCCAAAAAAAAAACCCAAACAAATTAAACTAAAAGCACAGTACTGATATGATAGACGTTGACATTTGGCTTACAAATACTGAAGGTTTCCTTCTGCTTACCCTGACTGTGCACAGTAACTGCGTCCTTTATTGCAACAACATTTCACAGCATCACAGTGCTGGTACACTTGTAATAGCTCCCCATATGCATTTTCCTCCAGTTCCCATGATGCGTCTCTAAAAGATATAAGTGGAAGTCTGTAAATAAACTATTTGAGGTGAACAAACCTGAACAATTTATCAACCACAGTACTATACCTTTCTGGAATGTATATTCCCATTCTGAGCATTTCTTGCTGAAACTGGTCTTTGTTGTTGCATAGAGTACATTTGAAGAAAAACATTGCAGCATTGTGTGCCTGAAACTAAGAAGCAGGAATGGGGAATTATTCCTGTTATTCAAACTCCTCAGTAGCATTCCACTGAATGACCTGTAAATGTATGTGTGAGTATTGTAGACTACCTGAACACAGCTCCTATGAAACCAGCTTCCATGACAAGCAGGACACTTGAGCACAGAGTAGGACAGAACAGCATCAATGGGCTCCAAACAGATGGAACAGCAGAGTGGCAGAGTAGGCCTGGTAGAGCAGGTCTGAATGGGTCTATGCTTTTTACAAAAAGACCTGGCAACAACAAGAAATATTAGAAATGGATCATTTTCAGAGATTATATTTAATTGTATCCCAACAATATGTATTAAAAACTCATATGCTACCAATAAGTGCTCCAATTTGCATGGAGCTATAACAAGACTGAAATATACTGGTTTCATAAAGTCAGACTTTTGTACAACAGTGTACCTCTGCATATTGTTTTCTCATTCATCCTGGTATACTTTACATCACCATAGTTTACTGTAGGGATAGTGATATATTAATATACTCATTACTTTTTGCACCACACACATCCTTAATGACTAAACACCAGGTGTGCCTTCATGTTTAAAAAAAGAGTTCTTACCACTGTCCTATATAGACAAATGCAGAGCTCTTGTTATCAATATTTCCAATCACTGAACTCTTATCAAATCCATGCATTGCATTGCTGCTGGTTTTGGAAGCTTTTCTTTTATAGATCCAAAATGAACACAAGCACTTGGGTATTATGTCCTTTACGTCCTAATTTGCATGCCTTTATATCTTGCATGACCTTTACTCTCCGTATAACACCAGAGACCCCCAGCACAATGCTGAATAAATAATCAAAGGAGCCGTTGCTATTCTCACTACAAGCTGGCCACCACAGAGCGTGGACCTTAACATCACTGAATGTGTTTAGGATAACTTGGATTGTGACAAGCATAATATGCAACCAACATCTAATGTTTAACTTTTGAGGTTTTGAAAGGGAGTGGTTTTTTTTTTGAGAAAAGGGGGTCTCTAATGAGCGAGACTAAAAAAAAAAAAAGTATTTAGCCAGTGAGCAGTTTTCCCGTTTTCTTCCCTGATGCAGAAAACTAATAACAGATCCTTAGTTCAATAAATAAAAGGATGATCTCTGCTTTTAAACAGTTCTACATATAATGGGTGTTGTGCTGTCAAACCCATAATGCTGGAGTAGTAAGTACAAGCAGCAAGTTTTAATCATATTGTAAGTTTTCTATTTCTGTCTCTCAGATGCCCACAATTCAAAGTAGGTAACAAAGATTACAGATCTGTAACATGTCAAAAACAATCAAGGTATAAAGAAAATTTGTATTAAAAACACGATGCATATTACTGTTGGAGGGGGAGTTTAAGATGACATATAATACACACAAGTAATCCTGCATGCACTAGCAGACTAAATTCCACACATTTGTCAAAGAAAATACAGCAGCGCTAATGTACTTACGGGAACAGGTCAGTGAACTGGAAGATAAACTGCTGTTCAATTCCACAAGGCAAGTGGACCATCTGCCTGCAGCTTTTGATGATGCATCCAGCTGAAGCACCTGCCTTTTTACAGACTGTGCACCGCTGCACAAAAATGGAGAACAAATCATTCAAAACCAACACATCACTGTGTCTTAACGATGGGAGATAAAAGGCATATCTGACGGGATCTGTTCCATTACCAGTCTGGCAGATCGGCGAATCTCCTTTTTGATGTCCTCCACCAGAAAACCATGAATGCCTTCATGCTCTTCTCCTCTCTGGAAGACTCCACAGGACATTAGCTGCAAAACGACAGCTGTTACATATAACATGCAGATTTTATGTTCGTCCACTGACCCAGACAAGCCAACACACACAACTGAATCCTTACCAAACAGAAATAGTGGACGGTGATGTTGTGCTCCTGGAGTTTTATCTTCTCTCCATATTTGTCGGGCAAGTTGTCACGTCGCTTACAGAGTTGACATACTAAAAAAAACAAAAACAAACTTATCTTTTCAAAACTCGACAGTTATGTTGAGAGTCACTGATTATATGACAAGTTGCTTTTAGGCCATCAGATTTAGCTACACATCTAAAACATACCTTCGCTTGCATTCTCCTGACTTCCAGCACAAGTCTTGGTCGTCTTCATTTTTAGGATCTCTGTCGTTAAACCGCTTAACGTACACGTTATGTAGTCGTCCAATGAAAATTAGAAAAACATAACCACCACAACAGAAATCCGGTCAATTGTCCCAATCTAAAGCTCGATTACTGTCTACATTTCTATTTGCTAAACCGTTGGTCTGCTTGGTCGTCTCTGTTTCTGAAAACGCTGGACAGGTCCCATTAACCCAATCGTCAGAAATTGTAAAGTAAAGTCGAGTGAGAGCGAGTAATGCTAAAGATTTTAAAACGATCCCTCAGATCTCAATACAAAACACGAAGCCTCTGTGTTGTGTAACCGCAGCAGTTTTCGAAATTGCCACTGCGGGCGAGATCCCACCTCCCTCTGCTTCTGGTTGGTTGAATTCAAATCAAAACATTCCCAGTGATATTGGGGGGGTTCCGTAACGTCCGAGGCATGTCTAATATCTGCGTCACAATAAAAGTCCCCCAGCCTTCGCACTCCAGCCTTTCAAATATGACTTTAATGTTAGGATTAAATTACACTCCAACGATTGGCTTACAAAGCCAGCTTTATATGTTCCACTAAGGCAGCTGGTGGGTTTGTGTTTGTGTTTAGGGTGTTGTGTCTGCGATGTTGTGGGTTTGTGTCCCAGTACTGCCAGTGACACCACTGAGTTACCCTTGAGCAAGGTATTGTCCCCACATACTGCTCCCTGGGCACTGTGTTCCTGGCTGCTTCACTTGGGTAAATGGGTTAAATGCAGACAAATAAGTTCTATGTGTTGTGGTATGTTCACGTATGACAAATTGTCAGTTAACTTACTTGTGAATTTTGTGAAATGCGCTTTTTCACATTTAATTCCCCCCGCGCACATAACTACACACACAATTATTTGGTCATGTTTGGGTTGTTGTGTAAACAATGAAAGGTTTTAAAGGTAAGCACCCAATCCTGATGTATTCCCTGCTTGCACAGTCCCTGTGTCAACTGCTCAGGAACAACTCAGTCCCTACTCAGGAACAAGCTTTTCTTAGTCAAAGAGAGGAAATGTTATAAAAAGTATTCAAGCAAGAAAGTGTGGAACAGAGTATTTCCAGGTGAGATCACTTGCATTCTGTTCTTAATGAGGTGGTTATATTGCTGCTTTAGCGTTGAAAGTTTATAATGAAAGTAATTGGACTTACTTTAAAAGTAGACAAAAATACAAAAAATATCAAAAGTCAAATGCAGTCCTAATCAGTACAATATATAGTGAAATGCTTTTCCGGCAATAAAGAATTGGCTAGACAGTTTCAAAATAGAAATATAATTTTTAAAGGAAGAACATTTTTATAAATGTAAAAAATATGAACAAACATGCAATAAACTGCAGGTGTGCAATAGCTGCGAGGCTGGGGAAGGGGAGAATTTGGCTGATGCTCTTATCCAGAGCGAATTACAATCATTAGTTACAGGGACAGCCCCCCTGAAGCAACTGAGGTTTAAGTGTCTTGCTCAAGGACACAGTGGTAGAAAGTGGGGTTCAAACCTGGGACTTTGTGGTCATCAGGTTCACTGGCAAGTGTTTTACCCACTAGGCTACAACAACCCTGTGTGTGTGTGCGTGCGTGCGTGCGTGTGTGTGTGTGTGTGTGTAGGCATGTTGTCCATTACGTGCTGTGAATGAGAAGTCTAATTGCTTGCAAATAGAAACTTCTCCGTTCAATTTTTGTTTTTAAGCTGCAGTGGCATATCCCTGGCCTCAGTAGCCTGAACATGTTTAATATTATATTTACATCATAAATCAATAACTGGCACATAGAAGGCATAGCTTTAAATCCTTCAGAATTATATCAGGAATGAGCTTGCATTGCACTGGATGCAGCTGTGATTTCTGAAGGTAGAGAATATGAAAAAAATGATTTTAGGACTAGGCTTCAGAACTTAATTACGCAGTGAAATCTAAAAACATGCACAGTGTTTTTTCATGTTCTCATAGTACAAAGGAAATAGAAACATATGTTATAATAAATATAACACTGTACTATTTATATATGATTGCTAAATGTGGACAGAGCTATGCCTTCTTTAAGGTTGCTGCATTTAGGAAAAAACAAATGGAGAAAACATGGTCAAATCAACACATCATGGTTGGATGTGGACATTTTTATGATTACTGTTTAAAAAAGGACATGTAATACAGGCAATGTCTGCCTCAGGTTCTTACCTTAATGAAGAACTGAAGTGGACTGGGCTTTATATCAAGATTGTCATTTGTATTTGGGTAATCAATCAAATTGTAATCAATTTGTTTATGAATGGTCAGCCTGATCTCTCCTCATGATACAAGATGCCCAAATGAATAAACGTTCTCTCAGTGTCCAAATACCTGTACCTTGTTCTCCTCAAAAGCAGCCTGCCTGTTTCTGGCAGTGACTTATCTCAAAAGTTTATTTGGACACTTGCATTTTTGCATTAGATCATTCATATGCTCCAAATGGACAGCAAATGACATCTGGACAAGTATCTGCTAAAATATGTAATATATAAATAAATAACAGTTTAGTTATAAAAGGAAACGGCTGTGTCAGATGAGAGGCTGTAGCAGCTGCAGGGCCAGAGCTGTTACACTGAAAATCAGTCTATTGTTCTTAACTTCACTATAGTAAACAATGATCAGTGGAAATTTAAATTTTTAATGTTGATATTTAAGCCCAACTTTTCCCATAAATTAATAACCCCAGTTAATGTAAAACTAGCAAAACTCTACATGTTTACAACAGGTTCATGAAGGAAATAACTATTGAAGTTACCATGGTAATTTCAAAAGCATACAAATTTTTTTTGTTTTTTTGCGGCATTTATCAGACGCTTTCATCCAAAGCGACATCCATTCCCTAACTACAGGGGGCAGTCTCTCCCTGGAGCAACTTAGGGTTAAGGGTCTTGCTCAGAGACCCAGTGGTGGTATCCTGAACCTCTTGGTCCTAAGGTAAGTATTCCACCCACTGAGCCACCTCCACCCTACCACATTTAACATTTGTTGTTGTTGTTGTTGTTGTTCTTGTTCTTGTTCTTCTTCTTCTTCTTCTTCTTCTTCTTCTTCTTCTTCTTCAGTGCTGTCTAATATTAAGTTCTGATTCCTAGCAATCATTTGGAAGGTGGTTCTCTAGAATTCTCGTCTTCTGTTTGGGTCTTAATGTCTTGTTCCTGACTGCGTACATCCATCTTGATCCTGCTCATCCTCTTCCTGTTCCAAACATTTCCAAAGAATCAGTTCCTCTCATAATATGTCCAAAATACTTCAGCTCATTATCTAGGTTCTTGTTACCTATGCAAAAATTTGGGCACCCTGGTCAGTACATTGTGTTCAGAAAACACACTCCTGCACTTTTTACTGCACAGTTCCTATTTATTATAGGAATTTAATACATTGAGGTAAAAATAACATATAAAACATGGCCTGTGATAATGTTATGGTGCATTATTTTATGAATTTATTTTCCAGCATGTTAAACTAAAACATGAAAATACCATATTTAAGTTTGTTCCATGTTAAGAAAGGTAACACACTTGACCAGGGGTGCTTTTGACCAGGGGTGCTTTTTAAACTGCCATAAATATTGTTCTTTAAACAACACCAAGTAAACAGGCTTTGTTTCATGAGGACATCATAATTTAACCTTGATATCCGCACAAGAGCCTACCACGGTTAGCTTTGGGATGACTTAACTTATAAGTGTCTCATTCATTATTTATTAGGTTGATTAGCAATGACTTGCTAATATACTCACACTGCACCGCTTGAGAGTAAAGGTTTCAGTATTTGTATACAGATGAAGAACGAATGACAGGAAGCTTTCCGATCTGAAAGAGGGGTGGGCTTTGTGTGGGTCCATGACCATAATTGTACTGAACAGTCAAACCATAGACCTTACAGACTGTAATTTCAACACTATCAGCAAAAACCAGTAGATGGTAGTAAAACACAGTGATCTGCAGTCTGCATCAGTCTCCTTCAGTAAATCAGTGTTACTTTTCTTTATCACTGTCAGTAAGCATGCTTTAGTGGAGCATCCTATGAATAGGATATATATCTTGGAGAATAAAATAACTTATGTCATAACAAATTGGTTTCAGTTACTACTGGATTCTGTGGCTGACAGTAAGAATGAATTCTGAGCTACACTAATATATAAAGTCCAATTACAGCACTAACGACCAAGCAGCCAGAAAAAGAAATTTTATGTGTTATTTTTGATGGGGCATCGCTACCTGCTACATTTAAAATATCCCTCTACTGCAGGTCAGGGTTCTGTTGTTTCCATATCTTGCCTTGGAGGAATGGTATACATACCACTTTGTGAACCTCAGCCTTACTTAGCCTGAGGAGTTTTTTGGCTCATAACACATTATACATGTTAGCTATAATTTGTATCAGTTTCACATTAAAATATAATTAAACACACTTTGTCAGGGTTTGACATGTGATGTGTGTAAGGCTGTGATTTGACAGAGGGTTATTCCCCCCTTGGCAATGAGAAAAGTGTCGTAATAGTTACTGTCACACTGTTGACAGTGCTCACATGGTGGCAGGATGCCACTCTTTGGCTACTGGCTGTCCAGAAGCACTTGGTTTGTCCAGCCAGATGTGATGACAGAATCATGGATATATGTATAATATCATGGATATATGTACTTTTATATGGATAAAAGTCAATTTTCCTTTGAAAAAAAAATCACATTTAAACAAAATCTGTGGGGTTTATTTAAAATCATATAAACCCTTATGGCATCATATAAACCAAGAAATGATATAAGCCCAGTTGTTGCCATATGGCAGCAACCTGCAATGATTACAGTGAAGGGAAATGAATACACAGTGGACATTTTGATCAATTAAACACAGAAAAAAAGAACACGGTCAAAATAATTTATGCGGATTAATCTCACCACGTAACTTCATCCCGGTCAGGTGTTCTGCTGAAACATGCTACCCACAGAGATGGCTACCGTGCCCTCCTGCGCCAGTGCAGTTCCACAGTTTTGGGATTCCAGTGCCATGCTCATAAATCTGTGTATCCTTGGGACACTGGCAGTTGTATAAACTTCAAGGGAGCATTTTTCAACAGTATAGCATGGACTTCAGAACACCCTGCTTCACTCTAGCAATTCTCAGTGTTAGAACCTGACTGTATAAACGGCTCTATGCATCTCTAAAGATTTATCTATCTAGGCCCTTCTCATTTAAATAAAAAATATTTTTTCTGGGATTATGTATATTATTTTCCTGTTTCTCATTATTATTCATGCTAAACTGGCTGTATTACAGCTTCGCGGCAGCACAAGGCAGCTGCTGTTGATTTGAGCTGTGGAAGCATTTTTCAAAATGGCAGCATGAATTGTACATTTTGTGTATATATATATACAGTATATTGTATGTATACGTATGATGCCGTTTTCAGTCAGAAATACATTTTTAATGTGTATTTCACAAGTCGTGTTCATCGTGGTCCATAGAGCACAATAAGTTCAACTCAAGTTCGCCTCAAAAACTTGAATTTTGTTTACATCACTGTGTTGTTTACATCAAGGTGGGAAAAAGTCTGATTAACAAAAAACATTATGATTCACCTCCGCTACCAACATCCTGCTCCTCACAATTGTTTCAGAGACTTTGCTACTGAAAGGAGCAGCGAAGTGGATTAAAGCAAATAAGTGCTGGGTTGTTTGCCTTTTTTCCCTGCTCAAGCAGATCCAGGATAACTAGACCAGCATCTCAACTTGCCTATTGTTTGACAACACTTGCGAGGGGGGTCTTCGAATGCACTCTTGGCCCGAACTATAAGATTACAGGCCGCGCTTTTCTTCCCCAGACTAAATTTCCAGAGGGAGTCCAAACAACTCCAGTGATTTCTCCATGCACCAATCCCTCCCCCTCCAGCGGCCAATGAAGCTCTGAGCTGGCTAATTTAGCCAATTATGCACAGGTGTGATGCTAATTCTCCTCTTGCACACTGAGCTGCTGGCAGTAAAAATAGTATAATTACACAGCTGTCCCCCTGTTTGCATCCACCGCCACGGCAACAGCCCCATGTCTTGCAAAAACACTTTCTCTGAAAAGAAAAATTTGCCACAACTTCCCAAACTTCTGCTTGCTTTGTTGTATCTGCAAGGAGGTGGATATTTACAAGTCCGACTGGAAAGCTGACATAATGTAAAATGCTTCATGTGGCATATTGTCACACACAGTAACTTACCTCAGGATACAGCTGCTCTCTGAGTAATGCAAGGACAGTTAGTTTTCACTATTTTTTGCATTGAATCATTATCGCTGTAATATATGAAAGGCATACAGGAACAAACCACTTTAGTTCATTTGGGTCTGCATAAATACTTCATATGTTCTTTCTTATCCTTTAAGTCACAGTGATATGTACTGTGTGATCAAGGGAAGGCCTGTTTTCCAGACACATTGCATCCAGATTAAATTATGCTGACAGGTGGATTTTCAATTGGAAATCCGTTTGTAGCATGTATACACAGAAACCTGGACCACTATCTCAGCCCAGCCCGCTCCTCTGAACTAGTCCTAAGTAAAACAACAGCATTTTTTAAAGACAGCTGGCAGTTAATTCCTCATTTGCCCACTTTCCCTGTTTTCAGTAAAAATACATATTTCAAAATGAAACATGGTTTCAGGCAGCGTCTGTGAGCTAGCAGAGCATGTTGTGTGACAATAAGTTGAAGTGATGGCAGTATGAGGTGAAAAAGGATATTATTATATTATATATTATAAAATATATATTATATTTTATTTTCCTGCCTGCTGATGCATGGCAATGTACTAAAAAATAAGAGGCTGTCAAAAGTCAAGATTTTGAATGGGTAGTACAGATTTTGATGGAAAATGTAAGATAAACAGTCTTTTCTGTTAAATAATATGATATGATAAAATAATATGTTGTGAACGAATGATCTGTATGACCAATGAAAAGCCAGGCATTTGTAGTTCAACACTAACCCAGGCGTTTATCCCCAGCATATTGCTAAACGTTGTAAATGTAAATTAATTTTGGGGGTGGAGGTAGCTCAGTGGGTAGGACACTTGCCTTCGGACCATGAGGTCATGGGTTCAAATCCTACCTTCAGCACCACCACTGGGTCCCTGAGCAAGACCCTCAACCCCAAGTTGCTCCAGGGAGAGACTGT
>JBBPDB010000001.1:34819434-34846274 GCA_037974465.1 Brachypetersius altus
GTACGGTATTCATTTCTTACAGTGTTTGCAAATTGTCTTTGTCTTGTCTGTCATTTTTTCGCTGTTTCTTATTTCCAAAAGGAATCCAAAATGTTGCCACACCAACGATTTAAATGTCGCGGGAGCATCTTCTATAATTACTTCTCCCTCACACTCCATCATGCCAATAACGCAAGGATATCGTCACGTTCTCGCTAGACCAGACACATCTCACGAGACAAATCTGATCACACTCCTAATGAACAGTATGGAATATCTTCCCTTTTAGTGTGTTCCTATATCTCATTACTGATCAAAATAAAATAAATAATTGGCATATTTTAGTGTTTTTTATATGGTTATATTGTTTTACACAGCTTAATTGGCATTGGTTGTTTTTCGTCTTTTTTTTGGTATTGTAATGCAAGTGGCTTCATTATTTCCTGCTATCAGTCTGACCTGTGGCCGTTCTGTTGGTGTTCTGTTGTGTAATGGCTGTGTATACAGTGAGAGTGTGTTTTGCATGAGTGGTGATAACTTCTGACATCTCGTACAACCCTAGTTTTCAGCAGCTGGAGTGTTTTTGTGACCCACTTCCCTACTACACTCCCTCACCCTCTCTTTCCCCAAGAGAACCTTTAATATAATACAGCAGTGCACAGCTCAAACCCACCCTCTAAACATGAATGCTAACAGGTGAGTGGAAGCAGGTATATCAAGACCCAAGATTCAAAATGTAAGTGTCTGTCACATACACAGTTATGCATATACAACATGCAGTGAACCCTTAGACGATGCAATAAGAAAATAGAAATATACATACAAATATCTGACAAATATACAATACTGTGCGCATTGTGATGTGTAATGTTCTGCTGTGCAAAGTAACATGAGAATAAATGCAGACAAACAAGAAAGCAGTAAAAAGTTTCAAGATTTGTTTTGTTTGTAAAAAGTAGTCACTATTGTGTGAGCTGGTGAGGAGAACCCAAGTTCGGTTCTAGATTCCTCTTCGGTTCCTCCAGCCGTTATTTGGATTTGGGAAACTCCATCAGTAGCACCTGATTTAATTTAATGAAGGACTAATTGAGTCAAACCAGGTGTCTGGTAGAAACTACAAGTAATACTGGACTTCCAAAAGGAAAATACTGATATACAGAACATAAAATTACTGTTTACTGTAATTTTGTTTAGTGTATTTTTAAATAATTGTAAACAAAACAAATGTAACACTGTATACAAACTATGGACAATACATATTGGAATGTTTACATAGAATATGTACAAATTGTCAGTGTGCAAAAGTGTAAACTGAGTGACTATTCCTAAAACACACGGTTCGGTTTCATGAGCTATTGCTCCCATACATTCACACACCCCTTCCACCCACCCCCGCACTCGCGCTTATGTTATTGGGCTTCTCATGCCACATATATTTTTCTGTTAGATTTTTTGAATGTGTTTTGGGGGACGTTATTTTCTTTCTTCTTTCTCGTTATTCTCAAAGTGGGAGGCGAAGGCATGAGAGGAAATAGAGGCCCAGCGGTACAGTCAGTGGAGGAAGTGGACACACTGAGAGCCAGATGTGGGTGTGTGCTGGTGCAAATGTTTTTTGATGATTTCTGACTGAATCTAAAACCACAAGCTCCTCGTCAGCTGGTTGCACGCATGGTTTGTCCTGTGTGGTGGTTTTGTCTAGTGGGGGCCCCTGAAGGCCCCCTGAAAGCCTTTATAAATGCACTAAAACAGTCATAAAGCATTAAACCTCTTTATTCACGCCGTCATACATTTACATCAAGTTTAGTAGACCCATATTGCACAGTGTGATAATTTTAAAAGATTACTGAAAGCGCAGTCTGTAGAAGAGCATCAGATCATCCAGAGGTCAGAAGTGTACAGCCTCGCTGTTCAGGGGAAGTGGACACACAGTGAGTAAATATGACCCAGCCCAGGGGGGGCACCTCTCCTCAGCCACTTTGCCCCTGTGTTACTGACAGTGGTGTGGTCAGCAGAAATGACCCTGCAGGCGGCTCTTCTACGCCAGACCCTTTCCCATAGTCCCTCCGCCTTTATTTATTCAGAGGCTTCATGAACAACGGCAGCAGCTCCAAAATAAACTTCCCCACTTTTCAAGAGCAGCAAGAGATTTCCTCAACCTGATGGGTGGCTTTGAACAGGGTGTGTGTTTTGGCTGTAATGAGGGTGTGAGGGTGTGTGTGTGTGTGTGTGTGTGTGTGTGTGTGTTTGTGTGTGTCTGTCATTGTGGGATATGGGTTGGTATCCTCGTGTCTTGTCCCGAGTTGTTGTATAAGGGAGGAAACAGTAACACTTAGGGATGGACTATAGCTTATAAGAAGAGATGGGAGAGAACAACAATGAATTGTTTTTCATTCATTCATTTCATTATTTAAGAGCAAAACTGTTTTTTACTGATGAGGTTAAGAGTTGGGTTTTGGAAATTCCTTTTGTAACATATGCTTATATTGTTATAAATACAGTAGTAATAAAACATACAGAGAACGTTATTAACACATATCGATACTAACCCATATATATTCCCTCATGACTGTGCCCCAGTACTGAAAGCAAGCTGTCTCTGTATTAACCCAGGGAGCAGTGTTTGGGGACGGTAGCTTACTCAAGGGTACCTCAGTGATAAAACCTGCAGTTGGGATTCAGACCCACCTCCTTCTGTTTGCAGGGGAAACTCCCTAACCGCGAGGCCACCCAGCTGCCCGCGTGTCGTTTGGGTGCTGAGGGTTAATTATGTCACTGGCCAAAATAGATTAGTAAGTAGTAAGTAATACACAGTATTATATTATGTGACCAACATGGATTCTTCCAGTATTTCAAATATGCCCAATCGATGGGACTCTTTTATCCAAGGATGCCCAGTTGTTGGCCCACTATGCAATCTCAGATATCTTCATAACACACCACAGTTTTTAATTCCCCTCATTCATTTGGCATATCGTCCAAATGCTACTCAGTGTAACACTGAAGCGCTTTCCTCTCGCCATGTTGGTCTTCAGGTGGATTTTAGTAATGTTTTCATACTGTTTTGCATAGAATAAACATGATCAAAACAGTAATAAGTCTCTGTATGGCATCATCTAGGGAGTCACGCTGTTTATTACTCAGCTAAACCAGCGCTTATTACCAGCGACAAATGTGATGACAATGAAATGACTCACTATTTAGCAAACATAGGAAAACACGTGTCTTTGGAACGCACACAGGTTCACCACACAGCCGTCTTCAAAGCTGCTGTTTGTCTTTGACTGGAGCCACCAAGTCACATCTTTCGCCCATAATATGTCCATACATGCTGCTAAATAGTGGTTAACGACAGTTTTACCACACTGTGTGCCCATGATACAGTACATACAGGTATGTACTAATGCGGTATAGTATACAGTATAATTTACAGTACACACAGATACACTATAGTATGCACAATATTTTAGTACAGTATAGTATACAGTGTATGCAAGTACAGTATACAGTATATTCTGATACAGTATTGTAAACCGTATATACTGATGTAAAATAGTATACAGCACGTTTTTTTTTCTGTGCAGCCGGCGGACCGGTACCAAATGACCCACGGCCTGGTACCGGTCCGCGACCCGGGGGTTGGGGACCACTGGTATACAGTATATACTGGTACAGTAAGCCGTGTACAATATATACTAGCACAGTGTGCAGTATACAATATATACTGTTGCAGTATAACATTCACAATATATATGCACAGTATACTATATAGCATATACAGGTAGAGGTATACAGGTATATACTGGCACAGTGTACAGTATATAGTGGTAAAGGATGCTGTATACTGTATGGACTGGCATAGTGTATAGTGTATATACTGTGAAAGTATACAGTGCCACTGCATCCATCATACAGCATTTACTATTGCAGTGTACAGTATACAGAATACAATATACCAGTACACTACACCAGTTAGTGTTGCAGTATGTATTATACAGTATATACTGGCACTATGTCCTGTATACAGTATATACACTAATAAGTGTTGCTGTATGTATTACACAATATGTACTGGTGCAGTATACAGTATATACTGGTACACTAAACCAGTAAATGGTGCAATTTTATGGTATATACTGTTGTGGTACATAGTATATACTTGTACACTCTGCTGAACAGAGTTTTTTAAGAGTATCTTAAAAATGAGCTTATATTTCTCCTCTGTCCAGTAACCCTGGCTGTTTTAATGGGCCATTAATATGCTTGTACCTGTGAGGAACGACATTAACAATATTATTTCTGGCTGTAAGTTGGGGGGAAATATGCAACACTTTTTATAGTATTTGCCCTGCCTCGTGTTTGCTGTCTGCTGATGGAAAACATGAAGGCTTGCATTATAGAGTGAGAGTCGAGGTTAAAGAGATTCAGGAAGAAAAAAGTTTAGCTTCTGTTAGCTTCATGGCCGTGAGCCAAGGTGTCGTGGGGTTAGTTCTTCTGGCAAACGGCCAGGGAAAGAACTGACATGGTGAGGGGGGAATAAATGGGAGAGCTACAGACAGGTGGAAAAGGAGATGTGCCGTATGAACAAAGCTTATATATCTATCGCATAGGTTTATGTACATTAATGATCATGCAAACTTTGTACCTGCTATCATCACACTCTTAGCCCAAACCATGTTGCGCTGTGAATAATCTCTAATAGTCTCGCTTACATGGTTTATGATTCACTGTTATCTGTAGTCATGGACCTAAGCACCATGCTAGTGTATAATACCGAGTCATAAAGTGTTAGACGCCATATTAGTGAGTCTGTTACAGATTACACAGAGGGGAATTCCTCCAAATGTTTGGATGACTAACTCACTGAGAATGAACGAAGACTTAACATGAAATCATCTGTAGTGAAACTTGCTGACTTGGATTTCTTTACAGTGGTGGTGCATGGAACTAACCCAAATACAGCCATTTTATTCACTATCAACCAGTGAAGCTGCACATGTGTTTATATGGATGCTCAAATCTAAAGAATTTTCTTTTTCTATATTTCCCTGACACTCATTAAGAGCAAGTGTGTGTTGGTTTAGGTGTATGACCATAAACCTTTATTGCTTGTGGCACTTTTCTGCTGGTGCAATTTTTTTTTTCCTTTACAAATAAAGTGAACCGAATCGTACCTGAGCTGCTCGATGGCAGGGCTGAAAGTGGGCTGCAGCCAAACTGTTTCACTGCTGTCTGAACGGTCGAACTGTCATCACAACATGAAAAGAGGCGGCTGTTTTTCACTATTCATGCAAAAAAACAAAACAATGGAGTAACAAACTAACAATTGGGAAGTTGGCAGAGTATAGTCATTGCTGTCTGTTTGAGGTGAGGATACATTTCAATGTGAGTTTTTTTATGACACTGACATTTTTTTTCTGTAACGCTGTAAGAAATGGTAAGATGTACCAGGCCATCGTAAACAAGTGAAGTGGGTTAGGTTTTCATTGCACAGCAAAGGAACATCAAAAACATTTGAAAAAACTCAAAAATAAAAGACCACAATATTAAATGTGGCTCTGACAGAAAAACCTTCCGGAAGTGGTTTTAGGACGATAACTGACCATAAACTTAGGGATGAGAATTGCGTGTTAGAAAAACAACAGTAAATCAAAGCTTCTGTACCATTGTAGTACAGTTTAGAGACAGCACGGTTCCTGTAGACCTGTGGACAAGTACCTTTAGGCTGTATAGGGAGGGATAATATAAGGGGTTGCTCCTTTAAGAGCAGCACAGGCTGAAGGATAGACTGTAATAGTGCTGATTATTATTATTCACCGTCATTAATCACTATAGTGTGTGAGGCCAGTCACATGCTGGCAGATGAATAAGACAGATGATTGTGTGCGGTCTTGTAGCCGACTGCGCGGAGACAAATGTCCTAAACCGCTGGAGCCAATCAGACAGAGCGATTGCAAATCTGTGGGATCCGTGTGGTGTTTTCCAAGCCAGTCTTTTCTTTAGGTTTTACTGGGGCTTAAATTTGCTTTGAAAACGGAATCACTTTAAACATTTGTACGACTTTATGTACATAAAAGGATTAATCTTCGCAAAGGGTGAGTTTAGAAGCGCTTTGTAGTTCGCTTTGATCTGCTAGAGGGAAAAAAAGACGAAGAAGCCGGAATGGATGGAGTTCAGGTGGATGAGGCCATAAATGGCTTTGGGTTTTGCTGAGGACGCAGCAGGGCGGAGGAGCAAAATTGAAGTTTGCTGACAGGTCACACACACTGCACTGCTGCACTGGGGTGAGTGTGTGTGTGTGTATGTGTATGTGCGTGTGGAGCTAGAAGACGGCAGCGATGCTAAATAACAGTGTATCAGGAGCGTCAGACTGAGAGAGAGATGGAGCTGCAGTCCAGACTGTGTGTGTGTGTGTGTGTGTGTGTGTGTGTGTGTGTGTGAGTTAGTGTCTCACTGATACAGCGGCATCATGCTGTGACCTGCTTACTGACTCTCAGCACGACACGGAGACTCACCCACCATACACACACACCATCAGCCATCATCAGCACACACTGTCCAGCTCTCACTCTAGATCTCTCTCGCCCTCTTTCTCTCTCTCTCTCTCTCTCGCCCTCTTTCTCTCTCAAAGGCAGAAACTTTTCTCTCTCTATCTCTCTCACCCTCTTTCTCTCTCTGTCTCTCTCTCTCTCTCGCCCTCTTTCTCTCTCAAAGGCTGAAACATTTCTCTCTCTATCTCTCACTTACTATCTCTCTCACCTACTTTCTCTCTCTCAAATATGGAAACCTTTCTCTCTCTCTCTCTCTCTCTCTCTCTCTCTCTCTCTCTCTCTCTCTCTCTCTGTCTCAAAGGCTGAAACATTTCTCTCTCTATCTCTCACTTACTTTCTCTCTCTCAAATATGGAAACCTCTCTCTCTCTCTCTCTGTCTCTCTCGTCTTCTTTCTCTCTCTCTCTCTCTCTCTCTCCCTCTCTCTCTCAAACTCTGAAACTTTTCCCTTGCCCTCTTTGCCTCTCTCTCTTTCTCCCTCTCTTTCTCTCTCTCTTCCTTTCAAACGCGGAAACTTTTCTCTCTCAAACGCTGAAACTTTTTCCTCTCTCTCTCTTAAACTTTTCTCTTCCCTTTTGTCTCTCTCTCTATCGCTGTCTTTCTTTCTTTCTCTCTTTCTCTCTCTCACCCAAATGTATACATACACCCAGTAGCAAATGCCTCCATCCTCACTCTGGGTCATCATCGTTACTACCTGTTTCCATAGCAACCTAATTCCCAGCAATCCTGCCCTGTCCGCGAGGAGCTGGTTAATGAGTTAATAGGTTAATAAGCTGAATCAGGTGCCTTCAATGAAACAGAAACGTCTCCAGGACTGTCTAGGGCACCTGATGATGTTTTTGAACCCTGCTCCTACCTTCAGCACCACCACTGGGTCCCTGAGCAAGACCCTCAACCCCAAGTTGCTCCAGGGAGACTGCCCCCTGTAGTTAGAGAATGGAAGTTGCTTTGGATAAAAGCGTCTCATAAATGTTGTAAATGTAAATATTGTGAGAGTGAATCACACAATACACTGTCACAGAGCAAGAACTGAGCATGCTGCAACTTTAACCAAAAACTGGGTTTAGAATCACTAAGAATCTTTCCCAGAATTTCATTTCAAACAGTTTAATGCGTTACCTTTAAAGAAAATGCAAAGTTAAACCCATATTCGCCTCTTTTAATTTAAATTTCCTGCCGTGATATGCAACCAGGAAGGTCGCGAACATAAGTATTGGGACACCACGGCGAGGTGAACGGTTTTCAGGGAATAACCCCTGATCTACTCAGGCTAAAAATACAAACGAGGGCTCGTTGGAAAGGAGATCAATCAAACTGCGGAGTTTGAAGTGTCTTAGTGCTTGCACCGCAGAGAAATCACACTTGGAGCGGGGGCTCAACCTGCTGTGGAATTCGAAAAAATGTTTCCAAGTCAGCTACAGCCTGCCCTGAGTCCTCTAGTGTCCCGAAAAAATATATTTATTGCCACAAAAAAGCAAAAAAAAAAAAAGGCACAGAATATTTGCAGATTTCACGTTAGTGTGGGGATTTCTATGTAAACTATGAGTTTGGTTCTCAAAAAAATCTGTGTGTGACTGAATCCTGATCTGCATAAAACTGGGGGATTACTGTATTTTGATTGGAGAAGAGGCCAATTAGCTTAATCAGTAACCAAATACTAATCAGTCAAACACTTTTAGACTGTGTTGGAATAGCATACTGTGTGGTATATGTACACTGCACAAGAATAAATTGTAAACGGCATGTTATTCAGTGTGCAATGACTACCATTATGCACCATGTACTGTGCTACATGTACTACAGAACAGGAGCGTGTTGATTTGATTTCATTTTAAGGCAATAAATAAACATAAAATGTAGATTTATAGTGCAACTCTAATTCAAGATTTAACCTCCAGCACAACTGTACGAGTGAATCATGCAAACGATCCCCTCAAAACTGTGCAGGATTGGGCGCTCTAATGCATTCATGCCAGCACTCCGTTTATGGAAAAAATAAAAGGAGGAAAACCCTCCACCTTTTGTTCACAGTGCGAGAGCATGCACAGGGGACGGCAAACCTCATCATTAAATTCTGCCACATGTGATGGCTTATGTTAAGGCGATGTGACCATCAACCCCAATGCACACCTCGGTCCTCAGGAAAGAATGGGAGAGAAGGAAACACACATACACACATACATACACACAGAATAAAGCCCCAGTGTGATTATCAGCCTTTGTCAGAGCTGTGAACAAGTGCGGGAAATTGACGGGCAAATGCAGGCCGCTCCCTCTGAAGGAGTCAAATGAAGTGCTCCAGCCGCTGTTGCTTTCAATATTCACATTTTCTGTAGGGAATACAGGGTTGACTCCGACCTCAGCACACATGTTCAACAGCTTTGCGGAGGCTCGTCTTGGGCGGCTTGGGGAAATTGCTGTCTACACAAGCCAAATAATCTTGCCTCTTTGACCTCGGCACTTCGGCCTAGTTTAATTATCAGCTTCAACTTCCAGCCCGCTGGGGTCTATCCATGATGCCTCTCCTCTCCTGGCCCCCTGCGCTGCCACCCTCCCCCCAAAAATGAAAATTGACTCGTCTGTGGAGTGATAGAATGTGGCTGCTAATCAGAAATGTGAAAAAGACAAGGGGCAGGAAAAAAGACAGCAGAGAGCAGTCATCTTTTGTGTCACAGTATTTGAGTCCTTCCCATATTCTCTGACTCTCTGAAGTTTATTATGTCAGCTACGGATTTAGTGTGTCATCAACTTTTGACTTTTTGGAGAATTCCTCTGCTAATTACATCATAGGGTTATTTAAATCTCCCAAAAAGCCTACATACGGCCTGCTTATTTTTCCGTATTCAGTAGACCCATTAAATGACTACTTTGGTCAAATAATCCAGTGCGGCAGCAACCAGATCTATTTACTTGAATAACTGCATCCCAAAATGCAAAGCAGAAAAATTACTTGTAGCGGTTGCAGGACAGTGACTGGAGGACCAATTAACTCAGTAGACTAGAACGTTAGTGATGCCCCATACTGTAGCATGGTACAGGTACTTAATGGTGAGTGTGGCATACTGGTTTCAGCCTCAGAGTGAAATTTCTGTCTGATTAGTGCTTGGTTATTGGTTATTTCACATACAATGGAAGCTATTATTGTTGGGGGGTGGGTGTTATGGGGGGATGTGGTGCATGTGTGAAACAAAAAGTGTGTGTGTGTGTGTGTGGGGGGGCAATATGAATAATTTTGCTGATGTATGCTATTAACCTCCCTATGTCAGGAAAATCTGTTTCTGACATAGGGAGGGGCAAATGCAGCTACTACCAGTTATTGCTCCAGTTCAATCAATTTCTCCAAAAATCAATTAGAATACCCGTTTTCGTATCAAAACAAACTCCAGTAAATTTATTAGGGAGAGATGCTTTATGCAGATTGGGAACCCAAATGTGGTGTACTCCGGAACACATGGATAAGTACACAGATGGGTGTAGTGCGGGAGAAACAAGTAAATGTGTATTGGCTTGGAGAGATAGAGAGGAAAGTTTATATTTGCACAAATTTCTAGAATAAGGAAGTCTAGAATAGAATATCAAACATTAACATTAGAAAGACAGTGGCTTAAAGAAACTGCAGGAGTGAGAGTTAACAGCAAGCAGTGTAGCAATAGGAAAAGAAGGAGCAGCACTGCAGGTGAAAAATAATGAATGTATCAGACATTGCTTTAAAATAAATAAGGCAAAACCTCATGTAACATTGTTAGTAAACGAGTTTTTGTGCAGCCATCACGAAATACAATTGAATCAAAATATGAGCTGTAATCGTGACTTTTTTTGTGGTAGGACAATGCTTCACTTCACATTAAAAAACATTACCCTATGTGCATTGAGTAACATAGCCAGTATCTGCCCTAACTGGTGACTGTTGCAGTTAGGTTTAGGGTTAAGGTTAGGGTTATAGTTAGGGTTAAGGTTAAGGTTTAGGTTTGGTTAAGGTTAGGAATCAACTCATTATTTCTCTCTTACTGTCCCTCAGTCACCAGTTACCGCTAATACTGGCGATGTTATGCAGTGCGCATTAAAATACATAGAGTAGTGAAGCGTTGTCCTAGCTCGAAAAAAGCCCTAAATCACAGCATGTATTTTGATTAAATTATATTTCATGATAGCTGCATGAAACTCATGAGATCGGTTTGGGTGTGTGCCAGGCATCCAACCAACCACTTGCTGCCTCTCCCTGTCCCCCATCGTCCCCGGTTGCACATTGCGATGGATTTCATTGCAGGCCCGCCGAAGTCCAATGGAAAAAATACTATAATTCCTATTGGACTGTTTCTCAAAGGCTGTCCCATGGTGGCATTGGCTGGACTCCCCTTCACTAAAACCATGGCAGAATTGATTTCAGAGCATGTAGGTCATTTGCATGGGTCCACCAAAGACATCTTGGACAGAGTGCCCCGGTTTACTGCCAGGTTCTGTAAAGTCTTCTGCAGTCTATCCTCGGGTAACAGTCAGATGGAGCAAACCAACCAACAGCTTTTCTTTTTTTCCCCAAATATTAATTAAATGATTCAGCTGCATCATTTTTGACTGGGTTCACAATTTGTTGAATACTACTTTTTAATTAAATACTATTTTGATGGTATATACATTCACGCAAAGATGTATTCCATGCGTAATTGTGATGAGCCATTCTACCCCAAAAGGCCAGGGCAGTTTGTTTTGTTCCAGTCCGCCTCTGTTTGTGAGTGTATGGGAACGCAGATTCCAGTGGGAATCTCTACTCTTCTTAGAGTAAAGTCCATGGACTAACTACACTCTCATGATATACTCCACAGGGTTAGGGTTTGGGTTTGGGTTTGGGTTTGGGTTTAACCCCCCCCCCCCCCAAAAAACAAAATCATCCCAATTCTTATTCCAACTTGTTGAGTAAAATACCATGAGCGAGAAGGCACTCACGAATAATGTGCATTCCAACTTCTTTTATTTGCCTCAGTAAGCGGCATAGCAGGTGACGGTGATTTTAACATCATGGCCAAGCGGTATGGATGGCTCAATCTGAGGGACTTTGGATTTAAAAAGGCAAAAAGTAACATTTCAGGTAAGTCAAAAATCCAATATATCAGTCACATTTTTTATA
Organism: Brachypetersius altus; assembly: GCA_037974465.1. Classification (NCBI taxonomy): domain Eukaryota; kingdom Metazoa; phylum Chordata; class Actinopteri; order Characiformes; family Alestidae; genus Brachypetersius; species Brachypetersius altus. The sequence goes on from JBBPDB010000001.1 coordinate 34,831,083, forward strand.
AGCCTTCCGTTATGCTAGGTGTAATCTGTAACCATAGCAATAACAAAACAGCTAATGATGTTTGTTTAGAGTCAAGCTTATGATAATGCTAGTTTGTCTGGGATTCTTCAGGCAACAAAACATGTGACATTCAAGACAGGTAGACTAAAGTAAATGTCGCTAACCTTAACAGAGCAATCTTGAAGAGGAATCAGACTGTAGTCATGAGAGTAAGCTATAATCAGAGAGGAGAACACACACACACACACACTGATTTTTAAGTGAATATTCAAAAATTTACTGCTTTGGGAGTAAATCTAACCAAACTGTAATCTGTATTTGTCCACTGCTGTTTTCTGGTGCTGGGGCAACAGAGGGAGCTGGAGGGGAACTGAAGTCTGACAGAACTGAAGATTTGATCATTTAACTCTTACATTGCTTCATGTTTTCTCAGTCCAAAATCTGTAGGCCAGTTGTTTCTTGAATGTTTGGCATTTTCTTAGTTTTCTACATATCTAAGAGCAAGTTTCTGTGCTTTTAATCATTTGTAAATAATATGATGCTGTCATTAATTAGTGCTGATGATGCCCAAGTTACCGGGAGATGATGATCAAGATATCCCCGATTGCTGGATATCTAGCATGTTCAGGGAGAAAGTAAAGCAATATCCTAACCTGTCAGAAAATTCAAACACTTAGGCCAAATGCAGGTGGGAGCCATATTGTGCGTGAGTAGTCCAAAGTAAAAGTCACAGCCCATTGTGCAACTAGAGCAGCTCAGCTGCAATCACTTTATAATAAGATACACACGCATTGGATGTCAGACTATCACAAAGTAGCTGAGAAAAGCATGGAAAAGGCAAAAGAAAAGAGAATAGAAACACTTTTGATATGTAAAGGGTGCACTTCTTAAGTACTGACAGGGTATTTCACACAGTTTATAAGATTGTGAAATCTGCAAGGCCTTTCACAGATCTAACAGTTGACACTGATCTGCAAGTCTTGAATGGATTAGACATGGGAAGAACTTTACATTCAGATCATTCATATCAGCCAGCACATAGCCATGAAATGAGAAAGAGAGTAGTTGGAACGGTCCTTCAAAGTGGAAGGAATTTTCTGTTCTGACAGATGAATCTACAACTGACAGTAAAATACAGTTTTGATCATTTATATTAGAGCACACAGGGCTGTTCTTCATTTTGTCTGACAAAAAAAAAAGGTTTTGTTTTTAATTTTCTTTTTCATTTTAATTCACTTTAATGGATGAATTACCAAAAGATATCAAAGTACCATGAGTATGAAGCTGCATATGTCCTCTGCGTTTGACCCTAGCTATGGAGCATGTGATAGCTATGCCAGCCAGGGGACTGACTCTAATTCTGAAGTGCCTTGGTCAGGATTAATGACAGGAGTATCTGACACATAACATCCACACCATGCATGTTATTTTAGGATAGTATAATATATTAAATAGGTTTTTGCTTAAACAACAATAAAAAGAGTACACAGTTGGTCTCCCACCATGTGCACTGTCATCAGCACAAAATATGTCTGACAAATGATAAAATTCACCATTTCCCCTGATTTTAACAACTCGACTACTGCAAATGGCGATCTACCTCACTGTAACTCACTGTAATGTCTCCAGTCGGCAGCTGCGAGAGGCCGCCATCAGACAGGGCTTTAGGAATAAGGGGTCTCAGCTGGCCAGGGATAAAAGAATAATTATGTTTGGGTTGTTGTTGGTAATGCACTTGTATAAATAGTCTGTGTGCTTTAGTTCTAGTTTTCTGTTCTCCATCACTTTACCTTAGGTTGTGTCTGTTTTGGATTGTGTTTTGGTCATCCTGCCTTCTTTGTTTTGTATATAAATAAAGCACTTAAAGATGGGAATCCGCCTGTGCCTGCTCCTTCCCGAACGGGCATAGCCAAGACATGACCCCTTTTGCTCACAGAAATACTGTACTGTTATTTCTCCTGTCGAGCGCATGGTATGTTGTGTCGTCCTGTAAATGATCAAACTGTTGATTGTGTTTTTTGTCTCTTGGTCCTGTCTTGGGATGTTCCTGTACCTCGTGTGTAAACCTCATGCAGTCTTCTATTCTTTTGTCCTTCTTTCTTTTTTTTTATACCTCATCCCTAAATTACCCACTGTGCTGCATCTCTGAAGTATATTAAGTATATTAACTAATGCTGGGCAATGAATACATTTTGAATCATGATTAATCGCATTATTTTTCTGCAGCTGTCACATGCAAAATTCAACAATGAATTCAAAAGTAGTTGATTGCGTACTTTTATTTTTAAAGTACTGCTATATGAACATAAGTGCAATAACATTTGGTTAGCAAGCACTTTTTAACAGCAGTGTTTCCTTTAACAGTTACATAACTGTATATGTATCAAATATTTCTGTAAATCTCAACTTAAACATTGATGTAATCAAATATAAGACCAAAGATATTTGTTATTGCTTGGCAATAATCTAGTTTGTTATAGAAAAAACCCTCAGAGTCCAGAGCATGGGCGCGGTTACTCAGATTTCTGTGACGACCGTCCCTTGCGTGCACACGCTCTATACGCAATTTACGCAGGACTTCCTGGAAACCCATGCGGCAACTGTCTCGGCATTTTGCCAAATATTGTGTACAGTACAGGAATACACGAAACCCAAATAGGAAAATCACGAAGAGACTTGTGGATAAACTATACTTCATGCAAAGCAAATCAGTAACAAAGACTTTGTTTTAATTCTGATTCTTTTAAACACAGTTGATGTGATGTTGTGTTTTGAATATAACCATTCAGATACAGTATATATATATACCCTTTAAAAGAAATTGCCCTTTAAAAGAAATTGCTCTGCCAGTGTCTGTTATGATAAGTAGATGGATACACAGATTGTCATTGACATTGACATTTAAAAACAAAGATTTGCTCAGAAGTAATCATTCAGTACAATTAAAAACTGTGAGGTAATATGCACATGTACTGTATATAACATTTAGACATGATATCAATAAATAGTGAAAACATCGATCACTTGTAAGAGCAAGTAAACAATGTAAATCCTGATGCCAGTTATCAGAAATGGTGACCTCTCTGCCAGAGCTTTTCTGGGTGCTTTAGACACAAAGTTTGTTTTCTATATAAAATATTCAAACACAAGTTTGTTAGCTGTCGAAATTATGTAACTTTTTAGGGCCACATATTCTGATGCCAGGTGTCAGAAATGGTGACCTCTCTGCCAGAGCTTCTGGTGACCTCTCTGTGGCCTTTAGACCTACACTCAAGCACAAATTTGTTACCTGATCCTGTTGTTGTTGTGCGGGTGCTCACACACAAGCACACTCATGGTCAGTCGCACACACACCAACATCCAGGAGTCACAACGATTGCAAGTCCAACAAGTTCAAAGGTAGCTTTTGCAAACTGGAAGTATAAGCACTACTTTTCCCTCGCTGAGGTGAACGGCAAAAATCTTGAATTTGATAGTTGTCTCTCATGTTGTCCCACAACAACATTAAAATAGTGTAGATTAGTGCACAATGTTTTATATTTATTTTATAATTAGATTTTTATAAGTAACGCAATAGTTACTTTGCCTGGTAATTACTTACTTTTATAACGATTTAACTCAGTTACTAACTCAGTTACTATTTGTGAGAAATAACTAGTAACTATAACTAATTACTTTTTTTAAAGGTACGTGCCCAACACTGTTTGGGATTAGTTCATTTAGCATATTTTTAATCCTTTTTTGCACTGTATTGTTTAGGACTAGTTTAAATCACAGGGCATGTGAACTTTCCTCTGACAGAAATGTGAAACATTACCTCATTTGTTTGGTTTCTGTGAGCCTTGTCATTAGGAATAGTTAGTAGTAAGAAAAAAGAGTGCAATGATTGACTGATAAACACTTGGCCACAGTGATCAAGTACAATAAACAGTAAGGTTGCATGATGTAAAAGTGTGCACTGTAGGCCTGCATGGGTGAAAAGTCCTTATGAATCCTTTGACTGAACACACAGTTATTGAGTCTTTGTCAGGGTAGAATTTAGTGGCTTGTGTGTGTGTGTGTGTGTGTGTGTGTGTGTGTGTGTGTGTGTGTGTGTGTGTCTCCCTCTCATCACTCTGAGGGCTGAGGGTTCACTAAGGGGTGGAGCTTCTCTCACTTCCAGGCATGGCATTAGGGCTATCAGTGACCTGTGTGTTTCCCCACAGAATCTTTTTTAATAGCACACTGAAAACAAACAGAGGGCGCGAGACAGAGGGAATGAGAGGAAGAGATGTAGAGTGAGCACTGTCAGCACCAGGTCTCCACCAGCTCCTCCACATCACTGGACTGAGGTAGTACCCTTTACCCTCCAAGAGCTTTACTGTCTTTCTGTTTCTCTTTACTGCTCAGTCATGTATCTACTCAGATGTTGGCTTGTTTCTTATTGAATGTATGTGAATGATCTGAATGTGTTATTGAATGGTACGTGTCTGTAGGCGACAGAATTACTGTGCATTATGGAGAACCTGAAAAGACAAGAGTTGAGCGCAGATCCCGCCTGAGTGGCACCTCTATTCAACCTCTGAACCTCCGAACGAATGATTATGTTTGCTTCCTCACTCCTCTTTGGCTAATTAACACAACTCCAGACTGACTTTTTCCTGTTGCTCTTATGGCGCAGATTTAAAAAAGCAAGAGCAAAAGAAAAAGGAACAACCCCCCTCTTCTCGTTTTTCGTTTTTATTTTTTTGCCCCTCTTAAAATGCCACATATTGCATTGCTTTGCTGAAATCTAATTTGGGAGAAAAATGGCAACCCAGCTGTTCTTTTGACAGCGAATCACCAAAACATGGGTTCTTTCAGCTCAACACCCATCCAGCAGTCCACCCTCATCTGCACATCAATGGAGCCCTTCTCTTGTCTCGAAGACTGTAATTAAAGTAGTGTGCAGAGCTGTGGGTAATTTATCATCCCTTTCCTGGTTCTCTCTCTCCCTCACTCTCTCTCAAGCCCCCTCCCCCCACCGCTGATGAAATCTGGTATCAGGGAAATGGTTACACACACCAACAACAATGCAGCCCTGCTTTTATGGTCCTCCCCGGAAGGCTTCGGATGCACACCATTTTTTTTATTATTATGCAAACAAAGAGGGTTAATTGTCCACATATTTGTAAATTAATTATGTCTGGGGGTTGGCATTCGAAAAAAACGAGACATCACATTGTTTCATAGCAACCACCTCTGGCAGGCCGCATTGCGACTGGTGTGTGGGGGGTTATGTTGGCCCACGATTGGACAAAATTCAGAAAAAGAACAAGGCATTTTGTCTGTGGGTTTGTGCTATAGAGAGATGGTCTCCTGCATGGGGACCTGAAATGTAACATTATGCTGGAATGCGAGATGAAGAATGAGGCAAATTGCTCTGGACAGCAGATTGCTAACCACGTTAGATGGATCGCTGTGCACACAGCCATGAGATACAGAGCAGTATATCTCAGCAACAGCTGGAAATTATATACCTTGTTTGTATAGAAGCATGGATTATCGGCCAAAGTATGGTGAAAGCGTTTATCCAAGTTCTTTGTCTAATGGATTTAGCTAGTCAATTAGCACCTGCTCATTCCCTAAAGGAAAGGGAGTGAAATACTCACTGAGGGCAGCCATCGCCTAATTTCATCTTTAATTTACATATTGGCAAGATGTTTAGCTCATACATCAAGTGATGGAACTAATTGCAACTGCAGGGGGGTTCAGTGCAGGAATGGGAGCTTTCTTAATTTGCTTAGTTGAGGGCAAAGTATAGAAAGACTGAAACATAGAGAAATCCACTGCAGCAAATGAGATATGTTAAAGAACAGTTGCACACATAACAATCTGTTTCTATCAAACTGATGAAGAATTGGTGAATGTCCAATAGCCCAAATGGACAAATTATTTGAGTAACATACACCCCATGGCCATTTTACTGGGTACACATTTAGTTTCTCTTTGTAGGTTTCAGTCACCAACTGTAATCTTATTTGTTGCTGCACAATTTATCATTCCCTGTATCCCATCCATTGACGTAAAGGCAAAGGAACACTACTAACCAGAGAGTGCTAAGTTGTGGTCTGGTTCTCAGCACAGCAGTAAAGGCAACATATTACTAGTCTTTCTAGTATGAGGTGTTTGGTACAGAAGCAATTTGGGGATTTTACAAGGAACATTTCCGTGAAAAAAAAAAATCTAATTTACATAATTTACCATTTACCCCACATGTAGTTAATCAGTAATGCTTGGTTTCTGAATATTGTTTCTGTAGTTTAGCACAGGGCTAGGCTAAGCTAATGTATCTAACACACAAGTATTCAACAGAGAAGCATTTATTTCCCATAAAAATTCTTCACCACAGTTCCTCTCAACCAACTCAAACTACACCCAACTCTTCATCAAGTTGCTACAGACTTGCCAGTGTGGTTTATATGATTTTAGAAGTTTGACTGACTGTAAGCTATAAAAGCTAATAGAACTTCACTGTGCAGCTAAATGCCGAAGGCACTAATATATTTATTTGTGTACCGAAGTACTCAGAACTGCAATAAAATTAATTGTTTAGAATAATTTCCAAAAAAGAAGCCATGTAAAATATTTTCATGAGGTCATTAATTAGAAATAAATCTGCCTAGAAAACTGTAGAACCAAAATTGTGGAATTGATACAGTTCATAGTGTTAGCCATCCAGTTTCAGGATTTTTATTATGTGACTATTTTTGTGTTTTCTTGAGAGCAGATTTGGCAGACACCTCAGAGGTGGCCTGTACATTTACATTATTTATCAGACGCTTTTATCCAAAGCAGACAGTCTCCCTGAAGCAACTTAGGGTTAAGGGTCCCACGGACCCAGTGGTGGTATGCTGAAGGTAGGATTTGAACCCATGATCTGTTGGTCTGGAGGCAAGTATCCTACCCACTGAGCTACCTCCACCCTACTAGCCTGTAAGTAAAGGCTTGTTCTTTGTCATGTGAAAGAGAAAAAAAAGTTGAGCAAATGTTATGCTTGTACTATCACTTCATTAATCTGTCCACAGTAATGATGAATTAAAAAAAAAAAACTTTACTTGACTTTCACCTGATGCTGCTCTCTCTGGGGCTGTGATATCTGTGTTTTTCCTGAAACCTGAAGATATTTGCTCTGAGGAACAATGCCTTCTGAGGGTTTTAAAACCCCATTAGTGCTGTTTTGCCACATGCCACCAGACGACTACCACATGTGTTTGTTTCACTACTGTGCTGAGAATAACTCATCAACCAAGTAATATTTGGTCAGTCGATTTAGTATGGTAGTCCCATGCCACTGATAGACAGGTTAGAGTGGAATAATGAATTGTGTCAGTAACTGTACATTAGAAAGTGCACATAAATAGAAGGTGTATAAGTGTGCTTTAAGGTGGCACAGAGCTGGACATCATGTGCACAGATGTAGCATGTTTAAGGACACTATGCGCCATTACCTTGCACCCTGTCAGCATCTTTTTCTGAACTCTCTAAGCTCTCTTGTTTTTCTGAGCCATAGCTTTGTTTCGTTTTTTGTTTGTTTTTCCTGTACCAGCTCAGCTGGAATGTATAAAAGGAATTACCATAAGGTACATAGGGCACTGACTGTGTGTGCGGGAGGCCACACGGCCTAATATATCTAAGCTTTGCTATGGATTACATTATTGACTGTTCAGCTTCTCTTTGCAGCTGGGAGAGGCTTGGATAAGAAGACAATGTAAGCAGCCTTGGTCCTCACTCCCTCTTCCAGAGCTGAACCTATCCACTCTATAAGGAAGACCACACTGTTGGCTCTTAAAAAAATAATATTTATTGACATCTAAATTATAGAAATTGGCCCTTTTTTAGCTTAAAAATTATTGCTTAATTTGGCAATAATAATATTTAACATTTGAATTCTGTCTTACCTGTGTTTGATAAATAACATGATGTGGGTAAGTACTTAAATGCTGCTACTACAGCTGTGTCAGAATGTATGACTTATAGTGATATACATACCATGTAGCACTTTATTTGATTCGTTTTACTTACATATTTATTCATAATTTTACAATGCCAATGTCACATCCCTAGTCAGCAGCCGCTAGAGACCACCATTGCACTTATATATGGGGATCTTTCTTTGTGGGTCACTGGGTGTGGTTCCTGGCCAACTTGTAAAGACCAAGGACTCGCAGCTGGCCAGAGATTGAGTAATGATTATGTTCAGGTGTTTTACGTTGTCACCCACTGTATAAAAAGCATGTGTTTGTTGATTTCCCTGAAGGTTTGTTTCTGTTTTGGTTTCCCTTATTTGTGTTCCTCAGCCATCGTGCCCTTTTCCTTTCTCTTTAAAATAAAGAAACGAAAGAACGCACAAATGCAGGCATGCCTCCTGCCCGAACAGGCACCTTACCGACATCACAGAAGAACCAACCCCACAAAAAGACGCAGCAGACTTCACCACGGGTCTGTGGGAACCCGTGGGCAACTGGGTGAGTGAGACGTGCTGGCCCTGGTGGGGGAATGAGCTGAGCGAGGCAAGACAGTATGCCCCACAAGAGTTGCTGGGATACATTTGGTGATGGCTGGAGTGGTCTACTGGAGGACAAACCATTGATTTTGTCTCCAGAGGCTTTTGCGGACCTCTTTGTCTGAACAGGCAAATGAGGGCAGAGGGGCTTACGAAATCTCCGGATCCACTCCTCTGATCAACTGCTCCAGACACCCCAGATGTCCTCCCGGGCATACAATGTCCGCCCCCCCCCCAAATTTGAGCCCGACTTGTTTCAGGAAGTAAGTCCTGTGCCGGTCCAGAGGGTCTCACCTGCACGTAGCGCAGACCCATGGTGGAGCCAAGATGGCGGAGCCAAGATGGCAGCTCCCTTGGCAGCTAAACGGGAGAAGGAGGCTACGAGGAACAGCCCTCAATCCAACGCTACCTCAGGGGAGGTCCAGCGGAGCCTCCTGGAGCTAACGGGGCGGTTGGCTCGGCTCATGGAGCAGATTGCCTGTTTGACTTTCATGTATATGGAAAGGTTGTGAATGGTCATGAACATAGTAAGTGGACCTTAGGGCGGCAAAAAATGTTATTTATATAGTTATGAGTGCAGAAATGAAGGCAGGATATTTGTGTATGTGTGCATGTATGTATGCACATGTTGGTTGATGATTTCTGAGACATTCAAAACACATGAATACAAACTGGGCCACTCTGGCTGTGCCTTCATGAGTAAGCAGGGCTAAGCTGTCAGCCCCACTGGCCCACCCTCGGCAGATGGCTTGCTCGATCTGTTGGGAGACTCAACTAAGCTTTTTTTTTACTGACTTGTTGACTTTTAGGGTTCATGTAACTGCTGTGGCGCCAAAATTATATAGTGTACTGCTACCCCAAACCCTCCATTTGGGGGTTGGATGTCCAGGAATGGTTAATCAATGCCGCACTGGTGCCTTCCTAGTTTTTTGTTTTCCTGATAAATCGCCTCTGGCTGAGTACACTAGTCCCAGCCTCTACTCATCACACATGCAGAAGTGTGATTATCACTGATGAATGATTTATCCCATGTAGCTGTCTAAATCCTTTGCCATTAAAAAAACATTTAATTACTATCATAAACAATTAGTGCAACCCCCACCCCCCACCACACCCCAAAAAAAAACATCTGAGATTTTATCTGTAATACTGATAGTAGTGATATAACCATGAACAACACTTCTTTGGAAACTATACTGTGCTACATTTAATAAACATTAAATGTAGCACAAACCTTAACAGATACAACACGCTACACAAGAGTCAGACAGGAGTGTTTATACTGACACAGACATGGGGAACACTTGGGTGAGGAGTGCTAATAAATACACACAGGTGGGATTACTCAGTGAGACAGGACAAAAGTGGAGCTTGGAAAGGAGACTCAACAAAAGTGACATGACACAGTAAAACAAAGAAAGTAAGAGACAAAACAGGTAGTGTGGCAGAAATAGCTTTGAAATGACACTGAATGCTCTGAATTACTGTATGGCCTTAAAGATGCAGATAGTTTGAGAAATGAAAATCTCCTTTAACTGAACACCAGTGTTTTTTGTATGGCACACTGAATTATTTTGCACTATGGCAGTAATGGCACTTAGCCCTACGAGTATTTTGTCCATATTTTGCAGCCCATGATTTGAGCCTGATATGAAGATACTACAAATTTCTGATAGGCTCATTTTCCTATCTGAAAAGTATAAATTGCAAATCGTTCTTTTTTGGAGACTACAAAATTTTAGCAAACCATTAAACGCCCGCATTGAAATGTGTAAGCACTCAAACAGCATGAAGAAGAAGCAGGGATGTGTATTTGGTGTCTTCTGGGAATATCAGTATGACAGGTTAAAACACAAGGTCCAGAAACATGTTGCCTAGAAACTAATGGAGAGAATAACCCAACATGCAGGTGTTTGTCCTGCTGCTGGTGGTAACCATTGGCAACAGCAAAAGATCTCCTCTCATTTGGAGTAATTTACTCAAATGATGTTTTCCTTTTTTTTTTTTCCAGAAAATGACACTATGTCCCAATCCGAACTCATCTGGGAATTCAGTGCATTCAGGCAGGAATGTGTATCCACTGAACATATTTTGCTGAATATATAGCCAAATATTTTGTCAGAGTATCCTACCTTGGGTATATATTTATTCCAAAACTGAGCCTCCAGAAACTGTTACGCATTCTTATGATCTTTTTTGGTGCAGAAAAGCAAGAATCCCCAACTCCCTATTTTAAAGAGCCATATAAATAAGGCATTTTTAAAGAACAAGATATTCATATACATTGAAATTAGGGCTAGTTATGTAAAAGTACACTTCATTAAACAAATTAATTAAACAAATTTTCTTGGCCACAGCTGTATCTCTTCTGTTCTGCCATTTTCATTTTCACCCATATTTGTGGATAATTGGCAGAAATGCTTATATCCTTTCTATATATTTACTAGGGCTGGACACGTTGCCGTGTTATCACGTTAACGCATTGTTTACTTAATGTCGACGATTATTTTATCGCGCATTGACACAGGTTTTTTAAAAATATGTTTATTTTTTAAGTTTGGTACTCTTACCGAAGTAATGCGAACGTGTCCATGTTGGCTGGCCTACGACGGGGCCAGGCGTCCCATTATTTTTGTCCATTTAATATTATATGGCAAAAGTATTGGGAAGTCGGCTCATTATACCAAAAGACTTTTTAATAAGACTACAGACTAAATATAGATACATAGACTTTAAAACGGAGTTGGTCCTTCTTTGCGGCTCCTATAATGGTTCTTCTCCCCATGCTCTGAACTCTGAGGTAACTTGTTTGAACATTTACAATAATCATTTTTATCTGTAACTGTGTAACTATTTTAAAAGGAACAGTGAGGTTAAAAATCTCCTTATTTGTTTAAAGTGTTTGTAAAGTGTTTGTAACACCAGTACTTTAAAAATCAAGGAGTGCAATCATTTTTGCATTCATTACTGACTGATCGTGATTTATCACGATCAATCGCAGAAAACCAATTGTAATTTAAAAAAAATGAATCGTTGCCCAGCATAATATTTACATATATAGCATTTCTAAGCTTTTTTATGAAGCGTATACTCTTTTGCAACGCAAGTGAGCCATCATTTTTGAAGGGCAAACAAAATGTAGTGCAATCTGGAGTACAGACGACTCTTGGCTCTGTAAATGCTCTTTAAATATGGCTTCATCTTGGTGATCCATTATACATGGGCACCAGTCTTTATACCAGTCCCTGTGTGTAAGTCTGGCTGGAGAATATGGGAAGGAGGCAGATATGAATAGGGTAAGCTGGGGATGGTGGGGGGTTGTGATGGAGGTTACGTTAAGTTCGCTTGACTAGCCTCCAGTCGACAAGCAATTCTCAGGATAATCTGGCTTTTGAAAACTAAGTGCCATGTGCTTACTGTATTAGCAACACTTGAATTTGCCAACCCCCCACCATCTTTGGCATGGCAGACATTTGTAATTATTTTTTTGAGTTTTGCCTATTAAGCCAGTAGTGATTGGTTGATATTCAAAAGCAGTCTGGCACAGCTCACCATAATGTTTGAAACAGTAGAAAATTAACATTTTTAAAGTTGTATGAGTTGTTTTAATATTGTAATGAATAAGGTGGCTTATACAACACTGTACAAAACAAATGCTGGACTTTGATTTGATCATGTCTCATTTCTAAGCCAAGTCATCTTTTGCATTTTGGTCAGAGTTCATCACTGACTTGTGAGTCATTCAGGGCTCCTCTAATGGGATTAGATATTTCCTTTTCTCTCGGTTGCTCTCCTCATTGACCTGTATTTTAGAGCTCATCTCATTTCGCTGGTTCAACTGATTTCCGTTACATTATTAAAAAAGTCTCTCACAAAGATTAGGAAGTGCCCCGGTCTCATTGTGTGTGATGTGGTTAAATTCACCTGCAAAAACAAGTGAGGCCTGCAGGGATAATGCAGCTTGACAGTGATGACTTGGACCTACAGAGCAGGTGCCAACTTTGTGCAAACAAGGAAATTGTTTTTGTGCTCTTTTAATGGTTTCAATCAGAAAGCATGCTGCAGCGCTGAAGCTTTTTCCTCTGGTGTTCATGCTGTCTGAACTGCTTTATTGAAATACTGAGTGTCATAATGTGACCATCAGGTGGCCCATACAAGAGGAAGGACGGATGCTACTGTGGCTATCAAGAGTGGTGAAGCTAGTGGAGGCTACGTAGCACTGTGTAAATGAAACAGAGGCCACTAGCTTTTATACAGTGATAGTCGTGTTAGTCATTTTGCCATTGACCAGCTCTGTATTAACTTTTTCTCATAATCTTACTTTTTCTTGTACCTTAAAAGTATGACACAGGTATGTAAATGACCTCCTCTCTGATTTGCTGCCCTGTATTGTGCCTCATTCAAATAGTAGCCTCATTCAAACTCCTAAAAACTTCTCAGTTTAACAGCTGTTTAACATATATATATATATATATATATATATTGCTGTAAGGGTAATACATTTTGGTTTTGAATCTCAAACTTTTATTTGAAAAAGTAAAATGTGAGTTTCCTTCTTATAGGTTTCTATAGCCGGGTTTGAACAGACAAATACTTGAAATCGAATGCTTTACAGAATGATTCACTGTTGGATGAAAAGTCATTACTTTGTTGCACAGTTCATAACTTTGCAAATGAGTGGCAGCACTTGACTCACATTTTTGGTGACTTTTTTTTTTTCTTCTGTCTCATTTCACAAAAGCAGGCACAGCTTTCTCCATGAGGTCCTCATTAATGTTCCTTCCATGATGGCCTCTGTCAAGACAGCTGGCCTCCATGTAGTAGGGGGTCCCACAGGTGGATTAATTTGTTCTGCCAGGTTCCCCAGGCCCTGTGCTAATGATGGGAAGAATACGGTTCAGAGCCCTCACCAGTTGAGAGCTGCTCAACTCCTCTGATGCCCCCGCTCAGAATTCCTGCCTGGATTAACCGACCACTGCCCGACTTCCAGCCCCTTATTAGGTAGCGCTGGCCTCCCCCTGCCATGGGGGCAATCCAGGGTGAGCAGCCTGCTGAACAGTTTGGACGATGGAGTAATCAAGCATGGGTAAGCGAAGAGCGGTCTAGTTCAACAACCATCCCCCTCCAAGCACCTTCATCCCCTCCCTCTCTGCTACCCCAAATTGGACATGTGTTTATAATACACCACGCTCCAGAGAACAAACAGCAAAGGCCAAGGCAATGAGGACGTTTCTCTTTTTCACCTCTCTGTTCTGCACTCCATTGTTGACATGAGGATGTCTGTCAAACAGCATTTACGTCAGCACTGCAGCAAGGAGGCGCATAGGCCACATCTGGGCTAGTGTGAAACCCATTGACATCCCCAGGATCCACAGTTATCCTCAGCTTTGATCAGTCACAAAACTGTCCTGTTAAACAAAGGTGTAATGTGTTATTTGCAGAAATTTCAGTGGTACACCATTAACTGGTTTGACCGATCCATTCATGCTCCGCCCACAATTGGCGTCCTTGTCCTTTTTGTATCAAACCAGACTTTTATAGTTTCAAATAAGTTTAAATAAATATGTTTATTTTTGCTTGCAATACCTAAAGCAAAAATGATCTTCTAAATACTTCTCTTCGAAATATTTTTACCCACCTTGCAACACTCGATACTAAACAATGTATTAGTAAACAAATCATTGATAGGTCCAATGAACGTGGTCTTGAGGTGACAAAACTCTGAGCACTGTCTATAGAATAGCTATGTAGAAAAGCTCAGATAGGAAGTGAAGCTGGTAAAATATGGTTTGTTATGATTCCCCATGAAGGTTTTGCTGGGGGTAATGTGAGTTCATGGGACAGCTGGGTTGCCACATCTGCTGCATAATTTAGTAGAACGAGCGTTATAGAGTCCTGTGCACTTCAGTCAAGCAGACAGGCAGTTTTTGTTCCTGTACATTTTTTGAATCTGTGCATTTGTTTAGTTTAGTAAATCACACCTCTACTAGGCCTCACACAACACCACCCTTACCCAGAATGAGTTCGGCAGCAGAAGGGAAGCTATAGAATTTCCTAAGAACAAAAACCCTGGAAATTGCCTCTGTATACTGCCTGTAAGTTATACACAAATAAAGGTTCTGACATGGCAAGAAATAAGTGAAATAAAAAAAAATAATAATAAAAATAACTGAATCAAAGCATGGTTGCAAATGGAGACAGTTTGATGGACAGCAAAAATGTCACAGTCGACTGCTTTGGCTTTGCATGAGTGCTTATAGCGCCTTTACAGTAGCCTACGGAGCAATTCATCTTGTTAAAGGAAAGTTCACATGATGGGTGGGCCAACACGGTCAGCAAGAAAGCCCCTGAGCCTTGGTCAGCAATTAGCTGCCACCTCCGTCCTTTTCTAGGAAAACACACAGCAATTAGGAAAATCTAGACACATTCACGATGCGCTTGCTGTCCGCCTTTTTTCACCTTCTCTTGATTGCAGGGGTGCCACCTGACACCCCAACATGTGAGGGGGATTAAAGATGCATGTAATTGGTCAGCCTTGGTTTGAAATAGGAATGTAAGGTAAAAAATGGGTCACATACACACACCCACACACAAACACACACACGCACACACACACACACACACACACACACACACACACACACACACACACACACACACACACACAC
>JBBPDB010000001.1:34891608-34904028 GCA_037974465.1 Brachypetersius altus
AGTGACGTCCCTGTTTCACAGTAGGTATACATCCGTGCTAAAATATCAAGGTGAAAGTCATCATAGCTTGCGTAGTATAGACCTAGCTCCCAACCCAACTTTGTGATAGATTAACGGCGATATTAACGCAGCACGTTAGCGGCGATAGCGTGTGTGTGTGTGTGTGTGTGTGTGTGTGTGTGTAATTTAAGCAATATTTTTTTGGTTCCTAGATTAGAAAGTGAAAGTGACAATTGGGTCATACGTGAACCCACCACAGCGTGAACAGCACAAAATACTTCCTCTGCATTTAACATATTCACAAAGTGAAGCAGTGGGCAGCCAGGAACACGGCGCCCGGGGAGCAGTGTGTGGGGAGGGTACCTTGCTTAGGGTACCTCAGAGTTGCCTAGCAGACTTGGGAATGGAACCCGCAACTTCCTGATCACATGGCAAATGCCCTAACCACTTGGCCACCAGCTGCCCCTTGTATAGTGCACGTCTGTATTTTTATTCTACTTTATACTATTCCATTTTTAATTTTTGATCCTCTTTATTTTGCTCCGCGTTCTGCTGTGACAATGCAACTTTTTGACTTGTCTTATCTTACCTTAATCTGAAAGCTGCGCTTGCTTCAAAAGGGCCTCTTCAAAAGACAACATCAATCTCAAATATCTTAGCCATGTTTATATGTATATGTCCCTTTTTAATGGGCTATCACCTCCCTCATCTGCACACTCAGATTCTCTTTGGCTTTGATTGTGTCTTTAGCGTAGACAATCAAGATGTAAACAACAAAGTGGGCGAATGAGCGAGTGAATGAGAGGAAGTGCATTGAGGAGGTATGATGGCTGAAGGAGGTCCATGAAAGATTAATGAGTGGCTCTTGTGCAGCACTGGCTATGCATCAGTCATGCCCACTTCTCTTTGATGCGCCCACCTAATGATGGCTGTAGCGTGTTGGCTCTGTTTCCTGAGACACATCATATATTACCATCATATTAGTGAGCTTGAATTTTCCATGGTGTGTTGTTAGAAGAGGAGAGCTGCATTTGAGAAAAGAGTTGTAAAAGCCCCGAGATGAACCACACAACTGATCAAATGTTCTGGATACTTAGGTGATTTGAAAAATTCACTGTGGTAGTTGACCTATCCATGCCCATTTTTTTTGGTTTAGGAAATGCTGACCAAAATCATATTCCATCCAAAATATACCTTATGTAATGTAACAGTGCAACATTTATACAATATAAGTTTTATTTGAAAATGAATAATGTACTCTAAAGTTCTAGATTAGTTTTTAGCATTTTTTATTAGCTGTTTTGGGATTTGCGATTGGGATTTTTGCCAGTGTTCTCGAAAGCATGTCCACATGTGCAACAGAGGATCGAAAGGTTCATTATTATAGACGTTGGACAGTTAAACACTGGGTCGAGAATGCTTTACTTCTTGAATCATCACCTGTCCCTGAAACAGCTGTGTACACTGCTGTTATTCCATCCCTGAGCCTAAGCTACTACAGTATTTAGTCAGAAGAAAATCCTCAGGGTTTTGAAATGCCTAGTGGAATCTCAGCTCATACATCTAAGTGACTTCTTCAGTTGCTCAGGCGCCGTGCAGAAGGTCTATCTGATTAGCCAACAACATTATTAAAAAGTAAACAGTCAGACCAATTTTGTGAGAGACAAAGTCACTCTAGGCCTTCTGGAGGTCCTCAGCTGTGAAAGCAAGAGGCAGCTTAACCAAAGAGTTACTAAGGAACAGGAAACAGAACTGAAGAAGTCACTTTAGAAATGCTACTTACAAAGTAAAATACATGTTAATTAAGTTTCAGATGTGTTTAACCTAGAATGGACAAAAATGTGGAACAACTACACTAACAACAATATGGCATTATTGTGGAGGCATCCATCTGAACCGTATTTTTATATTTCTGTTTCGCTGTCTCCAGTCATGGTTCACTATTGTGTGAAGAAGCCATCAGTCCCAATTGTGAAATTGCACATTTTATATGCACCCAGACGAACTCAAGGATTATAAGCTCTAAAAAACTTTAACAAGAATGAAAAGAAAGACGTCCTGCTTGTATTCCCCCTAGGTTGGAGAGCTTCTGCCAGGTTGGTGGCATGGTGAGAGTAAAAACCAAAACTCTGTGCTTGCATTTTTGTTGTTCATCAGCATTATACTAAGGCTGCCAAATGAAAGTACACATCTCATCTTATTCCATTTTGGGGCACATGAGACTTCCCATTGGATGTCTGGCAATATTTTATGGCTTATGTTCAAAGAAAGGTCACAAGGAGAACGAGAGGTTTAATGATGCTATAGAAATGTACCAGTTAGCCGCGGTTGTAAGTTACTTTGAAAACCAGACCCCTGTTCTAATGAGAGTTTATGAGGAGAATAAAGGGATTATGGTTATTTTTTATCTATAAGGAAACCTAACTACATTGTATCTAACTACATTGTATCTGTCCTCATCATAATTAATGCTTGAATGTCAGACAGATCGTTGATAGAATCCAATGGAAGCTGAGTTAATTGCTGTGAGGGGGACCCTAACAACGAGATGAGAGAATGGTGGTGAGAAAGAGAGAGAGAGAGAAAGAGAGAGAGAAAGACAGAAAAGAGAGGGCTGCTTAACTGCAAAACTGTCATTTCTGACAAGCCCCTAATCATTTCTTCTCTATTTCGACCAGTTACCAAAACTCTCTCCCACTTATTACATAAATTGCAATTAGAAGTCATCATGACATGCACCAGGGGGTCCTGACCTGTAATAACTCCTAACACGGAGAAACCTTATTATCCATCAAATGGTGCTTTGGCACATGCCAGTGCCTGACTGCATTTTTTTTCTTGTGTGACATGTGCAGATAATCTTTTGACTTCTTGTCTTCTGTAATTTGGAATGATTTCTAAAAGGTTATTTTTACGGGCTTATGAGTGGAATAATTTTATATGCCTTTGTCAAACCAGAAATTGTATGTCATTAAGAAGACTTTTGGTCACTAAAGTGCAAAATGACATTCCGTCGTCACGCGCTGTTAGTCACATGTGTCACTGCAGGTAAAAGATGCTGCTACAGGAAAACGCTGACGTACTGTTGGTTGCTGTATTTCACAAACAAAAAGAGAGCAGAAGGCACAGAATTTGCATCAAAAGCGAGATACATTAAAGAACAACTTCCCATTGTGAGAAAACCCACCAAGCAGTATGAACAGTTGGCTTTTTTATTGAGGATGCGCACAAACTGAAGAATGGGGCACACTGACTTTCTGGATACAATTACACAGAAGTCTGCAACCTGAACAAAAAAGTTTAAATATAAATTTTGCACATGTATTATGCATCATCCTTATTACAGGACACAATTTTAACATATCTATTTCTTCATAGTACAATACAGGAATTCTCCTTCAAACATGCTTCAAACTGTTCTGCAGGAAATCTTCTCAGGCCGCAGACTAGTTCCATCCCTGATCTAACAAGGCAAAATCGTCAAAAGACCAAAAAGGTCTTTTCCAGGAGCATGACTGGGTATGGACTGCAGAATTCTCAGTCTGATATCTACTGCTGTTATGATCTAGTCTGCCTGTTTAATTCAGCTGAGTGTAGCATTCATGATGAGTACTCACAGAGCTCCCTTACAGTTGCAGTTAACTTTAGCCATAGCAGAACTTCATAAGTCAATTAAGATAACCAAATAACTGTGCCACCTATGAGCAAAATAATAATAACTTGGTTGTAAAAAGTGCTATATAAATATAATTAATAAAATTGAATTTAATTAACCAACTAAAATGCTGTCGTGCTGTCGAGTCCAGCACGACAGCAACAGAGGAGTTGTTTAGAAACACCCTGGAGAAAATCAACGCTCAGTAGTTGCCATGTCAACGGTTACTTCAAATACTCCGTATCACCGGATGTGTGTTTCGCGCACTTGTTAGTACGCGAGGGCACATGGCGAAAATGTGCGTTTTGAGATGCGCCCCAGGCTGCAGCAGGCGTGGGAGGAGCAGCCTCTGCTGGTCCGTCTCCCTTAGCAACCGCGAGTCCTCCTACCCTCCTGTTGAAAACATGCCGGCACACATGCTGACGCAGGAGCACAGTTGGCCCAATCGAGCCCGGTCAAACTGAGATATTTACATCTTAACGCGTAAAGATGCAATTCACATAAACGGCACTTGCTCTAATGGGCCACTGAGTTCAGCTTGCGGGGAAAAAACAGGCCAACTTTAGCGAGCAAACAAACTAACGCTGAAGTTTCCCCTATGCTGCTCTATCGAAGCCTGAGGCTTCCAGGCTCACATGCGTGAGTGAAACATAGCCTACAGCAGTGGGACAGTGTCTTGCATTGAGTGTGTGTGTGTGTGTGTGTGTGTTTTACATGCTAGTTGAAGGCCTTAAATGACACTTCTGCCACGTTTATAGATTCAGCAGACCCCTTAAAACTACTTTTCTAACATGAATCAAATTTGATTCTAAGATTAACCTATCTGCACCTTCTTTTAGCATTTCTACAAAGCCGTCATCTGAAATTGGGATGTTGCATAACTACCCAATACAGTTTGGGTGAAATATTCTGTATGGACTCGTCGTTGGGGGCTGAATACAATAATCGGCAATACACATGCAAATAATAAACGAAAACGAATACATGGGCTACACAAATGATACATCTCGAGCAAGCCAGCATTCAATTATTATCTGCGGATGGTTTTTAAATGCTCTTTATGAAAAGAAAAGACCTGAACACGGGTATCTTACATGTGAATCTGAGCGTTAGGCACCTCTCTCTATAACCGGAACAGGCAGGAGGCGGTGTCTATCAGAGCCCAACATTAAACATATCTGACGTCTATGGCTCCATCATCATCGCCTCTCAATGACCAAAAACTCTGCTTTCAGCGCCTCAAATCCAGACCCATGTATTAGATATTTCCCGTGGTCATTTTACCTCTGAGGACATTTATTTACATTTTTTAAAGAGTCGATTTTTTCCCCGCAAGTATAGCGGAGCTCGTTTGACCGAGACCAGACTGACCGCTGTCCAGCCGCAACCACCCGTGGATTCACATGAGTGTCCATCCGGTGATCCGGGCGCCCAGCCCCGTCCCGGGCTCTCAGGGCGTCTCCTTCCACATTCAGATCGGTCTGAGCCGGGAGCCCGTGCTGCTCGACTCGGGCGACTTCAGCCTCGCACAGGTCCGAGAGATGGCGTGCTCCATCGTGGACCAGAAGGTAAAACACCGTTTCTCACTACTCCTCGCTGCACAAAATATAATGCACACCAAGTACAGAAACAAAGTGCAGAGTGAACTTTCTCCCGAACCCCCCGTGTGGCTCGTCGTGAAGCCGGTTAGTGACGAACCACCGCTCGATAGCGGTCACTCCACACATGCTGACGGAGTGGAGATACTAAAATTAGATATTTGTTCGAAATCTGCCAAGATTACTGATTAACATTCGCTTTATGCGTTCTTAGGACAGACACTGCGTGAGTTTGGAATAGGTTTTCTGTAGTAAGAAGTTGGACCAGGTTTCAAGGGATGTGGCTGTTGAACTACGAGAACAGAAACTTAAAGTGGTAGCTCATTTCTCTTTGACTGTCTGAGGGGTAACTTAAATGACCTAAAATAATAAACACTTTATTGTCCAGGAGCTCTGAGATGAGAGTTAGTTTTGGTAGCGAAAAATGCGAAAAGCAGCGCATCTGTCTGTGTGAATACGAAGTTACACTTCAGCTTCTAAAGTCACTGATGACGACACGATCTGACGTGGTACTATTCTCAGATAGGCTGGTCTGCAGTACTGGCACACACACACACACACACACACACACACACACACACACACACACACACACACACACAGAGCCTACTACAGCCTACTTTTCTCCTGTGACTCAGTTAGTCAATACTTTTCTCACTGGTGAAATTATTCTATTTTTAAACTCTCTGAATCACAAGACCATGATTGCCAGCAAGGAGATTTCACATTTTTTATTCTCTGTGGGTCAAAATTAGGACTGTCAGATGTGCACAAAAGTGGCCTAAAGTAGAAACACTCACTGGAAGAGAAACTAGTCACCATCATTTTCTTTCTTTATCTTTCACATTTTAAGCTACAGCTCTCTCACAGTAGGGAGATATGTCACACGTTTCTGAAAATATAAAACCATATGTGCAAATATAAGGCCATCACATTTATAGAACATTAAATATAAATTCCTAATTATCAATTATGGCCACACAAACATCAGAAATAGATGTTGCATGGTACCATTCACATCTTTAACAGACAGTAGGAACTACAAACTTTCGTCTGAACGTATTACATATATTTATATATGTAATAAGGCGCAGAACTAACTTGTGCTGTTGAAATTCATTCTATTAATTAACTAATATTTCTTGTTTCTCCAACAGGAAACCAGCCACTTAAAACTTATGTTGTCCATTTCTTCTTTTTCTCCCTGGCTGCAAAATGCTTGTTTGTTATTATTTTTTCCCCTAACAGTTTTACAGAAGTTTACAGTCTGGTTTTTAGAGGCACAGGTGTTAGATTGCGCCACAATATGTTTTT
This sequence comes from Brachypetersius altus, assembly GCA_037974465.1. Lineage (NCBI taxonomy): Eukaryota > Metazoa > Chordata > Actinopteri > Characiformes > Alestidae > Brachypetersius > Brachypetersius altus. Next base: position 34,898,176 of record JBBPDB010000001.1, read on the forward strand.
AGCATAATCATCTAAGGCTGAAGGAAGACTTCTTTTATTTTTTTTAATTTTTCTTTTCTTCTCTCTTTTTTTTTTTTTTACAGCTGAGAGGTTGTCAGCTTGTGTTTTGGAAAAATAGAAGGATGTGTTGAATATATAGAAAGAAAAGGAGAGGGGGGTAAGAACAACAGATTTAACCTTAACTCCCTTTAACACCTTGTAGACGCTTTCTCAGATTTGGAGGGTCTTGGGAGTATAAGAGCTCAGAGCTCTTATCACTTTAAATAGTCAGATGTGAGATGTTGATATGTGTGCATGAAAATGACGCTGACAGTGCTGTACCGACAGACTCAGAAAATGGTGTTTCATTGTCATCGTGTGTGTGTGCGTGTGCGTGTGCGTGTGTGTGTGCGCATGCATTAATTGTTTTTCTCTATACTTTACCAAGTATTTATCCAAGCTATAAAGACCTCATGTACTTTCCAATGTAAGGTCACACACTTTGCCTTCCCACTTTCCCACTTCCCTGTGAACCATAGCCAGATGGATCTGATCAGGACTTTAGTATTGTAGCCACTCTCCCCACCACACAGGAAGTTACACCTGTCTTCAGCTTTGCTGTATTGATGAGTGCTCCATCACGGAACTGCAAAACTGACAGGTGAGAACAGTGTGCGAAAACAGATTAGTATAAAGCTAGCCATTACACTGTTCGCCTCAGCTCCCAATGTGCTGGCACAGTAGAAAATATATACACCGCTTTGTTGAGTGCAGAAGGCAGCGATGAAATTGGAGACAAAGATAAATGTCCTTCAACACTCTCTTACTTTTTACTGCAGCTAGAGCAGATCCTCAGTTGCAACCCTATGAGATGCTACTTCAGCACGGCACAAAGACACGAGTAGGCGGCTAGGTGAAGTGCGTCAGAAGATTTACAGTGTCTCTTGAATTCTCAAGCTGCAATGCCCTCAAGTGCTGAGAAAACCTGAACTGAACCTGAACAAGAGTCGATGTGCATGAGGCTGGTGCATGCTATCATGGAAGAGGGGGAAGAGGGACCACAGGAAGGTCAGTGGGCCGGATGAGAGTACTGAAGCAGCGAGGTGTTATTTGAATGTAGTCGGAAGTCTTATAGGATGATGACTTTAGCCAGTCATGGTGTTTTCCTTCTTTCCTTATTATGTCTTATTGTGGGTCATTGATGCGGGGAAGCAGCCCATATGCGGTTATGGTTTTAGGCTGTCACACTTGGGACAAATGGAAAAAACTGACCGGAAGTTGGTGTGACCGCTTCTGTATAAAGAGTGGTGTGAAATAGATTACTTTGAAAATATAAGGTGTCTTTCTCAACAGTCTCAAACTGATTTAACTGCATTCCCCACCAAACAGGAATAGACAATGTGCTGAATAAGTTTCAGCACATCAGTGTCTTCATTCAACCTCAGTGTCTTCATTCAACTGTGATAATCCGCCCCCTTGAGCAGCTGAGACAAAGAGCTAATGGGTGCGCCAGAAATCGACAGACAATACGGAGCATGTAGGTACAGTTACACAAACATTTCCCCAGATCTCATACCATTTTAGGGGTACGTTGTTGCGTTTGAGGCATCAGTGCAATTTTATTACTAGCAACACTTCACTTCATGATGAGTAGCATAAGCCTGCCTAACCATTAATAAAGTCTTATTTCAACAAATGTCAGCTGTCATAAAGGCTGCTTCAGTCAGTCTTGCTGCCATTTCACTTCAGAAAATGTGAAAAACTGACACTTTTTGGAATCAGCCTTTATAGACGTTTATGTTTACGCCAGTAATGAAAGGTTTATGTAAGTCTCATTTCAGATACTGGCATTCAGTTACACGTGTTCTTAATTCTCTTTAAAGGTAGTGATTCCACTGATAGAATGTCTGAGTTTATGATATTTCATGCTCTGGTGGCTTTTATACTCTCTATAACCTCACCAGAGCCACAACTGTTTGGGAAAACGTTTATTTGCTGCCCATCAGCTGACCACAATTTGACCTGGTCTGCGGTGGAGGCTCTAGAAATGAAAGCTCTCTCAACCGCCTTCTTTCTCACATTGACAAAAGTCCTTAGTGCTATCAAGAGGCTGCCAAATAGACTGTGAATCCATTAGTGCTCGGGATTATCAGGTTTAATTAAAGTGATGGCGCCTTTGTTTCAGCTTTGCACCTTTTTGCATTACCACTTGTGCAAGTGTTCTTATTAATCAGTGGGACTGCTGTGCTCATGCTAAGTGCTAACCACTCCCATTGCTCAGTCCATGCACACGACTGCCGGATGAGCAGAGAGCTTGATAGCTCAGTAGTTTAGTTGTGCCCCTTCGATTTCATGTCCTTCCTATGTATCTGACGTGAGTCTAATTTATATCATCTTTGTCCAGAGACCATGCTTCAATGAGTGCCTCTTCCTTCATTCACATAAAAGAGAGTGATATTCTACCACCATTAACCATTGTGCACAGCTTAAATGGCCTACATTTCGTACAACACATCCCCCTCATCCTTGAAAGATGTAGATATTAGAGCAAATTATATATTCACCTTCACAGAGATATTAGATGGGAATTAGCGATATTAGCTTATATGGTCATCTTTCCAACATTGGTCTTTCTGAGTGAGTTGGAGAGTGGTCCCTCTAGTTGCTTGGCAACTGATTATGATTGCCTGTGAAGTACTCATCTGAGTGCTATTATGGTGACGAGAGCCATGTGCGGTGGGGTCACACACTCACACACACATGCACACATACGCATCCACACACATGCACATGCGCACACACATAGGCAGAAGATGAGGACTGTACACAGACCATTGTGGAGCAGCTGTTTTGGAGAGCATTCAGAGAACTACCTTCATTTGCATGAGAAACATTATAGTGTGTGTGTGTATGTGTGGTTGTGTGCACTCGGAGGATCATGCCCCCTGGTCTCAATCCCTCAAAAGTTCTCAAAGGCTCAGGCTGGCACCACAAAAGCTCTCTCCGGTGTATCAGCAAAAATGGCTTAGAAGATGGCTGGAGTGTGTGGTCTTTTAATGCTATGGATGATGCAGGGAGGTGGAATATTTAAATGGGCTGTCACTCATCAAAGAGTCTGGCTCTGCCTCTGTAGTGAGGAGCAGGGAGGACCACCAAAAATAATCTTTTAATTATTTTCTGTAATAAAGAAGTCATTGCATGGTGCAGTAGCTGATATGACTAAAAACAGTTCCTCTTAGTGTTAATGCGCTTGCATTGAGAGCTTACCTCACTGACATTGGTGTTCAAGCAGGACCTGCAAAACACAATTACCTCCTGCAAAAACATGCACCTGCTGAAGAAAATAAGTTGCATAAAAAACCCCAACATTGTTCCTGGTTGACATACGTGACAAAAAGTTAGTCAAACACGCATGAGGAATTATGTTTAAGGAAAATTGTGTGGACACATTATTTGCATACCCTGTGCACAATTGCGTTTTTGTCCCATCACACTGAAACAAAGTTACACAGCTTCAAGTGCCTTAGGCAGTCTGGGAGTCTAAACTCAGCATTCATTTTAGCAATTGTTACAGCACATACTGTGCAGAGGAATCCAATAAAACTTGTAATAAAATCAGCAAAATATATGAATTACAGTCAATTCAGAGGTTTACCACCTGCTAAGCCTGTCATATAATTTTAATGATCCGCCATAGCACCTCAAAGCCCAGTAGAACCTGTGCCACACTCTAGCACGAACGCACTGTGCCAGGGGTTAGTTAGTGGGCATGCTGGCGCCGAGGAGGAGAGCTGCAAAACACTCACTAATAAAGTGTGAACATACAGCTATTAAGGTGACAATGAGAATCTTAGCAGGCCTAAAAGAGTGCTTTAATTATATACAGTGTGTAGTCTTGCCTTAAATGAAAAGCAGTCCCTTCTCCCAGGTTGTCCCCATCAGTATTAAAGACATGTAAATGTATGCGAGCCATATCTCTCTTTGGAGTTTGAGATCGACACCTTTAAGGTTGAATGACCCAATGGAAATGCTTATGCTGTGTTTATTTGCATAACTTTGTCGGTGTTTGTTGGGTTTTTATTTACTCTGTAGTAACCTCTAAAACACATGAATGAATGTCTGTAATTCTTTTATGCAAGCCCTCCAGACTAGCAAGATTTCTGAAACATTACCAGAGTGATGTTTTGTGTAATGTGGAGCACCTTAGCGACTTTAAGAATCGACGGCTGGAGGGAAATCGATGGTAAACGGAAATAAATCTGAGCTGCTGCTGTAGCCATTAAAACCAAATTCAGTAAACAACTATAACATGTTTCTCTGTCTCTGCTAAACTAATGACACATCTTCAAAAATAAAGAGAGAAAAAAGACTTAACCAGCATCTTTTAAAAATCTGCACTGAATTCATTGAAGCAGAGTGTTGTTATATAGTGCTCAGCACTCGTTCAAAAACCTGAAAAGAACTCTTAAACTTAACTGATTAGCAGCAGACTATGGTGACATATGCAGTGGGTCAGATTTGCACGTGCGGAGAACAGATTTTTTCCCCCGCCACTCTAGCCGGCACTTCTGCTATCCTTGTGTAAAATCCCTGTTGGTCAGTCAATGGTGACAGGTTTTTTATTTATACTAAAATAGTCGTTACTGAACATCAAATGGCTTGGGCATACGCAGGCCTCAGTGTATGTCTGTTTGCTCTTTCTGTTAGTCCTTGAATGTGGCACCATGCCTGCCATTGGCAAAACGTTCAGAATTTTTTGGTCTCACAGGCGCAGAGGGGGGGAGAAAAACAAAAGCACAATGCTTCAACAGTATTGACCAGTGGTTGTCACAGCACAGCTAGCACCTGCTAGCCTGCAGACTACACATTGCTAGGAAAGGCTCTGATTGGTTCATGTGTGTGTGTGTGTGTGTGTGTGTGTGTGTGTGTGGGCGCGTGCGCGTGCGATGGCCGGTTCTGTACAGGAGCAGGCTTGTGAACAGAAAAGACTCCTCACAGGTATGATGAAATATCTGGACTAGTTAGAGAACCTAGCAGCTTTAAAGAGTGACATATTCAAATTGACATTGTATATTGCATTATGCTACGATAAAGGACCCGTTGCGACATGTAATTTCTTTAAATCCTAGACCTCAGCAATAAAAATCTCTTGCTATGGCTGTTATTTGTAGTCCTTCATTGTAGTCCTCCCAGCGCACGGTACTGTGGAAAGGTCATAAAGAACAAGATCGAAAATACTATCATTGCATCAGGACAGTTCTAGTGTGATCTATTAAAAAGCTATGGAGTTTTGACTGGCCCAACTAATACTGATACTGATGGGTTCTATAGGCAGTAATCATCAACACGGTATTTAATGAAGTACTTAATCTAAAAATTAGTTTTAGAATATGCTTATTTGTCTAAATTCTTATGGTCCCCTGCAATTGCTGGACATGTATAAACATTTTTGTGAATCCTCTATATTTTACTCTAGTGGTGATGTGAGCTAAATATATCAAAATATGGTCAAATAACAAAGAATACACTTCTACAATAATGTTAATTCCAACCCCATACTACTTCCATCCCCAAGCTTGAAACACATCCAAACATTTCATACAAGACATCACTGAGCGCAGACACGCACTTTACAAATAGAAACAATACTATGATTTTAAATTAAAAATAATAAGTCTAGCTATCATTATTGAATTAGAATGATGTACTGGTTGTTGAAGCTGCTGTAGGTAGCAGGCGGGCATTAGGACCCAGGCGAAGCTACATGGCGTTGCTTTTTAGCGAGTAGCAATGCATGCAGTAATATTTCTCTGGTAGTGCCGTTTGTACTCAGTTCAACAGAACAATACTATGAGTGTCCATAACTGTTCACTG
>JBBPDB010000001.1:34904128-34914858 GCA_037974465.1 Brachypetersius altus
AATCATAAACCTGGGTCGTAGTGTGGTGCAATAGTGCCATCTACTGGCGTAACACTTCTGCTGCCTTACACATACATGAAAATATAAGCAAGAGTGTGTGTTTGCTGGTTAATACACTGCTGTTTGTTTAAAATAAACAAAAACAAACCAAGCCTTATTCTTTGGAACTTTTTTTGCTCAACTTTGCTGTATCGTGAACCGTACCGAACCGTATACAGGTCCAACCCCGTAGCGGAGGGGGAACAGGAAAGATGTGGTAGCATTGGATCTGGACGGGCAGGAGAATGTGGGAGTGATTCTGTCTTCTCACACCGCGGCATGGGTTTGTGGATTGCGATTTCGGTTTCAAATCACATATCATTACAGCTCTACTGGAGACTACTAATGATTTTTTAGTACAAACTGTAACTAGTAGAGCTAAGCCATCAACTCAAAGCACAGAAATCACACCTCCACTTTAACACTAATGGTGACTGTAAGTATTGCCTATCAGTGTTTTCTGGTATGATGGTGTTGGTTTGTGCTTAATTTGAATGGAGGCACGAGCCGAGAAGGTGAAACGGCCCGTTATGATTCCAGCTTGACAGAATCATGGTGACATTGTGATGGAATTTTAAGTACTTTCACAGAAATGTTAATGATTAACAGTATCCAGCCTATTTTTTCTGATGCAATCAGGAAGCCTGCTCAGTGTTCCTGTGTCCGTTGTCCCTTCCCGTGGTCGTCCACAGCGAGATTAGTCCTGGTGTCCTTGGTGATTAATAGCATGAGAGTGGCCTGGTTAATTTTCCATTTCAGCTAGTGCAAAGCGGTCAACACGCTGGGAAAATGTGCTGCAAAGGATATATTGATACTGAGAGTTAGCGCTAATTGATCTAACCAAGAAAGACTTAATGACTTTTTAATGATGGCCTAAAACACTGTTTTCCACTGCTGACCCTGGAGTTGGCCCGCACTGTCCATTTTAGGGTTTTACTGCTCTGACTCACACACGTGTTTTCGTGGGAGTACCTGAAAACGTTTCAAACCTGTGGCAAAAATGACCACAGGATGTTCACCAGGGGCCGTATTACAGAAACTTCCATCTTCAGTATAAAGTTAAGGACGATTTACGATTTTTATCAATTTGGTATTACAGAAAGAAATCCTAACTGGGTTTAGGAATCCTATCTTATCTCGAATTAGGAATCCTAAATAAGCGATATAACATCGATGATCCACTTTTATATTTGTTACCTAGCAACTAACGCAACATGTGATCTGGCGAAGTCACTGTTACCTGCTGCCACTGTAATATTACGAGTCTTTGTTTTATTGATCTTCAGAATATGGATGTTAAACAATGTTGTGCTCTGAACTTTAAGACAGACGAACTGGCCAGGGTGGACAAAAGTATTGGGACAGAGCTGTCATAGAAAGCTATGTTGACAATAGTATAGGGAGACACACACACACACACACTTGCACACACACTCTCTCACACTCACACACACACACACAGTCACACACTTCGCTTTGAAAATCACTTTTAGCAAAAAAACAAAGCACATTTGTTAATTGTACCCCAACCGAGAGGGAGAGCCCCACGCCAATGGGCCAAATTACCATAGGCCGTATTACAGAAACTTCCTAACTTGAGAATCCTATCTTAAGTGTGTGGTAACCATGGTATCAGCAGTTTTGGATCTTATTTAGGAAGAAAGCTGTTACAGAACAACCGTTCCTGAGTCACTTTACCTATCCTAACTTAAATTAAGAAAAGTGTATTACAGAAGCGTCCTAACCTCAGAAAATCTTAAATAAACTCTCCAAACTTTAGGAAACCCTTCCGCTGTCTGAACTGTTGCCAGCTGATTATTTAGACTACAGCCGTGTGATAACGCTGTTAGCCGATCGACTCTGCCCAACTTTGGAAAGGCCGCCCCAGCACGGAGCCCTTATTTCCGTCTATGGTACAATTAATAAATGCGCTTCAATTTTGTTTTTTCGCTAAAGGTGATGTGTGTGTGAGAGAGAGAGAGAGAGAGAGTGTGTCTGTCCCTATACTTTTGTCCACATAGTTGTGTATGACAGCTCTGTCCCAGTACTTTTGTCCACATTGTCCAGTTGGTCTGGTGTATAGTTCAGAGCAGGACAGTGTTTAATCTCCATTTTCTGAAGACAGAAACAAAGAGACTCTGGCGATACAGTGTTACGGCCTGGAGCCTCGTAACGTTACAGTGGCAGCAGGTAACAGTGACTTTGCGAGATGATGTGTTGCATTAGTTGCTAGGTAACATATAAGTGGATCATCGATGTTAGATCGCTTATTTAGGATTCCTAACCCGAGATAAGATAGGATTCCTAAACCCAGTTAGATCTGCTTCTGTAATACCAAACTGAAAAAAATCTTAAATCGTCCTTAACTTTATCCTCAAGAAAGAACGTTTCTGTAATATGGCCTCAGGACTCAGCCAAAATCAAGCACACAGATTCGGTTTGGGAGGAAACACGTTTCTTGTCTGATTTGATTAGCTGCTTACGGGCAGCCGTTGGACCCCTGATGTTTGAAGGGAACAGGGACGTTCAAGTGACACAGTAATCTTTCTCCACGCCTCTCAGAAATTGGCGAGATGCTTTTTGACCGAATAGGGCCGACAGTGCTGTGACACCGGCCTTGGTTGAATTCTGAGGCAACAACATGAACGGATCATTACGGTTTTCTGTGTCGCTCGTCTGTTGGATCTCAGCCGACAGCGTGACCAGCATTCATGAGCTGGATTCTTGTTGTTTTGTTTATATTTGGATGGCGAGCTCATCGGCTTGACACCTCTGAAGTCAGAGCACGAGAGCCCGGGTGCTGGGGGACTGAGAAAGGGGCTTCTGAAAGATGCATGCTCTAACAACTGGCAGTCCCTGTGGGTCGTCATCTCTAGACACCAATCAAAACAATCTGAATCCACAGCTGAAGTTGGTCCACATGTGTATTTACATAAACTGCACTGCTGTAACTGAGCTGTTCCCGGTAGCCATATTGTTATTGTGTGCCATGTAATAGATCATTACACAGTTATTTAAGATTCAAGATACATGAGAGGTTTATTGTCTATACCACAATATACACAGTGTACAGGATATCGAAATTCCGTTTCACACAGGCCCCGCCCCCATGTTGCATTCTGTCTAAGAAATAAATACAAATATAAGAATATAAAAACTAGGAACAAAAAATTTAATATAATTATAAATCTAGTCATTGGCCTTAAATACTAATCTAAACTAAAGTTTCTATTTTAACTATCTATTGTACAATAAACAAAGACGGGATAATAGACAATACAAAAGTGAACGTGTGCCAGTGGTTCCAGGAGAAAGTGAGTTTCAAGTTATTGCAAGGAATATTAGACAAGACAGAATCGTGAAAATTGTACTAGTGCAAATTTAGCTTGAGGTACACAATATGAAGTGTGTTGTGCAACAGTCCCATTTGTGTCTCTTGTGTTTGTTAGGTCCCATACGGAAATGAAACATATTGCAGTATATTGGAATTTATGTTGTTGAATTAAAAAATATATTTTCAATATATTAATATATTTTTAAAAATATACTAAAATATACTAAAGCGGCAATTTTTTGTATATTTATAATATATTGAAAATATATTGGTTATAATATATTTTGTATTATATAATTTTTTTGTATGGGGTGTGTGTGTATGTGTGTGATTCACATATATTTGTATATTTGTGGAGCTACTTACAAGCATGGGCTAACAATTACATACATTCTTTAGTTCCCATATCAAACTGCTTTCTTTTATTCATTAAACATTCTTATCATAAAACAATCCCTTTTTGATGTGTGAGTGTAAAAAATATAATGCAGAGGTTTAAAAAACTCTTTTACTCTAGCATTGTATGTCTAAGCCAAGAAATATTTAGGAACCTTTTATATGAGTATGTAGACGTAAGTACCAACTTAGACTGACATTCTGAGCTTTAACTGCACTTTTCAAATCAAGTGTATGGTAATACAGACACAGAAGAACACAAATTGAGTCACTGTCCAGTTTGTGGGCTTCCTGTGGATGTAAATATCTAAATCTTGTGTAAATTAGAAAGCGAAAGCCATTTATTGTGGCAGGCAGCTTCACTTGTCCTCTCTGTTGGTTCTCCTTTAAAAACACTTCAGTGATGGAGCTGTTCTGTATGATCAGAAAGGAGATTGACGAGAGCAGAGGAGGCGGGAGTGGGCCCTGCTGAACTAATTACTTCAGCGTCTTTGTACTGTTTTTATTGTGTACAGAGACTCCCTTCTGAGTGACATGTTTGTGTTGGGGAAAATGGATTTGTTGTTTGAATGAAACTTTATCGTAGCTCACAGACACCATTCTGAACAAATGCAACACTTCAGGAGTGTCAGTGAAAGTAACCGGTTCATAAATGCAATCAACTGATCTGCAGATTTAACAGCCAAGGCTCTTAAATAACAACACTCCAACTAAAATAAGCAATTTCTATGTGAATAAAGACAGGCATTCCCTGGTGATTACCCTTTTCCTTTGTCTGCCCATGGAGACACAGATGACATTAATTACTTTTAAAGCAATATAGGCTGAGTACCTCGAGATTATCATACAGGATTGGCCTTGGTCTGTAAAATGCTGCATTGCTCCACCCCTGCTGTGAAAACTTCATTAGACCATGTTTCACATGTTTGGTACCTGCAGCACTGTGTGAAATCACTCATACATTTATTTTATCTGATTAAACCTTAGCTTTCACGCCTCTGTCATGCCAGAGCTATCTGCATCAAACAAACTTGGAACTGAGTGGCGTTTTCTCCAGGCGTAATTGCAAAGTGTTTCCGCACCTGTAGAAACATGGGAACTCTGGCAAAGCTCCACATTCTGAGATAGGATACATTGACACTGAGCTTCTGGCAATGGCCAGAGACAGACAGTCACTGACAGCAACGCTATAGACAGTGTACTTTTTTTGGCGGGGGGGGGTTATTTTTTCTGATTTGCCTCTGCAGTGTCACTTCGCCCAGAAGTTCTAGGAACACACATTTTCTGTTATGCCAAACATGGTATGTTAACGCTAATCCACTAAATGGAGGATTATTTCTGGCTGTTGATAACAACAGGCTCATGGTTTTAGTGACAACATAAAGATCTGAATGTGTAAGAAAAATTATTTAAATAATTTTAACTAAATTAAAAAATCTTTTCAGCTTATTCTCAGCCTTTTTTGGGCTGTGGCTTGCTTCTGTGTAATGTCTAGTTTATTTCATCTCCCATTGCATCTCCTATTTCATCTCCCATTTGCACCCAGACTTCAGCCCTGGTCCAGTAATCGCAGACTGTGTATGGCAGTTTATAGATGTATGCCTATACGCATACATGATATGATCTGACATCATACTGTTCGACATTACTTATTGAAATACCAAACACCAGCTCGGTCTCTCATCTAAGAGATGGAAGGCAGTCATCAATAAGTGACTGCATAAGAATAATCCCTATAGACAGTGTACATTTTCTTTTAGGGGTTATTTTTTCAGGGTTTCTCACCAATGCCTCTTAACAATTACTGTAACTGAAATGAAAATGAATCAGTTGAATTGTTTTGGTGAAATACAGTGAGTTAAGTGAATATGAAGAAATGGGTTTCTACAGCGAAGCAGCTGTACAATAACTGCTACAAGATCATGACGTTCAGTACATGGAGTGGTATAAATCACTATGCCACTTGACTCTGGAGCTGTGGAGCTTAAAAAGTAATAAAGAGATTAAAAAAAGATATACAAAGTAAATGTGGAGGAACTCCACTTTCAGTAGTTCTGAACTTAATCCAGTTCAGTACCTTTGGGATGAACTGGAATGTTGATTGTGTCTGACCTTAGGGAGACTGCATAGTAATACCAATGGTTTTGGAATGGGGTCGCCAACAAATGCATATAGGTGGGTTTGTCAGGTGTTCACATAATATCACATAATATTATACCATGTGCTGTAATGCAGAGCATGATTCTACAACAGTTGGTTTGTACAGTATTTAAATGATGTAAATCTAACTAAGACCTGCACACTTGTGTTGCATCTTCTAGTTAACTATACGCATTTTTGTTGGATGTAGGATTAAAGCATAAAGGAACAGTCCAGTTCATTAATTTTTTGTGACTGGTTTGAATTCAGTACATAAAAAGCTTTTAAACACCACTCCGTGGGAACACTTGACATAAAAACGCAGATTTGACATTTCATCATCTTGAGTGCAGCACTTGTTAATATCCTCACATGACATCAGTATCACCCTGTCAGTGAGGTAGGGAGAGTAAATGAAAAATATTTTCAGCTTATTGTCAGCCTTTTTTGGCCTGTGGCTTGCCTCTGTCTAGTTTATTATCTCCCATTTCCACCCTGAACTCCACTGGGCTTTCACATTGTCTGATGATGTCTGTGACAAATACATTTCCACTGATTGGCCTAAGAGTGTTGTTGCTCTTTGGTATGAAAACGAACAGCCACACCTCTTCCTTCCATATTCCTGACCTTACAGCTCTTTCGTACTGTTGTTTTTACGGGATAATTTTCTACTTACTATGAGACCATTTCTTAAGTATTTTTAGGGTCTAATCTATTGGTTCTAGTTAGCATACATTCACTGATTAGACAACAGAATACTTTTACATGTCGCCGCGGAGTGCCTGTTGACTGTCGTAAACCTATATGTGCAAGCTAGTACTGAAAAAACTGTCCGTTGATTTCTGTTAAAATTGCAGTATAAGGAAATACTATGAAAAAGATGAAATCGACCTCATAGCAAAGATGCTTCAGGCAAAAATACAGATGCTTGAGTATTCCTTTAAGAATAAGTTAATTTATACGATTTTATGGTTCCCTTAAACACAACAGGCTGATTTCAAAGGTTGATCAGCTTTAAAAAGTGTCACAGACTGGCCAAAAATGGTGTGAGATGACTGCTTGGAAGGAAGGATTGTGGCTGAGCACGGAGAGCAGCACATGGAGAGAGAGATAGATGCGAGGCATGGGTGAGTGAGGGTCTGCAGTTAAAGTGGAAAGGATGATTCACTCCTCTCTCCTCAGGAGCTTTCAGAATGCATTTTGTCTCTCTCTTTCACTCTCTCTGCCACTATCTATGCCTGTCTCTCTCTCTCTCTTACTCTTGCCCACCCCTGCATCAGTACACCTGCCTCTTTCAGCCACGCTCGTTCCACCTTGACAACCAGCTTCAGCAACCAGTTGTTTAAAGGGAAGACAACGTCCAAATTGATGTTCCTCGCACCGGGCTAGTCTGTCATCCACAAAAACACTGGCAGAGGAAAAAGAGGGAGAAAGAGGGTGGAAAATAACAGTGCTGAAAGAGCAGCACACTATGGGTCCTTAGAGGTAGTAACATGACAGTTGTTCAGAAGATTCCTGAGCTTGGAACCAGGCATCTCCCAAGGGGTTAATGACAAGGATTGGTGTGTGTCATTCCTGGCTCTGACGGCTTCACAGCGCAGCACAAACACGCATCCATTTGTCTCAAATAAATGAATAGTGCTCAATCAGGAAAGAGCCTTGGGTTCCTGCTGCCATGACAACCCACACTGTTACAGTGAGGCTGCTGTCATGGTGACCTCCGAAAGCGCACTTGCCTCTGTGTATCTTTATTGTGTGGAACTCATTAGGACCAGACAGGAGGGGGGCATGCTATTAACTAGAAAGAGGGAAAAAAACATGCAAATGCTCAGTGTTGCAGATTTAAGCAATAAAAACATAATGTTAATAGCAGAGATTGCTTATATATTATCAGCAACAGAACAACGTCTGTGTTTGAACTGTTTCAAGCTGCCTTCTTGCCTTGACACAACGCAGTGTATGCTTGATTTAAGGTCATTGAAGCTGGTTGGGATGGCAACAGAGCCAATGCAGTTTTCTGCTCTTAAAACAGGAATCTCTGTAGGTTTATGCCATAGCAAAGTGAAATACCGACACCATACTTTGAGAGGCTTGAAAAAAAAATTTATTTGACATCCATTTAACCTTTTGTAGCAGACGGCCTATCTTTTTTTTATGTTTTTTCATCAAACTTTGTTTACACACCAACGAGCCACTTCATTAGTCAGATAGACAGATACCTGTCGTGTATCTTCACTCATTGTGTAATTTATTTACCCACTTACCAAAAGTACCAATCAGCCATACCTTTTAACCCACAAGCCTAATACTGTATAGGTATAGGTCCTCTTTGTGCCACCAAAACAGCTCTGTCCTTTCAAGGCATTGACTCTACACGATCTCTGTAGATGTGCTGTGTTATACAGCACCAGGATATTAACAGCTGATCTTTTAAATCTTGGATGTTGTGGTAGGGCCTCAATTGATCAGGCTAGTTTGTCCAGCACCTAGCACAGATGCTTGATCATATTGTGATCTGGGGAAATAGGAGGTCAGCTCAACACCTTGAACATTTGGGGGTGGAGGTAGCTCAGTAGGTAGGATACTTGCCTTCGGACCAAGAGAACATTATCTTTCTCATCAGTTTGTCCAACAATAGCTTTTCTGTGAGATCAGACCAGATGGGCTCACCTTTACTCACCCACACGCAATCACTGAGCCTCGGATTCCAATAACCCTGTTGTGGGGTCACTGGTCACTTTTGATAGGTACTAAACCCTGGATATGGGAATACCCCATGAGACCCGCAGTTTGGAGATGCTCTGACCCAATTAACTAACCATCCCACCTCATCTCTCACAGGTGCTACTGTTATTCTCTTCATCTGTTAGTGGTTTTAGTGTTAAAGCTGGTAAGTATAGGTGCACTTTACAGTTACTGACAGTAGTCTGTCTGTTTTTCCTGCGTTATTTTCTAGACCCTTCATCAGCGGTCAAGACCCCCACAGGATCACTAAAGTGCAGGATTCTAATCAGCCCAGCAGTTAGCGTGAATGTGTGCTGTGCTGAATGAATATGTCACTGTGGTATTGCACAGAAAAATCATTTTGGCTCCCTCAATTACCTTTCAACTGATGATTCCGAACGATTTTATAAATGAGGTATCTGCGTGTGAATAAACTTTTAAAGTCGAAAAGTCTTTCCCTAGAATTTAGAAGGAATGTTTTTTTTGTAATGTTTAAGAAAACAGCTGTAAACTGAACACTAAACACTTCCTTTAAAGTTTCGAAATAAGAATGAATGTAGTAGATTGTACTACATTACATATGACCTTACATTGTTGTCCGTACTCCCTTCACTTTGAATGCAACTGTGATTTAGTCTGTTATTCTCCTTTTTGCATGACAGAGAAGAAGAATCCCCTTTTTTTCAACTTTTTATTATTAATAATTAATCATTAATAGCTGCAATAAAAATGTCAATTTGCAGGGGCAGAATAGACAATGTGACATTACAAACTATATCATTATTTTGAAGACTAGTCAACTCTGGTTCATGCAGCTCACATGTAAAGATGACTTGCATACAGCTTGTGCAATATATAGCCTAGGTTTGCTAACATGAAAAGCTTTGTTTGTTATTGCAGTCTTTTTATATAACTAAAGAGCTTCGATATTCTTTGGTGCGTGGTGCCTGTATGGCCCTACAGAGTAATTATTGTGCTAATATGAGTTTCGTTGATGTGGGGTATGTAAATAGATCCAATAACAGGCCCAGTGTGAGAGACTTTTGTGAATGGTGAAGGTTTGAATAGCCGTTCCATGCAGACAGGACTTCTCTGTAGCGCCACTGTAACTCAGCTCAGCAGCGATCAATAGAGAATGAAGTTAGCAGGCCGTTTCCCCAGCGGCCTATGGGTCAGTCAATATGTTGCTCTTTTCTTTGACATTGAATTGATTGTGAGACTGTTGTTCGTAAAACTGTTTAGGAAGTGCTGGGAACAAACAGAAATAAATAAAGAATGTTTGAAGCCACGTTTTTCATGTACGATCAGGACCGTGGTAGGTTTTAGAAAAGAAATTAGAAGTTCGCTGTCTGGTTTTTATTGGTGAAGACGTGGACAGAGCTGAAACACATGTTCGTATGAAGATTAAAAACCTGCTGCTCCTTTGAATGTTATAATAGCATGAAACAGAGCAGACTCGGGCTATCAATATTCATCAGTTAAACCGCGCTCTTAAAAATTGCTTCATGAATGAACTGAAATGAACTTCCCATAGTCTTTTTCAAAGTAAGAGGCGAAGCCAGGTAGACACACAATTTCATCTAAATTGTTTACCACATTAGATTTGAAGAATGTTTTCAAAAACGAGTTCAAAAACAAATATTAAAGTACTTTTGAAGGTTAAGCAGTTGCTCATAGTCACTTAAGGTCTAAAAATGTAATAATCTGTCAAAATTCAAATGTGCTTGTAGAAGGCTTTTTATAAACAGGCATCACAAAGCCGCTTTACAGAAATCTTGAGTAAAAGCCACTAGTCAGCAAGCTGAGGGAGGCAGTAGCAGGAATAGCTTCCTTACAGCAGAAATCTCGAAAGAAACCAAGACTCAAAAGCGGATCCCATCCACTCATGATCCAATCTAAAATTAAATCAATGAAACCCATAACTGGATCCAATTCAGTAGGACCTTTAGTGAAAATATCAGATCAATTATGACCCTAATTGCAGCCATCAGCTCTCCCTGGCAGTGACTAGAAATGTCCATTATAGCAGTGGTCCCCAACCTTTATTTGGTCACGGACCGGTTTAATATCAGAAACTATTTTCACGGCCCGGCCTTTA
>JBBPDB010000001.1:34918719-34939311 GCA_037974465.1 Brachypetersius altus
TGCTCCAGGGAGACTGCCCCCTGTAGTTAGGGAATGGAAGTCGCTTTGGATAAAAGCCTCTGATAAATGCCGTAAATGTAAATGTAAGCAGGTTACTGACAGTACGGCAGCTGGCTTAGCAGTTACCTCTTGATTTGGAGTTTCACATTATCTCCTAGTTTGGCACTTTCTGTGAAATATATGGCTTTGTTGCTGCTTTAGCCATTGATTTGCTATTGATCCAACCTCCTTTGCACACTGAATTTAAACCTACACACTGTGCCAGCACATAGATTCTGGGCTTATAGCAATAACCAATAACAGTCTAACACCCCGGTGTGGCCGATACTGGCACAAATATCTAATCAGTCAAATTAATTGCTTAAATGGCCAGTACCTGCCAGTAGGTACCTGCTTTCATAACTGAATGCAATAACAGCCAGTGTGGATTTGCTATTGAATAATAAGTCTTATTTTGTAAAGCCCATTAACAAAGATGTAACAAGCCTGGAATTTTAAAGGATAAAGACACTCCGGTTCAATCTCTAGCTAAATATAGCTGAATCATATGTGATACCAGTTTTCTGTAATTATTTTATGCAAATATTATTTAGCAGTCATCCAGAGCCATTTAAAATGGTAAGTGGATACAGCACTGGGAGTCTAGCCTAAGGAAATAGCATATTATATTTATTACAGATACAAATATGCTATTGCCATAATGATGATTGCTATCCACACTTCATTGCTACTATGCCAGCAAGAGTGACTCCACTACAACGCATATTATTACATTTTCAGTTTGCCAGCAAGTAATGAACAGGTGCTCAATATATTGTGAGATCCTGTAAGTATTATGCTTTGTTTTGTTTTTATTTTTGAATTTTTGAACAGAAACTATAGTTCATTAATAGCTAGAAGCTCAGTAAACTCAACATTTGAAACAACAAATAGAATTGTACTACTTTATGGGCAGCTCTGAAAATTTGGGGCATTTAACATATTGATGGAGAGAGTTGTGCATTCATAAAAGAATGTTATTTAAAACAAGAACATTCAAGATGCAACTTCATCTTTAGCAAAGAAATCAGCAGTCTGAAACATGAACAAGTATTTCAAGTTAAAAACAAACACATAAATAAATAAATACCTGTCGCTCCAAACAAACCACTTAGACAATGTAGAGTTATTTTTTTCCTTTGCATTCATGACATGCAGCCTATCAGAAGCACTGATAATCTGCCTCGTCAGTGTAATCTTTTTGGACTCCTATCAAGCATCATTCAGGGCCTCAGTCTCCTCTTCTTCCTTCAATCAGGTCAGTGCTCTAAATCCTACTGTCGCTATGCCTGACAGATCACAATATGAGGGGGCAGATTGTACCTGTTGCAAGGCAATCATATTTCGCTTTTGACGTAACTGCAGGCAGAGAAGCAATTTGTTTTTTCTATTACAGCTGCTATCTGGCATAAAGGTCCAGGTATTTATGTCCAAGAGAAGCTGTACCAGTAGCCTGCAGCACTGACACAAGAATCACATGCACATATACCATCCTTACTACATGCGAAAACACATGGACCTGACAGATCATTAAAAGCACCTACTCAACAATGTGTGAGTAATAAGTGTCATTTACTCTGTATATAGAGGTAACATCGATATTTAACATTCTAGCACTGCGGTAGACAGCAGTTCAGTGTAAACTGTACAGTACAGTCACAGGTGCTCTTGGAATGTAACCCCCCACGGATTTCGGGGGTCTACTGTTTGTGTGCGTGTAGGAGGGAATATGTGGCTTTGAAGTAACCCTATATATTTATATACCAGTAACATTTTGCTGACTCATTATTACACAAAAGGTTACAGTAAGAACGTTATACTATGTCAGAAAGTAAATACATAAAATAATGTACCTTTATGACTTACATCAAAATACATTTAAAAAAACTAATGCACATCTTTATTTTTCTTTAGGCCTCAAACCACAACATTAGAAGCATCCTTAGGCAGCACTAAGACCAAAGCGGGTGTTTCCCCTAACTATGATCATTTACTATCACTATTCTTAATCACTTCACTACAGTATTTGCAACTCACTATTCGTACTTAAAATGGTATTTTGTGTAGCAAGAATTTCTAAAAAGTAACATTCTCATCAACCCTAAAAGTGAAACAAATCCTAATGTGTGAAAAGAGCATTTTTAAGGCTAGCTGCCTGTCTCATTCTGAAGTGGGTTACCATATGCCTACAAGAATAAGAGGCATTCTACACCACTGGTTCTCTGCAGGCTCTCTGTAAACTCCCTGTCTAGTCATGCAGATATTCAGATTTTGAGGAGGTAATGCATTTTTTAGAGTTATGTTTGATTTAGATGTTATTGATATTGCTGACTGGTGATTGGCTCCTGGATTAGCTACAGCATGAAAAGGCAACACTGACAGTGCTATGGTACTTTGTCCAGGCATCAATTTTTAAATCAGGTCTCTGTAATTATATGATTAATTAGAATGAAATAAATTCATATTTAAATTACTTCTTTCTGCTCTAAAAGGGAAAAATTGATACCAGCTCGGTAATGCTTGAATCTATAATAGAGGAGAAAATTCAGGGCTTTCATGCAGAGCACAGAGGGATATGTGGGCTTAAAGTCACCCAATTATTCAATTTCATCAGCCACTGGCGACTGTGGAACAAAAGAGTGCGCACTGTTCTGTCTATTTTAGGTGGATATTAGTTAATTTACTGAAAAGCTGTTCCGGCCGAAGATCTCAGGAAAGAATGTATAATTCAACTGCTTATGCATCCAATTCTTACTTTTTAATATGGGAACATCTGTCATGTCATAATGTGGAATCTATGAGAATGGCCCTCATAACTGAACGCTGAAACCCTCACAGTACATTAAATCCAGAGACTCTGTAATAGAACCAAATAAAAGAAGAAAGAAGTCTGCCGTGCTAAATTAGTGCTGTAAGTAGATGAAGGACTCATTGGGCAGGAATTAAATGTGACTAGGTGACGGTGAAGGTGACACTAACTAAATGAATAAAAGAAGATAAAGCAGAAGAACATGACTCAGCTAAATGTTTTCATGTTCAACCACATTCAAAGACATTTTGGCAAAAGATATGCGACAAAAAAGCGTCATTGTTCATGCCTGGGTTTACTTAGGAAACAACAAAGCAAAAAAGTGTCTTTTGTATGTTTTTGCTGATTTTTGTATGTTTTTGCTGAATTATTTTTGGAATATTTACAGTAACTCAAACTCATGTGAATAAAGGGCCCATTTATTGGTGCCTCTCTTCAAAATGATCAAAAATGGGAATAATACAATTGATTTGGAGTAAAAAAAATAAATAAATACATATATACAGTAAATAGAGTTTAAGAATAAAATAACATAAATGTAAATAAGTGCAAACAAAAAGTAGAAATCAATTGTATTGATGTTAAATGCAATGCAAAGACATATCCCAATGTAGACAGTTCATAAAACAGACTAAACAATTTTATCTGTAACAAATACAGTAAGGACAACCACATTGGTTTAAGCCACATTCAAAATATCAACAAATGCGTTTTTAGTTTCTGTTGGCCTAATTAACTACTACCATTACTGATGTGGTTATTGCTATTATTTACCTTCATTTCATTTTTTGCTTCAATTGCATATTGTATTTCTTTTGTTCAGTCAGTTGCTTGGGGAAATTGTTAAAGAGGATTATTGCTTTAAAGCAATAAACTTACCAAACGTGTTGATTTTCATATGGACACTGACAATCAAAATAACCCACATTCACATAAGAAGACATCAGCCTTTTATCTGCTACTACAATATCAAAGTGAGAATTTAATAGGAACAGAACACTATTTTCAACAAAGGTCTTGGAACACTGTCATCAAAACATGGCTCTTAAAGGGAAATCACGTCAGCAGAACCTGACCATCATGCTGATAATGTCTTCTCTCAACTTTAGCACCTTTAGTTCTTTGGTTCTGTTGTCAGATATTTTTCCCCAAACTGAGATTTTCTACATTTACATGTCACTCACTGAATATTTACTCAAAATACACTCAATATACTTTGCTAACAAATACATTTACAGCATGTTCACCATGTGTCACGGTTTGGTCAGTGGCCGTTAGGGGTTGCTGCTTTTCCTTTTGTCTTTCTTTTCTGTTCTTGTTTATTAGGGCTTTTATTTTGATATTCTGTTTCTGTGTCACGTGGTTTTGTCATATGTTTTCTGTATGTGTCACGTGTCTCATTTAGTTTTCAGCTGTCTCGTGTTTTCCCTTCATTAGTTTAGTATATAAGTCTGTTTCTGTTAGTGTATCCTCGTGTGTCCATTGCCTCAGTTATGCTTCTTGTTCCCTGTGACCTGATCCTGTTTTTGCCACGTTCTAGTTACCTTGACGGCCCCGTGCCTTGTTTTGTTTACTCCTTGTTTTTCTTTAATAAACTTCACGTCTGCAAGGATCACTGGTCTGCTTGTTCCGTGCTATGAGGTAAATCAGAGTCGTGGGCTCGCGCCCCTGACTCTGACACCATGTGAGTACATTTATTAGCCAGAAAATGTATTCTTTTAATTAATCTCTACTGACCTGTAAAAAGCCACCTTCTATAATTATAAAGAAATGGATCATCAGACATTTCACCAGAATTTGACACTGCATCATCACACAATCAATTAATAGGATGTCAGATGTGCACTGTTACTTATTCTCTCCATAATATAAGGGCGTCTTGCTTTATTTGACATTTTTATGTATAGTTGATCAATAAATAACTTTCTTAATGCTTACCAAGAATAAAATCTGATGTTTAAGAAATAAATGACTGAGTGATAAACACCTGTGGTGTGCAAACATTTTGACTGTGTTTTATAGCAATTGCCTGATTTGTGAAATCAAGTAATCTTTTGTTTGTGTTTTTATGATCATTAGAGGATAAATAAGTAAGGCTTGACTGTATGTCAGATAATGTTTGATGAAGTCACAGATGATGAAGAGTGAGTCAAAAAAAAAGATAAAGAATGAATATTTCAGATTTTGCAGTATTTATAAGAGAAATCTTCATTTTTTTATATGGATTTTTTTTCTAGGGATAATGTTACGTAATTGCAAGGTTAGATTCCTATTTTCAGTTTAAAATCACACTGATAACCGCCAGGGACTTTTTTGTTGCTGTTCATGTTTACAAGTAATCATTAATAATTCTGAAGGCAACTGCTGTTCTACCAACTCCCCCAAGTCAATGTACTGAATAATACGTGCTGAGGAGAGATATTAAGTACAAAAAGTTGGAAAAATTACCTCTGGTTTTGTGAATATTTCTTTGTCGATTAACCACTTGCAATTAGAGTGATTGTTTTATAAAAACACTGAGATTGATGTTTTTTTTGAGATATGGAAACAACGATAATGGAAGGACCCCCTGAAGTAAACATCATTATTATTCCGAAAATGCATGATTGTCTAACCAAACTGGAAAACAATTCAAGAACCCCTCAACCTCAACATGGTTCAATACATCTCATTACACAGAAACCACCCTCCAATTACTGCAGCCCAAGGTCAATTTTTAATTACTTTTATTAATATGGTATGATGTCGTACCAAAGTGTGTTTTCAGCAAGCACACACCTTTTTCTTCCCACCCAGCCATCTTTCATGTTTGACTGCGTTCAGTCCTTAACATGACAATAAACTAAACTCTGGCAAAAATAACAATGATTAAAGCCAAGTTTTAATGAACAGTTCCCAGAAATACACTGTAATAGCCAATGGGATCATTACATTTTACAAAATCCAGTTGAAAACTGTTCTCCCTAAACACACCCACACATGTCCCTTAACATTATATGGCTGTATGGCTCTAGTAAAAACGGGTTCTTTAAGGAAACATACACTGAAAGGTTCTGTATTGGACCAAAAGTGGCTCTTCTATGGCATCTCTCCGAAACAACCCTTATTGCATCTTTATTTTTAAGAGTGTAGGTGAAAATAAAGTGTGGAGGTGTGAGTATGGTCATGGCTTCTCATCATTTTCTGTAGGTCTCCATGACAAATAGCCATGGTTGTCACACAGGGTGTTCTCCTTCTGCAAATAGAATTGTCAATAACAGCAAAGCTCAGCAAGTTGCTAGCTGCATCATATGAAATCAGAAAATAAGAGCCTGAACTGATGGATTGGTTTCAGAAATAGGCTGAACACCCCCTTATCACTCTGCCAGCACAGGCAACATTAATTCCCAGCACTACTGCATGAGTTAAGCTCTACATCGCCTCACCACCCAAGTGCAGGTTCTGCTCTTTCTCGGGTGTGATCTCGCATTTACAGACTCTTATGACCTGTCATGCATGAAGTTGTGTGAAATTGCTCAGTAAATTAACAAAACAAGTTGACAAAACTCAACTAAATGTTTCATTCTGAGCGATGTAAAATTTAAATACACTTCATTTTACATTATATAGTGAAATAAATATTAAAGTGCAAATGGAGCAAGATGTGGAGTGAATTATTGATGCTGTAAAAGGTAAGAATGAATTAAAATTGGGAAGAATAAAAAATTAATTTATTTGCAAAAACCTAAACTTGAGGGTTTATTTGCATGTATTTAGCTCGGTCTAATGGAGACAAATACAGAATTTTACACTAACTTACTTGCTTACTTGCAAATCCTAATAAAATTAGATTAACACTTACTTGCAAATCTAATTTTATTAGGATTTTATACAATTCATATGCCAAAGTATATTGTGTAAATAGTAAATGGAATAAAATACTGAATTATTAAATGTATTTATACAGTTAGTTCCATAATTGTTGGAACTTTTGTTATGGTGGTCAGTCAACCCCATTTCACACAAAAATGTGATAAAAATTCATACATAAAATATACATTTATAAAACAAAATAGCATAATTTGACTATAAACTGGCTTTTATGCATGTAGTACTTTGTGGAAGCTCTGTTTGTCAAACAGCAAATAGTCTTGGTATAATGCTTGATGGAAAAATACAGAAAACAGGAATACAGATGACAGAAATTACAGGTTAAGAAATATGCGACCTTTTCTCAATACTCAATCTTTTCAGATGCTCCAGGTTCTCTCTTTTGGACTTTCCTTTTGTGCCCTTTTTGTCTTATTTGACTATAGAACCCACTTCCACTCAAGGTTGCAGTATTGACGAGTGAACTGTGTGTGTTCTAGACATTTGAGGGCATATAAAAAATTTTGTCATATAGAATACTTTCTGAATACTATGTTCCAATTGAGATGACATTTAATAGCAGTTTTGAAGAACTGGAGACCCAGAAATTTGACCAACCACACAGCTTGGAAATGTATGCCTGTCTAACCATCCTCTTCACTGTAAAATGATAAGTTTTACATTTTTTAATTAAATATTTTAATTACTTAACAGTGGATATGCACGTGTTTTTGCACACAGTTTTGCATCATTTCATTTGTGTATTCTGTAATCTTGTATGTAACGTAGTAAGTATCTTTCCCACATTGATTAACTACTAAGGGAGTTTGGTTCCTGTGTCACCTCGTATTTTTACTGTGTTGAAACAGAAATCCTGAATGAATTCCTAACACCTACTGAAAATGTGTCTGATGGTTCATAATAATTTCATGGGATGTCAGCCATTATGACACTTGGCTTTGCTAAACATACATACTTTTAGAATAAATGTTTAATTTACGGATACTTTATTTTTTCTACAAGACCAGATTTCTCTCATAGTCTCTCTTTAGACTTCCAATAATAATGAGACGACTGCAAGTAAAATGACCTACTCTATTAAGTGTCAGAGCGATGCCTATTTTCTTACATCTCTCTTTCCCAAAACACCTGTCACGGCCTGGTCAGTGGCGGGGGTTAGCCACTGCTTTTTTGTTTGGGTTTTCTGGGTCTGTGTTTTTCTGTTTTTTCGGTATGGCTCTGTTTATTGGGTTTTCGTTTCATTGGGGTTTTCTGTTCATTGCACTCATTTGTTTATTCCTGTTCTGTTCTCCCTGTGTCATGTGTCTGTTCCCCATGTGGTTCTGTGTCACGTGATTTGAGTTTCCACCTGTTTCATGTTCATGCTTGTGTCACATGGTTTTGAGTTGCCGCCTGTGTCCTGTTTCATTCCCCATTAGGTTTTGTGTTTAGGTCTGTTTTTGTGTCACCCTCGTTGTCTGTCCATTGTCTTCACTAGAGCGTCATTCTTAGAGCACAGTTCCTGTCCCTCGTTTTCTGTTCTGGCCCGCATGCCTTTTCCTTTTTCCCTGTTTTATGAATAAACACACTTAAGCATGAAGTCTTGGTATCCAGCCTGCTTGTTCCAGGAAAGCTCTTGGTCGCCTCGACCGTGACAATAATTGATAATGGCATGGCATGTTATTTTAACTCACTGAGTAATATAACTCATCTGCTTCTCAACGTGAGATTTATAATTCTCTAGTGGAAAAATTAAGTAGGAAATATGTAGTATATTTTTACAATATTGCATACATTTACTCATTCTTGCAACAAAAGCAAAAATCAGGTGCTGTTTTGCATGTTCGCATCAACAGCATTATCACATCACAAAAAACACCATAGTATCATGGGGGATGTATGACTTTCCTGTCCCTAAGTCACCAGTTAGCATTTATAGCATGATCGCAGCATGTTTTAATAGATTTTATGTTATGATGGCTGCACGAAAAGTTGTGAGACCAGGTTGGTTGGAAATAGGAGTGGAAGTAGCTCAGTGGGTAGGATACTTGCCTCTAGATCAAAGGTCATGGGTTCGAATCCTACCTTCAGCACCACCACTGGGTCCCTGAGCAAGACCCTTAATCCTAAGTTGCTCCAGGGAGAGACTGTCCCCTGTAGTTAGGAAATGGAAGTCGCTTTGGATAAAAAGCGTCTGATAAATGCCATAAATGTAAATGTAAAGGTGTTATATCCTGCATGTGTTTTGGATTTTATTTTGCTCACCGACGTCCACTTACGTTCATGTGGGTTCATGTTTTGCAATAATAATTACATTGTTTTAATCTAATTCAAAAAGCAGCCGATACTGAAACACTCCTTTGTGAACCTTCAAAATGGACTGTTTTTGCAACTTAATGTCCATAAATGGTCCATAAATATCCGGCCCTAAAATATTTGGTAAAAAGAATCTTAATTCAGAGACTGATCTGAACAACCATCTGCTTAATCACAGGTAGACCAAAAGGGTTTTTTGCTCCAGTGAGCTCATCAATACATGATACAGCATGAAATCTTTCAGAGTGATCAGTGCAGGCAGAATGCTTTGACCGCTTTAACTTTGGAGACAGAAATATATCAGGAAGTAATTTTTCTTTCATTGGGGTGACTTTGGTTACCCAGACTGAAACAAGCATAAAAAGGCACCAGTATAGTGCACAAAGTGTCCAGCTGATAACACATACTCCTACTGTACATCTAGATCGACATAATTGCAGCGAATGCTATAGACAGAAGCGGTGTGACCTCATACCACTTGAAAAATATAATGGTAGTGCTCTCGCTGGTTTAGTCACTGCACCATTAACTCTGACATTAGAGGGAAGATCTAATTCTAGCTCTCTAGCATGTTGCACGTCATGCCAACACATAATACATTCTAATATATTTATCACAAGGCAGCTTAAGAAGACTTACGCATATTATAATTTCCACAAGCAACCAGACAAACTTGGAAAATGTGGCACAAAGACAGACAGACAGACAGACAGACAGACACACACACACACACACACACACACACACACACACACACACACACACACACATACAAGTATTTACGTTAAGTCAGCTCAGGGTGCATTTTCTGTGCCACCCTCATTTCCCTGAAGCATTTAATGACAGTTTACAGGTAGTTCAAACTTGCAAACATATCTTGGCCTTTAAACAAAAGGCAAAACAATAATTTGAATGAATTGAGGCAATTTAGTCAGAGAATGGCTAATCAGAATGTATTCTACTTGAGCAGGCTGTGGGGAAGCCATGTTGGAGAGCAGGCGAGGGGCGCATGCTGAAGCAAGCAGTCCTCCTGCTGGGTTCACCACTCAGCCACTATTGGTCCCAACAACATGTAGCCAATAAGAGCCAATCAAAACACCCCATCTGTCTCTCCAAAAAGCCACTCTTTCATAGCACAATTTACAAATATAAATAAAGCTGTGTTTGTTTTGGTGGAGTTCAAATACTATTCTAGACTTTCTAACAGTTTTTTTTTAAGTGTTGATAATATGTGCAGTTGCTCAGGTAATGAAATGAAGATTGATGGCTAAAGTGTATTATTAACTTTACTTAGCAAAGAATGATTCAAACATAAGGGGTTAGATTAAGTCTTTAGGGGGCTAAAGGGCACAATTAACTGCACTATTGTTTTTATTTAGTGGTTGATTTCTAAGAATCTGGAAATTATAAAAATAAATAAATAAATAAATTTTGGAAAAGCTGAAGCCCAAACCACTTTTAAGAGACAAATCAATGCCACTGAGCTTCAAATTGGCTCCTCTGTGAGACTTTTGCTGCATTCAGATGGCCCAAATGAAAACCCTTAATTAATTTGCGACTGACCATCAGACCCTCTTGGGGAGTCGATAATCTCCAGTCTGCTTGACCCTGACAGACATGTGCCTTGCTCCTGTTAGGAGAGAGGGCTTGAGCCGTAGAGAGCTGGCTGCCCAGGGTCCAGTGCAGGCAGCGGCAGCAGCAGCGCCAGTCTGGCCTCTGACAGATCGGCTTTGGACAGGACTCTACTCCATCTGCCCCTCCAAAGACGCACTTCCCTGGAGGGGGCTGCGCGAAAGGAAGCGCGATCGAATAAAAATATATCTCCCTCTGCACCACTTGTTTGCCTTTTCCTCTTAGAAACTAATGCTGTGTTTATTCATAACAGCATGGATTTTGAAGAGCTGAATTCCCTCATGAAGTTGAAAGTCCAATTGATGTGATAGGCAGCAGGGTGAGCAAAACAAATTGAGTGAGATTTTGGTTGGGAATATAAAACAATTTAGGCCAAAGCATTTTATCATAAAGCTTTACTCCTATGAGACCACACACTATGGGATTTTGTGCGTATATTATTAAACAGACACATAATTAAGGTTAAATTGGGCGGCTGGTGGCCTAGTGGTTAGGGCGTTCGCCCTGCGGTCAGAAAGTTGTGGGTTCAAATCCCAAGCTATTGGCACCTCTGAGGTACCCTTGAGCTGCTCCCAGACGCTGTGATCCAGGCTATCCGCTGCTTCACTTGGTGAATGGGTTAAACGCAGAGGAAGCATTTCATGCTGTTCACACTGTGTGCTGTGGTGTGTTCACGTATGACAGAATGGTCACTTTACACTTCAATGGGTCCAGTGCAAAACTGCGTTTTTGATTTTTGCTAATTCTATATAAGTTGGTGTGTTACTGTACACCAAGTGTTAAAGTACATTGATTTTTCACAGTTGCCATTGAGTCATGGATGTAAAAGTGCAAACGGTCGAAAAAAGGTGTTAGGAGGTTCACATCTACCACAGGCCTCAGTGCAATATCGCTGCCAGTGCTGCTGGTAGTTACACCACTCAGCTAGAAAAGTTTTCAAATAATATTTAATAATAATCCTTTTTGTTTTTAGCTTCAGCCACAGTTGAGGACTTTCAGATCAGACCACATGCTTTATTTGTCCACTCATACCGTGCCCCAGCATTCTGTGACCACTGTGGAGAGATGCTGTGGGGCCTGGTTAGGCAAGGACTCAAGTGTGAAGGTACGGAACCCGTATATACACTTTCTAGTAACGTTTTATTTCCGTTATGTGTTTCAAGTAATATTAGTGCAGATAACGGTTAACAAAAGCAGGTAGCTCAGTTGGCATAATACCGCCTGTACTATATTAACAGTAATTAGTCATTAACCGTAATTATACTTTTTGTGGAGTGTTTCTTTACAAAACACACATTTATGTAATGAATCATTAAAAGTATCATTGCTTTAGGAACAAGACAACTAGACCACTTGCTTGTTCCCTTCCTTTGAAATTGTTTCATGGATTAAGGATGTGGGCTGAACTACCACAAGCGGTGTGCCTTTAAGATCCCAAACAACTGCAGCGGTGTTCGGAAACGCCGGTTGTCTAATGTGTCCCTCACTGGCCTGGTCAACACTCGCTCTATGTCTGCTGAACCCTCTCCCAGCACCTCTGATGAAGCTTTATTGGTAAGTTTCAGATACTGCACTGCGGCGCAGACCTTAAAATATATTTAAAGATAATGTCCAAACTTAATCAATAATTCTAATCTAATACTGTTCCATATTTTCTTTTCTTTTCTATTTATGTTTTGTCCAGTCTCCTGTCAGTCCAAGCATGGAGGTAAGTACTGCCTTTCTGGTGCAGAAATTTGTTTACAGATACTAGATACTAAGGAAAGAGGCTACAATAGGATTCCAACATGTCTTATGTATATCATCTATATTATGGGAATTGGTTTCTATCGTATCAGGTGCCTAATATATGTCTTTTGAGGTTGTAAATATTGTGGCACATCGACAATGAGTGTGCTGAAAATCATTAGTGATCTCTAAAAAAACAAACATTGATTTGGAATTTGGAAGTATTCAAAGGTGTTCTGTCAGTTTTTGTTGCAGCCATCATGCGGCGAACTCCAAATCTCTCTTTCCCGAAGGTTGAGACATTTTATCCTGACACCAGAAATCCTGTGATACACACTTGTGTTGGTTTAAAGGAAACTGTTAATCGCCTGTTGACTGCAAAAACTGACATCTGCTAACCATATCCAGTTTACCTTATCAAAGCGTATCAGAGCAAATGAGCCGTGACTGTATTTCTGCTGATGTGGGACAAATTTGGCTTTCCATGTGAATGAGATCCATGTGAATGAAATGTAAGGGTTTAATGCCCAAATATGATGTAAAGGGTCACGAACAAGTTGGTGCAGGGTAGTGGTATTCAAGTTGTCTTAAAGTAAGCTCCGATATTGTTTGATCATTCATAAATCTGTTACACCCACCAGGTGGGGCTACTCTGAAAAAAGTGTGCTTTGAGTTTAGCACACCAATACAGTCACTACCTTTCATTTGCTCTTTTTTGGCAGTAATAAATATGGTGTAGTGTATTTCATTGGTATCCTGTTTTCCTATTTATTTTCCCACGAGAGCAATAATGCAGGTGCTCTCCAAGTGCTCTGTATTAACTGAATGCGATGCACTAGGCCAGTCTGTACTGTTCTACTCAGATGTAGTTATTTTTTCCATTTGTTTTCTATTGGTTTTCCATTTGAATTCAAGAAAGGACAAAATGTAAAATCAAAAACAAAACAGGTCACTAAAATGGTGAAATATGTAACTGTTATCTAATATTGGATGTACTGCTCATAGGTCATGCTGTGACAATTATTCCATTTTAGAGTCGAATTTTACCATGGTTTTGCTATAGCTGATGATACCTATGTCTTTTAGGTGCACTGATCAAATTTAAACAGGATGGAGCAGATGCCCTTTTTTCTGAAATAGAAAACAGAATCATTCAGAGACTGGCAACTCATAAGTGCCTCGTGTTGGAAGTTGGCAACACGCTCAGCCCCTCAGACATGTGTGACATTTAAATGTGAAAAATACAGCAGCACTTCTGCTCCACAGAGAGGATTTGTTGACCATACCTGGGTCGTCCTCTTACATAGTCATGATGATGAGCATTCCATCGTTCTGTGTAAATGGCACCATGGACCAGAATAAACTTAAGCTGTCAGACAAGCCAGAAGAGTGACTGGCAGAATCCAAAAGCTCAGCAAAAGCGTAACAAATGCAAAGCCGTGTAAGCCACCCCCTTCTTAACACTTGGTGTATTTATATAGTGGTGGGTGCTGGACGGATTCTACATTAGTGGATCTGTCATCCTACAGCTATAATGCTGCATAACAGTGTCATCATGTTCATTTTTAAAAGACCTGGAAAGACCTGTAGATAAGTGCACAACATGTGTGTGTCACAGCTGTTTGTGTGTAACTCAAACTGGTGTAACTGGTCTTATAGATCTTGCAAGCATTTTGTGCCCTTTGTTAGTTCATCTTCTGTCCTCCATTACCCTACTGAAGACCACTGGCTATGTATACAACATGAAGAGAAGAAGGATATTGATCGGTTGCTTTCTTTAGAGTGCAGTGTGCAGTTGATTTGACACACCTGCATGATGTCAGGTCTATTCTCAACAGGTGGTAAGACATCTGCACGTGTGCCAATCAGCAGCACATTAAAAAACAGCTTGATGCAAAACTCATTGTTCTGAGTTTAATGCAAATCTGCCATCGCTCCGCTCTTCCACAACCCGATTCCTCCCAAGCACACATTCTTGTTTGCTTCTTTAAGAATGTTGTCGCATTCACATTATTCTAGATGTCAAACCTACATTCAAAGCAGTGATTTGTGTAGCTTAGAAAGTACGACAAGTACACAACTGAATAACCATTCCACTTTAAAAAAGTGTGTATTTTTGTATGAAAAAGGAACACTGTCTGAATTACAAATAACTGGCTCATCACACTAATTTATCAGTCCACTCTGGTTTATACTGAGCTTTTAAAGGACATATATCTTGTAGTATTTTCCTAAAAATGTTAAAATAATTGTATTACATTTTAAACATGTATCATTTAATTTTAATTTTATTTTAATTTTATTCCAAACACTTTTGTTCCATTACAAGCTTGTAATTCACCAGTGGCAACTGAACACCTATGTGACAAATGTGATGGTGCCTAGAGGCCCACATGTTCAGAAACATTGTTCTTGAGAGACAAAAAATGTGTGGCCAAAAACTCTCTGTGCAGTGGAATCAGGACACAGATTATCTGAAGTAGCATTAGTAGCATTAGGTGCATTAGGGGTTCATCGTTCTTAAAATCCCCTTCTCCCCAACAGAAGAGCCAGGCAGATATGTTCCCTGGAAGAGGACGGTCCAACTCCTACATTGGGCGTCCCATCGAGCTCGACAAGATCCTGCTGTCCAAAGTCAAGGTGCCGCACACATTCGTCATTCACTCCTACACACGCCCCACAGTCTGCCAACACTGCAAGAAGCTCCTCAAAGGCCTGTTCCGCCAGGGCCTCCAGTGCAAAGGTATGAGCTCACACTTCCCGTTTTAAACCTGAGTTGACATGACTGTTTGCCCACTTCATGCACCCTTCAGAGATCTTGCTATTACTCATTGCAAGCATAACACACTTGGCAGCATGTTTGAATTCTTGTAAACACCACATGAACACCAGTAAATACAAAACTTGCAGTTGCTGCATTATGACATTGCCAGCAAGTCATTTCAAGTCCCAAAACAGAATTTACAGGGTTTTTTTGCTTATCTAAATATTTATAAAAATCAATCTCAACAAAAAAAACAGCATTTTTGTCTTTTTAAACGTCGTAACCTATTTAAACTTTTTGCTATGTTTTCATCAAAAAGATTTGACCAAATAAAATGTTATTAAGGTCAGAAAGCTCATGCTTTTAACAGTGTATGAAAGTGGACAGCTACAAAGAACATGATCTTAATAGGTCATCACTAAGGCTGAATGATTTGGGGGCAATGATTTTTCTGATGAGTATTACATTTGCAATTTGAATGTCATAATATTGGGTAATGTTAACATTTTATACAGTTACACATAATGACCTTGAGTTTTTTTAGCAACTCTCTAAAGCTGTTTTAACATAGGAACTCTGGAAAATGTCCCGAGCTGATTCTCTGGAGTTCATTCATGTAGTATATAACATGTAGCAGCAGGTCCTCAGCTTTTGGTGAAGTTTGGCCAATGGATAGAGCATGCAGGAAGTAGGGCATTACATGGTTGTATAATAGGTTTTTAACAACCTCGTCTCTTGAATTGGCACCTGTGAGTAAACTATCCGTCTTTGTATACTTTATTACATTTACATTTATGGCATTTATCAGATGCTTTTATCCAAAGCGACTTCCATTCCCTAACTACAGGGGGCAGTTTGAGCAACTTGGGGTTTAAGAGTCTTGCTCAGGGACCCAGTGATGGTATGCTGAAGGTAGGATTCGAACCCATGACCTCTTGGTCTGGAGGCAAGTATCCTACCCACTGAGCTACCTCCATATACCAACCTATGTCACATAACTAAAAATTTAAATTAAACTGGGAAGCCCTCCTAAAACATCACTGACCTCTTGGTTCTTAAAACACTTAAAAGAACACTTACATTTGTGTGAAGTAAAACGTTTAAAAGAAAATGAGATGTATGATTGTAAAGAACTCTTTAAACTTCCACATAATGTAAAAATTCTTGGAAGAACCCTTAAATCAGAACCTTTTAATAAACATATATTATGCCGTGGTTCTTTATACCTTTAAAAACATCTTCACGCTTACACATCTATACTTATACGTTTTGGAAAACGCTTTGGAACACATATTTATTACGTGTTTATTATTTTAAACGATTCGTATTTCACTCAAGTATTATTGAAATTGAACACATATATATACTCAGACCTTCAAAGAACTCTTTTTTCGGGCCTCCAGGGCAGGAGATGTTTATATTTCTCTTTTAACAATATCGAGTTCACATGCTTCAGATTTGATTGCTTGGTTTGACTGAAACATCAAACCAAACAACCATCAAACTAACATACCTAAAACTACACAAACCTCTCTTTGAGTGAAGACCAGAAAAAGTAGTTATCACACCACACACCACTGCATCACACACAAGCGAATAATGAAAAATTCTTCAACCAAATTTCAATCATATTTTTATATAGTTAATTAGTTTTTTTTACTTTTCACGAAGTATATTTTGACTCAGTACTTTTAATTCAGTATTCATACTTTGAGATTTTGAGACTGCAACAAGATTTTTTAAAATGAGCAAATAGTCTAAATTAAGCAAAAAATGTATAGATCAGAAGGAAAAAGATGTATTGTCATCTTGAAGATTTGTAGAAATATTTATTTGGTTTATTTAAAGAAATCTTTAAATGTTGCTCAGCACTTTGGCAGATTTTGCAAACTCTTCAACGTTATTCTGGGTAAAAACATTCAACGTTTGTGACCTGTACAGGAATTTTGTAAGTTGTGTAGTGCCCACTTAGCCTAACCTGCTTTAAATCACTCATGCGCCTCTTTACAGCCTGAGGCTGCACTTGTGAGGGCAGTGAACTTGGTGCAGTGGAACCTTGAGATTGCTATCCAGGTCATTATTCGCTCTCCTTCAGGCCATAGGCCAGGGTTCACTGCAGCCAAAAGACCATACTCATATATCAGTCAGCTTACAAGGCACAGTCTCAGTGCTAAAGCACCCTATTCTGTCAATTTGCTAAATGCCATGATAGAACTACCAGCAGACCAGGCTTTGATCTCTAATGTGACTGAGGTCGATTTAGTAATCATTCATTAAATTGTTTTTTATTTTGATTGATAATGTAGAACCCTTTAATTTAGTCATTTGAACCAATTATGGCTAGTCATTGTTAGGTTTCACTGAATCTATAATAAGTTCAGAGGATTTGCTATTAGTTATTTTAGGAACCAAACTCATAGTTTTTCGCAGAAATCGCCACAACAATGCGGAAACTGCAAATATCCTCCGTCTTTTTTGCTTGTGGAAATAAATATATTTTTTCTGGATGATTTCACAGAAGGGGACCCGTTCACCCCGTCCCAATACTTTTGTACCGCAACCTTCCAGTTTAGTTGCATTAAACTGAGTTTAAAATGACATTAAAGTGTTCTGGGAGCATATTTGGGGGCATATACAGAAATACAGAAAAATACAGGGAAAAAAATAACAGAAAAATAGGCATTTTTAGGCATTTCTTTTTACCAAAACACAGCAACACGGTTTTTCACTCTACGCAGGTGCTCTTAGAATGTTACCCCCACGAAAAGCAGGGAATTAATGTATAAAGATTTAGAAGCTACTTCATCGAGTATACTTTTTACCTAACAGGCTGCCATATGTTATACACATATACAGTCAAGCCCATAGTTAATCATACCCCTGGCAAATTTTGATGTAAAGTTACTTTTATTCAACCAGCAAGTTCTTTTTTGACGGGAAATGACATAGGTGTCTCCCAAAAGATAATACAACGATGTACAAGAGACATTATTGAGGGAAAAAATCATTTCTCAGCTTTTATTTACATTGGAGCAAAAAGTGTCATGTCCAAAATTATTCATACCCTTCTCAATAATCAATAGAAAAGCCTTTATTGGCTATTACAGCAATCAAACGCTTCCTATAATTGCTGATGAGATTTTGCATGTCTCCACTGGTATTTTCCCACAGACTGTGACAGTTTGCGAAAGGTATTAATAATGTTGAGACATGCCACTTATGGTTCAAATGTAAAGAAAAGCTGAGAAATATTTTTTTTCTACAATGATGCTACTAAGCTACTAAGTCAAAGTTTGCCAGGGGTATGAATAATGTCCTGCATGACTGTAGCTGTATTTTGCAGATGATAATTATTTGTACTTCTTAACAACACCCAGCTGTATCCTCATTTTACAAATAACTGTTGCTCCTCACCCTTGATGAGCAGGTCTTTGAGGCGCTGGTTTTCTGCAGCCATCTCAGCCTTTTCTCTCTCCAGCATCTGAACCTGAGACCTGAGGAACTGAAGCTCCTCCACAGAGTTGATGCTAAACATGTGGGGCTCGGCCTTCATGTTCAGCTGATGACCCTGCAATGGAGAAACACAGTGAAAGCAGTCTTGTGCTTGGGGTGCACCACCATTTCATACCTGGCTCTGTGCTTTTAGTAAGGGGTTAATATAAAGTCAAATGAAAATACCAGGAACATCTCTACTGTTCCATTTTTCCAAGCTTTCAAATGATTTCCAGCAAACAGACAAAAGAGCATTTCAAGCATTTTTAAGTGCCTAATTATACCTTTCATTCACTTTCAAAAACATCTGACATTTCTAATTGGAGAAGCACACAAAATAACTATTGGAATTCTTACAAAGTGGCACTCTTTGACAGTAAAATGATAACAGGGACATTAAATGGTGGCATTGTTTCGAGGTGGTCTGCAGTCAAGCTGACATTTTGCATAACCACACCGACTTACCAAAGGTTTTATGTGAAGATCAAACTCTATGGGACACGCTAGAGCAAAAAGGGGAGACAAAATTAGCCTAATTGTTTGTGAATTGCTTCGGTGACAATTTCCATTTCGCCTTGCACAGGATGGAAAAAAATGAAATGTCGCTCTCTAAACTTGGAGCGCAAGATGAACACAGAGATTAAATCAAGTTCCATTGTTCTTAAAGTTATCTGTTTGTTTTTCAAAGCTATCAGCCATTTCTGGGCAATAAAGTGTCTGGAATTACAGTTGCTCCCTGAAGGGAAAATGCAAAAGGGCCAAATATTATAATCTGTCATCTTCCTCATTAATATGCAAATTGAATCGTGTTTAGTCAATCATTTTACGGTGCAAGTTAGGTTGTAATATGCCACATCATATTTGAAGAGATGCAGAAAACATTACATTGATGCTGTTTCAATTTGAATATTAATGAGGTTTACATCATTTACCGTTTCCCTGGATTTAACACGTCCATGCACTTACTAGGGTGCATACAACAAACGTCTTGTTAAAACACAGACTCAAAAAGGGCAAACTGTTTCGGGACAGACCTAATCCCAATTTAAGGTGTAAAATATTTCCTCAATGATATGAAAACAAAAGAAAAGCAAATAATGAAAATAGATACCGCAAGGTGAAGTCCATGATTTCCCCAAATTAACAATTCTTGTTTAAGACATCTTCCTTAAATTCTTCCTTCTTTTGAAACATGCACTCTGAAGTGTATGGTGCACAATGTAGTTTCTGCAATTGTTCAAAAGCAGTGCTCATTTTTGGCAAAACTCGTTTGCATGTGCCATAGCAACTTGTTAAGTGAGCTCCTTGGTCTTCAGCAGCTTGTCTCTAAATGCTTTAATTAGTTTCACTGCAGTCTACACAGCGGCTGTGGAGATAAGACCATTATACTGTACTGATTAATGCTATTTTTCCAACAGTTCTCTATAATGAAAAAAAATTATGATGTAAATGATGTATTAAAAGTTGTATAATGTGCCATTCACTCCCCTGCACATGCAGAAACTAACAATCAACCAATAATCCATTGTGAATTGACAATTGTGATATCACATTTTCACATAAACACTGAGATAGCCGGTGGCCTAATGGTTAGGGAGTTCCCGCCGTGATCGGAAGGTCATGGATACAAATCCCATAACTGCTAGTGACACCCCTGATGTTCCCTTGAGAAAGGTATCATACCCACACACTGCCACTGCGTTGCTGGCAGCCTCTTGCTTGGCTTAATGGATTAAATGCAAAGAAATAATTTGTGGGCGGCACGGTGGCGCAGGGGTTAGCGCTGTTGCCTCACAGTGAGAAGGTCCTGGGTTCGAGTCCCGGGTTAGGCGCAGGGTCTTTCTGTGTGGAGTTTGCATGTTCTCCCCGTGACCGCGTGGGTTTCTTCCGGGGACTCCGGTTTCCTCCCACCACCAAAAACATGCGTGCTTTGGGGAATAGGTGAATTGAGCACTCTAAATTG
>JBBPDB010000001.1:34939411-34960701 GCA_037974465.1 Brachypetersius altus
CCTCTTTCCCATTCTGACATTCAGTTTGGAGATCAGGAGATTGTCTTGACCAGGACCACACCCCTAAATGCATTGAGGCAACTGCCATGTGATTGGTTGATTAGATAAATGCATTAATGAGAAATTGAACAGGTGTTCCTAATAATCCTTTAAGTGAGTGTATATACACACACACACACACACACACACAAATACATGGCCATAAGTATAGGGACACATGACCAGTACACCTATATAAATTTAACATATACATAAACAGTTCAGTTGAGATGTAATACACGTGTAAATGCCAAAAAGGTCTAGCTAGTCATGTTTATTTTACTCAGCTCCAGTGAAGAACACAGCAAAGTGACACTGTTTTGTGACAGTGGCTTAAGGCAGTCTGTTTGCAGTTTTGTTGTTGCTCCATCATGTGTGCGATGGAGTTTTGCTGTTGACTGTTGCATTGTTAGCCTACAGCAGCTGCTGTGATATCTGATATTAGGTGCACAGCCAATCAAACAAGATCTGAATTGATTAGCATGTGACAAGACAATAAAGTTTGCTGGATTTCTTGAGCTTCTATTATAAACATGCCTTTTTTCTGTCTTTAACAAAATCAATGTCACGGTCTAATATGTACAGCACGACTCCCTCGTCCCTGTAATTCTTCTTTGCTGCCAATACCTTACTCTGCAATAATTTAAGATTATAGCCAACAAGGAGGGCAAAGGCCCATGTATCAGCTCAGCTCCTCCTGTCAGACCGGCCTGTGATGTGAAAGAGGGAGCTCCACTTCTGTCAGTGCAAATCTAAGGCTCCCACCTATCCTGAGGGAGTCATATATTATTCATTGTAGGAGCAAGCCTATACCTTGGGCTTCCAGAAGATCAAAACTCAGTCCCATCACTTCAAACAGATTTTTTTTTTCAAATCGTTTTGCTAAATTGTCAAAATCTTTTATTGATGGTTCATTAATAATGACTAAGGTTGGGCAGGAAAACCTCGCAAAACAGTCATAAATTACAGTTTTAAACTGTCATATTTTAGGAAGGTAAATGAAAAAATATGCCATTACATTTCCAAACGGAATTAAAATATATTGCAATGAAATTAAATCACTAGTGACTATTCTAACCTACTGAAATTGGTGACTAAATCTGACCATCAGCTGGGATGTGCAGGGCTGCCACTCCTGGCACTTTACCCAACCCACACTATGAAAGTGCTTCCACTGCATCTGCAGAGGAAAAGCTTTCCTAACATGTATCTAAAGACACTTTTCATAGACATACAGGAACAGTGCTGTACCTAAACATAGTGTGATGTAATAAATCTTGGTTTGATTTTCCAGTGTATCTCAGCCCAGTAACAGGCACCACAATTCTTTCTCCACAGTTTATCGTCCCAAAACCACGTCCATGGAGTCAAACCAGCAGAAAGGTGTTCTGTCAGATCAGTTTTGTTATTATCTTTCATTATTTATAGTTTGAGTTTTTGCAGCGTTGTAATAAGAACTTAACCCAGTTCACTTGTTTGTGATGTCCGGTCACAGTGTTAAAGATAATTTTTTAGCACCATTGAAAACTTCCTCTGAAAAAGACAATAGAGCTTGCACTTCATTGAATTCCCAGTTCTCGGAGTGTCTCCACACTAACTTGCACAGAAAGTATAAAACAAAGATCTCTTTCCATGTTGTGAGAACATTTTGACCAATCAGAAAGCAGCATGACAGTCAGCTCCTGGGTTTGGCTTGGGCTTTATTTGTAATGGAAAAACATTTGTTCCAGTGTTAAACCATTCTATGATTAGTTCAACAGCACTATTACACATTGTGTAAGAGCAAACATGTCATTACCACTATTTGGATATACTGATAGGAGTAATTATAGGAGTAAAAACTGAAGTTAATACATTTGCGTGATCATATAAGCTGTAACCCACCTGTAGCAGTGGATGTTTCACCAATAGTTACATTATTGAACCCGAATCAGAAAACTTAAATTTCATACATTGTTCACCAACACAATAATTAGGGGCATTTAATATAAAGTGGGGCTGCATTTTGTTGTTATTTTTGACTAGAATTCTGGTCTACATTTCATCCTGCTGGTGACAGTGCTGCAGAATCTTAACAACCTCAAAGATCAATGTTCACAGAGAATGTAGTATTTTTTACAGAGCTGGAGGAGTGTATCGCTCCGTGTGTGGAATCAAAGCTCTCTCACGCTATTCTGCGCAAGAGAAGACCCCATGAGGAGAGCTAAAATTAAGAGACTCTCAAAATTAATTGCATTAATAAACTCTCTTAAAATATATTGGGAAGTAATTAGTGATGCCAGCATTAGACAAAATTAGGATTCATAGGTTTAAGCGGGGGGTGATATTGGATGTCCTCTCTGAGCTAATGACCAGAAAGTCTACAAGCAAGATAGTCACTAACAAGACATTCCATGCTTTTGCATTTTTGCGTACATCTGTGACTTGAATCTTGCATTAAAAAGCTGCCATAATCCCCGACAATTTGGCAAAGTTAACGCACCCAGTCAGACAGAGGCATGTGAAAGTGGATTGGCACACTACAGTTCGGCTGTTTCCAGCTTTTCGTAAGTCTTGGCATCACCATACGGTTATTCGTGTCAATTGATCGTTTTGATGGAGAGCTTTTTTGGGCCCTTGAGAGTTGGGCATGCATGTGAGTATGTGTAGGCTGCACTCACTGGACAGAGAGTTGTGAAGTTGATTGCTGTTGTGGCAAAATCTCATTTGTCTGAAACAGCAAAATTACAAGAGGAGGAAAAATGTTCTTAATTATTTTGTATGTGAATATAAAACGATTTTATTCCTAGTTATTTAGAGCCATTCCTATTGGTCAAGTCTTCATATACTTGAGGTATAAAGGAAAGAGTAGCTATCATATTTAAAGAATAAAATATAAATCTAAAATTGATACATACACACATGCACACACACACACACACACACACAAACATGACCACTGACCACTGATCTAGGGTCAGGGTTCAACACAGTACTGAAAAAGGAAACCCTTTATGGTGCAATTTGGAACCATTATTTTTAAATATGCAATATATATGTAACAGACTTTCCATTGATCACAAGGTCTATTTAACCAGACAAATCAAGTAATAACATGAGTCTTTGGGTTTGTTGTGTTTCTGTAACTATTGAGTTATCAGAATACTCCTTTAACCCTTTCTGGCACTTTGAGGCAATTTGCTACACTTTTATATTTTTACAAGTATTTCCGTGTGTTTGTTTACAGCATGAAATGGTGCGTGTTATCTCCGCCCCCCTGCTGCACAATGAGCCAATCACACACCTGCTATTCATTTATTTAGATTGCTGTTTTACATCTGAACACCGGAGGGGCGTGGCTACAACGTGCAGCGAGACAGAAATGTGCATGCTTCCTTTTTATCCTATTTACGTGCCATTGATATATTTTATTTTAAAACATACATATTTGTAGAGGGTTCAAGGTTTCTAGTGGTGTTACTTATATGTTTCCAGGACAAAAACCGCAGAGCTTTAGATGGCTGGTATGGAAAACTGAAAAGAATCCATTTATGGATCCTCCGACCTCAGAGGGTTAAAGGGTTCTTCCTAGGGACTTTACATTGTGTGGAGCATATTTACACTTTAAAAAGCCTTAGAAAGCTCTCTGTAACACAATAATGGTTAGTTCTGTAAAGAACCATCCACAGAAAGGCTCTTTAGGGCACTGAACTGCACTGCAGGGCCAGGGAAAGGGTTAGGACTAGATTTTGGGTAGAGGTTAAGTTTAAGCTTAGGGTGATTGTTAGTCTAGAGCTTAAAGTTTAAGAGCTAGCCCAGTTCATTACTTTTTTAAAAAGCACACATTTATATCCGTGTAAATGAAGGAATTTCCGTGTCTGTATGAGCATGCAGTGTGGTGGGTTCTCTCTTGCTTTGAGACTTGGTGATAACAGCGGGGATAGACATTCCCTTTGCTTCAGGATCCTGACATGACTTTTAA
Organism: Brachypetersius altus; assembly: GCA_037974465.1. Taxonomy (NCBI): domain Eukaryota; kingdom Metazoa; phylum Chordata; class Actinopteri; order Characiformes; family Alestidae; genus Brachypetersius; species Brachypetersius altus. The sequence goes on from JBBPDB010000001.1 coordinate 34,943,412, forward strand.
TTAGTGGCACTGCTGCCTCGTCTCGGGGACTGGCTAAGCACATCACGGGTAGAATAATTACAGCTTTACCACCATCACACATGCAAACACACCCACACACACTCACTTCCTCAACCCACCACCAGTTTATCTCTCCCACACATACATGGAAACACATAAACAAGTTTCCTCGAGCCCCCGGGTTAGAAGTCAAGCCCACACAAAGTGCCACTGCCCACTTTTATATGGGCAAAATTGGTTCATTAAGGATTTAGTGCATCAAGCAGCCCTGGGAGGGATAAAAAGTTCTAGGCAAAGGTCAGAAATAATTGCTTTTGTCCAGCAGAGAGATTACTCTCAGGTGTGGAATACCAAAGGCACGGACAATAGAAATATTCTGAAACACATATCTGTGGACTCTTCCTCCACTTTCCAATGAAAAGTTCTTCTCCAGCAAATGATCTGAGACTAAATGGTGCTTTAAGAAAATTCAGTTGAAGGTCAGTGTCAAACATAATGAAAAGGATTTGGCTTTAACAGATAGTCCAAGAAATTATTCATTACATTTAAACTGGTTTATGGTAAAACTACATATAATACAGTGAGTTTTTCAAAGAATCACACATCCAGGCCAAATCCAATACATTACTTTTTAAAAGACATTTTAAAATCCACCCAATAGTGGAAAATCTGTTCAAGTTAAGGTTAGGGCCTGCATGCAACATTTTGCCACAAAAATGTTCTTCAAGAAACCAAAAGTAGTTCTTTTGTTGTAGAGGTTTTCAAACCTCCTCACTGAGGTTTACCTCTGCTGAGATCCCCACAACACACTCTTGACTGCATTATTGCTTAAATTAGTCATTCTAAATCAAGTACTTACACAAAGTGTCCTTGAATTTTTCACAGTGTAGGAGCTTGTCTCTGTTCTGTGACCTTTGAAGAATTAGCTCAAGTATTAGCTGAGACGCAGGGTTGAAAGTAAGGGAAATTTAAAATGAAGGGATACAGGTTCCCTTTAAAGTTTAAAATCCATCCAAGGTGGAAAATCTGTTCTCGTTAAGGTTAAAGGCAGGGCCAGCATGCAACATTTTGCCACTAAAATGTTCTTCAAGGAACCAAAAGTGGTTCTTCTGTGGCAGAGGTTTTCAAACATCCTTCTCGAGTTTTACTTTCCTGCAGAGTTTGTTTCCAAGCTGGATCAAACATGTTGCCTCTGATCCTTAGCTGAACTACTGGACCCAGTCCGGCCAATTGAGGACTTCTGAAGAGATGAATTAGATGGAGCATGAATGGCAAGTCATGGCTGGAACAAGATTCTGCAAGTGAGTAGATCTCCATAACCAGGACTGATGACCACTGTTTGGTGTCACGTCTGACACCTTTATTTGCATTAGTGATAAACATGTAGGATTAATGATAAACATGTAATGCGATCTCTTGGTAGCTAATCAGGGCTAAAAGAATAGAGTGACAGAATTTTAAGGTGCGGTTTAAATATAAAACTACACCGATTTGGTCATCCATGTAGAGATTTAAAACCAACAGTCCTGCAGATTCTCTCCTGCAGGTCAGCTAAGTATAGAATTACATACTTTTTGTAGTAACCTTTAGTTTGTAATTGATGGGAAGAGCAGAAAGCAGCAGGTAGGCTTGCTAGTTAACTCATGCACACACCAGATGTGTTTGGTGTTGTTTTCATTCTCAGGTTTACTCAGTAATGCAGTCTTCCACCCTGTACAACCCTGCCGGCAGCGTAACAAATACAGTTCCATATATGGAAGTTCCCCCAGTTCCCCCAGTTTGCTTTTTAAGTGTCAAACGTCATCCTGGTGTTCCTATGTCACCTAGAACCAAAGTTACTGTAATATAAAAAAGAAAACCACGCAATGATAGCCATTACTGGATTTTAAAAACAGTAAATGTGAACAAAAATGCCCAGCTTTCTTTTATTTTAGATCTTAGAAACAAACAGAAAAAACACAAGATCTTAGAATTCAGGAAAACTTTCAGGATAGTTTTTGGCCACAAGTGGGTGAGGAAAACCTCCAGAGGTAGGGGGACCAGAGAGAGGCAGAGTGACGGCGCGCCATGAGAAAGAGCAGCAAACGGCGAGCGTGTAGGAGAACAAACACCGGCTTTAGACTGTTTTACACCATTTATATTTGTTGAAATTTGATTTTACTAATACATTGTGGGTTCTGAGGGTTAAGAAGTGAGTCAAAGTTCACTCTTCTCTTCAGACTCTTGAGATGTTAAGTGTACGATTTATAGGCTTCCCACAGCTTCAGCATGAGCAATTACCACAAGTGCCGGAGCATATCAAGCCACGACTTGATTGGTCAAGCAGTCTTTATTGACAGGTTAAAACAAAGGTCAGAGCAGGATCTGAGCTGGTCTGAGAAACAGATGACAGGCAATAAGGGTGCCAACAGGACAAACATATAGAAAACCTGATAATACAAAGTACTTTTCAATCTATTATCTCATAAGTGTGAATAATTTGGTACATTTTGCCCCCCATCTTCAAGTGCAGCTCTAAACCACTGCCTAGTTTGCCCATTTTGGCTCTTCAGTCCTGGTTAAAAGGTAAAAAGGACAGGATGTTCAGGCCAACTCATGCTGCAGGAAGATAATAGAAATGGGACACTGTGACATGATGGAAGCGTAGCGCTCATGTAATGTCCCTCGGCATCATGAAGCAAATCTCATTTGTAGACACAACATGAAGAAGCCAGGCACAAACCTCTGCTGAGATCACTACAACACACTCTTGACTGCATTATTGCTTAAATTAATCATTCTACATCAAGTACTCACACAAGGTGTCCTTGAAATTTCCAGTGTGCAGGAGCTTGTCTCTGTTCTGTGACCTTTGAGAATTAGCTCAAGTATTGAATCAGCTCAGGCGCAGGGTTGAAAGTAAGGGAACCTGGCTGAGTTCAGGTTAATATTGTTCTCAGCGACTCATTACCAAAGCAATGTTCCCTATGTAAATGTGACCTGGTGGATGTCATTCATGCATTGGAAATTGAAAAGACAATTGAAATCTAAAATTGAAATTGTCTGTAGGCATTTTCCCTTCACTCTTCGTCTCATTAAGCCAACTGCCTTCGCGCCTCCAACGAATGCACTCACTCAGAGTTGCTTTACTGGGTTAGATAAGCTTTACAGAAGGCAGGCAAAAAATTTATTTTAACCTAATGGGAACCTGTAGCACACAATCTGTTTTTATGAAAATACTTGGACGTCCAATGATTAAAATAAAAGCTAAACATAATGTCTGTGATTTACCTCTGGGCAAGGAGCATACTGGAGACCAGAGTTCCATGCTGTGGTTGTACGTTTATTAACAAAACAGAAAAACAAAACCTGGAGCAATGGCCGCAAAAGAAAACAGGAACCAGAAAACAGGAATCAGACTCAGAATAAACGTGAGGAAACGAGGCATATGTGAGGCGATGGGCAGATAACAGGGAATACACAAAACAGAACTTAAATACTGACAGGAATCAAAGAACAAAACACAAACAGGTGAAAAACCAAAACACGTGACACATGAACAGAACTGAAAGCCAAAATAAAAGACCTCAAAACACTAACAAAACAGAATCAAAACCAACAGAAAAGCAGTGGCCCCTAGTGGCCACTGACCGACCCGTAACACTTGATTTAAATTTGAATTCATGTATTTTTTATTTGAACTAATGCGAGATATAGCTTTAAACTTTAAGAGTTTAAAATGTTCCTTTTACTATTTAGCCATTTTCTCTAGGATGTTTTTAAATTCTGATTATTATTATTATTTTTATAATATGTCAGTCTTATACTACTAATGTGTAGGCAGTAGTCATGAGCAATGGAAGTCTGGAACAAACTATGAAAATACAGCACAACGTTAAGGTTTCTGTATATGTCTATATAGTGCAGACAGAAGTGTAGCTGTGCTGCTGTGATATATGGTATACAGTGTGTGAGGCTTTAGAGTGCTGTCAGCTGACTGGCAGAAACAGCTTTAATGTGCTTCTGCAACCTGCGAGGTCTCAGCCTGTCAGCCAATAGCACAACACACTCTCATGTCTGTGTGCCAGGTCTCTCTCTCTCTTTCTCCCTCTCCCACTTTGCCACGATTTTCTCATCTCGCTTTTTCTCCTCACACCGTTTCAGATTGCAAATTCAACTGCCACAAACGATGTGCACCCAAAGTGCCAAACAACTGCCTTGGAGAGGTGTCAAGGAACGGAGGCAAGTCTAACTTTAGCCTCTTTACATGCTTCTAAAAGGCATGATCAACAACACTGCATTTTGTCACCAAAAACAACAATATTTATCCCACAGAGCATTTAAAATACCGCCTTGGTCTGTACACACTCAGCTCAGTTCAAAGCATTCATTCCCAAAACACTCTTTGGTCAGCCTGCAACATTCTTTCATTAATTAGTGGTGGCTTATTAAGTGCAGTAAATGATAAACTGATGAAAGGAAATAGCATATTGAAACAAAGTGCTGATAGTATAGCAATACTTGAATTCAGAATGTTAACAATCCTCTCTTTTGTCCCCCTCTTTCCTCTTCTGTCCTCTCATCTTTTCTCTTCTTTTCTCTTCTCATCTCTTCTCATCTCATCTCATCTCCTCTTTACTTTGTTCTTCTCTTCTTTTCTCTTCTCATCTCTTCTCTTCTCATCTCATCTCTTCTTTACTTTTTTCTTCACTTCTCTTCTTTACTTTTTTCTTCTCTTCTCTTCTTTTCTCTTCTCATCTCTTCTCATCTCATCTCTTCTCTCCTCTTCTCTTCTCTCATCTCATGTCTTCTCATCTCATCTCTTCTCTTCTCTCATCTCATGTCTTCTCATCTCATCTCATCTCATCTCTTCTTTACTTTTTTCTTCTCTTCTCTTCTCTTCTTTACTTTTTCTTCTCTTCTCTTATCATCTCATCCCTTCTCATCTCTTCTCTTCTCTTCTCTTCTGCACTTCTAGATCTATTGAGTCCTGGTGCTGAATCGGATGTAGTGATGGAGGAGGGCTGTGATGATCATGATGGAGAAAGGAACAGTCCTCTTATAGATGATATGGAGGAGTCCTTGGTATCTGACCCTGCCTCCCTATTAGACACAGGTCATGGTGAAATTGGAGACTTCCATGATCCTGATCCTGACGAATCCAACAGGATCATCAGGTAGACCAAAAACGAGCGTAATAACATTTTTATATAGATTACTAGCTGATTATAACATTAATCTACTGAATATTTAGTGGAATCAGAACCTTTCAATGTAGTATGCATGCAGGATATAATTGACCTAAGTGAGCAATAGCAAAATATGCCTAGTCTTTAAAATGTGGTAATACATTGATAAATGATAGAAAGTCTTTTACATTACTTGATACTGAAAAACAATACAGACTAGAATATAAAAGTGTGTCTATGAGTCTCTGCTTTTTATAGTGAAAGACTAATAGGAGAATTCATAATATGTATAATCATCATCATCATCATCATCATCATAATAACAGTCCATTATTTGTCAGAGAAATCAGTTTTAAAAAATAATTTTCAATCGAGCGAAAACTGATTTAACTTTGTGTTTGAATCTGTTTGAAAGCCCATGCACGAGCAACAACATCCCACTTATGCGAGTGGTCCAGTCAGTCAAGCACACCAAAAGGAAAAGCAGCAATGTGATGAAGGAGGGCTGGCTTGTGCATTTCACCAGCAAGGACACACTGGTGAGAAATATGTATCCTCTAAGGTTACTGCAATATAATAGAATGTAAACAAATGCATCAGTTAGTACTACAATAGAACAGCCTTTCAAATGTTCAATGGATTTTGAAGTAGAAAGTTGCTCTTTCATTGTTGAGTTAATTGTGTTAACTCAACTGGTTAAAGTCTGGCATATTACATCTCACAGTTTGTTACATTTCATTAAAGATAACATGATGGATGACTGTTATATTCTGCTGTTTTATACCAGCGTAAAAGGCATTACTGGAGATTGGATAGCAAATGCATTACTTTGTTCCAGAATGATACCGGAAGTAAATATTATAAGGTAAGCTGAACCAATCGGTTAATCAAACAATCATTGGGACAAAACCTTTAATTTAATGATGTCATTACATAATTATAGTATATTTATATCTCAGTAAATCATGTTTGCGTTTGATATTCTGTAATATTCTATAGGGGCAGTTTTGAGCCTGCAGGTCCCTTATCTTTTATGCTCAATACTTTTAGTTTAGAAAACTTTTGGAGTATGTGTTAGTTTCTCTATTCAGACCTCTTTATTGATTATTATGTGCTGCAGGAAATTCCCTTATCTGAGGTTCTATCTCTGGAGCCAGCTAAGACCTTCAACTTGCTTCCTGAAGGAGCCAACCCTCACTGCTTTGAGATTGCTACCACATCGCTGGTGTACTATGTGGGAGAAAGTCTTTCACGGATGGAGGATTGCCATGGTAGTACCTTGCTGGTCAGCGGAGCTGGGCAGGACGTGGCCCGCATGTGGGAAATGGCTATCCAGCATGCCCTCATGCCTGTCATTTCCAAGGGCATGGCCCACAGCAGCCGACACAGCCAGCACAGTATGACTTTTCTACTGGTTTTGTTATATTTTCCAAGCTTATTACATTCTTATTACTTTTATACAGGTGCTAACAAAGTTGTTGGAATTATCCAGTGTCAACTTAATAATACCTCTACAAACTTACCATTCCTCCTCTCTTCCTTCAGAACATCAGGTGCAATTAGTAAAGTATTATTCTGTGAGCTTTTTAACATTGAGCACATTTAAACAGTCCATACATGAACCTGTCTTAGAGGATGTAAAAAGAAAAAAGGACTTGCTGTGGTCGAAGACACAAAGGAATGACCAGTTTTCCTGAAAATCTGGCTGATCAAACTCTGCCCAACATCTTTGAAAATTATTTTTTTATCTATATTCTAATTACATGACATCTGTATACATCGCTACTTGTTATGCTGTTTGCGACTCCCTACAAAAATCCATAAAAGCTGTTCTATGTGATCACAGCAAATGCAATAAAATGCTCAGTCAGCTCAAGCTAATTACCAGTAATGTACTGTCAATAGATATGATTGTACTGTAATTGTACCATAGTTTTAAAGCATTAAAATCACAGTACCTTTTCTACAATGCATTATGTTTTAGATAAAGAGCACAGAAAGTTTAAAAATATATTAAAGTATCTCAAAATAGAAGATCAACAAATTATGGTAATTGATATGAAGGTCTGTTCAGTTGCCAGTGCTTCACTGGACACCATTACAAGATGTTTATTCACTGGCATTATCTATCAGAGTACAGCCATTGCACTTACACCTACTGATTCATGACTCCATCTCTTAAATACAGACCTTGAATACAGATGCTTATTATCACATTATCTACTATACCTAGTACATTTAGGGAATGTAATTCCTAATACTCTAATACATTCATGTAATATTATAATTTTATATACTGTATACTATATATTCAGTAGTCACAACTTCCCAAAGATCATGTCCTATTATAATGAAAAATAAATAAAATAAATAAAACTGTTTAAACATTTTTTAGGGTGTACATGTTTGTAACTATTAACAGCAGTCTGATACTAGCTCTCACAATAAAGATACAATTCTTTAATAGTATTATTGTCACATATAAAAAAAACCAGACAGCACATACTTATGTTTGTTTTCCAACAGAAGACGTCTCCATAAGCATCTCGGTGTCCAACTGCCAGATTCAAGAGAATGTGGTAAATATAAATGTATTGTTTCTCATTTCCTTATTTCACTTGCTTCAAAAGGAGAGAGGGACCATTTCAGCGTATAGATGACTAAATCTGTACATTTAAGAACATATACACAGACACAAACATTTAAAATGCATATGAACAGAAAATAGCACCAGATGCTGGTCATTTATTCAAATATTGTTATGGTGGCATGACTAGCTCTTAATATGTTGTTTATAATACAATATGTTTTTTCTTATCTGAGTGCAGCTGTATTTTAGTGTTCAAGAAGTCTGTTGGCTTGTCCATGCCTGAAACCTTTAGAGTTTCAGTGTGATATAAACACCCAGTGCCTCTATTGGAGATTATTTTGATTACCTGCCTGGCCATGGGGTTGCCATAGTTACCTGAGCTTCTTTGATAGACTCCTTGTGGGATGCAGTGATATCTCTCTGTGTGACTGCTCTTAATTCAGCCACTGTAGCTGTACAAAATGCACAGATCAAATGCAGCGGAATATATATAAACCAGCACTTTAGAACACATTTCTTACATATTTCTCACTATTCTATCTCTTGTAGGACATAAGCACAGTGTACCAGATCTTCCCTGATGAAGTCCTTGGATCTGGGCAGTTTGGCATTGTCTATGGGGGTAAAAAAATAGTGTATTTACTGTATTTGGTTCTCTTTGTGACCAATAGACACATAGGTATTATGCTGCAGAATGTGTTAAAACAGTGATGTAAACATTTATGTAAAATTGATCACATACCTTTGATTTTCTATTATGTGTAATGCTTACGTTATTTCCACACAGTGATAAAAATATGAAAAAAAAATCCCTTTTCTTGTGTATACTGTAGGCAAGCACAGGAAAACAGGCAGAGATGTAGCAATCAAGATTATAGACAAGCTGCGCTTCCCCACCAAACAAGAGAGCCAGCTGCGCAACGAGGTTGCCATTCTTCAGGTGAAAAAACACAAAGAAATATACAGATCAGCAGTGTTGAATAAAATTTATACTACATAGATACTGGTTTGTAAAATTCTTTCTATCATTTGCAGAACCTTCACCACCCTGGGGTCGTGAATCTCGAGTGCATGTTTGAGACGCCAGAGCGCGTGTTTGTCGTCATGGAAAAGCTCCATGGTGACATGCTGGAGATGATACTGTCTAGTGAGAAGGGGAGGCTGCCGGAGCGCATCACTAAATTTCTTGTCACACAGGTAAGTCTTTCAGACACAGTCATGAGCTGGATGCACTTGACCTTGCTGTTACTCTGTCATACTTCATACACACAAATGAACAGCCACTAGGTAAGGGAGTTTCTTTGTGTTTTCCATGCATTGAATGCACAATATTCTAATTACAATACTCCATTATTTTGATCCTTTAAACCTGATTGTATGAGGGCCAACAGTTTGCCTTGCACAACATAATGCCGTAATGACCTGATGGCAGTTATTTGAAATGATTGCAACTGTTTATGCTGAGCACTGTGTCTTTCCACAGCCATTAGTTGTTACACAGTTGTATTGTATCACAACAAGCAGAATTTTAAATAGATGTAAATAAAATACAGCAGAAAACATATTCCCTGGAATAAGTTGTCTGTTTAACAAAACCAAAATGTTTATAAATTGGGTTCAGGGAGCATTTGTCTGCTAGAGATAGTTTAGCCAGTTTAGAGGTAGTTTAGGATTCAGTCACACTCGGATGTTTCTTAGAACTCATAGTTTTACGCGGAAATCTCAACAATAACACGGAATCTGCAAATATCCTCCACTTTTTTGCTCTTTTTGGTAATAAATATATTTTTTCTGGATGTTTTCACCAAAGGGGACCCATTCATCTCGTCGCAATGTCCCAATGCTTTCCAATGAGCCCTCATTTGTTTTTTTAGCCCGAGAAGGTCAGGATTTATTATTCTCCGAAAACCGTTCACCTTTTTTTTGTCCAGCGACCTTCGAGTTGCGTATTTCGGTGGGGAATTTAAATCCGAATAGGGGTTTACCTTTACATTTTCTTTAAGGGTAATGCATTAAACTGAGAAAAAAATGACATTAAAGTGTTCTAGGAGCATATTTGGGAGCATAATTAGAGTTTACATTTTTTTTAGGCATTTGTTTTACCAAAACACAACAACGCTGTTTTTCTCTATATGCGGGTACTCTTGGAATGTAACCCCTGCGAAAAGTGGGGGATGACTGTACATCATTAATTGCAATACAAGACAATTAATGGAATATTAGGATCAAGACTGTGACACGTCTAACAGCATATTGTTGTCATAAAAACCCATAGCAACTTTATGAAATGGTAACACAATGTCAAGGGCAGCAGGTGTTTTACATTATAAACAAAAATAATGGAGTTACGTGTATTGATATGACAATATCAAGTAATTGCCTAGGTTTTAGGGGGTTCATTTATAATAGCATGTGGATGACAGTAATACGTGTGATGTTTATCAAAACAGATATTTCCTTGTATTCACTCAGATCCTTGTTGCTCTTCGCCATCTTCACTTCAAAAACATTGTACACTGTGACCTTAAACCTGAGAACGTCTTACTGGCATCTTCTGACTCCTTCCCTCAAGTAAGTAGCACACTGAAAAATGTGATCATTAAATAGACTGAATAAAGGGTGGAAGCAGTAAAATAAACATGAATTAATCTGCTTTTATAAAAGCAAAAGAATAACAATAGGAGGTGGTAATTACAGTTTATTCTGTGGATGGTGCACAGTGTGTGTGTGCGCCTCTCTGCAATGAAAGACTGCTAAATTATCTCCCCATTGTTTCCGCCGTCTACATTGCGAAGCCTGCTCTGGAAGCGCTCAAGCAGAAGGATGATTCACTGTGTTTGAACACTAGCAAGCATCTTAGAGGAATACTAACCAAAATCGCATTTTTGTTATTTACCACAAATATTTTTCCCCACAATGAACACAAACTAGAATAAAAGAACAAGAATATCAATCATTTGAACTGCAAAGATTGCTGCATTGCACTTGGTAATAATGCCAACACCCCCCCTACACACACACCCCCCCCCAAAAAACCAAATGCTATTCTTTCCTCTGTGCGAATAAATGTTTTAAAAGTGAAGGGGGAAGATCAGCAGGAGAGTGCACTGTAAACGGTTTTAACTGTGCAGTAATTTTATTCGAGCTCAGTGTAGTCTCTGGCAACTGCTCATTATGGTGTCTGTTGTGGAGAGGGGTTTAGGGAAGAAATAATGGATGCTATTTGTTGCGCCCCAGTCAAACAAGAGAACTGTCTACTTCCAGTGTCAGGCTCAAGCTTGACTCTCCCTGATTCATTGTCTTCCCCAGGTGAAGCTGTGCGATTTTGGCTTTGCCCGGATTATCGGGGAGAAGTCATTCAGACGTTCAGTGGTGGGCACCCCAGCCTATCTTGCGCCTGAGGTGCTGAGAAACAAGGGCTACAACCGCTCACTGGACATGTGGTCTGTAGGGGTCATCATCTATGTCAGTCTAAGTGGGACCTTTCCGTTTAATGAGGATGAGGACATCCATGACCAGATCCAGAATGCTGCCTTTATGTATCCTCCCAACCCATGGAAGAAGGTGACCCCAGAAGGTAGGTTTCAGACCAGGACTGGAAGTGTCTTTTGTATGCGTGGTTAAGAGGGGATGTACAATCAACCACAGGAAAATGGAAGCTCTTATAAGTTCTTATAAGCATCTTGATTGCTGAAATAAGCACAGCTAACTGGAACACTTTGTTGTATAGTGTATCTGTAAAATACACTCTTAATAACAAAGTTGACAAAATAAAGTCTCATATAAATGCATGATTCTTGTAAAAAATGAATGTAAGTCATATAGCAGTTAGGCGCTTTCCCCAGAACCATGTATTGAAGAAGTTTTTTGACTCGTGTTTAGAATGGATCACTGGAAATGAGACTATAGTGGTAAACTTGCTTATAGCGAAAAACCCCCATACAACTAGAACTTCTAACAACAGAAACATCTTGGAAAGGGAATCAGAGAAATGTATATATACCCAGACTTCACACTGGCAAGTCGATTAAAAAGACTTACAGTTCAGCTCAGTTGATCAATATGACATACAGAAAGCTGAAATGGGCTTTAAAGCTTCCAGAGAACCAAATTACACAAGACAGTGGCCAGATTATTAGCCCTTTTGAATCTCAGCATGAAGGGTTGAGTATGTGAAACCGTGACCTTCTAAAAGCTATCAAAGGGGAATTCTTAAAATTAGAAGCAGTCAGACTAACAGATCTTTTTGTCAATAGAAAAGTTGTCACCATACTTTTCATGAAAACCACTGGGACCACATTCACAGAAACGAACTACGATGACAGTTCTGCATTGGAGTTAGTTTACTTTCCAACATGGACTGTTTACTTCCTATAGTTCTTGTCATCATCCCTTCCTTTAAAAAAACTGACATTCTTGAGCCAAAATCCCAGTGTAAGGGAGAAGTTTTAGGCAGTGTTTTCTTTTCCAAGGTGAGCCATTTAGGAACACTAATAATAATAATTATTTAAATTCAAATTAACTGATTGTAGTATTAAATTATGTAGCTGAGGTAGCTAATCTAACATTTGAATCACTTTACGTCAGAATAGTACAATTATCCCTTAAAATTTACCCCTCTAGTAAATCTTTGTAAACAAAATGTTAACACATAAGTACAGTAAACAAACCCCTCGCCTGGAAAGCAGATTTTATTGCATTCTGGTACATTCTGGTGGCATGCTCATTCGCACACACTAGTAGATTATAAGATTAGAGTTGAGTCGTGCTAAAGTAGTCGGGGAAAAAGCCAGTACTACATACTGACTAACATCATTGGCCTCTCAACTACCAAACAGTGATGAGTTATGTGTGTCAAATCTGCTTTAAACACACTTTGCTAGCTGTATCCTGAGTCTAAAATAAAGCCAAAAAATCTCAATAATATGGAGAGTGTGTAAATGGGTTTGGTGTGGTGTTATCTCAGCTCTTCTGTTTAATTAAAACGCTTGCATTTTTCTGTTGAGCAGACTTTACTGACTGTGCAGCCTCTGTCTCTAAACACACAAATTAATTACGTACTAGTTGTTTTTCTATTTGTGTTCTAGTTTATATCAAATACATTTTTCACTGTAAGAAGATTTTGTTTTATAGTCCGTGGTAATTGATTAGTTATTGTTTTCAGTTTGTAATAATGAGGCTGCGCATGCCTAAATGTAAGGTTGAAAATATTAGCAGAACAACAGTGTATATATTCATATAATCACTCATATAGTCGTTTTGTTCTATTGAAAAAAAATAAAAGACAGTTTAGTCAATTTAGATATAATAAACAACACAACGCCTGCTAAGAATAATGCTTGTTAAAGAAAAGGGTCATTTTGTGGTTCTTTTAATTTTAAAACTGGGAAAGTTATAGAAATCTCCCAATCTGCTATACATTCATTTTGTTGAACCCAAGTTACAACTTGTCAAAAGAGAGGGAAGGAGAGCAAGAAGGAAAAGCAAAGGGGGTGGAAAAAGGAAGAAAAGAAGAGCAGGAGGAAAGACTAAGGGTTTAAGAAAGACATCCGCGAGAGTGTGCTCCATTTTTGTCATGGCCCATTCATGTGAGTAACGCCCGCCGATTGCTGGGACTAAAGCTCAAGGGGCTTGAGGTTAAGAACCCTTGGCAGCTCTCAGAGCTCTGTGACCCCTGAAATAATGTTAACATGATGTTGGTTTTGCTCATTATCCCCCCAAGCTCCAAATCCTTCAGCTTTCCCACCATCGCCCGGCCACTGACAGGCTGCTTTGTTGTTCCAGCAATTGACCTCATTAATAACCTGCTGCAAGTCAAAATGAGGAAGCGCTACAGCGTGGACAAGTCCCTCAGTCATCCCTGGCTACAGGTCAGTCCCCGCTTCCACTCTGCACAGCCCACAGGGCATATACAAGATGCTTTACCTTAGCTTTTAGCTTTTGTTATGTTTGTCAGGAGTTCAAGTTGATCAAGGGTTGGAGTGGGTGTCATGTGACAAAAAACATGTTTACATAGTTTGTGATCATATGGCGTATTAACAAATATGGCGTATTATAAATAAACAGTATAGAGGTAGAGGTTGTGCACATATAAGTCAACCAAAAAGACAGCAGTAACATTTTGACAAATTTGTTTCTCTTGTTTAATATATAAGAGAAATGAGAAATCAGATTTTCTGCATAACTATTTATATCTGCCAGCATAAAGCGCAAAGAGTGGGAAACAGCTTGCAGAAATAAATATAAAGTTATGTCAATATTCTGACAGAATTCCATGTCCAAATTATGAAAATACGTTTTCAGAATGATCTGAGACTAGATTCACAGTTTACGTGCTACTATAGACATGACTAGATTTATAAGTAAAAACAAATATTGAATGTACTTATTTCCTTCTGCTGCTCCCAGAGGAGATGAAAAGTTTTTATATGAAAAGCTTCCTGTAAGAATTCTATATAAATATTTCTGTGAGAATATAACTAAATAATCCATGTTCAATTTTATCATAACCACCAACACTAAACCACTCGTAGGGTTTTAAGGGCAGAAAATGATTTGCAGTCGTTTTTATCCGCCCTGTGGTTGTAGCAGTAAATCTTTGGGACATGACAGCTTCTTACATGTATTGCAAGATCATAGTTGATGTTTACATAGCAACAAACGGAATGTCAATTTGGAGAGTTGGTGAAGAAGCAAAAATGTATGTAAATGAAACCATTGAGACATGGCAAACGTTTTACAGAAACAATGAAAGTTCCGACTGCTGCTATAGGTAGGTAGCTGCTATAGGTTGCTAGGTAGCTAGCACTGATGGTTTTAACATGTTTGCTCGCAAAACAAATGTTTTTCACTCATATTTTCAATTGAGAAAAACGTTCTGAGTTTAATTGTCGACAGGTTCAGTGTCAACAATATGTGTTGACACAAGCTACTATGAGCGATTTAGTATCAACAACTAACCAAGGTCTTATGAGCCACCTTAGCTACTTTAAGGCTATACTCTATTAGTTGCATAAAAAGAACAAAAAGTAAATATAATTTACTGCATTTGTTTACATGAATATTAAAATGAGTTCAAATATGGGTTTCATGAATGCCTTGATATACTAGAAAAAAACTCATTCTTCTGCATACCTTTCTGGATAGACAGTGCCTACTACTGATAGGAAAGTGTTTGTCAGCAGACAGGTGCATTTTATTTAATTGGCCAGTCAGAGGGAAGCATGTAGCATTTTTGGGGGGTTTTGGTATTAATCCATGAAAAAAAATCCTGTTTCATGACAGGACTACCAGATGTGGCTGGACCTGCGAAATCTGGAGTGTAAAATGCAAGAGCGGTACATCACACATGAAAGTGATGACATGCGCTGGGAACATTTTGCGGAGCAAAACGGCCTGCAGTACCCAGCCCACCTCGTCAACCCCCATGCTGACATTCGCGAGGAGGTGGAGTCTGAAGAGGCCATAATGAGCACGCTCAGTGATCGAGTCAGTGTGCTATAAATTGCTGCCTGTCCCTTTATGAGCACAACATGACTAAAGCCAACTGCACACTCCCAAAGCAAGATGCCAGACAAAACATAAAGCGAGGACAGAGCAAGCACAAACACAATTACTTTCCACAGTAAATTTCACCAAACACTCAGTGCCTAAAGAGCATGTGAACTATTCCTTAAACAGAACTTCAGAACTTACAATTTTGCGCACAGTCACTATACTAATATATATATATATATATATATGTGTGTGTGTGTGTGTGTGCGTGTGTGTGTGTGTGTGTGTGTACTATATACACACACATATATATGTATGAAAACCATCATCCGCCACTACTACATGTGCAGTACAAATCAGCTGAAGGCCACTAAAATGTGGTGATCATTGCCTTAGTGGAAGCATAATTACTAGAGAAAGTGGAAAAGCAGAATGTCCTTGCTGCTTTTGTGCTCTTGCGTGGTGCCACTGTGCATATGAGCATATTTGTGTGTGTGTGTGTGTGTGTGTGTGTGTGTGTGTGTGTGTGTGTGTGTCTGTGTGTGTGTGTGTGTGTCTTTGGGGAGAGCAGGATTCCCAGGTTGTGCCCTGTGCAAATCAATCAACACTGCCTGCATAGATTTTTTTCTTTTGCTTCAGTTAAAATGGTTGGAATGAAAAAATAATTTAAGAATTAAAAGAAGCTTGTTAATGTAATAATGTTATTCAGTTTTTCATTTTGCACCAGGCACATTTTATTTTGATGGATTTTTATTTTCATACTTCCAGCAGCTTGTATTTGCTTTTATCGGCCGCAATTCCCTTGATTTACCAACAATGGGTGATGGTTTCACAGACATGAGGAACTGGAGTATGAAAGCCAAAGAGAAAAAAGTAAGACGAGAGTACAAATCAGCAAACATGAACGATCCATTTCAATGGAGCTGTTTCAAACATTAACATGTTAACATTAACAATGTAGTTTTCCAGTAAGGCATTTCACTCTTGCGCTGTCCTCCAAATCGCTGAACATGAGGCCTACTTCAGTGGCTGTTTTTAATAAGAGGTGTTACGAGTTTCAGCTATTCTGCCACAGTGGGCCGGCAGATGGCGCTCCACACTTATGAAGCTCAGTCTGAACGGGCAGTGGAACCCACGTCGCGCTTGGGGTGGTCAGCAGGAGAGCGTGTGCCGGATGTGTTAGTGTTTGTCCACGAAGAAGTAAACGATGTTCAGCCTTGAGAATCACCTTCATAAAAAAAAAGTCAGCTTCAGAAATTATGGGAAAATTATCGTTAATAAAGCAGAGCACAACAGCGCCGCAGCTTTTTGCTCTGGAGGCGCGCTTCTGTAAAAACAGTTTTTTATTTATCTTTTTCTTTGTTAAAGAAACTCTGTTTAATCATCACTTTGAAAACTCCCGATAAGTGATTGACTCAGTTGTTTGCTTTACCGTCTGCTGACCAGTTTGGACGCAATTTCTGAATGAAAATATCCGTTACCCGCGGATAAGAGGTCAATTAAGACAGAACTTCATTTTCACTAGTTATTTATTTAAATGTGTGTTGGCTCGCCTACTTTGTCCGTCGAGACGTACACACACTCACACACACACACACACACACACACACACTCTCTCTCACACACACCTGTCAAAACAACACAAACTTGAGCGTGCAGCGCTCGGGGACACATCGTGACACTCCGGCTGATGAAAAGAGAGGAACGGTGCTTGAGCGAATCTTTTCTGCCGTGTTCGTCATTTTACACCATTTGAGTTTCAGTCCGTCATTCAAACCCCGCTCAGAGCAAAGCGGCCTGACTGAATTCTGCCATCAGTCGTGACAAACCGGAGCAGATGACGACCAGTGAATATTCAGGCTGAAAGAAACGGGGGGATCTTCTACAGATGGACTGTCTGTCGAGTTACCCACGCTATGAGTATGAACCTTTTTTCTGCCTTTTTCATTGAAATTCTCTGTTTGAAACTCCAACCTGCAGACGTAACACTCAAATGACCCCGGCAACTGGCTGCATAACCTACTGACATACATACATA
>JBBPDB010000001.1:34963705-34980360 GCA_037974465.1 Brachypetersius altus
TATCTATCTATCTATCTATCTATCTATCTATCTATCTATCTATCTATCTATCTATCTGTCTGTCTATCTGTCTGTCTGTCTGTCTGTCTGTCTGTCTGTCTGTCTGTCTGTCTGTCTATCTATCTGTCCGTCCGTCCGTCCGTCTGTCTGTCTGTCTGTATTATTGTTAGTGTTGTAAAATCGATTAATTAGTTAATTAATTTTGTTTATTTGATTTATTATTGTTTATTGTAGTTTTTGTTTTTATTTTTTTTATTGTTTTTATTTATTTTTAATGTATTTATGTTAGATTATTGCACTGGCTGCCCCATGTTGGTCCAGGCTCTGTAAGTCCGGACTGTGTAAATGAGGACGGGCTGCTCGGCGGCTGGAGAGTGAAAACACTGTTCACTTTCTTACCTGCTGTCTCGGTGTATGCGCGCAGAACACCAGCAGGATCCAAACAGGCCCTGCATCACTTTCACATGTTTGAATGATCTGAACCTGTCTGCAATATCAGAATAAATATTGTCCTCTTTTCCACGGCTAAAGGCAAACACCTGCCAGATGGCTTTAAGAGGAAGACGTGCTATTTTTCAGTGAGGGTAATAAAAAGGGTGGCCTATTTTGGCCGTCACATTGTGGATGAACCCCAAAAAGCACTCTTAACCTGAAACAAATGGCGAAACAGCAACGTTTAAATCACACCACGGATTTGAAGATTTCTAAGTCCTGTTATCGCAGACGATGTTTGTCTTTCGAAATAAAAAGTAGGGTAACATGTCATTGCCTCAAATGTGTCATGGCTTTACTATTTTGTGACGAAGCCTCAGGAACACAGTTTCTAATATTTAAGTCACTTATTTCACCCACCCATTTTCATACAAGTCCCTCCCCAACCCATGAGGCGGGACCTGCCGACACTCTGGAGGAAGAGAGAAGCAGGTTAGAGTATGAAGGAGGAGCACATTCAACGTGTACAACAGATACAGAAAGCAGAACAATAAATACAGACATACAGTAAATACCCCACATTTGCGAGAGCACACGCAAACCGTGAAAACATGTGTGGTTAAAATAGTCTAAAATGCTTATTTTAATAGTGTAATCGCTAATTATGCCCCTTCATATGCTGCCAAAACACCTTAATTTCACTTTAATATCAGCTTAATACAGTAGGCCTGCCCTAAAAATGTACTTTACAGTCTCCCGTAGTGCTAGAATGTAAAATACCTATGTTTGCCCTCTACAGACTGTACTGTAATTCATGCAAGCGCATTTTTTCTTTAGTGTAAGCAAGGTAAATACAGTAATAATTAAATTTAATAAAATAAAAACAGTAATAAAATACAGAGAAGAAGAACAAAACCGAAAACTGAAGAACACGAGAGAAACACTGGAGACGCTCCATGGGGAAATTGCTAAGATGAGGGAATGCTGGACTGCTTCTGCAAGACGTGTCACAGGGCAGCAGTCAATTAGCAGCAAGGAGAAATGAATAACGTTCTGGGATTGGCTGCTTTCAAACTTCCCGCCACCATTCCAAGAGTCTTTATTTGTGTTCTCTCGGCAGTACCAAAACAATTATAAAGTTATATCTTATATGGAAAAATAGCTGAATCTACATTAATATTTCTGTTACAAAACTAGTAAATAACAGTTTTCCTAATAATTTACCACAAGACGCGTGAAATTATACATTGCCATTAAAAAAGAAAGAAAATGGTGGAGGTTCTTTACACATGTATTCACACACAATGTGTGGCATTCAACCACAGAAAAAAAGTTTAAAAAACACATAAACCCAGACGTATGGTTCTGTGGCCTTACACACACACGCTCACACACACACACACACACACACACACACACACACACACACACACACACACACACACACACACCACACACACACACACATACAAATATTTATACATATAGCTTCCTGCCACAAAGGTGTTTACTGAAAAATTTCAAATGTCAGAACTGAGAGGTCTGTACAATGCAATTTTTAATTGTCTGTACATGGGGCTACTCGATGTTCTTAATTCAAAAGTAGATGTAATGTTTTATTTAACACAATGCCACAAAATAAACTCATTAATTAATACAAATAAAAACTAATCTCTACCGTTGATTCAGTAGCGCTTGTGTTCACATTTGTGTATATGTGCATCTACACACAACCACAAACTGTGGCTAAATTGTTTGAAAATATTATTTAATATTTGATTGAAATTATTCAAGTGTAATCTGAGGGTGGGCAGTCTTTTCCAGAAGCAGGAGGAAGTGAAGGTGATTTTTATTGTGCATTAAACTATGTGAGGGAGGATATGTGGTTTTTGAACCTGTGCTCAGTGGTTGAACTCCACACATTCCTTCACACCCCTGGTGCAGCCCTCCAAATCCACTGAGCTGTTTCACCAAGCCGCAGTGAGTTGTTCACTTATAACATGGCCTGACTGTTGGGTTCATATTGTCACTCAATATTTTCATTTCTGATGCCCCATATATAATGTCTTAACCTTAAAAAATATTTTATGCTCTCCTTGATTAGCGTATGAGGGAAGCTACTCAAGTTCACAAATTGGACTAGCTAAATATTATGATAACCTTTTCCATCCTAATTTGTGGTGGAGCCCTGCACACATGCTAGAATCAACATCAATTACCGTGCAGCATTTCAAGTGCGCAGTTTGTGAAAATGTCAGGGAGTTCGCTAAAGTAAATGTGGGATCATGGCTTTAGGGGGTTTGGGGGAGGGGGGTTTGTGGGGCAATTCTCAGTCAACCAACATCTGCCATTCTGCAAAAACACATATTACTATTTTCATTCTATACAACAGCTCACTGAACAGTCAATGCCTTCAGGGTTGTTTTTGCTGAAGTTTGTGCTGGCCACTGGTCCTGTTCCAAATCTGTTTACAGTCCTGTGTTTTTGTTGATTATCGCAGGCGGAGCTGTTTCGGCAACAGTGCAGCTAAGAGGCTCATTCACTTTCAGCCCAAATGGCTCGCTCAGCTGTGTGAAACTTCTCTTCTGGCATAAGAGCAGGGATGTAGAATTAAAACATGCTCCTTTTTTGTTTGCCCCAGTGCTAACTGTAGATAATTTGGATCATTCTGGGTCCTTTTCCCTTGAACCAATGAAGAATCGCGCTGTTAAGCATTTTTAGTAGTTGGCAATGGCCTTGCTTCATACATAAAGGGGTGGAAGTGAAAGGTTGCCTAGATCCACTTCCACACACTGACCTCAACCCCTCCTTTTCTCGCAATATAGACCCCGCCCCACCAACCAGTGGATGGTAGAAAGGGTGCATGATGGCAGATAGGATACAATCTGCCAGAGGAGATGGCTGAATGTGTGTGTGGATCCTCATGTGTGCATGTTTTCCTGCTACGCAGTGGAGATTAGAGGGATTATGAGTTTGGCAGAGTGTGGCAGTAAGGAGATTAGGAGCCTTCCTCCACACAGCAGGGCAATTTTAGTGGAGCTTCAGTGGGCAAGGCCAGTCACCCCATCATGCCTGGTGCAAGAGGCAAATATTTCAGTTATGCAGCTAAAATGTGAATGCACTTTTATCGGTTGCTGGCTTGCTGGAACAATTGTTGAAACAATTCACTAGGCAGCTGAAAATTACACTATTGTATGGTTGGCAAATCTTTGTCCACCACTGGTAAACGACCACTGCAACAACCTACAGAAGTCTTTTAAATTTGGATGGTTTCCTTTAAATAGAACTATGATGTAACTCCATAGGACTATCATTTTAATGCCGGGGATAGTAACAGGAACCAGGGGACACAAGGTTGAGCACAAATATAGCCATTTTATTCAGCATGACTATTGGATCTAATATTGATAATGGGAAAGTAGTGGTAAATTTTGCCTTATAACATGTACCTCATATACATCAATATACATCAACTTTCTGTGAAGCAGTGTTAAAAGGAATTGAATGCCCCAGACATCTTGTTCCAGCCACCATTATTGTTTAAGATGAGATGCATTTTGCATCAAACACTGAGTTACTCTGTTTACATCTTAATTATTTATTTATGATATTTAGAAAAGAAGTGGTAAAGTTTTCATTTTAGTGGGCCCAGTGGGCCTTCATGAAAGTATATAGTTCAATAATAATGGAATGTGTCATACATATATATGAAAACTAGTGGCAAGCAGTTAGAATGATTTTCTTTATACATTTTCATGTCATACATATATATGAACACTAGTGGCAAGCAGTTAGAATTACATTTTCATGTAATTTACTTTTTTGAGCTCCCAAAGTCATGATTAGAGTCTCTCACAGAATATAAAACTTGGGCTTTGATAATTTGAAACATTTTTTTAAAGACTTTTATGGGTTCTTTGGATAATTTTCTCTCAGTGCCATATTGTTTTGTCATTCATGGTCAATAGCATACCATGCAATCTAACCACTCAAACCAAATTAGTGAGCAGAAAAAATATTCTCAGTGACGAGAAGACCCCAAATCTATTTCTTTCTCTTTATTCACAGTGAGTTTTGTATGTCTAAACCCATGTGACATGGGCATTCATTTAGAAACGACACTTAAATTATGTTTATTAAATATTGTTCTACCTTGAACAAATGTACGTGTGCTTTAGAATTGTTCACAATCAATATTTGAATTGCAGCACATTGGTGGTGTAGTGTGTTGGGTCAGTGTTTCAAGTACTTTGGGGCAATGTGTTGTGGTAGCGTTTTAGAACAGTGTTGAAGGTAATTTGGCATAGTATGTTTGAATAGTGTTTTAGGTCATTTGGGTCATTGTATTGGGGCGGTGTTCTGAGACAGTGTTCAGAACAGTTTTAGATCATTTGAGGCAGAGTGTTGGGACAGTCTTTCAGGACAGTGTTTGGAACATTGTTTAAGGTCATGTGGAGCAGTGTGCTGAGATTGTTTTTGGTCATTAGGTCATGACATTCAGTTATTGCCAGTGGACGTACTGTGAGAATTCCGTGTGTTTTAATCATATGTAATTGATTTTCACGCAGGAATAATAGTAACTGAATGCAGTATTTTATTTTCAGAATATGGGATATAAAGTCATAGGCTCTGAAAACATTTTTTGTAAAAAGTGTCCTAAATTTTCTTATTGTCATAAGATGTCATAAAGCGCCTGAATGTTCGACCTTAAACCTGAGTAAAACGCTGAAACCGTGGACGTGCTATTTTATGTATTTATCACTTTTTTTCCAGGACATACGTCCGGCCATGGCTGGCCCTGCCCCGCGTGGCTCTGTGAAGCTGAAGCTTCTCGATTGAATGGAGACAATAAAGCTCGTGCAGGTGTCCGAGCGCTTTAATAAAGACATATGAAGAGCAACGGCACGCGCTTCCCTGCGCTCGGCCGAACTTCTCCAGCTGGCGCAGGCGTGGGGCTAACGCCCGGTCGTCACCGCCGTCACCATGACGACCGTAATGAGTCCTAAAGCAGAAAAGAAGAGAACTGGAGGATTCGAGCTCTTTAATAAGAGCACTTATGACAAACCAATGTTCTCAGGGCCAAAGCGAGCAGACTTTTTAGCCTCTTCAGATATGAACGTCATTTCAATGGAAATGAGAGGAGAAATGAGCTAACTGCTCATTAGCGAACTCCGAGTCAAGGATAGCTCCAATTTGATGGGAACAGGATTTACTAATAAAGTCGTTGATTTGTTTTTCCCCTCCTTCTTCCTCTCACTGTTCTACTACAGCCTGTCTTACTTTAAGCGCTGCAAGCAGCTTAGGACTCCCAGAAGTACGTATTACTATTATTTTTATGGTTATTATTATTATTATTATTATTATTATTATTATTATTATTATTATTATTATTATTATCGCGTTTGTGTGAGCCATGGTACAAACGGAGAGATATAGCTACTTGTTTTTAATTAAATTTCGTTTCCTGATTACAATTAATAGCGAATAGGACTTGGGTCAGGCGTCTCATTTTTTTAGAGACTGCACTGATTACAGCTTCAGTTGGCAATAAACACATAACTTTTAATTCAAAGTACATTGCAGTATTTTAGAAAAGGAAGGGTGGTGGTGGTTTGACATTTTTGACAAGGTGTGGAAATGAGTCCCCACCTCTATAATGAACCTTGATAAAATGCAAACGTTCTCCACTGATGTCCTGCAAGATGAATTGGACAGGGTTTCTATTTCTGAAATGAAGGCACATGCACTGTCATTCATCAATGATGTCTCATCATATGTGTTTTGACTGATTTTTATACGTTGCAGTGCTTCTCTGCCATAGGGAGTGACTGCCTGTATAAACTATGATATTACCAAAGGTCAGGCTGGATGGGTGGGGGTTGGGGGATGAACAGAAACATAGTCAAGTAGCAGCAGGAAAGGTTAATTGAAAGGGAGAACTTATTTTTGGTTAGGAAATATCACTGCTGTACATAGGCAGCACCTTTAAATGTCTTTTGCCATGTTGTTCACCCTCATAAGGCCGTCATGCAGATTTTTCGACCTCTTGTCTCATGGACGTCTAGCTTGTATCCAGGTGTCCCTTCAAAAAGAGCGCTTGATGCCTTCACACACTTTCTCCTGGGTCAATTTGTGGCAACCTGAGCAAAGCTCCCCCTTAATGGAGGTGTCAAACACTGGCCGTGAGGAGGGAGGAGGGAGAGGGGACCAAAGTTTATCTTCCTCCTCAATGGCCGTGAAAGCAGTTGAAGATGAAAGGTGCTATTTAGTTAGGGGAACAAACCATGGTCTGAATAGAGCACTCTGCTTTGCTCCATCCCACCCTTCACTTATCGGAATGAGGCATCTGGGCTCTAGCATCCTGAACATATGCATACAGTAAATAGGTACTGAATGAGTCGAAACACCTAGCTTTATACTGAAATTAGGGTTAAGTTCAAGTTAAATCTTTGGGAAAAGCAAGGGCTGGGAAGTTACAAATTGTATTTAAATTAAGCAATCTGAAAATGAAATCTTAAGAGTACTCATTTTCCAGAAATCTTCAGAAATCTTAGCTAGGACCTTAAAATATGTATTATTATTATTATTATTATTATTATTATTATTATTATTATTATTATTATTATTATTATTATTATTATCAGAACTTGATCATTTGAGTAATATTTTAACAATGAGCCTGTGTAAAATGAGTAAACTGCATTGACAAAAACATGTATATAAATCATGAAAAAGTAACATGTCAGAATTGGATAAGGAATTAGAAAAACATTTAGCTCTCTATAGTTTAATGGGTTTTATACTAATATTAAACACAGCTGTACCTCCACTTCACTGAGAAGCTGAAATATTCAGCCAGAGACTATATCTACATACATTACAAATAGTGAAAACACAACATTATTGTATGTTAATGAATAACCTTTTCTTATTATACTGTAAAATTTCATCACTGTAATATAATGGCCAAAGCAAAAGTTGCCTAGACAATTTACACAACACATTCCTTTTCCGCAAAGTGTCACAAATAGTTTACATTGTTGACATTCGTCTTGGCATAAAGTCTCTAATTAGAAAGTCACATGAACCAAGTCTTGCCGGTTCCCTCTACAAGTGCTCTAAGCAGTGTCACATGGTTCAGAAAAATCTGCTTTTCATGCAGTGTTACTGAGGAGGGGCTTTACCTATGTTTCAACATATCAAACACCTTTTCAAACTGTTGCTGTGACAGCTTCCCTAGCTAGTGCCCGAGCCACAGCGACTGCTGCTATACCTGTGTGTAAACAGCAATCTCTTTGAAGTAAATATTTGTTTTCATGCAGTTCCACTGCAGATATTAGCATGTTGCATGGTAAATTTACAGTGCATTCTGTACATGCTGTTATCTGCTGAAGACGTCTTTAGATGTGTGTTCAAGAGAATAGATGCTGAGTCTAAAATTCTGCTCTTGCTAACTGAAAGATTAAAGGGTGAAAGGAAATATATATGTGTCAGAGACTGTGATTTGAGTAATCTATTTTTGCATGATACTGTGTAGTTACATTCTGTCTAGCAGTTTTTTACTAGATTTTGGCTAATGTCAGGAGAACATTGCCTAATGGAATGCCAATGGCCAACAGTAAAATTTGGTGGAGGAGGAATAATGATCTGAAGATATTTTTAGGGATTTGGTGACTATTTTAAATTTGTGACAACATTCTGAGGATGTCACTTCCAGCATGATTGTTTTGTGCACAAAGTAAGATCCGTAAAGTCTGGTATGGAGGGTCTCCAGTGGTCCTCTTCCACTAACTTCGTCATAGTAGAACACAACACTGACACTCCCACATTCCAGATGGCCACTGTAGGGTGTTTTTGTGTTACTGATTTAACAGACATGGAGGAATGCTGGGACTCTTTGACTGACCTGCAATCCAGCAGTTTTTAATCCCAGTTCATAGTCTGGAAAAGCAGGTAAAATACTAAAACAAAGGGCAAACAACCTCCCATTTCAGAGAAGAGTGAATCAAAATGGACAGGAACAAACTCAAGAGACCTCAAGTGAGGCAAGGTGATGCATAACTATTAGAAAAGAAATTATGCAAGAACATATTCGTTGAGCTTACCTGACACAGAGAGCAAAATGCAACACCAACTGAAACATTTATACTAAGCAATGTGTGGTGTATGAAGTATTGTGTTAATGCATAACTGAGGAAAAGGCATAGTTTACTCTTCCTGAATGTGTGCACTTCAGGAAACCCATGTATATTGAATTCAATTTTTAAACCATACATACTCAAAAGTGTTTGTCTCTTGTAATGGTAAGAAAACATATCAAGTGAATTGTAATTGAAAAGTTTTTTACAATTACAATTCAATTAATCAACTCAATTAAAAGAGAATAAATCCTATTTTTCCAAGTATTTTGGTGTATCCATCTGGTATCAGAAGATGTATATCTAAATTAATACAGTCTGTTAAATAAAATATATACTACTTCTGTTCTTCAAATTTGGGTTAATGGGGCCTTTCTATACATTTCAAATGTCGTTCATATTAGCTCCAGAACCCATCTGTTGGCATATAAGCTTGTGCAAATAGTTTTACTTAGGATCTCTGTATTGTCTTTATACTTAGTCTACCATCCATTGTGTATATTTTCAGGTTAGATTCTATGTGAAAGATGGGGGTGTGTTCAGTCACAGCGGCTGCTCTGGGTCCAATATTTTGATGCAGAAGGGTTTTTTCAGTCGACTTCATAACAAGCTGGTAAACATGTCCACAATCGCCATTGGTGGCATTTTGGAGGTATATTGCTTTGTTTTGTTTCCTTGTGTACTCTGTACATGGTTCATATGACAAAAAAAACCTACTTGACTACTGCTATGTTTTGAGTTCAGATTAACAACTTTTTGGTTGGGTGTTGTTTTTATAGTTGGTCTTACATAAGTAAAATTAAAATCAACAATATTTCAAACTGAGTGAAGGGATGACATAATTTAAGTGTGATAAAGCTACTTATCTCTCATTTATGTAAAATTGTACGCTTTCAGTCTGTGTCATGCCTGCACACAAGCAAAAACACACACGAATGCACAGACACTGCATATGACATTTCTCACTTTTTTGACCTGTTATGCCATTTGTTTTGACTCCAACCTGTTATGCCATTTGTTTACTGACTCCAATGGCCTGCACTGTCCAGTCCAGCACTGTTTATACCAGAGACCTAACAGCATTAATCTTTGTTTGCTGAGAGAAATCTGATCAGACAGGCTGAATAAACAAACCTGTGACAGCAGGACAGAAGATGCGATGCAATATGCCCTTCATTAAGATCCTTTACCCTGCTGTGCTAGTATACATTTTTATAAAGACTTGGTTGGATGTTTGCCTCTAGGAAAACAATTGAAGATTGTAGAAAAGTCTCATGTTGAGTGTGCAGAAATCTGTAAACCTAGGTATTGGGTAAATAAGTGGGTTCTAAGACCATGATGGAAGGAACTGAGGGACTGTATCTGTGAGGCACATTTTGGATGTGTAAGATCAATCGATCAATATGGTATTGCCTTTTAATTCTTTTGTGACAGCTGTACTCTCATTCTGACAACTCCATAGCCATATCTAGGCTTCTTCAGTTTAGACCCAACTGAATACTGCAGTTAAAGATACAGTGTATGAAAGTTGGAACAAAGCGGGGGACCCTGCTACTTGGTATACAACGCTTTATTTTTGTAGCCTACCATCACATCTTAGATGGTGAGAAAGACTGAACCTTTCTGTTTGAAAATACTTTCAATAAAGTGTAGAAAATGTAATGAAGGCAAAGGTGGAAACAAATACAGTGGAAAAATTAATTATTTGATCCCCTGCAGAAATTTTAAGTTTGCTGACTTACAAAAAAATGAACAGTCTTTAATTCATGATGTGGTTTCATTTTTATAGAGACAGAATATCAACAAAATAAAGAAAAAACATGACACATAAAAGTTAAAATATATCAATTGCAGAGACTCCTGATCTTGACTTGTTATGAGCATAAAGGACACCTGTCCACAGAATCAATTTCTTCCATTCCAACCTCTCCACCACCAGGGGCAAGACCAAAGAGCCGTCAAAGGACATCAGGGACAAAATCGTAGACCTGCACAAGGATGGAACTGCCTTCAGATCAGTATCAAGCTCTAGGCTGATCCCTCACTTTGCACATGATCGTCCTCACCACATGAGGCAAGATACTGCATGGAGCTCCAGACTGATTGCAGTTGATGGTAATTTTATACTTTTTTAATTTCCAAATAATCACATTAACTGTTGTTACCTTCTCACTAAGCTTCTTGCTGATGGTCTTGTAACCCATTCCAGCCTTGTGCAAGGTTACAATCTTGTCCCTGACGTCATTTGACAGCGCTTTGGTCTTGCCCATGGTGGTGGAGAGGTTGGAATGGAAGAAATTGATTCCTTGGAGAGGTGTGCTTTATACAAATAAAGAGTCAAGCTCAGGAGTATCTGTAATTGATAGATTGATTGTAATCTGTGCGCACCAGTCCACAGTCCACTGGAGTCCCTCGTTGTGTTCAAGCGTTGTCTGAAGACCCACATCACCTTGGTGACTAACCATGCCTTTCATTTCTGTTTACTTAGTTCTTATTTACAAAAAAAACCCCGCTTATCCCCATCCCTTCCTTACTTTTGTCTTCTAACTTTTCTTTGACGGGTGTTGTTTTGGTGTACCGAGCATGCAATGAATGTGTGCTTTAAACAAATACCGAGTTAAGATTAAGAGTATCTGTACTAGATAGATTCTGTGGGAGCCAGAAGTCTGTCTGGGTTGTCAAATACTTATTTCACTCTATGACACGTCTAACAATTTATAACTTTTATGTGAAATGCTTTTTCTTGATTTTTGGGTGATATTCTGTCTCTCTCCATAAAAAATTAAATTGCCTCATGAATTAGAGACAGCAGGAGCAAATAGTTATTTCCCCCACTGTACAGCTTTCAAATGAATTAGAATAACAGAATTAAAGAAAGGTAGTATTGATCGTTATAACATTAGTATTTCTTGTACGTCTAAAATCAACAGTATATATCATGAACAAATAATGCTGTATGGCTTTTGTTTCTCCTGACACTGAAAAGTGTAAAACTTAATTAAAAAAAACTCATATATTTATCTAATGAAACTGTGGAAGAGTCCTTAGATACATGCTAAAAACCGATAATAACAATAAATAAAAAATATACCACAAGGTGGATGTAACAATAAAGATGTAGCTGTTAGAGATCATTTTAACAGCAATGCTGCTTTACCCCTGTGGTAACCTGCATAAAACATCTAGAGTAATGATCTTAAGTTGAATGGCTATAAATTTTGCTTTAAGGCTTTATATTGCAACTGTCAAAAACTAAAAAGATGTAAACTTAGTGTTTAACATTTAGTTTACTGTAATAGATTATCCATAAATATCTCTCAAAATGTTTTATGCCGCTCCCTTAAGGGAAAAATGTAAAGCTAAAATTCAGATGTTTTATACAAGTGATAACAAAAGAAACTACTCTATCCAGGAAACTACAGGGAAACACGTGTAGTGTAAAGAGTGGACACAATGATGGTCAGCAGTTTAAGGGGTTGGCAACAAAAATACAGCCATAGCTCTGCAGTACAGGTTGACTTTCAAGCTGCCAGTGTTAATAATAAAACAAAGGCAACATTATCACACAAGGTCTTGTTCTCATTGTCAGTGATATCTGTATTTAAGTAATTAATTTTGACTGAAATTATATAATTTCACTGTCTTTAAAATAATTGATTAATATATGAATCATTACTCCTGGATCTGCAAAACACATGAGGACCAGCTTGATACTTGGGCATGTTTCAGTTCTGAAATTAAATAAACTGTCAGGAGGTTCACACATGTTGCCCCTCTGCTCCTTACAAAACACACGTTTGTGTTTGTGTTCCACACCTGACTGCAACTCCATTTTGGAACAAACAGGTATTTACGTTTCACATTAACCTGATGGGCACCACAGTGTTTGTACCCTGGGAAAGGCCCATCGTCCCCAGGGGGGCTTGCCAGTCCAATCTGGTGGTGTTGTTCCTAACCCTGGGGAACCTGGTCCTCTTTGTGCACACGGTGAGAAAGGTAATCTGGATGGATTGCCTCCATGAATCAGTGCCACATTGAGTGTCTCAGCCCTCTTATTATCCCCCACTGCATTCGGCACCCCTGGGGGCCCCCAGCGCCCAGACCCGAACCTAACCACATACAGTTGCTCATTACCAATCTGCCAGCCGGGGCCTGGCTGGGCCAGAGTGCCTGCTCTTGCCCAGGTACGGGGCCTCAGCTCCTTTCTTCACCTCCATAGAATGTCGGCAGGCTCTGGGGTGAGCAGAAACAGAATGCCTTTCAGAAGCGCCGCAGGTGTCACCATTCGTCAAGTCCACCGCAAGGCCCCTCCCCTTCCATTTGCTGTCAAGCAACAGAGAGGCTGATGGGAAAGGGAGGGAGGAGAAGGTGGGCATGGGGGTGTTGTGGGGGGAGGTTGGTTGAACTGGGAGAGACTGGAATAATGGCATGGTAAGTGTTTGCCTTCCTCCCACATATTCCCTCATGAGCCACAATTTGAGAGTGACTGATACTGGTGGGAGAGTTTGGGCCAAACCACACTCGCCCAATTAGGCTTTCTTTCCCACCGCCAAGGATGGGTTGTCATAGCAGAAAGCAGTAGAAGGATGTGTTTCTTAAAAAAAAAAAAAGGGAAAAAAAAGATATAAACCGTAAGCCTTCACAGTAAAGCTAGTAAATTTCCACAAATTCAACATTTTGACATATGTCTTATTTCGTTGTGTTCAAATTTTATGACGTGCCTCAATTATGAACTCTATTCTGATTTTTTTCAGCAAGTGGCGAAAGATCGGTGCAATAATTACACTCACATTATAATGGCAGATGGAGGCAGGGCTATGGTACCTGGTCATTTTTTCTAAATTCTCTTTAAGGTGATAGACTGATCTTGCCAGCAGAACATTCCCCGTGTCCTGATTACTAGCTAGAAGCAAAAACACATCTGCACGTTATTATTTCAGAACAATGTAATTCTCACTCCGAGTTCCAAGAAACAGAGCAAATGGGCATTCACAACAATGGTGATCTGTCAATAATAATTACACGCGTACCTGTACAAAATAACCCATTCGTGGGTGAGAACAGAAATAGTTTACCATTCAAGAGCGGTTGGATGAACACAGTAAACTGGATGTCAGCAACAGCATTAAATGATTAAGTCCAAATCTAAACTGAAGCATTACTTAGAGTGAGGATGGCAAGTGATCATTTAAGCTCATATAAGCCTTAGACTTATATAAACAATAAACAAGCCACAAAATGTATTGCATGTGCATAGTATTTATTCAAGATGCAACTTCTGATCCTTATGCTTCCCACACAGACTTCTCTGCAGCTGCATTGCAGTTTGTTGTGGAGTCATGTTTGTTTCCAAACACATGCCATTGTGTGGTGAAACCTGATACAAACATGCCAGGTGATAAAATGAGAGCTTTCTACAACTGCCACTAATCCCAGTTTACCTGCACAGCACCACCTCCTTGTCGTTGGGTCTACATCTCACTAGCTTCACAGGCGCACTTTGGGTTCCCATGCTGAAAGTTCTCCACTTCCATACTTTAGCAAACACCAGCTTTGATGTCTCTCCCACACCAGCCTGGATTACTCAGCACGACCTGAAGCTTTCAGCAGTTCATCTTAAGATGTCAGCACACACACACACACCCACACACACACACACACACACACACACACACACACACACACACACACACACACACACACACACACACACACACACACAATACTAGGGCTAAATAAATGAATTCAGTCCATACACTGTATAGCTAAATCAGCTTTCTGGCATTTTTTAAGAAGGTTAGGGTTTTAGATTAAAAGCAAATTTTGACTTTGGCATGCCCCCATCTACTGCAGGGCTGACTCTTGCAATCAGGGGCGTCAGAAGCATTTTTATACACAGCACTGGAAATCCGAAGTTATCCTATTGATTAAGTGGAATGGATTCTTTTCCAACTTCGCTGGGTGAACTAATCTTTTACGTTAAATGTGTGTGTGGGGGTGGTCCAAATGAATAATTGTGAAATGTGAACGGGACACGCCCCCTTTAGATTGAATGGCGGTGACGCCCATGCCGGTGACGCGATGCTCTTCTCATTTTCCTCCCAAGCCTGTTCAAAATGCTGCTGCCAG
This sequence comes from Brachypetersius altus, assembly GCA_037974465.1. NCBI lineage: Eukaryota > Metazoa > Chordata > Actinopteri > Characiformes > Alestidae > Brachypetersius > Brachypetersius altus. Next base: position 34,978,405 of record JBBPDB010000001.1, read on the forward strand.
AGTTCCAACAGGTCTCTGCATTTAAGGTGTTTAAATTGTTTAAGTTACTCAGTGATTCAGACTCCAAGCATATCTTTAAGATGTTTGAACAGGGAGATTCTTTAGGTTGTAGCTGGTCAGCTAGTGTTAGAGTTCAGATCTGAAAAGTATTTTAACTGATCTTACATTTATTATTGTACTGCCTACTTTCTTTTTATGCTTGTATTATTATTTTATCTCTATAAAGCACACATGACCACTGGGATGATATTGTACAATACAAAAACCTCCTTATTTGCTGAAAAATATAATTAAGAAAGCAAGAAGAAATTGGATATTTTATCTTTCCAAAATGTTAAACTTAGCAAATAAATGAAAATGTTTTGCCCAAAATGTGCAGAAAAAGGTTGCTTTCCAGGTTACAGCTTTCAGGCAATAACAGTTCTAAATAAATGAATATTTTTAGCTTTAGAAACAAAACATAGGAAAGAAAAAACAGACTCAGATGGTTCACTTGGTCTTGTTTAAACTGATTCACCACTTAAAACGTTGCTAATCATGGATACAGGAGTTAGAACAAAATCATACGTTCCTCCAAAAAACAAAACTATGATCTCAGAAAACAAGAAAAAGAAAGGAAAGAAATGAAAACGAGGAGTTTCTTGCTAATGGTTCCAAAACAGGTTGAACAGGCTTCAGTTTGGCTGGTCTGGGTGTTTATTTAAATGAGCTAATTAAGAATTAGGACAGTGTACAACCACTAAAGAATTGACATTAGAAACACTGCAGTAATCTACAGCAAGGCATGCTGGGAAAGTGCCCGGCATATTTTGCATACTTTGCATATTCATAAGCGGCACTTGGGGGTGGAGCTTCCCAGCATTCCTTAGCTGTTGTCAATTAACTCTTTTTTTTTTTTAAACTATATGGGTTTTTTGCCAACAATGCTGCATATCAGCATATTTTACCCCAAAACAACCTCTTTCCTTCTAGTCAACACAAGGGGGCGCCAAACAAAGAGGCACCAATGTTAAATCTGTATCATTAACCCAAAGATTTTTTGACCATTGATAAGAAAAGAAAGGAAAAGATAAACAAAACAACATATTCATTCATTTTAAAATTACTCGCCAGGAGATCAGAAACCGTGAGCGGAGAAGAACGGAGTGAGTGTAATTACAGCGGCTCAAGGTTAATGAGGTTCAGGAAAAAACGATAAACAATAAACAATAAACATGACAAATTAAAGGCCATTAAAATGACCTCCAGTGACCGTCTGACTCGTGTGATGATATTAAAGTCTATGAAGATTCATACTACAGTTTAAGGATTCCCAACCTTTCGCAGCTCATTGCCCATAAAACCAACAACAAAAGCTTCTGGAGAAGATCCACCCGACTGCTGACTGTGTAATAGACGCTGACACTGTTTGGCAGCTGGATGTCCGGTTAAAGGGAGGGAACAGAGAAGCTCCAGACGTCTGGCTCAACCTGATGGGTTTGGATGGACACTCGTTACGTCTGGTCTCTGATTAAGATCGGAAATTGTTTGGCTTCACAGTTTAATTCGAGAAACCTTCAGAGACCACACTGAGCTCCAGTTTCTGCAAATGTGAATTTCAGGACTGACCTCTGATGTTTTGGTTTTCTTCAGTTTTCTGAGATTTCTGAGATTTCTCTCTGCTTTTTAAAGACCCTATTTGTGACCATTTAACCACAATGAAAAACTTCAGAAGAGAAGCAAATTGCACTAAATATAAACAGAATTTTGCCCGACCAGTCAATGAGCAAATCGACTTAGGTGCGTTTAATTTTTACGACTAACCCCAAATGCTCCAAAATTACTGTAGGGGTTAAGCCAAACAACAACTCTAACTGGAGACCAGGTAACAACTCTAACTGGAGCCTAGATAAAGGAGCTCCACCCACTCAGCATTCAGCACCACCAGTATACTGATCACCGCCTGATCATCTGGAA
>JBBPDB010000001.1:34986264-35025359 GCA_037974465.1 Brachypetersius altus
GATAGATAGATAGATAGATAGATAGATAGATAGATAGATAGATAGATAGATAGATAGATAGATAGACAGACAGACAGGTAGGTGGATAGATGGATGGATGGATGGATGGATGGATGGATGGATGGATGGATGGATGCATGGATAGATAGATAGATAGATAGATAGATAGATAGATAGATAGATAGACTGGTAATTTAAATATCATATTGCTGTAATAATTGTTGTTGCTAGACTTTCTTTATATTGTAACATGCAGTGTAGTTTTGTTGAAAGTCTGAAGCTTGTATAACTTGCTACTGGCTGATAGTCATATTTTTTTTCTTGAAGCAGTGAAATAACAATATTTTCCTCTCTGTATGCATAAATTAACAAGCAGACTATGTCCATGTCTCAGTTATTCATTTGCATTTACTATTACTGAAAATTCATGTCATAATTCAAGAGAACAGGCTAACATGGGGAGTGGCCTCTAGAGGGCAATGGTTTCATAGCCCTCTTTGTTTGCTCTCACCAGCACTACATGTACCTGCCCCTAATGTGAAACGGGCCATAATAAAATTGTACTCTGTAGAATTTATATCCAGACTCAGGCAAATCCCATGTAAATACATAATAATTATTTGCTTAAGCTGATTTAGAGAGTCACCTTCTAAGGAAGCTAAGATTACATATTTAGAATCATCGGGAGAATGGAAAGTGTAAAACCTTGCTAATGGAAACTGATTCTCTTTTTTTCACCTTCAGTCTTACAAAATCACAGTGCAGAGGGTGGCATTGTTATTTGTCTCACACCTCACTGTTGAGGAAAATGCTGAATGAAACAAACTATTCAAATGAAAATAAGAAAAGCACCTCTGCTAAAGGCTGCCAATACGGATGAAATATATGAAATAACATTCAAAGTCAAAGCCAAAAAGGACCCATTTATTTGAGAATATTAGAATTAAAGACTATATTTTCATCACCAAAAATTCACGTTCTGAGAGCCTGACAAAACCAGGGGCAAACCAACTATTGTGTCCTACAAAGTAATTAGTTGGCTATTCAAATTGTCTTGCTAAACTAGAAACACTGCAGAGATTTGTAAGCGGCAGTGCGACGAGCTCAAATACAAGAACACTATCTGCTATCTGAGGAGCATTACAGAGCCAATTAAACCTACCTGCTGTGGTTAATTTGTGTTGTAATGAAATTTATTTATTCTAATTTTTAGAATTACTACTCTGAAATATGTATATTGGTAAATATATAAATAAAAAATATAATTGTACCTTTTCTTGACATTTTGATTAAAATAAAACTCATTAGGGTGATCAAAATATAGTCAGAATTATGTTCAGGGAGAATCTACCATGAAAAGCATTTCACTGTAGGAGTGCATGTGACAAATAAAACTCTTGAATCTTATATAGAAATAATGAATTTTTCAGTATCACATCTAATTTTTAAATTTGTATGCGGGTCTTTTAAAATTATAATTCAGAAATGTAAAACTGTAGAAACTTTGGTATGTCTTCTCTTTTGAAAATGTAAAACTTTCACTTGAATTTCCACATTTACATACAGAAAATTTCCACCACACACCTTAATTAATGGTTTAGTGTGGAATGGTTTAGATACACTAATACAGACATTGTGTAATGAAACAAGCACAGAAGACCTCTGAACCATAAAAACTTTAGTCCTATCACTGAATTTATACAATTCTTTTCCGAACACGCACTCCTCCTTTGCACTAATAAGTTATTGCTGCCTTGTTTCAGAGGACTATCACTGGCATTTGGTCAAAGTCACGTAGTAATTAATTTAAATGTAGATTACATTACTGCCATCACAGTGCAGGTTGTACCAGGGTAGACGAATTGACAGTTCAATTGGACTCTCAGCATGATCTGTATAATGACTCCCAAGCAATATTTCAGTCCTTTGTTGAAGTAGTTTTGTAATTGATCACCAACAGTCAGTTGCCTAATAACCAAACTTAGTGCCTCACAGTAAATAAGGTTTTTTAACAGGGTTATAAATTCTTCATAATTGCCTGCTGTTGTATTCTCTCTATTGATCTGGATATATTCTTAACTAAATTTGCCCTTTCACTCCAATTATTAAGACAAGAATTAAAGCGAATATCATTATTAGTGCTTATACAGTCAATGAACATTTAGTACCTGGACAATTCTATTTTGTGAATAATTAGGCCGTTAACTAGCTTTATCTAATGGATTTTTTTTGGCTGCATTCGTCATTCTGCTACTGCAAATGTGCCGCCTCTCCCCCACTAGGAAGAGTCTTCTTCAGCTGAACCAACAATATCAGCTCTGGTGCAAGCACAAAGTCACAGCTTGTCCACACAAAACTATGCTTTACTGGGCTGCGGTATTGCTTTACCACCAATAAACAATGCATACCTCCGCTATACACAGAGGGATAATAGCCAACACATTTAGAAGTCATGCTCATGTGAGTCTTAATGTTTGGTCTTCATGTCCTACGAATGCGTTAAGGTGATTTTTATCTGGGAGAAGAAAGTCACTTGTGTTCAGCCAGCAAAGTAGCAAATGAGACTGTAATTACAATCCCACTTTCTGCAGCTTTGCTTCTCCACCAACTACAACAAAATCTAGATATGAATCATTTTTTGAGCTCCAAATATACCGAAAAAATGTAATATTCACTATAGATTTGAATGCTATGTTAATTTTAAGTGATCATGCATGATAGATACTAATAAAAGTATGCGTTCTTCTCTTGCACAGTTTCTGTAAATTTCTCTTCGAAGTATTTCCAAGGTTCTAATGATGAAACAAAAAACCAAACAAAAAAGATTTATTTGTTTTCACCCATGCTAACCTGAATGTCTACCTGAAGAAAAAGTTTATTTGCATTCTTTCCATCATGTCGAAACAAGATGATTGATGTTGCCTCATTCTGTCAATGACCGACTTCGTCAGCGACATAAATAAAGCTTGAAAACGGCTCCAGTTCACATTTTGATCAACTAAATAAACACATTAGCGCAATCTGTCTGAGTCCTCAAATAGTCATGCTGGTTGACTTGCCAAAAAGAGCAGGGTTTTTTTTGCAGAGTATCAGCCTTCCTTCTTTAGGAAGTGTTCAAACATGGCACCTCTCTATCTCCATTCGCACCCTCTCCTCCTCATCACCTGAACTGTCTGAGGCCTGTCAATCTGGAGCCGTGGGAGGATATGAAAGATGGCTTTGAGTTGTGGTGGCGTTGATGGGGCAGGGTTGCAGAAAAGCACACCAGTGGTGCCAGCAAGAGAAATGGTGCCGATCCCTCATCTCTCCCACCCCCGTCCTGCTATCAGCACCCAGGGCACTGCAAGGCTCGTTTTAAAAAAGAGCAGATTGACTCCCTCTGCCCCCCTCTTGAATGAAACCCCAGCCCTGAGCAGATGTCAGAGAAGAGAGCCAGAGATGGGACGCTGGGCTGGACGCGAGGTGTGAGGCTTTGTCACAGGTCCGCCACTAACGGACCGGGCACAGCAGGGAATTTTAGCACATCCATTGGATGTCTGCAGCCCCCTCAGAAATAGATGGAGGAGCTTTGGAGTGTGTGTGTATCTGTGTGTGTCTGTGTGTCTGTGAGTATGAGCATGGTTTTGGTGTGGTGGGGGATGTTCTTTGTGAGAACCCGACATGCTGCATTTAGCCAGTGTTTACAGAGGTATCCTGTGCTGCGGGAGAGTCATTCACCTCATGTCAAAACCATGATCGTTTTTGGGATTCACTGATGGAGAGACCCCAAGAGTTAAGGGAAGGTTAAGAAAATGCTCTATTTCCAAACATGGTTCTTTCAGACGAGGATAAACCTGAAAGGCTGGTGCTTAATTGTTATAAGCTTGTAAATAAACAAACCTGAGTGAGCATACCCCCCCCCCCCCACACACACACCCCATTTGAGCAGCTGGCTTACACCACTTCAAACATTCCTGCCTTGCCAAAACTTACGCCAGCTCACATATCCTTAAGAAAATAAAGCTTCAACATATTTATCAAAATAGCCGCAGTGTTAATCACAAGTGAAGCTCCTTATTTGAGCATGTGTTACTATGCTGACCTCTTGAGAGCTAATGGGGGGAGGCTTAAGGATACAATCCTCCATTTCAACATGGCAGCCTCAGGTGCTTAATTTTGTTTGTTGATTTTAGAGGACAAGTGTTATGGATATAAATGCTGTCATGAAGAAGTAACCCAAATCCTTGTGAGTAAAAGACACAAGAGTAGCATTTTGATCCATGTGGAGTTAAAATGTTTAATATAGTGCTGAGTAGTAAGCTACAGGACAGTTGCCCCTTTCCTGATTATATCCTGAAATTACTATATATACGAATGGTGTCACTGTGTTTATTTATGTGTATGTGTGCCTCTGAGTGTGTGTGTTCCTAGTGGAATAACGTACCCCCTGAGGTGATCTATGTCAGACAATACCTATCCATATCCTTTTTCTGGCACAAGCAGAAGCCCAGATGGTTTAGTATTCACTTCTCTGCCAAGCAGATGGACCTACAATGTACTTCAGAGGTTTTGATTATAAATGCTCACATCTACCAAGAAGGGAAATGATCTAAAACATTTTAAGACTCATTTTTGCCCACCCAATAAGTACCTCTATACTTCTTGTGATAATTTAATTAAAAATATCAAGTGTGGTTACTGCCAAAGGTACTTTAAGCCATACCTTATATCTTCATGTTCTGTACATTGACTTACTTGAGATACAGCAAGTCTGAACTTTCAGATTGAAAAGAAAACTTCTGCTAAGATCCAGCAACACATTTAGACCAGTCTCACATTTGCTAAGTCTATATAATAGCTAATATCTATGTTTCATTAATTTGGCTCTCACCAAGTGTAAACACTGATCAAACTGGTATAAACACCTTATTTTATAAGTGAGTGGACAGCCTCAGTCTAATTGGGCACCGTTGATGGACGTGGTCCAAATGTAGAAACTTGAGAGAAGTTTCCTTCATTCTTGCATTTAGACATTGTGACTGGCTGTCTAATTATTGAGGCAAATTTCTGTCATGAGAGTCAGAATGAAACATAATCCTAATAAATTAAACTGTTTTGAAATGGATTATTTCCTGAAGCGCCCTTAAAAGCCATATGCAATTTCTGACCACGTCTCTGCTGTTTTATTTTGATAAGAACATAATTAGGCCATAGTGACAGCTTTTTAAAGACTTGAATGAGTGATACATAAATACACGGACTTCGGTGAGCAGTTGTTTGACTTCCTAATGAAATCATGACTAGTAGAAAGCACAAACCAGTGTCTTGCCAGCATTTTTTTTTTTTACCAAACTGAGAGTTTTCTTCTGCTGCATTTTGAGCTTCTGATTGCACAAGGATATAACGTTATTAAACAATTAACAGTTATTAAACAAAAATGTCATAGTGTGTTTTACAGTTTGATTTTTTTAGTGTAGTAATGGTCAATGCCTAATTTACTTGTGACTTTCCTTTCCTTCCTTGAGAAGTATCAAATTGTGTACTCTTTGCCATAGCAATTCATAGCATCCCAGGCACCCAGACCAAAATTCCATTGGGATTCCACAAAAGTTCTATTCTAATTCTCTACCAGTGTGACCACTGTCTGATTGGTGAATCACACAGTGAGTGACACTATAAAGTTGAAATCTGAAGAGCAAATCCATGTCCCTGTAATATTTCTGGAATGAATATTGCAATATATTAAGGCAGCGTGTTAAAACTACAGTGATGAAATTCCTGTATAAATGAAAACATTTAATTTATGGTCAGTACAATTACCACCAATACCTGTCATCTGAACGTGAAGATTGCACATGTTGGGTAAATTATGGCTTCAGTTTAAAAGTGTCTGAGGCTACCATCTCAATAACTTATTTTTCAAAGAATCATGTCATGTTTTTCACATGCTGGAGCTTAGTAAATTAGAACAGGAGGTTTAGCTCCCACTGCATTTCTAAAGAGTGAGTTGACGGGTCAGTGGACTCTCTGCACTAACCTCTTGAAGGCAGGCATCAGGCACTGTGTAATTAGATGACTGTAATTACCACTATGCCATTTCAAATGCCCAACGTTAGGCATTATTATCAAAAAGCAACAAACATCCGGAGAGGTCACTATGCAATTACTAAAAAGTGAAGATTTTTTAGCTGCACGCTTTTAATGATGGGGACAATTAGAAGTTTTTTATCCAGTCTCTGGTCAGTTATTTTTTACTGTTACTGTGTATGCCATAAACTCATAAAGTGAGGATTCAAATTTCTCTGTGTATTTTTATTTCAGACATTATAAACGAATCTAAAAGGTTTCAAGCCTTACTTTGCATTGTACGTATGGCATTTCTCGCATAGTTCATCAAAAGAGCTGTATGAGAGATTTATAATTCCCACATTTCCATTAGCAACTGACAGTGCCACATTTTCAGGCTCTTAATTGTTTTATATATTGTTTACAAATACTGGCATCAAAACCCTCCTACCTTGGCTGATGACAGAATGCTCTTGGGAAGTTAGGAGACTATAATGTGTTCTTCTATATGGTTATCCTAAACAAAAAATAAAAATATAAAATTAAATGATTGAAGAATCAAACTCAGATCTGCTATTCTTGTAATGTCAAATAGCTAACATTTTTGTGCTTCAGACTACTTATGTTGTTTCTAACACTGTATGACATATTATTGATGAAAGATTTGACAAGACTATGGACAAAATTAAAACATTTTGATTTAGACACAGTAAATGTCACCTATTTAAAAACTGGAAAGAGAAAAGTCAATTTTCAAGTAATTGACAGAGTAAAAAAAATTTTTTACAAAATCAATTTGTTTTCTCAGGGGTGGCTCTACACACAAATGTATAGTCTCCGTTTTTGATCTTTTTTACACCAGCATATAATAAATGCTCTGGATTAAACAGTAAGTTAAACATTTGTTGATTTTCTCTCTTTCTCAGACAGCAGTTTGTCACATACAGTAGGGGAAATATTGATCTCCTGCTGAATTTGTAAATTTGCTGACTTACAAAACAATCTCTAATTTAAGAGGTAGTTTCGTTTTTATGGAAAGAGACAAAAATCATTAAAAATGTTACATAAACATGTTACATAAACCATTTCACTGCAGGAAATAAGTATTTGATACCCAAGCAAAACATGACATGTGGAGAAAACCTTGTTGGTAAGCACAGCAGTAAAACATTCATTACAGGTGGTCACCAGGTTTGCACACATCTCAGCAGGGATTTTGGCCCACTCCTCTTTACAGAAACTCTCTAAATCCTTTAGGTTTCTTGGCTGCTGCTTGGCAACTTGAAGCTTTAGCTCCTCCACAGACTAGCTAGGCTACTCCATGACCTTAATGTGCTTCTTCTTTAGCCACTCCTTTGCTAACTTGGCAGTAAGTTGTCATGCCGGAAGACAGTGTTGTGGCTGAGGGAAGGAGGTTCTCGCCCAAGATGTTATGGTACATGGCGTCATCAATTGGCCCCTCAATGTGGTGAAGTTTTACGCGGAAATCCCCACAATAACATGGAAACTTCAGCTCCCCTCACAGACTTTCAATATGATTGCGGTCTGGAGACTAAGCACCTCTTTGACCTTAATGGTTTTCTTTTTTAGCCAGTCCTTTGCTATCTTAACAGTATGTTTTGGGTCATTGTCATTCTGGAAGACCCATCCACAAACCATCTTCAGTGTTCTGGCTGAGGGAAGGAGGTTCTCGTCCAAGATTTTATAGTACATGGCTTCATCAGTTGGCCCCTCAATGCATTGAAATCCTGTGTCCTTAAGCATAATATTTCCACCTCCATGCTTGACTGTGGGGATGTTTTTTGGGTCCTTCAATTTTGGTCTCATCTGACCACAGCACCATTCTCTCAAGCCTCCTCTGAATCATTTAGATATTCACTGGCAATCTTATAACCGGGTGTACACGTGCCTTCTTGAGCAAGAGGACCTTGCGGGTAAAGCAAGCTTTCAATCCATTATGATGTAGTGTGTTACCAATGGTGTTCTTATTGACTGTGATTCCAACTGCTTTCAGATCATTAACAAGCTCCTCCTGTGTAGTTCTGGGTTGATCTCTCACCTTTCTCACGATTGTAGGGGATTAAATGCTTATTTCACTCAATGGTATGCAAATCAATTTATGTATTGATACATATATACTTTAATGTAACATGTTTTTTCTTGATTTTTGGCTGATATTATACCTCTGATCCATAGCAATGAAAGTACCTCATAAATGACTGTTAATTTTTTTGTAAGTCATTTTTTTGTAAGTTTGTGAGGATCAAATTATTATTGCCCCCATCGTAAGGACCACATTACAAAGATTACTACTTAACACGATTTGAGGTACACATGTTAAGATTTGGGCATGTTGTTTGCATCTGTAAGCTTCCATTACATCTTTAGCTTCATACATTCAGTGCAAAACTAAAGAAGCAGCCCAAAGCACTTGACAAGTAATGGCTGATTAACTACACGTAAGCCAGAGGGAAACACTGCAAGTTTTAGCTATATCTTTGCTTCAATGGATAATTGCATGTTGGATCAAAACAAAGGATTTCTGTTGCAACTGGTCAAGCATTTTCAAATTGTTCAAATACCTTGATCCTTAGATACTACACTTACTTCTATTCACTTAAAGGTGACATATTGTACCTCTTTTCAAACAAGTTATAATATGTCTATGGGCTATACAAAACATATTGATGAATTTTTTTGCACTGAATCACTCTATGCAAATTTCCTTATCCTGACGTCAGGATAAGGGACCCGTCCTAAAGCCCTATAGAAGCATATGATTTCTGACACCAAAATCTTTCAAATGACTCACAAAAAATGAATGGATGTTTATTTTTGCGCTTGGAGTGTCTATAGGAGCAGTAGAGACCAAAATGGAAATACAAATAAATGCAGAAAGCTGGTTTGCATTAGGGATGCACCGATCGGTGATCGGCCGATCACTCACACGTATTGCCGATTTCAAGCCGATTTTTTTGGGGGGGGTTATTTATTTGTTTATGTATTACATTTTATTTATAACATTTTATGTATTACATTTTATTAAATTTGTAAACAAATTTTCTTATGAAAAAAAAGCTTTATATTAAAGAAAATTAGATTTTTGTTTGTATTTGCTGTAGAGCTGCCACTATCATATGTCACTATTATAAAAGTAACCAGTAAACAGGGAAAGTAACTACCACATTACATTTAAAAAGTTGAAACCCAGCTGCTCTAATTTTCTGTTATCTGGGGAAAAAATCAGTATCGGAAAAATCGTTATCGGCCGATCACACAAAAATCGGTAGTCAGAATCGGCCAAGAAAACTGCAATCAGTGCATCCCTAGTTTGCATAATATGTCCTCTTTAAGTTATGTGCCATTTGTGGCGCCCAGCTGTAAAGTTTCATATCATAGATCATATTTAGAATATGATATAAAATATGATATAAAAAATGCATCATTTGTAAACAATCAGAAAGTTTTAGCCACTTGAAAGAATACACAGCAGCTATCATTCAAGTGATTACATAGCTTTTTTTCACCTTTGTGTCTCCTTTCAGAAGTGATGTATAAATGAATTCCTTTGACTGAGGTTAGCTATGACTTCCTTGCCCAGTCTCCGGTTCATCACACACATCAGCACCCTGCTGTACCATTGTGGTCTGAATTCTCATCACCACACTGGGCATACCTTCCATGTTTGTGCAGGCACAATGGAAGCCCAGCATGCTTTCTCCCCAATTCATCCAAGGCCCTTCTCCTCCTTTCCAACTTCTGCATATTTTCTTAATGTAAGCTGTCGTCTCCATTTATTTGTTTTCCGCATCTTCGAATTATGTCAACCATCTGTTATCACACCTTAAGTTCTACAAATAACCTGAGCCACTGATGGATTGATTGGATTTGAAAAATCTAAAAAACATTGCCTGCTGTCTTCAATTTTTGGAAACAGACTTGTCGCTTTTCTAGGTAGACCAGAATGGAGCTTCAGATATTCTTTGTCAAAGATAGAGTTGCTGCCATGCATCCCGTTCACTTGCAAGCTTGGAGAGGGACTCTGTGGGAATTAGCAGCAGGAACAACACTCCAGGCCCTCAGATAATGGACTTGGTGAATGTCCACCATCTGGTGTTTGTTTAATACACAGAGAAGGTCAAATGGCCTACGATCCTTTTCTACTCTCCTGCATTCATGCATTGAATTGGGGAAAATCATTGATTTTACTCGTCTACCGGATGATCTTTGTGTGCTGGAGCTCAGTATGACAATGACAACAACCTTATTGCTTAAAACAGCACTCAGTGGGACTGAAACAACTTGAATTCAGCACAGGACATTATTGCTCAGCTGTGTCCCTTTATTCTGATTAGAGCCCTCTCCGAAACAAATCCTCTGCAGGATTCTGGTACCTTTGTCTGGAATTAAATTCTTAGGTTTTTCGGATTTGGCTATTTCTGCTGTAGGGCTAGAGTTTTACATTGTGTATAGCTTTATAGTCAAAATACATCCAAATATGTACTTTTGCCACCTTAAGGATAGCTGTTTATGTTATCCATTGATTTTATCCATGATGGTTTTCAGCATTGTGTGTTTTCCGTTTCTTGCCGTGACATGCTGTGTTTAATGACTGAATGGACAGTCATTGGACCTCTCAGTTTTATTCATGAGGCTCTCAGTTGCATCATGTACCCAGGCGTGTTTGGCCTTGTTCTCATTGGAGGAAGTTACACATGCTAATGATCTGTAAGTGCTAGACTGGAGAGTAAACCATGACTAACAGTAGAGCTGAGAGAGAACAGGACACGTGCAGAGTCTCATCTGGCAACAAGGCAGGCTTTCTTCTCAAATGTGCGGCAACTAAATCCACTTAAGACAAAGTGGACAGCAGGGAAAAGGTTGAATGAAGCAGAATATAGCTGTGTAGAAAAAGTTTTTAATTGTACAGTCACAACTAAAGACTAATGAAGAGGAGTTTATTTGTATATTAACAAATCAATGTAATAAAACCACTCTTTCTGGGTATCTGCAATTCATTAGTTAAAAGGTTAGATGTCAGTTTATCAGGCTTCTATGTGTCCCAGTCACAACCTGTCCTGCCGTCCCACATGCAGTCTCAATATTGCTCTGTTTTGGTGTGCTGAAGCCCTTGTGTGCTAAAGCCCTGGCTATAGTCTATAGTCTTAAAGGGCCACCTTTATAGTTGAATTCTCAAACTGCCCAAAATGATATATTTACAACTGTTCTTTTGTGTGTATTTGAAGTGTTTACAGAATTTAATAAAGATTATGATATCAAGGCCAGTATTTTCTGTTTGTTTGTTTGTTTGTTTGTTTTTCCCAATGAGTGGATTGAGAGCTAAGTGAACTATTTGTTAATATACATTATTTGTGGAGCAATTGTCTGGTCAAATACAGAGCTAACATTGAAACCCATATTAAGTAGACTGTGTAGCCTGTTCAAAGGGTATTTATTTATGTATTTCTTGAGCAAATTTTAAGCATTTGTTTGAAAGTGTTAACTTATTGTTGACCAAAGAGATTTGCACATATTTAATGGAAACCAGTAAAAGCAGTAGTATAAAACTGCTGGCAATGTTGTGAGGGGCTGCAAATGCACTAAGCCAAGGGGGGCAGCTTTTATTGTGCCCCAACATTATTCTGATGTAATTATATACCCACAACACAGCCTGGTGCATATTTGTCTACTTTGAATTAGAATTGATTATTTTTATTTTTATTTTTATTTAAAATTATTATTTTTATTTTTGTCAAATGTGTTGTGTTAGAACAGGTTGTGTACTGACACTGGTAATATGAATCAAACAATTTGGTAACTCTTACCAGAGAAATGATGCCAAGTGCGTTGTTTATTCACTGAAGTCTGTTCACAAAGTAGGAGGAATTCTTGCTAAAAGGTTTGCTAAATGTACAACAGCATTTTGACCTCAACAGTATGTGAAAGAAATGGTGTCAGTTTTTGTAGAAATAAGTATTGCACATTGTAATAATCAACCAACAGTAATTAATATATAATGACCATGATTTTATTCCAATTTCCATGCAAAGCTAACTCAGAAATTATGGGAATCTGAGCATTCTTGGCATACTATATAGAGCCACATGAAATGCGAAAAAGGATTTACTTTACACTTTAAACACCACTATCCCCCCATTAGCTAATTGTCCTTATTACATTTATTAAAGTCGGGTCAAAAATTCATTAAAAACAAAATCATCAGAGATGAAGTTTATGTGGGTTGTAGGGTTTCTGAAAAATTTGATGCGACTGAAAAGCAATGAAAGCAGGTCTGAAATCAACTTGAAAAACTGATTTAGAAAAGTGTGTTGTGGTTTCTGATGATTACAAAAAAATTGTTGACCTGTGTATTTAAACATTTTGATAGATGTATTCATTTAAACAAAGCCTAGGATAACCTTTACCACTATCCCCCCATCCCCAGAAGACCCCCCCCATATGTCAAACCACACTAGACCATGTGCAGGATATGTGATTATGAGTGTCACTGGACCATTGACTGACTGACTGGGAAAAATCCAACAGCCTGGTTTACTTAGATACTTAAACCCAAAAAAGAAACAAAGCTAGATTCTAGAAACAAAAAAAAAATATTTTGTCTCTTCCCGTTTAGATTGAAATGTAGATTAATTGGAATACATTGTTACAGAGACGTACAATATTTCACAGCTGATCCAACAACCTATAATTTGTGTAATGAAGATTTTTAATTAACATACAGGCCAGGCATAGATTTGTAAGATATTGTTTTGATGTGCTTGTAGAAGGAGCTATTAGCTGACTTGAAATGTGTATTGAAATCTGAATATGAAACTGTGATGGAATTTGATTTGAGTTTGGAGTTTAATGTTGCCCCACTGGGAGGAACTATTTGAAAGAGATGAGGAATTATTTTAAAAGACATACCCTAATTGAGAATGTAGAATGGGAGGAAATGCAAAAAGATTGCTGTAATTCAAAGTCTTTGGCAACGTTTTAAAATCGCTGCTTGCTCCAATTCCCGACCTTCAAAGAAAAGCTTGACTAGAGAGAGAACCAGTGCACCACTTTTCACCCCAGGTAGCAATATAATGCAGCTCATGATTAATTTTAATTAAACACATTTTGGAAAATGATATTGAATGTTTGAACCCCTGGTGCTTTAATTATTTTATTGCCTCTCAGCTCAAACTCTAAAATGTTGTGGCTGGATGATGTATTGGAATATATCCTTCACAGCTGGCATGCAGGGGTTTTCCTCTGACTTCTATAGTTAATGTATTATTAGTAATCCACTAAAAGACAGTAGAAATAAGTAAATTGACACTTCTGTAAATGCTAATTTGCCCCAGATTAAAAACTGTTAAAGTCATAGTTAATTTAGGAAGGGGCTGAGAACAGAAAGTGGTGGAACTACTGATGGCTTAGTGTCATTTGTTCAAGTCCAAAATAAGCATGTTTCTTTGTGTAAATCATCATAAATATCTAATCAAAAAGCTTTGGTAAATGAGAATCCTTAAATTGTTGTAGCCTAGCTTCTGTTACACCATGATGACAGGCAGAGAAAAGGAAACATCCTCGGCTTAATGCAAACTCAAGGGTTAAGTCACATTTCAATTGAAGTTGAAGTTAGAAAGAGGCCGCCACTACAAAAGCTTAAGTTTGCCCTAATGGCCTGACGAATGCCTGGATTATTGGCGGTGCAGAGAGACAAATAGCCGCAACAAAGAGCGTGGCCTTAAGCCTCTTGAATGTCCTCCACCGAAACAAGACAGTTCCAACAAGGCTATTATCCTGCCTTTGTTTATGGGCAAAGGAGTCGAAAACAATTCAATGGGAAGATTACCCCTACTTGTGAAGTTCTAAGAGAGATAAATTGGTAAGTTCCTGTTGGATTAAAGCAGGTGCATGCAGCTATGTGTTGTAAACTTTTTTTTGAGGGTCCATGAGGAAAATGTCTCACCATTAGGGAGCTTTGTGTAGAATGGAGTCACAAAGTCACATATTTGCCATCAAACTACATTTCAAGATTCTTAAAAAAGGATCAGCCATTGTTTAATTATAAAAAAAAAATTATATGAATTATAGACAATAATTCTCCATGTGAGAAGATTCAATCAAATTAAGTGTTTTATACAGCATCAAACATTTTTAACTGTGTAGTATCTACAGGACCATGAAAATTTGGTACATTTTAGTATGCAGGAAGATTTCTGCAGTATCTTATTACTCACCAGTACAGTATGTCTGCATGGATCAAAAGATATTTCCATAAACCAAGCTGTGCTGTCTGAAAAGACCAGTGGCAATAGGACCAAGAAATGATAAGATCTTCATACCTGGCTAGAGCTGAAGTAGCTGTCAAAAGTTAGACAGGGAATGCAATAAACAAACCATGCCTACAATGGGCAATAAAGGGAGGAGACGGCTTCCTCAAGGCACCTCTTAAAGGTCAGTTAGACTGATTTAATACATAGGATTTCGTTCTAGAGTTGTCCTTTAAGGTGTTTGTTTTCATTCTGATACCTATATCCACAGTCTTTAAACAATGACCTGTTCACTAAAAAATGCTAATGTGGCCACCAGAAAATGATTGTGATCATTCAGCATGATTTCACATACAATTAGCTAATTGTCCTTATTACATTTATTAAAGTCGGGTCAAAAATTAATTAAAAACAAAATCATCAGAGATAAGTTTATGTTTTTCAAAAATTTGATGCGACTGAAAAAAAAACTGAAAGCAGATCTGAAATCAGCTTGAAAAACTGATTTAGAAAAGTGTGTTGTGGTTGACCTGTGTATTTAAACATTTTGATTGATGCATTCATTTAAAGAAAGCCTAGGATAACCTTTATCTGTTGAACAAGCTGCAGTTGGCTGACCTGTTAAAGGAATTGTTAAATTTATTGTTATAGGATGATTTTTATATGGTGCAGAAAATTGTTTATTGAAACTCTAAAACTCTAAAACCAGGTTTGAATAAGAATTGCATTTTTTTTTCACTGCACCTCCCTCTGAAATGTTGGCTATATTGGCTCAAATAAACCCATTAAAACACTTTGTAAGGAATGTTTCACCACAAGCCAATATAGGATGTCTCCTGTGTCAGCTATTCTAACCCTCAAAGCCAAGAGACACAGACAGAGATTGAATGTATCGATCGGCTTAAATAGCCCTGTCTTTAATAAATACTACATTATGACTGCAAGGTTCTGCCGGCGTGTTGGCTGATGAAGGCATGCCTCTCAAAGTCGGTAATCAGAGGAAGTTCAGGGGAAAGATAATCTTTCGCTCTTTGCATCCTCGGAGACGCAGGCCAGGCAATCAGGGGGATAGCGGTGATTGCTCGGGTTGCACTTGTGAAATCACAGACTGCATTGGCCCCGGACCTGAAGGAGATATTAAAACCAACCTCTTCTAAGTTTTCCTTTTCAAGTAAATACTGATTGGGGCCTCCATAAACCAGTTACTACCCTTCTCACATCAGACAGTAACAGGATTCACACATGCGTTCTGCACACAATATGAGTCATTTATTGTGTTTCCAATCCAAATGTATAGTAACTGCTAATAATGCTTTCTATATTACTGCTCTGCAGGACAACACAAATACAAAAAAATGAAGTAAAATGTTTCACTGCAAATGTGATGTAAATTGCAGGTATAAATTAGATGCATTTTGAAACTTTCTGGAATTGCGCACATTGTACGTTGTGATCGCTGAATAAAAGTGAGAAGTTGGGCTATGTGTGTGTGATGATTAAAGCCCTGTCCTAAGATGGGGCTATGCAAAGGCTTCGCTCAAGCAAAGCCAATAACAAAGCCAATAAACAAATAACTATCCCTTGATGGCCTGAAATCAGATGCTAAGTGAAGCCACTTGGGACAGAGCCTACAAATGTAGCCAAGGCTCAGTGGGCATCCCAGCCTCGCCTGTTTTCTTCTGACCCAAGCCCTCAGAAAGCCTTTCCCTGTTTCATACTCCTATGATTGAATTCAATAGGATCATGTGTCCCAAAGAAAAGGCAATTAGTAGATGACACTGAAATGGTAAAAGAAACAAGCTTCAAACACGTCAGAAGACAGCTGTCCAGATATTACTAATCGCTGGAGCAAACTGGGCCCAATTAAAGTTTAATGTGGCTTTTAAGGGAGCTTTTTTTTGCTTATCGGTGTGATAGGATCCAAGGGAAAATATTGTTATTGATTCCATCATTTTAGATGTAACTGATCCTTTAAGTAATTTCTCAGGGTTCCTGTGTGTCAGTTTTTAAGTGTCTGCTTGGGCTGGATCGCTGAAGCCAGCCGTTCATTTAGAATTCAAAGCCTAATGCACAAAGTGTTCCTGATACACTTTCAGTCACATCTGTTGAAAGACAACACACTTATCCCGTTGGAAGCCTGAGTAAAACATTGACTGCAGTTCAAGTCAGGGCAGCTAAATTATGAAAATTAAGTGCTGTTGGGAGATAACTTAATTGATCGTTCCAAGAGAGTTTGTTTTAAAATATTGATCGCATACCACTGCATCTTAAAGAACACAGTGAAAAGATGCATATTGATTGAAAACCGAACATGAGTTTAACAAAGACATAGAATTTATAAACAGTATTTAAAATATTATTTAAATATATTGTTTGTGTATTGCCCTTGTTTTTTGTCAGTGCAGAATTATATAAATTAATACATTCTGTATTATATTATGTATATGTACATACACACGTGTGTACCTTTTTTCTTGGTGTTTTTTTTACTTTTTTCTTTTTTCAAAGATTTGTAATCATCTTAATCAATAAAAGATATTATATGTATGTACATAATATTTATATGCATTATATAGAGACATAACATTTATTTAGAAAGTATTTGTTCTAGTGTAAAAAAAATACCTATTTTGGTACCTGACACAAAGTTATTTTTATGTGAAATAAATGCATCTAAAGGCCATCTTTTCAAGACCCTGAACAGACTGTGGCGATATACAATAGCCTCGCTCAGGAATGGAGGTGTAGGCTAATTTGTCCATCTCCTGCAGTAACCCTCTACTGCTGTAAGAGAAGAAAGACCACATTCAAACCTCAACTGGATTACACAGGCCAAAAAGAGCAGGATGTTGAAAGAATGGGAAGCTTTTGTTACTCTCCCTTTCAGAACATATACGATTTTGATTAAAGGACAGTGGTTTTAATGCATATTGATCAATTCAAATTCAATCTGAACTTTTTAGACATTAACGTACAAACCAACAACAGTAACCCGAGCATAAGTAGTACATCTTTGGCACATTAAGGGTACTTCAAGAAAGGAAACCAAAGACAGAAAATATAGGTTCAGGTTTCAGGCTTCAGCCAGTGTGAAAATATCCTCAATTTGATCAAAAATTTATAATGCAACTTTCCAAGTCTTAAATTTCCTTCAACTGCACTTGAAATGGACACTTGTTTTCCCATTATGGCTTTTTAAATCTACTTATGTCTGAGTTGTCTTGCTTAAAGATCTCTCCACCATATTGGGGGTTCAATATCTGAGGTATGTGTTCTTCATCTGTGCCCTGATGAAATAACACAACAGTTTACATATTTCTAAACCCGAGCTGAGAGCCAATTGAAAAATCGATATTGACAATCAAATTTCCCTGAAAATATATACACACACAAGTCTGCTTCGAGGTGACTAAAACGAGGAAAATTTGGTTTTAGGAGACAGGAAGAGAGTTGGGACTAAGAAGGCCAAATCAGGCGATAAATGGCTACTCATCGCGACCAAGAACGAAACCCATCCATCCCCTGAGACACTTAGAGAAGGGCGAGAGAGGCAAGCGATGGGGAAGAAAGAATATGCGTTACTCTCTCTTCCTCGCAGCTAGCATTAATTATTCAGACAAGTGGAGAGATCGCCTTACATTAGCCATCTTGTTTCTTGTGCCTTTAATGACAGTTGTTGTAAACATACATAGACAAACACCGTTCCTGAGTCTGTGCAGCCCCTCTCCCCCTTCTCAGTGACAGAAATATTTTAATTCATTCAACCAAAAGATTTGCTTCAGTCCTTGAGGGCAGTTGATTCCTCTCGGTGTGGTGACATCTGTTTCCAGGACTCGTCTCGCTGGCTGACCTCTCTTGCTTTCTGTACTGAACGCCTCTTCAGCTTCCAGTCAACCCTTTGAAGTTCCTATGTGTTTTCACAAGTTTTGGTGAATTATCCTTCGTGGACCACTATTTTCTGTCGGGCGTAAAAGTTAGGGTGGTGAATGACAGGTAAGTGTTTGTGTGCGCCCACTTGAATTTGCAAGGTCAAGGCGAGACATTTGGCCCAGGCTGAGAACTAAAGCCCTGGTATTCAAAACATTTACCCGTTCATGTTTAAGAGATGTCCTGCTGAATAAATGATGAATGTTTGCATTAAAGCTTAAGAGGTCTAGCTTTTAACAAGGAGGGAAAAACATTCCGTCTCGGATGAGGACACACAACTATAGGGGTAGAACAGGCTTCACCGCACAAGGAAAAACAGCACCCTGAAAATGTGTGCAAGTAACATTTGTTCCCTCGCGCCTGATCTGGCCTTGAGGCCTTTTTGGAGAGATTGTGTAGTGTGGGACGTATGTTTTACTTGCTATCTACACCTTCAGTTTCCCCTGGGCTTTAATTCTTAATGCTTATTTCAAGATCAAGAGTCGATACAGGACATTTGAGACATCACAGATATTCATCTTGTCTACGGCACACTTGTGTAATGCTTACCAGTGGACCAAATTTTCATGCATGATCCAAATTAGGACTAAGGATGCAAAGTGTATAGACTAAGTACATCTAAACCCACAGAATTTTAAAAAAATGTAATCCTGGTTTTTAGTGAGACCAGTTGCTCCGTTCTCAGGCTGTAAATTCTGTGTTGTGTATACCAGATTGCATCACTCTGTGACTCTGGCCTATTGCGAAACCCTTGTTATAAATTCCTGTGATATTACACAGATCACATAGTTTGGGATGGAGAACGTTTTTGCTGAGAAGATGCACATGAAAAACTTCCAGACTGCCGGTTCATGTGGCACTTGAGGTGGGCCGTCTGTCAGTGACATGGGCTTCGGCTGTTGCTTCACAAACGAGAGCACTGAGGCTGCTTTGTCCCGATCTGCCCATTCGCACTCAAGCAGACCAGAGGAATGTCAGGTCTCAGAGGTGAGATTGTGTGGATAGCTTCAGTCGATCACTTCAGGAAGCCCCCATGTGTTAAAGTGAGCCTTAGAGGCACCTTGAAGAGGCTTAAGCAAATTGTTATATTGATATATGATGAAAACCGGAGGACCTAGCAATCCCTCTTTAATCCTATAATGCAATGCTGTTGCTGTGGATTGGTTATCGGCCAGTTCTCCGATGTCACTCGCCGAGGCATATCTGTGTGACCTGACATGGTGACCGCGATCGCTGGCTGCCTATTCAACTTGACTCACTGGCTCAGATCTAGAGTTTCCCTTTCTCACTCTCCTCTCTCTTTTTCTCACTCACTTGCTCACTCATTCTCTCTCCCTCTCTGTTTCTCCTCCTTCTCTTCCAGATATCAGGCACTTATGTTACACGCCACACATCTTAGATTGATTTGTGTTGTGTACATGTTTCAGTGGCTCCTGAGGTAAAGGGAAAAGTGAGCCTGAAATTATCTGGCATTATTCAAAGGCCTTGTCAACTAGCGCTGTGCTAATTTCACTTCCTGCTATTCTCTGACCTGAGACCAGGAGCTAAGTGGCATCCGTATGTCCATTAGCTGCCAGAGTGTGGCTCCCTTTTCACCCGCAGCCCTGTTTTTATTTATTTATTTTTTTTATAATTAGTCCTCCCTGCTAAATGCCAGATTCTGTAGCTACGCACCCATGATGGGGGCATTTGGCAACATATGCTAGCTCCTGATATGGCTAAGTGTTTCAGGAAGTGGGCCTTGGTTCCAAAGGGTTATGTAATGGGGCCAGATCCTTCATTAAAGGCTTCCTGCTCTACTTGTTGGGTGGGTCTCAGGTCCCCTGGCTCCTTGCATCACTACACACACGTCCACATGCAAAACAAATATTAATTTTATCCCCGCACAAACAATAACAAAAGAAGATGTCAGTCAAACCCTCCTGAGTGCCTACAACCTGGAGTCTGGGGGAGGATTGGTAGGTGTGAGACCGAAAGGGGTGGGATCTGCAGAGGTTTGGTTGTGTGCTAGAGAGAATGGGAAGGAAAAGAGAAAATCTTTTAGCTTGCTTCTGCTGTGCAGTCTCTGCACCATTAGATGGAGCACTTGCTGTCAGAGGACTCAAACTCATGGTCTACATTCCAGGCTTACACATCTCCATGCTTCACACAGACAAAGCTGATTAGATAATTAGTATCACCACTGATTATGGTCGCAGTCATCAGGCTGGTCCATATGACAATCTACAGATATGAAAGAAATATCATCGACGGGAACTCCAGCGCTGTATTTTGTGATTTGTAGTTCAATTGTATAAAAGATTTTGATTTCTTTTTCATTTTTAGTTTCTGCTAAGGTTAAACCTTGCAAGATGCTCGGTGCAAAGTATTTGTCAGGTATATATTTTTCCTGTAATTCCTCCGTTTGAGAAAAGATTATGAAAGTGTTAACATAGTGAGCAAACAGGCAGCTCAAATAAAGGTTGGAAACTGGAAAGTGTTGTACTTTGTCTTTGCCATACTATCTCTCACTGACAAGAGGTGAGAGGGTAGTGAGCATGTCTGTAAGAACAACACTATGAATTGTCTCTGAGAAAAGGCCTTTGCTTGTGCACAAACTCATGGTTTATTTTTTATCCCCCTCCAGCTCACGTTTCCTTTCACTATGAAGCATTGGCTGCACATAACTTCACCAAGATCTTGTTCTTGATGTGCCCTTCAGTTTGTTTAGGCAGAGTATTTGTTACTTGTGCCCCCCTTCCTTGTTTGGAAGAAAAAGCCTGCAGGATTTTGAGCTCATTGATGGATTTCTGAGGTGTTGATTCAGAGAGTGGGGACTCTCTGCACTGAGGCTTGACAAAATATTTTGGTAGAGAACAAGTCATTACCAGTACAAGTGATGGGCAGACAACAGCACTTCCATCGATCAGTAGGGGAATGAGGTGATCTGTCCATGCTTGCAAGAGGCTCTGCTGGGTACCACTCACAGATTTCCTTCTCTCACTCTCTTTTTCTCCCATTCTCTAGACAAGAGGTGGCCCGTGCAACAAAAAACATTCACTCCCAGCCTCTTCGCCGCTTTCCAACACAGCTCACAGACCTCACCCACCCCACCCCATCCCCCAATTCCTCCTTGTCAGGGCAAGGGGACGAGCTTCTCAGGCTTTGTGCAATTAAACACTCCATCTGTCTGAGAAGCCTTCGTCCTCCCAGCGCTTTCACAGCCTTTTCTAATTGCAATTCTTATTAGAAATCAAGTGCTACACTGAAGACACAATGCATGCAATTTCAAAGTCCCTTCTCCAAATAGTGGAAAAAAACCATGCTAATTGATGATTAATCCATAAGATACTTATCTGCATAATTCCATCGTCCCTTCGGGGGATGGCACTTTTCGCCTGATTGTAAAGCGGCTCTTCACACTTCTATATTCACGTAAAAGGTGGGCCATGTTCAAATGCATATATATATATATATATATATATATATATAATGTATGTGACAATGTTTCCCTAGAGCACAAAGAGCATGCTTCTTTTGATGTGTCTTCTTGAGGCGAAGTGTGAATTGAGGAAGGCTGGAAGCCAGATGGGACTGGAGGATCGGGTTACCTGTTATAGCTGCGCATCTGCCCTGGCAGTCAATCTCCCTGACGTCTGTGACAGGTCGATGGAGCCCGAGAAGGAAGAGCTAATGCAAGGGAAAGGAAGAGTAAATTGGGACGGGTCACCCTTAAACCTACAACTCCCCCTCCCTCCTCCCCCAATATCACCCTTCCTTCTATTTGTCATCCACCCTATCTGTAGCACTGCCCTGGACAGGAGTTAAGTCAAGCTGCCTGACTGTGCTGACTGTGTGGTGGTGGGGTAGTGGTGGAGGGGTCGTGCTTGTGCGGGTGACTACAGAGAGACAAAAGCAGAGCTCAGTTACACAGAGGCCAGCGCCGTGGCACCCAGTCAATACAAAATAGATTTGAAGAGGTTTCTTTCATAAGTTTTTGAAATGTCACGCACTGCTTTTTTTTGGTCTATAAACACGGTCTGGTGTATTATAACAGATTCCTTTTAAGTTATGGCCCCTGGGAAAAGCAGAGACCTTATCTGCTGTGCCACTACTTGACCAACTTTCCCAGAGCACAAAACAGACACATGGCTTTTAATTTTTTCTTCTTATGTCAGCATGTCTGGAGTAAAGGAAAACAATGTAACAGGTTAAAAGTAAGCACAGTAGCAGATGCAATACGTTTCTGAATAACACATAAGCGGCGTTAGATAAATTGTTCTCCATCTGTACAGCCAGGTGTCATGAGATGGGAATAGAATTGTTCTTAAAGCATTTCATCCATCACCTACACAAAGGCTAGAGTCTGCTTCATGCACTTTTCGTATCTCTGTGAAGAAATGGGGGGCCCTTACCTGATACCAGGCCTTACTATGCTATTTTTGATATTACGCTCCTTATAAGTGATTTGAAAGTGGATTGTGCCCCCAGACAGTAAGAAACATTCCTGTCAGCTACTTTAACAGCAAATAGATAGCCTGATGAATTATGCATAAGACGGCAATTTTCTCTCAGTCAGTGAGTCATCAATCACAAGCTTGCTGAGGATCCCAGAATCGGCCGGCCCAACCGCATTCACGTCTACTATTATTGGGGGAAATGGCACCCATTTACAAAGCCCTTCACCTCAGATGGCTGCACTAAGACGAAATTCCTGTCCTGCCGATGTCGGCCATGTCTCTCGCGTGTCATCTCTGGACAAGTGTGCCCTGACCAATAACTTCACAGATATTTTGGACATTTTTAGAAGGTGCACATTTCCAAGCACAAAATGTTTCTTTTTTCAAACAAAAGTGTATTTTCATAAGAAAATCAATGCAAATATTTGCACATTTGGTCTCTCTTTTGTTGCTAATATGGATGCGTGGCTGAAAAGACCCTTTTCAGAGCAGCAATTTGATCCATGATTGCATGCATTTACCCATGTAATTGAAATAATGAGAGATGATTGCTTTGAGCTATTAGTCATAAGTTCCTGATCTTTTTGTTTAATCCTGGCATCAGCTGTCAGTGTGCTGGTAGGAGCTTTGGGGAAGATACACTGAGGATATCATTTGCATCACCTCAGACTGTAATTTTATTTTCTCTCTTTTTCTCTCCCTCTCGCTCTCTCCCACTCTCTCTCTCTCCCACTCTCTCTCTCTCTCTCTCTCTCTGTCTGTCTGTCTCTATCTCTCCTACTCTCTCTCCTTCTGTCTTCCCAAGCTGATGCATACTCCTGATTCTATACAACTCTCCCAGGAACAGAAGCGCTTTCGTGTTGTTTTGATAGGAACAAAGAAAGACGGAGCCCAAATATGCAAGCCGGTAGCAGCCAGGATGCTGTCAGCCGTAAGCAAAATAAAAGCCTTGGCAGCAGGCGCGAGCGAAGAATATGTTAATTTATAATTCTCCTACAGAGGCCACCCTAACACGACTGGGCGGCCTTTTACTAGAGCCCTTGACACAAGCAGTTATATGTCGTCATTCTGATGACACACCATCAGTGTGTTTTACAAATGAACTAATAATTCCCCATTGTATTAGGACCAGCTGTCTGTGACTATCAAAATAACAAAGAAAAAAGATGCGGGAGGGGGGAGAAAAACACAAAATGGAACTGCAATTAATTACAATCATTATCTTCATGACAAATCAAAAGGTGTCAAGCTGTTTTCTAAATATTACTGTGCTGCCAGTGTTTGATTATGATTTTGACACAAGAAAATGCAGCAGGTATCATAAACATCTGGTAATTACACAAAGACAAAACACTTGTAGTGTTTATATCATCTGTGCAAAGCAGACTTATTTAATTGACTTGTTTTATTGTTTAGACTAGTTTTGGTTTGATTAAAAAATATATGCCAACTTGAACGTGTATGTAGTAAAGAAACAAGAATGTCAGTGCTATTTTCACAGAGAATGTTTTTAGCGCAACATGAAAACCATAGCTTTGATATTTTTGTTATCATGATGTTGGTTGTTCATTTATCAAGGAAATGTATACTAAGTTGACTTAGTTTTGCTTTGTCACACATGATACAACAATCTTTTGTTACACATCTGGCAATCTGGCAACATTGTTGTTGTTATAGTAGAAGTAATACATACATAAGTTTATTCATTAATTGGTTAATACAGGTGTAAGAGAAAACCTTATTGATTACATATAAATTGCCCAACCTCTGCTGGTCAGCCCTCTGACCATTCAGCACATACCCCTGCTATTTCTGCTATTTTACTTTAATGAACACATTTCCCTAGTGTCAGTCACTAGTAACTGCCTAGAACACTGAAACCCAAACATTTTAAAATCAGCTTTTCTCTATTAGTCAGTGGCTTGCTACTGGTCTTATA
Source organism: Brachypetersius altus (assembly GCA_037974465.1). Taxonomy (NCBI): domain Eukaryota; kingdom Metazoa; phylum Chordata; class Actinopteri; order Characiformes; family Alestidae; genus Brachypetersius; species Brachypetersius altus. Next base: position 35,010,882 of record JBBPDB010000001.1, read on the forward strand.
AAATGCAGTGAATCCACTAGACAATACAGTCATTCATTCAAATATGGTATTTTCTACTAATTACTAATTATTCTACCTATTCTTTTCTGAGTTTAGCATATTTAAGTAATAATAATATTGAAACATACACAATCATTTGTGCATATATGTAATTGTTTGTATTTTTTAACTTAATATGCTGAAATCAGCAAATAAACAGTTTTGCCTGCTGAAAAAAGTCTATTTGAGCAATTAAAGCAATTAAAATATTATTTCATTTCCAGATAGTAACTGGCTAAATGTTTACCATCAAAACCCACTGTAGAACATCTGTAGATTCCATTTGAAAACAATCAAATATGTCTAGAATCAGTAACATGTCACCCGTTAAACTTACTAATGATTCTATGATTTATTTACAGCAGAGCAGGACAAACATTTAATATATCTGTGCATAATAAGATTTTGTATATAATAATATATATAATACAGATCTGCATGCTGTGTACTTTGCCATTTTCAGCATTTTCTTTACAGTACCTTGAGGAAGGATTTAAAGTGGACTTCTATATGCTAGAAGTGATGCCCTTGTGTAATAGTAACCTGCAAAAGAATTCAGTTGGTGATTAAAAATAATCTGGAGACAATGACTCTTCACTGACACACAAGATTTACAAAGACTTTCTGGGTGAAGTATCCAACCTCCACGGGTCCTACAAGGTTTTCAGTAGCTTTGTTCAGTAGATTTCGGCATTCTTTAAAACCACTGGTATTTTTCCACAAGGGTGATAGAGCATTAGACTGGAGGAATTTTCTGCCCTTTGAGGAGTGCTTGTATATGCCCCTCATGCTTCTAACCTGTTCCCAGCAATAAAAGAGACTGACACCAAGTTCTTTCCCCAGAGGTAACAGGTATTAGTAAAAGCTCCCTACATATTACCCTGTAGACTTTCTTTTTAAGAGCATCCTCTTCAGATGCCTCACCCGTTCAGTCAAACCTTTCATCCACAGCATCCAGGGAAAGCTATTATGCAGCCTGCCTGTTAGAAAAAAGCACTTTTTTTTCAGCCTGCATCATATCTATCTGTGTTAAAGGAAATATATGACACACATTAGGGACCATATGTCTTTACAGATTTGGGAGACCCATCTCTTGGGGGATATGGACAGTTACATTCAATTCCAGAGTAAATTCTGAACAATGGTTTAGGGATGATTTATGGCTGTTCTGTGCTAGGCTGCTGTTTGTGTGCTGGGTTAGATGGCCAAATTGTATTACGAAGCCTAAACCACTGAAACACCCCCCCCCACCCCCCCGGTCCTTTTTCACCACATATAACAGCTTGACTGTGAGTGGAGCTAGTTTTCTGCACAGGCCAAATAAGCCAGGTCACCTCGAAAACTCTGCCGATGTACCAAATCTAGTTGACTTCCAACATCCAAGTTGTGAGTTTTTTTTGTTGCTGAGCAGAGTGTGAGATCTATAGCAGGATGTGGAATAGAGTCCACAATGGCTTGGCTGCACCGCGGCATTGCAGGTGGCCCCCGGCATGCTTTTTACACAGCGGTGTGAGCCATTTTAGAGGCACTACCTTCCCTCAGCCACAATTTCAGTGCTCTGAGCATTTCACCGAGGAGTGAGAGGGATCTCACTGTTATCGCCTAACACTCAAGCCCACCGTAATTAAATAGAAATGCAAAAGCACAAAGCAATTTTGGCCCCAGTGAAAAGCTGGAAAGATCTCCCCCAACCACCACCACCCCTCCTTTTGAACAGTTAGAATTTAATTGGACCATATCAATTTATTTCACATTTTAAAATGTCATGGCTTCGTAAGAACTAACCAAATTTGCATCCTGCACAGAATGTTATTGCACGCAAGCGAAATAAATATATAAATCTAAATGCCAGTGTAAATGCCAAGTATTTTCAAAAGCCGCTAAAGTAGGCTTGTAAAAGCACTGGAGCCTCTCTCTCCTGTGTCCGCTCATCATAAACTTTTGCCAAGTGCTTTCAGTGCAAGCAGTCGAGTTGGCTTAAAAGGATAGCAAACTGTGTCATGCCATTGTTACTGTTTTGACATCTGTTTTCAAACTCAAAAAATTACTCAAGCGCACAAGCAAGAAACGACAACATTGACACGCCGCCAGGGAGGACAAGGGACCACCAATCTGTCTGGTAACAAACGAGGAAATATTACCAAAGCCCCATACTCTGAATGATCCAAGGTCATCACATGCCAGGATGGTCACTTCACTCGCTCCCCACTAATGAGCTGCAAATTTACAGCAGGAACGTGAATACGATTTTTTCGCCTCATATGTTTTTGCATTTCCATTATCGCACATTGACATTAACTTGTGTTTAAAGACACAAAATCCCTGTGTTCCACCCAGCACTAATTAAGATAATGACAGGAAAAAGTGACCTCATGTAGTTTCATACAGAACTTGCCTTGTTAAGGCAGTTTCTGAATGGGAGGGCAAAGTCTAAGCAACCAAACAGACCATGCTTTTGATTCCATTTTCACTCCTATGATTGGAGCATGACAGAGGAGAAAGTCTGGCAAATGAGTAAAGTTCCTCTTCTGCCCTTTCGTGCCTCAGCCACATGGCCCTTTTCTGTAGTCTGTCTCTACTCTGCTGGCCTCCGTTTTCTCTCTCCGTCTCTTTCTCTGTTCTCTTCCATCTGGTCAGAGAATCTGACTAGGCAAGGTCTTCCCCTGCATCATCAGTTTATCTGGTGACAACGGTCTCAAATTTTCAACAAAATTTTCTTCTTAGTGCCATAAATCAGTGCTTTTTTACTCATTTCTACTAAGAAGAAGGGCACTGTTCACCATGACTACTCTATATATTCTAGATTCTGAGACTGTACACCTAAGGCAGTGAGGTGTTTTATCTCCCTTTGGTCTATAATGCAATGGATGCAAAATATGCTAGAGGCTATTGAGTGGAGTTGCATGCCCTGAGAGCATAACAACATGAAATAACGTAATAAATTTGATATTTTAAACAAGAAAATTCATTTTCCTATGGGGAGGTATTAAACTGTGCTTTGCACTGGGGTCCAAAGGGTACTGTTTTCGTCAATTCTTTTTCTGGGTAATGGCTACAGGAAGTATTGTTACCATAATGGCTACCACGTTCTTTTCTCCATGACTCAGAGCACTGTCATTGTCATATTAGCTTTTCAGATGCATTGTATTGTCAAGGTACACCCTAATTCCACTTAGTCCATACAAGCTCTCTCTGTTAAGTGGGCTTAGCATGTCAGATAGGCCCACTGTCATAACCTCACACAATTATGTAGACCAGGGGAGAAACGTGTTGGAGAAAAAGAGGAATAAAAACATAGCCTGTTCAATGAGGCTTTGAATTCCAAAACAATTTATCACCAGATTAAATATCCCTGAAGAAGAGAAGGGCTTGTCCATGGGCTGTTTGTAATTCAATGCAGCAGCAACATTGTCAAGTGCCAAGGCTGAACTAAGAGACCTATTACTCCTCCATGACAAGCATAGCCTCCAGGCATCACCAGAAAGCCTTGTGTTTCATGGAAAAGGACCCATGTTGTAAAACTGTTGTCTGAGAGTATTTAAAGTCATTACTGCACATTATTTACAAAACATCCCATCAATGGGGCTTGACATTTGACCAGGTATCTCACCCACTGCATACAGCAGAGGTGTCCTGACTCTCTTGAAAAAACACCCTGTGGAATGTATGCAAACTTTGGGGCAAAGTTTGGGTTATCATGTAGCACTCAGAAATGAAGATGTGCTAACAGAGAGATAAGAGGAAACAAGAGATCACCCTCTCCCACATTCCATACCTGTGCCTTCCAGAGAGAACAGCCACACTAACATATGATAAATTATTTCTGCTAGTTCAGCTAGTGAAGCACTAATTGGTTTTTAATGAAACACAGTCTATTTGTAGTGAAGGAACTCTAAGGATACCATTAAGTATAATTTCCGATAATGCTGTTTTTTGTTCCTTCTAAATTTCATATATTGTTATACACTTGAGCAATTTTGGATGAAGTATTTCTGAAGGCATGAAACTTAGTATTAGTTTGAATGTCTGATACAATTTAAAGTTTTTGTTGAAAAATGTTGGCAAACACACATTCTTGCAAGCAGCGATAAACTGTCTGATCCTACCATGTATTCTTCTTTTGTGGTTGTTTATTTGACATTATAATGCAATTGTCCCTTTAGTACTGTTTGTGAGACAAATGTTAAAACGAATAAACAAAGCAATGACACTATGGTTGCCTAAAGTATCTCCCAACTTGTTTATTGAACATCATGGCTCATAAATGGCATTCTTGTTGCAAGAATGCCAAAAACTACCAGGTTACCGAATCAGGCCTGTAAGGCAACTAAAAAAAAATAATCCATAAACATAGACTCTTGTTTGATTTCCTCTTCTTCAACATTCCAGCACTGGTTCATGTCCTGTCAGCTATGACATCCACACCTCTCATGGAATGGAAAAATAGCCAGTGGTGTTGACATGGCAGAACCGTCTCTGTCATTGGTTTTGTAGGTGAGCCTGCTAATGCTGTGTGTGTCATATGGAAGATTCCTGTCAGGTTTCTGTCACTGAAGGACTCTGTGTCTTCTTCAGAATATCACGCAGATAAAAAGTCTTCGAACATGTACTGGGTTTAAAATGTACTGTATGGAACTTTCAAAACTTGCAAAACTTTCTTTGAGGACATTACTTTAGAGTTATTGAAATTTGCATTGTTTCATTGTTTGAATAAATTACGTTTGTTTGTTGTTTTTTTTTCTGAGAATGATTCTTCAGTCAGTTGTGTTTGGCATTAACTTGAGCTTGTTAACAATGGAATTATGCACCAAGCTGCAATAGAGGGAAAAGCAAGACAATGGCTGTGCGAGCTATCTGTCTCCAGTGCAAATAATTAGCTCCTCGGGCTGAAGGCTCAGAAAGCTGTTACAAAAGAGACCACAAGGTCCCTAATGAATGGGAGCTTTTGTTTTGGCCATGTTTAAATATGAGTATGACAAAGCAACACGAATGACTCAGTCTTGTGCCGGTTTTTGTAATTGTTTCAAAGACATGTTTAGCGACAATGCACAGTTTGTGTCACGCTGCTGCAAGTGAGGGAGAAGCAGCTCAAATATACCCTGCATCAGCGATATCCATCTGTTTAGTATGAGGTTAGGGATTTAAGGAGCAGTCAGTCATAATATTTGGCTATCTTGAACCTCGTTCGCTGGGAGGCCTCCCCCAGTCCATCTTGGGAATCGCCCTCCATTTAATAAACTTTGGACTTGTTCTCCAAGTCCAATGACAATGGGTTGTAAACTGTTATCATCGCTTTATTAGGGAGATTTGCCTCCATGCTCTCCAGTGAAAACACTTTAATCAGAGCCAACCAAGCACATTATTGAGAAAAAACTAACAAATGGGAAGGGAAAATGAGAACCTCCAAAGTTGCATGTAAAGGGAGATGAAGGGCCGTGGTCACACTCACACACGCACCTGTTGGTCCTGCTCTCTGTTATTCCTTTCACCTCCACACCAGCAAAGCTGCTCTAAGCAAGGGAACACCACCCATTATTTGGTCGTCAAAGTTCTTCCCTCCACAAGAGTGGATAAATGCTATTAGCACCTTTAGTGTAATTATATCCTCTCAGGTGTCACTTAAAACCTTGACTTGACACGTTTTCAGGTCTCACTGTCATGTTTGTACGGACTAACCCCTACATTGGGTCACAAAGGGGGGAGGTAGCGTAAATTTGAAAAGGTGTGTTTAAAGGCATGTAGTAATCTGCACTGAACTCACAAGCATGCGAAGACATCCCCCCCCTATACATGCACACACACAGTCACACATAGAGAACCTGATCTCAGTCCTTGTTACTGTCTTTGTTTCCTCCTGTCTGGCAAAGTAGCTCAACAAACTGTGTTTCACCTGCAGAGAGACAATGTAAATAAGTGACTGATGGCTTCTAATAATGAATGTAAGGGGCTATTGTTCTTTGTGGAGTCTTTGTCTTATATAAAGATTTAGTGTCAGGCCCCAGGCAAGCTACCTAATTCTTGTCTCACCTTTCCTTATAAACATCAAAGAAATGCTGTCTTCAAAAGTCACAATAAAGCCCAAAGGTAGAGCTCCCAACTTTGCAGAATGCTCATTCAACAGACATTCTGCCGTTGGGCAGACATTTTAGACGACTGTGGATGCCCTTGTCTGGCTTGTCTGAGACACAGCCTTCTAAGAGGAGCAGGGTTTCTGAAATCTGCTTAAGGAGGTGGGGGGGGGGGGTCTGTGTGTTTGTTGATGCAAGCAGAGCTCGTCCTTTGTGGTGGTAATTGGCCAGTGTACACACATACGCTTACACACACACACACACACACACACACAAACACACAATCTTTCAAGGGCTGTATGAATACAGTTGTATGTTTGGATTGCACTTTGTTTATCTGGTGTGTAATTGCCCGTATGTGTAAGGATCTTAAGAAAATATCAAAACACAGAACTCATGTGGGAGTATCAGGATCCAGCACATTTTTTTGGATGACAATTCTGTAGCATTACTGTACTAAGTAGATCTGGCTTGCCTGTTCATGAAATTATTGATATTATATATTAGATACATGGAACGGCTTCTTTGCACATGGATATATTTCTTGCCTCTTGAGTGAATTTATAACTAACAAATGCTTCCTCTTCCTTTGTAGGTAAAAATAGTTATCATGGATGATAGTATCACAAAAGAATCTCAGAATTACTTTTTTTTAACTGTTGTTAATGGGTCATCATCCCTCTTGCTGGGCGTGGGGTGAGTGGGGGGTGCATAAATGCTGTCAAGGTAGAAGCGAAGGTCGGTAGAGTTCACCTCTAATCTGTACTATGGACGACAGTTGACGTTGGGGCTATCTGTGTCCATGGCAACCGGTGATAAGGATCATTAGTAAGGTCACTGGTTACTATGGAAACCCATGAGGTTGTGAGTGGGCAGTGAGATGGGGGTGGTGGGGGCAATTGATCAGCTCACTAGTTGGGCAGCACAACATGCCCTGTGAGAAGATAGAGGCAGAGGATATCTGGGTCATACACTGTCACAGGTAAGACTTTTCGGAAGGAATGGCATAATACTAGCTTTGCTATGTAAAGCTCAGCAAGCAGTATACTTGACACCAGTGCTTGTGGTGCTCTGTACCTGTCGAGGCATGCAGACGGCAACAGTGCTGTGGATGGTGGCTCTGCAGCAGCCCTGAATGAAAGGACCCTGCAGTGAAACAAAAATGAGACACAGCTTGGGAAAGTGCTAAAATTCAAACGCATCACACCATAAAAGTCAGTTACTTTTTCCCTTACCAACAATATTTTTGTCTGTTCAAACAACTTGTGAGCTGAGCCCCAATACCATGGTCTTTAAGTTTACCTATAGGGAATTTCCTATGGCCTTCAAGGGAGGATTTTTTAACATTGAAAGATGTTTCCAGTGATTGCAGTGTACTTTAGAATGTTTGATTAAAACTGTCGATTCCTCATAAGCAATTTTATTCTAGTCAATTTAGATTCCGCCATCATACCATCTTTCCATACTTTTAGAGGACTTACTAGAGGACCTACTATTTCGTTTACATTCTGTCTGTATTATTTATGCATTTCTGACCATTTGAGCTGTTTTGTGCTGTAAATCATAATGTTATGTCTTGTCATTTTGAATGGATGCTTCATTCACAAGTGTTAACAGTACTATTAGTGAAAGCCAGTCATACAAAACAGCCCATATTAACTGTTCGCCACTAGCTTTCATTCTTCGCTAGCTACTTTAGCACTTTGGGTGAACTATTCCTTTCATTTAGCCCTAGTTGAAGGATAAAGTAATAGCTCTCCATCAGTGTTCTCCTTTAGTGCTTCCACACATACTGTTCTCTTCAGAAACTGACAGCACTGCAGTGCCACGGCCTTTGTCAAGGTGCGGAGCAGCAATCAAACAGCACAGACCTCTCTCTCTTTCTCTCTCTCTCTCGATTAATTTGATCCTTAAATGGATTTTGCAGTGACACAAACCTTGCAAAGTTACCATGGTGACTGAATCCACGGCTCAGCATCTCGTCAGTAAAAAGCCCTGTTGACTGACAGCCGGTGAATACTACTGAAAGAATGTGAGTGAGAAATATGCACATTAGAATATGCACATAGCATTTACCCCGTGACAGCTCCCTGATGTGTTAAACCACAATTTCCCTCCAGTTGGGAAAGAAACTGGCAATGTTTTTAAAACACGCACCCTCCAAACTAGCCGTCTGCACAGCAAAAATGTTTAAAGGGAGCTAAGTCCTTGTTTAGTATAACTTGCCTTTCGCGAAGAGAACTAGATTTTTTTCCTTTTAGTAGCACAGTGTCTTCCGCACATAGCATAGACAGGATCAAAGGTGCTGTTATCAAAATAAAGCATTCTGCAGTCATTTTCTAGGGATGGGGTTTATTGACTAATATATGTACTTAATTGGATGGTGAGCGTTGCCTTGTTTCAACATTCCAGCAGCAATTTTAACTGCTTTGTGTGTCATGAATTCCTGTTTGGTTTGTTAATCGACTGTTAATGGAGGATACGTTTTTGAAGAAAAAGTTACATTTAAAAATAGATTGGAGAAAAGGCAAGGGGTGTCTTCCAGAGGATGCAGACTGCAGATTCAAAGCTGTCAAATGAATCTGCTCAACCACCAGTGCCTGTGGCCCCTGTCCACTGCTATCTTGCCTCTTTCCTGTGGGACAAAGCCTGTTTTACCTTCAAAGGTGATTTGGAGGTATATCCAGTTTCAGTCCGTGTTCTCTCCCACCCATTTGTAAAGCCAAAGATCATTAGCCTCTAAGATTACTTTCCCTTCAGATACGTTTTTCCACTAAGAGCCCACTCCTCTTCTCTCTCCTCTCCCCTAAACAAATTAATAAATACTGTGAACGAGGGGGCCATCCCACACCATTCAGTAATGGGGGTTTGCTCATGGGGTCCTCTCTCCTCAGGCAGGCTTTTAAATGGGTGCTTGTCCTCTAAATCCGTCTAGGTAGGATTCGCAGGAATGCCACCCACATATAAGGAAACAATATCAGGGCAGGAAAGCCTTGCTTGACATGAGACATGTTTGGCTCCCAGAATTGTGTGAGAAGTATAGTGTTATAGTGCTCTATAGTGTTCATTACAGTCTGGGGTAGGCTTTATTGCTTCGGTTTAGTTTTTTAACTCCTTGTGTTTGTAGGAACATTGTTGGTAGTTGCTGAACCCTCAGTTTCAATATAAGATATAAGAGTAACAAGTATTTAGGAGAGGAGCAAAATATTGGTCTACATTACGCAGCTCTAACATTGAATAGTATATATTTTTTACCCAGCACTTCTGTAAACTGCAGTCTACACAATGGTTTTGCAAACCTGTTAGCTTGGTATCCTACTCAAATCTACTGTTCAAGGCTTATTATTTCCCAGAAAGAGCAGTCATTATATTGAATCTTTGGGACTATGGTGGAACCATTTTTACTTATTGGCCAAGCCTGTGCCAAGCCAGGGGTCAAGTAGTTTCCATGAGTAGTGCCAAGGCAGGTCAAGTAGTTTCCACGAGGAGTGCCAAGGCAGGTGCTGAAGATTAGTGTCGCCAGCACTCCCTGCACCTTGAAGAGCCTGTGTTTTATTTGCAAACAGAACTGCACTAAGACTCATTCGACACAAACAGTTGGAAAGTGTTCAGTAATCCGGAGTGGAATTTTATGTTCATCTTCCAAGTCAGATTTCTGGGCCGCTAAGGCACAAATTGTAAAATGATTTTTCAGTAGAAAACAAAATGGGAAGACAGAGGATGGGTGTGAACAGCCTTTGGCGGCACAATGCTTAATGCGCACAAGTGAAAGATTTGGCAGGAATTCATGGCTTGCAAGCACCAATTAATGATACAAAATATGAAATACCAAGCTTGTTATGCCATCTCATAACCTAATCTGCATTTTTTTAATTGCACCAAAACCCCTGAAAGCTGCAGCTTCTTTAGGTGGAACTGATAGACTGATAACTGCCAAAACCCTACCTATATCTCTGCATGTTAGTGCCTCCGCTCAAGTCTATCTCAACTATTATCAATCTTTAGAATGATGACACTTGTATATAGCATCATCTCACAGATGCTGATGTGGGGTTGATGTTCTGTGCTCAAGGGAGAGAACAAGGAGACAGGTGGCCTCCTAAAATCAGATACTGTATTTACAAGAAAGGCCTGTGGGAATCCGGCCGGGCTTTGTCTGTCTATTAGGAGGTTAATAATGAGAAGCCTATTGTGTTCTCCTGAGGCTAGAGCCTCATTTATGGTGTCTGAGGCAAATTTGTTACATCATGCCTATATACATTCTATTATCCAATGCGCCTGAGAATCTGAGAATGTGATATGATCATTTTTTTTTCAGCATGTTGCCCAATATGTACCGTTTTTGTTTAGCTAATAGATACTTCACTACACAGTATTAGGACTTGTAGTAGGAGTGCTGGTGAAATATATGAACAAATACAATGACTACAGTTTACAAATGCAGGAACTAAACATGCTATGTTTAACTTTTAACAAATGATACTTTGACTATGTATTTATACACACTCATCAGCCATGACATTAAAGCCACATGCCTACGACTGTATAATACTGTCATGGGTCTGTGGTTACATAGCCTTAAATGCAGCAACTGACATCTCTCTGTCACTGCCAGCATTAACTTTTTCTTCAGTTTGTGCTACAGCAGCACTTCTATGAGCTAGTCTTTGCACCAGACATACATCAATGAACCTTCAGAACCTCTGTTCATTATTTGTCCTTATTGACATAATTTAATGTAGGTACTTACCACTGCATACTGGGAACCCTCCACAAGACTGTTCTGACCCAGCCATTGAGCCATCACAATTCTTGCTTGCAATTTGGCTTGTCTATTTTTGCAGATTCCAACACGTCAACTTAAAGAACTGACTGTTCACCTACTGCATAATACGTTACACTGTTATTCACTACTCCTGTATAGGGTTTTAATACTGTAGCTAACTGCTGTAAAACACAAAAGTCCAAGAAAACATGAGACCTATTTGTACAAAAAAGCTGGCACCCATGGTCATATTAGGCTAGGTTTATTTCGTTTTCAGCCTGCCTTTACAGTTTATACTGTTTATTGTTAATTTGTTTATTATTTGAACTAAAAGTGTGTGTGTTTTCTTTAAAATCAATATTTGTCTGTCTATTTTCATGTTTGTTAGGTCGTTTTCAGCACCAATATATAAACATGTCTTTACAAAATGGTACTGAAAAATTATTTATACTCCTCCACAAAAGTATGTCTCTTTTCGAGTTCCTCTGAGCTGCAGAGGAAGCCATCAAGAGTCTGCACATTTGTCAGTATGCATTGTATTCTAAAAGTTTTCCGTGCTTGGCCCTAGATTGAGAAAACTCTAGTATGTGGGTAAAAGAAGAATGTGTAGGATTTATAATCAAAGTCTCACTAATGAGCACTGGAGGAACAGAAAAGGGAGAAGCATAGACACTACCACAGCCCTCAAGTCATTTTTAGCGGATAGAGGGAAGGGGCAGTTTCCCCCTTAAAAGGAAGGAACTGGGCTCCCCTTGTTCTTTCATCCAGGCCTTTGGTGAGCAGGTTCAGATCTTGGACGCTCTGTGTCTCTGAATGACAAAGTCCCTCTTGCTCTCAAAAACAACAAAGCCCCTAGGCACCCTCCCCTAACCCCTACTGACCTGAGACAATGTTGTTAAGGAAATGGTCACACATTCAGTGGGCCAAACCTTCACTTGTGAGGGTTAAGCCCTCTTAAGCCACTCATTGCCCTGGCGTTAACAGCAATTAACTTGTAATGAACTGATTTACAAACAAAACCAATTAATCTTATAGGAAGTGTCCTATCTGAGCGCAAAAGGTCTCAGAGTTTCGATCACACCAGCACCCGACCCCGCTGCCTGCACTCTCAGCTGAAGAAAGGAATCTGCAGGCTATAGACGAGTGTAAATTAGTTTTCCCCCCTTCGCTCTTCTAGTTGCCTCAAAGAACCAACAGAACACCTTTCACCACACTCCACATATAATGAGGCAGGCTACACAAAGCTTGGCGAAGTCTGTGTAGATGCCGTATGGCATATGAATCATGAAAACATATCATCTTTATAAATCGGAACTGCTTTGTGAACGTGATAACTAATTCTCTAGCAAAATATGTGCATGTTTGTCACGTTTACATTTTATTCCTCCTGAACTGTTAAATTTACATTATGTGTATCAACAACAACAACAACAGACCATAAACAAATCTTTACATACTGGCTGAGAATAATTCTATATTACTAAACCATATAAGGACAGTGGAGTCACAATGAATTCTGAGATCCTTTTAGTGACAGTCTATCAAACTGAGAACTGTTTGGGGATCTGTTTTTTGGAAACTAGTGTTTGAAATAAGCCTGTATGTGCTATAATATGCTTAATGGTGTCTGTGGAACTTCTGGGGGAAAAAATCAATTTTAACCTTTTTGAAGAAGGCAGATATTCTCTCATTACAGAGTTTTAATGTACTGCTGTCTCCATCACCATCGCCTCTGTGCCATGTCCCAGTATTTCTGAATGTTGCATAAATATCTCTCTTAAAATTATATAAGGTATAATTCAATAGCTAACAGTAATAAGCAAAGCATTTTTCAACTGTGTATAAAAAACCACTGAACTTTGTGCAAAGTGACTATTCTGACATGAACACACCACAGCATGCAATGAGAACAGCACAAAATTCTTCCTCTGCATTTAACCCATTCACTCAAGTGAAGCAGCATGCAGCCAGGAACACAGTGCCCAGGGAGCAGTGTTTGAGGACAGTGCCTTGCTCAAGGGTACATCAGAGGTACCACTAGGAGTCTTGGGATTCGAACCCATGACTTTCTGATCGCTAGTCCACCCTCTGGCCAAACTAAGTAGTAAATGACCACCATCATGTTCCAGTATGTACATACCAGTACATTCATGATGCATTATTGCCGTTTTAAAAGCCATATATAGTTCTAGCTAATAAATGGTTTTAAATGGTTTTCTCAGTGCAAGACCAAAAGTTAGTATTGTTGAAATAGCACTAGACATGCCATTGCTGTGAATACATAAAATAAAGATGATCCATGAAAGCTATGTGTAGACTTTTTTCATTTTTGACCTTTATGAGTGTCTTTTACAGGCATGCTTAATCCAACTACAGCACCATGCTTAAGCATACTCACATATCATATTTATTTCACATTAATATTTATTTTTTTCAGTCTTCCACATCCCTGATGATTTTACTTCAGGGTCTGGGTGTCCTCTTAGCTTAGTGCTGCCACTTTAGCAGGGCCTAACTATCTGTCTTGACCAATATTTAAGCACCTATGTAGCATGACAAGGTGCCCTGTGATTTAATGTGTAGGTGTGGGAATGCATGAACAATGTGTTCTCTGCACAGTGAGAGTCCACTAAGAAGTTATGGTTTTGAGTCTATGAAAGCTCACGTTTGAACCTAGGGCATCAGACAGGTTCTGCCATAGTAACATTTTGTGGTAGTCACCATTGTAGCTTATGTTTGGGTAGAAAACAGCCGTGACCATGTGTTAAAGCCGTGACCATGTGACCATTTTCTTACATGGGATGGTGCCTAGAGGGCTCTTTGGTGCAGTGTCACAGATGAACCACTTATTGGCTTCCTAAAGCAGGAGTTAACCTGATTTAGTTTGATTCAAAAATAATTATTTTTCAATACAAACTCAAGGACTGCATTCAAATATTTTGGTTTTTCTACATCAGCATTTAAATTTTATGTTGAGGTCAAATCTGCATATGCTGTTACTATATATAATGTTACTGAATGAAAATTTTGAAAAACTAAATGCTGTGCAAGATGTGTGCACTGATTTTATCTTTTTATTTTATATTTTTGCCATATTGCCCACCCTGGTATTATAAAATGAGAGAATAGAAACAGAATCTGAATGAAAAAACTTTATTGATTCTGGAGGAAAGTGCATAATATTCAAAGTTTATAGACTATAGGCCCATGTGGAATTGACAGGCTGTCTTGCTTTTGGATGCAAAAGGCCCTTCCCATCAACAATAAAAGAATTTCTTAGGAATATGCTGCAGAGCCCACTTTGAGAACCATGACCCTAAAAGACCTTTCACCGTTTGGTTCTCAATAAAACATTCTTGTAAATGAGATGTGAAGTGATGTCAAGATGCTATAGCAGTTAAACGTTTTTCCTAGAATTGTCTGTCCAAGATAAGCATCATTCAGGAACAACTATTTTTAGAGTGGTAACATAGGTGGCTTCCAAATGGTTGAGCAGTCAACAGGGTATGCAAATACTGCTATGTGAATTTGACCATTTGTCATACGTGAACACACCACAGCACACAGTGTGAACAGCACGAAATTCAACCTCTGCATTTAACCCAT
>JBBPDB010000001.1:35032359-35054589 GCA_037974465.1 Brachypetersius altus
ATATATATATATATATATATATATAGAGAGAGAGAGAGAGAGAGAGAGAGAGAGAGAGAGAGAGAGAGAGAGAGAGAATGTTATTTTCATCCAGCTGGGTTCTGTCTTCTTGTTGGACTATTGTCTCCACTCTCTTCATCTCCACAATCAGAAGATCCAGAAGGCTTTCATTTCTCACTCTCTTACACCGAACATCTGGCCTCCAGCACTGCACTTCATAAGCACATGTCCACCAGACCCATTTACTTTAAATTCGGCTACAATGTGTCACATATTTGATACAATGTGAAATATATTTGATATATATTTCTCATAACATTAGTATATCTACGCAACACAGTTAAGGGGTTAAGAGAGTTTATCATAAAGTTTGTTTCAAATTGGCAGTTGATATAGTAAAGATAATGGAGTATAAATATATTTGGTGAATAGCAAGATGACTGATATGTGTCTGTAAAATATACTGTGTAAAAAGCTACATATGGCTATTGTTGTATAGTCCCACTGTGTTTGTATCATTTTCATGGGTTCTTCTGAACAATGTTACTAGAAAGAAATCAGACACCTCTGACCTCTTTAACAGACTAGATGCATATTGTTTAATAAGAACATCATAAACAACATATAGGAATATACATAATGAATTCAATACATTTCACCTGCAAACATAATAAATAAAAAACAGGAGCCTGAAAAATCACTTTGAAACACTAAGGTACAAATCTTAACAAAACACTTAACAAACTCCTACCTTGTTTGGTGACTACTGTTCTAATAGTAGTAAGCTCATTTTAGTTCCAGCTAACAGTGCACCATTTCACATTGGTGACTTCTAAAACATTGTAAAATGACATTTTTCAGCTGTTGAGAGATATTCTCCTCTTGCTCATGCAATTCTTGGCTCTTTTAAAGGCAGAGATGATGCTAATGTATGCTCTCTCTCTATCTGGCTCTGTGTGAAGACTATAAAACGAAGCATAACAAAGTGAAATGTCTTTAATGACGCTCTCAAATAAAAAAACATATCCTTTATACAATAGATCTTCCAAGTACATCTGAATTAAGAATAATACATGAAATTACTCCTCAGAAAAATACTCTCCTGTCTGCAATAGGAAATTGTCATGAAAGGGGACTAAAGCTCCTGGAATAACTTGTGTTTTTGCAATCATGCCTATCTCCTAGAGCTGCTGAATTATGCGCATCATGAACACTGGCAAATATCTCAAATCTGTTGCAGAATGTTCAAGACTGCGCAAAATATACATTCCCTTTGTGTCATTTGAACAAAAGTGAGTTCCGTGTATTTACTGTCTTACATTCAGCAAATCGTCTTCTAGTCTTTGATTTCCCTCCTATGTGCTTTAATGCTTGGTAAATGGTAAAAAAAAAAAAGTCAAACGTGGCCTTTTAGTGTCATTATGGGATTGCATTGAAGGTCATTACAGAGTCATTAGTGCAACATATTGGGGCAACATATTTAGACAGATAAATTCTGACTATCTATTCACATTTCTTTGGTGTAATGAATGGAGTCCCACAAAGGTAAACTAGCTCACTGATGCCAAAAGGCAAACCATTTCCACCACAACTACTTACCTTTGTGTTTGAAAAGAAAATTATTATCAATCTTTACTTTGAAATCTTTTTCCTATTAATGTTCTAGTCTAAATGATTTTTAAGTTAACCATCAAATACAATTCAGAGCACAGCTTTATCAAAGTAAGGTCCTGTTCTTTTTTATTTTATGTTGACTCAGATTTTCTACTTAAGTGCTTTTCTTGAGCCATTTTCTTCTTCAGCTATTCACAGTTTAAATATATCTGCTCGTTTGATGAATCACCTGCTGCTTTGATACAATCATGTTAAGCTTATGGTAAATCGGTACACTTAGCTGTAGGTTGTGGAATTAAAAAGTTTCTGTTATGAACTCTTTGCTTCAGTTTTAGCTCAAATATATAAAAAAAAACTAATTAAGGGTTTATGTTCTAGAAATCAGGTTTAAGCTTAGTTTGTGTTTACAGATTACAAAAGGTTGCCAATAGTGTAATTTTAATAGAAGAAAGCCAAATGGGCTGCTTTGGCTGTGAGACCATTTTTAGCACCAAGTAGCAATACTCATGAACACATTTGACAATACTGTGATATACTTGAAAAATGTTATGGTAATGACTTCTGTGAATACCACTATAACTCTACTAACAAAGGCGCTATTTAAAACTGTCATACCTAGTTTAAAAAAAAAACACCTTCACTCAATAAATCGGTTAAACACTTATTTGGTCTGTTTTTCATTTTGTTATGCACCATGCTTTTGACCAATAGCAAATAGGTAGGGAGATACATGACTGAACATGTGTAGTCCATTTTACTTTTCAGTTTCAGAACTTGAAGCTACGGCCACATCAGTATCACATATCATGTGGCTGTGATCGAACCTAATAAAACATAAATTAGCATTTCCCTTGGCTGTGTAGCTTTTCCTCTGCTGCGCTTGGCATGGCATGGGAGGTGATGGCAAGGCGGGCTTAGCAGCTGCTGCTGTAAGTGGAGGTGTTCTGTAAAAACGAGCCAACACTTTAGTCTCAGGATCTACTATGTGTGCCCAAGCTATTGAAAATGCCAATGATAACTAGATTGCAGTTATCCTATAGAGGCATTCAGAAGTGAGCTTTGCTCACCCAGTTTCTTTTATTTAGTCTTCTCTCACCTTCATTACCAAAGAATTTCAAAAATCAATCTGTATTAACCTCTTTTAAAACCAGTTGTTCTATAAGCAAATAAGCAAAATTTTGACATGGTTCATATGGCAGAAGGCAGCAATTTATTTTTATGGGGTGTAAAACATTGAGGACATGCAGCTGTATAGCTTGTATTAAACTAGGGACCTCCTTAGAAACAAATTCAGAACCTGTTTAGATCTGCAGTCCAAAGAGTCACATAGTCCTAATACCATGAGCACATTTTTTCTCTACTTTGAAATACAAACATGCCAGTTTCTTCAGCTTTCAAAAATATTTATTATGATCTCCTCTTCAACCAAGATGTCACGTTGCAACTTTTTCTCCTACAGTATCAGCAACACCTCCAGAATGTCAGGTGTATATTACTCTGTCAAGAGTCACATTGAAGGTCACTTAATTACTCTCTAATATGTGTTTCAGTGGCTGAGCGACAGCTGCAGACTGTTCTTACTGATGTTATTCCATTAGTAGTGTTGAGGGCCCTTCCCTCTGTAAAATGCCCCTACTTACTGTGTCCTTACATCATAACATCATAAGTATATAAATATATAGGTGCATGCATAGTTTGAAGACTTCACTACTTCTCATTGCTTCAAAAGTCTTTCTCCTCTTTGTTTTCTTTTAAAATGTTCCTGACCAAATGACCTCACATCAACCCTAAACACATTTGATTAATTCTTTGTCTCTTCTGCACACAGATTACTCTTCTGAAAACACACTCACACCGAGGTTGTGCGTTGGAGCACATCTGTTCTGAATAAGGGCTTCCACTGTGGCCTGCTCCTCACTGGGGGAGACTTTCCAGTCAAATCCAAGTTCAATTTTCAGCATGACACCCTGAGATATCGCTTACTGGGTTTTAGTGGTGCAGCGGCGGCTCGCTGTGGTCAGCAGGTTGACATATGAGAGCGTTCCTGACTGAGCCGGGTGCAGGTGAAAGCGTCGGATTAAGATAATGAGACTATTGAGCGCTTGTGTGTGCGCGTGTGAGGGTGCGTGTGTGTATGCTCTGCGCATGCTCTAGAATTCAAGCACGTGAGAAGAAAGACGGTTTTGTCAAGGACAGACATACCGTTCATTTTGATTTGAGTCTAAGGCTCAGAAAGATGTACCATATAGTGAAAAAATGATTTGTTGACTGAATGTGAGACAGTAGATGTAATTATAGGACCTATTATATTTGGGTGAACAAGTACAATTAAGCGCGGAAATGACCTGCTGGTCCGTGTGTGTGTGTCTGTGTGTGTGTGTATGTGTGTGTGTGTGTGTGTGTGTGTGTGTGTGTGTGCGTGTGTGTCTGAAATTTCCTGGCCGACATTAACACTGTTATTACAGGAGACGTGTAGCTGTCCTCTACATTAACATTTCTGAAAAACAAATCTGTTTCAAAGTCGGCCGTATTGGTCTTTCTTAGAAGCTGTTGACTGTGCCCAAGTCTTGTTCCCTTAAGATGAGGCTAAGCTAAACAAAACTGTATTTGACAGAGCTCACAATTTTATGCCCAACTTGAACCCTACCAAACGCTTTTTTAAACGCGTGCTCCTCGTGTGGCTATAGGCGGACGGCTTACTTGTTTGTATGTTCTCTAGCCGGTCAAAACTACTTGTTGAGCGAAGAACCGGTCCTGTTTTTCCTTGAGTCGCGCCAATCACGGCGGAAGCCACAACGTGGTGAGCAAGTGAGGGGCAGCGGGTAAAAGGGCCACGTCTCCATGGCAACCGTGGCCGGAGGGGAGGCCCTGATTGGCTGAATATTGGCGGGGGCGTCAACAATTGCCCTGTTGCGGTGAACGATGAGGCGCTGGGAAGCGAAGGCCGCGGGCCTCGCCCGAGCGCCCCATGCTGTTTAATAATACCTACCAGGGGGGCGGCGGATTGATCTCGGGCTTCGTAGCCAAAGACACTCGTCTGGGGGCTCCTTCCATGTACTCTTCCCGCAAAGTTCTCCAAACGAAAAGACCACAGTTAGCACACAAAGGGTCTCCTCCTGATCGGACTATTGAAAGTTGTGTCAAAATAGTTTATCTGCAGAAACAGCGTTGCGGGGAAAATAGTTTACAAATAGGCGGTGAAATAACGTCATGTCTTCGCATCGAATGGGCTATTGCCGAATTGAGCGGCTTTGTGCTCCTCGGAGGTGGCGATACGAGGCGCCTTTGTTGTGCGTTTGATTATTTTTGAAGGGAACTGGGGGGAGAGAAAGCTGGTTGGTTAATTTCAACTGTATTGAGTGACTGCCTCCAGCCTACAGAGTGGCTCCGAAAATTGCTACAAATACCCCTGGCTTAGTGAAACGCTGATGGAGACAACAGACCGTCTGTATCCCCACCCCTTCACTTCTAATCTTTACACCTTATAAACAAAACGGGAGGACTTTTCCTTTGTGTGCAGACAAGTGCGACTTATTTGCCGTACACCTTGTCTCTGTCTGAACACTCCTGGATGAAACTGTGAATTTGCTGTCATCGGTCTAATCACGGTGGCATTGATTTTTTTGGTCTTCTTCTTTTCCTTTCTTTCTTTTCAGGCGCTGAAGCCATGCCTGCCCTAATAGCTGTTGCACAAGTGCAATCGACTGTGGTCAGACCACGACGGTCTGGAGATGTGGTTTATATGAGAGAGAGAGAGAGAGAGAGAGAGAGAGAAAGAGAGAGAACAAAAAGCAAACATGTGAATCATAATTGCAGTAAACAACTGTGGTCCTCACTGTTGGTCAGTGGTAATTAAGAGGGGTGCTAAATAAGTGAACAGGTGAACAAATGGATTTGTTTTAAGACACGAGCTGTGATCGATAAAGCCTCGCGTTACTGTATGGCTAATCATCTATGGTGCTTTGTGATGAAAAATCGATCCCCACCCCCTACCGGCCAGCTAGCAGATTCGAATCGGCGCGGCGGGGCTGCTGTTTGTTTAGTCAACTTCCATGAATCCAAGTAGATAATTGGTGTGTGAAGTTGGTGGCAGTGGCTGCTCGGGCTTCGTGTGTCCGCCCAGCTGGAGGGAGGCGTCTGCATCCTTTCATTTCCTTTGCTTTTTTCTGAAGCCATCGCGAGGCACACGGAGAGAGAGAATCAGAGATAGAGGGACTTTTTATTTGTTTCTTTCAGGTGTGAACGCAGGGGTGTGAGAGAGCAGCATAAAGATTGAATCGTCGCTCAGCGGAGAGCTCGCCGATCACTGCACTGCAATAGAGTGGCGCATGTCAGAAGTGTTTAGGCGAACGGCAGATGTGGCTTTGAGATCTCCAATTGTCTATCCGAATTAGTCCGTATTTTTTCGATTTCGAAATCGAAAATGATACATTTCAAACATCTCATACTGGCAACGTATGAGACTCAAGAGAGTGACGACATGAGCAATTCATACCACTTGCAGGCTAACGATAATAAGCAAATGACAGCAAAATTCACAACTAGCTAGGCATTGGTGTACCAGTATTTGTGCCGGTAACTGCCATTAAGCTCATTTGAAGTATACTTGGTCTTCAGCTAAATTTCACGTAAGCAGCAATTAAATGTAACTAAAATATCATAAATATTTCAGTAAATCTAACCAGATATCTATCTTCAAAATTTGAATCTAATCCTGATCCTGAACCTAATGCCCTAGAAAATCCATAATCCCAGTTTCGACAGCCTATAGGTAATTATCAAAATAAAATGTAAAAAAATTAAAAAATTAAAAAATAAACAAGAAAACATAAGCAAACAACTCTAAATAATTTATATGATAAAATATTTTTTTGCGTCCGTTTGCCATCTTGACAGATTTCCCAAAATAAGACAGGTAATCTTAGTAAAAAAAACATTATTGAATTGGGTTTTAAATGACTGCTCCTGCAGACCGCTCTCTGTGTGTGGAGACATAGCCAGTGTCTTAATTTAATTACATTTATTTGTTTGTTTATTCATTATGTGCTCAAGAAAGATGTCAGGTTTTACAGAGTGACCAAAGTGCCAGGGCCAGCTTTTTTGGGGTGTCATTGTGACACGTTTTTCACTCTAATTTAAAAAATAAGCCCCAGCAGGCAGCTGTCCGCAGACTGCACTTATTGTTGTTCAAGAGAAAATAAAAACAAATACGCTTTATGATGTTTACTGTTTACTAATGGCTAAATTAAATAATGAACATTAACTTTAATCTAAAAAATGATACATGTTTTTTCACTTGTTTCCTCTGTGGCATATGGTGTTTACCAAGAAAGAAGAAAAAAAATCTCATTATCTCATTGATGGGCTGTTTCCTTCATATTCCTTTGTGTGTTAGAATGAGGCATGTGTTGTTTACTGTTGTTCAGTGTAGACACACACTTAAAGACACCTTGAAGAGGACATCTCTGGAGGTGTATCTACTGGGAGTCGAGCCTTTGGGTGTGCAAAAGCGAAGCACTCCATGGACACATGGGCGAACCCTCACAGTGGGCACACACACACACATACACACACTCACACTCGTCCTGTTTGTTTCCTTCATGTAAATAAACACATGAAATCCTCTCATTAAGTTAACTACTCTTTTTCTGTACGCGTGTGAAGGGGGGGGGTAGGCTCAGTGCAGGGCTCCCTTGAGCTCACACACTGCAACACACACACACACACACACACACACACACACACACACACACACACACACGCACACACACACAGAAGATACTATTTAGGCATCAGTCTTACTTGTCAGCAAACTGTTGGGAGAACTGTTGGGAAACATTGCGAATAACTCAGGAGCCCAGTAGTGACTCGAAGATTACACCCTTTGTCAAAAAATAATAAATTAGCATATATACAATAACACTAATAATTCATTACCTTCCAGGAGAAAATACATCCAAAATATACCAGCAAAATGTGTTCACCAGATCAAAATCTCGGTTAAAACGTGTGTCTCTTTGATGATGCGTCTTCACGGTGGGCTCGGTCAGAATTAGTGCAAACGGTGTAGTCTGTCTAACGGACAGATTTCGACACGTTGGAAAAGGTTGCAGAGCGGTATTTTTGTCACTCCTTCTTTTTTGCACAATGCCTGTTTTCTTTTTTCCTTTCTCGTACTGACAGCAATTTAATCAAACTGTGACTTCATGCCCTACTATTTGCAAATTGTATAGCACCTCTAAAACATAAAGGCAAAACATTTCACAAACAAGTTACATGGACCTTGATTACGACTGTAAACATTCTCAGCGTGAGTGAGGAGCGCATCACGGGGTGGATTCAGGCTACTGCAGCACACACTGCCAGACATGCAAGAGGAAGACAATGACAAATTTAAGACTGTTGTTTCTCTCTTTTGCTCCATGCACCATGCATCTCGCTCTCTCTCCCTCTCTCTCACTCTGTCTCGCTCTCCTTTTGGCATCGATGAGGAATGGTGATTATGAAACAACACAAACAGATGCTACGTGGTTCATAATAGACAAGAAAGGATTTGCAACATTGGCGTGACTAAATGTGGCTTTAAAATTAGGGGTATTGGCTGAGCTACATATACTCAGGACGATACCAAGTAAAAATGACGTGGAAAACGAAATCCTCAATGTTATTTTTGTGATTATTTTGAGTTTTGACTTTAAGGAGAGTTCCCTCTGCATTGCGTCGAGTACGACTAAAATGGAGTTCTTCTCTTTATCCTAAGCTAAGGTTTGTGTAAAACTTCGTGGAAGTTTAAGCATGTATCACACTGGCCTGAAATGAACTTCGAAAGGGGTGAAATATGGCATTAATATTATCTAAAAAGTAAAATCAAATAGGGTATTATTTATAACTATTTATGACATTATGTATGACTATTTAAAATAAAGGTATTTCTCCTCAGGTACTGGAAAATTACCTGGATTTCCTACTGTAAGCCTTAATTAGTTCAATATTAAAATAGTAAAATAAAATAAGTACATGTAATATTCATAAAAGAGTTTGTAGAGTTTGTAACATGAATCCGCGTCTGAAGTCTGAAGAACAAAAAATTTCACAACTAATTCAACTAGCGGATTATTTTTTTTAATTAACGTTTTGTGAATGATTGCTTTTAGAAATTCAAATCATCGATTGTTTATTTTATTTATTTCAAGAGTTATAGAGCACCACAAGATTGTAGGGAAGTTGTAGGGCCAACAACAATATAATGCAGGTTTGTTTGTGATCGACAGGACTAATCTCGCGCTTAGTTTCTGCACGAGTGTGTAATATTTTGTTGTACAAGCTAAACCACATCTGTTAATTCATGCGAAAAGGCCTAAAAAAGCAAGGGCGTTCTGGACAGACAAAAACGAATACGTTTGTCTTTATTGCGAAATGTGTATATTAAATGTAATATAAATTGAACTAATCCATGGTGTTGACGAGTTCAGTGAAAAAGAACCATTCTGTCACATCTGCATTTAACCCATACACCAAATGACGGGGGCAGCCAGGACCACAGCGCCCGGGTAGCAGTGTGGGGACGGTACCTTGCTCAGGGTTCCTCAGTGGGAATTGAACCCGCAACATCCTGATTGCAGGGCCACCAGAATTACATACATTGCATTACACTGTATGGGTAAAGGATTACAGATACGTAAGTGAGACTGACTTTTTCATCTTAATGATCAATTTAACTGCTTGTTTTTGTTGTTATTGCTACGGTTGCTGTTGTTGCTTGTTATTTTTGTCTGTTGTGTGAACTGTTGGGAAGCACTTGCAAGACTTAAGATGTAGATGATGTTAATACACAACAAACACTGCGAAACAGTCAGCACCCAAGGGTAAAAATATATATGATTTCCCCCCTCAGCAGTACATAATCATTTATCAAATTGGACAAACAAGTGCGTCTTAATCTCTCTCCTTCGTTCCTTCTGTTTCCTTTTTCTCTTTCCCTGCCTTTTTTGTACTTGAAGTGCAGTCACTCTGACAGGGATGAATGGTGAAAACTATTCAGTGTGTCATGGGCTTGTGCACTGAGCATTAAAGGGACAGGGTTTAGGTCAGTAGGAGAACACCCCAGACACCATCACTTCCACACCATATGAAGGCCAGGACTCCTCAACACAGAGAGGGATACTTTCACTTCCCCATTAAACACTTTTTTCTGTGCCATCCTGGAATATTTGCATATCATGCATCTTAACACTGTGTTTCAGTGCGCATTTCTCATTTCCAAATCAATGTCCAGCTGGAAACACAGCGATGCTACAGCTATGATGTCAGCTTTATTTCGGCCTGATTTTCTTAAAACCAAATATTAAAAAACAAAAATTAATAATTATATCTAATAATTATTTGTTATAAAACTTGCAGACCATTTTATAGAACATTTTTTGTTATAGAACATTTTGGGGAGGTTCTTTCTTTAAACTTGTTTCTTCACACTGACGTATCCCATTAAAAATGTCTCTTTGAACAATCGTTAATTGACCGCCTTATTAAGAAATTGTTCTTCTATGACATTGCTTTTGAGTAATCTTCACGGAGTCTTTATTTTTAAACGTGTGTCTGCTTATGGTGAATCAGTGTTCTGTTACCTGACAAGCTCATGAAGATACTCTTCATTTATCAAGCTTTAAAGCCTTAGACCACTGAATGTTGGCTATTTTTGCTTCAACGGTCCCATACATTTCAAACAAATGCGGCCACATTTTCTCCCCATCCTGCCTCCCCATTTAGGCCTAATACATTTCTATAACCTGGGAAAACTCCCAGAGAACAGTTCCCCTTTTTGCGGTGGTGCCCTGGATAGAGGAGGGGTTAAGGGCACCAGGGTAACATGATGCAGCACTCAACTTAGGGTTAAGTGCTTTGCTCAGGTGCACAACGGTTGTTCTATATGCCGGGACCCTCTCGTTGCCCATTCATTCTTTTTGGTGCCCCACTGGGAAATTGAGGCTCACAGGCCTCCGGTTTGTGCTTGGTAGCCCTTTTAGCAGTGAGCTAGCCATCCTACTAGACACACTGTTACTCCAGAATTCAGCATCTTGCTTCTGGGTC
Source organism: Brachypetersius altus (assembly GCA_037974465.1). Taxonomy (NCBI): domain Eukaryota; kingdom Metazoa; phylum Chordata; class Actinopteri; order Characiformes; family Alestidae; genus Brachypetersius; species Brachypetersius altus. The sequence goes on from JBBPDB010000001.1 coordinate 35,043,061, forward strand.
CATGCAGCTGCATTTCCAGCCAGTCCATCCTCACATCCTTTCAAATCTGTGTTCACTTGTTAGTCAGTATTTGCTTTACTTTATTTCAGGTGTCCCTTGCATCCGCTCTAAGAATGCAGACATATTAATGCACAATAGAGCTAAGGGTCTCCGTGGGTGGACCTGAGGAGCTGGGCTTGTTTGTTGAGAGAGCAGAATCTCGATAAGGCACCTGTTGGTAACCACCTGAAAAGTGCCACCCTCCCCAATAGCTAAGACACAGATAAAATTCTTCTTCCCATTGACAAAAGCTGCTCTTCTATATTTAGACCAACACTACATTGTTTGCTGAGCACTTTTAATTTCTAGTGGCCTTCTTCACAAAATATAATAGCGGGCTTCAATTTTTATTCTTGGGTAACGTATGTTCATCGCACCTTTCATAAATGCTCCAAAAGGGATGCTAAATTAAAAAAAAAAAGTATGTAATTCGATAATACATTCTATACTTTGAATGTATTGGCTATTAAAATGAGTAGCATACTGGGGACCTATAAAATTAATTAACAACAGTTGTGGGTCTTCATTAAAATAATATAATAATTAATACGATACTATAGTGCGTGATACGGTCGTATTTCATTTAATGAATGAAGGCTGTACTGTTCTCTGCTGAATGCGGTAAATTTCTGTGGTTGCCATGTCTATGTACCTGGAATGTGCTACACTTTGTTAAGTCAAAGCATACAACTGTTGAGGCACTGCGTCAACAATGTAATGTGTAGATGCTAAAACTGATAAGTAACAAAAACCTGTCGTTATTTTCCAAGAGCGCTGCAAATATTTTACCGTGAACAAATGGCCAACATTTCTGACAATGATTTATTTACAGAGGAATATGTGATTAGCCACTTTGGCAAAAGGCATCTCGCTTCTCTCCCTTAGCTGTTGGCTGGCTGTCAGCAGCCCCGTGCAGGGAACGGGCCGATAAAGAGCTGGAAGGAGGAATCTCCGCCACCACTGGATACTGGAACAGCCCTACAAGATCTGAAACTAATCTTGATATGTTGAACAAGCGAGCTGAAGGAATTGGGCCTGCTAAATAATACAGGAGCTTTTAGTGGGTCCGTGTTTATGAAAAGTCGACTGGTGGGCCATAATGGGAGTAATTAGTTTTTATCTCGCGTTGGGTGTTATTGGACCCTGCCCCGGCTGGAGCAAAACTTTTTATTTATCCGGATTGAATGGTAAAGACAACGGGAGGGTGCCTTTTCCCCCCTGAAGGGGTGGGCATGCAGCACCAGAGATTGTGGATGTTCAGGGACAGCGCCGTGTTTATGTAGCACCCCCACCAAAACGTGTATCAAAGCTCGGATCCGTGGAAATAAAAGAAATGTCAAACAAAACAAGCATTAGACGGCATAAAATAAAGTATGGACAAGGGAAACAGGTGAGGCTTTGTTTAGGTGCCTGAGGTAGATCAATATCTCGGCTTGCAGGCCAGGAATCTTGCCCGTTTTCCTCCAGCACTCTGCAGATCAGCTTACGGCTTGTAGACAGACTGTCGCCTATACTGCACTGACAGACAACCTGCCTCACCCCAACAGTACGGAATTAGGCGAAAAATATCTCCATTCTTCTACTGGGGGACTGAAAACCATGTGAAAATAGTTTAGCTTTTAAGAGGCTGTGTTTTGAAGTGTTTTGGATGGGGGTGCGATGAATAAAGTGGTTTATTTTAGATGAACGAGGCAAAAAACACTGTGTACTTCTAGAACGCGTGTTAGTAATTTAGGAGAATATTCGCGAGGACAGGGGTCACTAAAGACAAAAAATAGATAGATAGATAGATATATAGATAGATAGATAGATAGATAGATAGATAGATAGATAGATAGATAGATAGATAGATAGATAGATAGATAGATAGACAGATAGATAGGTAGATGTTCTGCAGATGTTCATCTTTATTGCTTGTGTTATTTATGGCCACAACAGTTTTACACATTTAATAAATATAATTAATAAATAAATTAATAATTATATACAGCAGCAATAATTATTCTTATTAGTTGTATGTTTATGACTATTTTCTTAATGATACGAGTACTACTATTCTATTATTATTATTATTATTATTATTATTAATAATAATAATAATAATAATAATACGAAGAAGAAGAAGAAGAAGAAGAAGAATTGTAAGAATACTATGTTGCTGTTGTTGTTATTGTTATTATTGTTATTTAGAGGTTCTGCCAGTGCATGTTAATAACAATTTGGAGACGACAGAAAAGGCATTATAGCGCATCACTGACTTGCATAAAGTGATAGTAGAAATAAGAACGTATGAAATAATCCCCAGGCATGTCCCTATGTTTACACTGACAAAACTCGGGAAGATTTTTATTTTTTTAGACTCGCGTGCCCGGGCAGTACGCCTGTGGGCTAAATCTGAACAGGGTCCGTTTTTGTTTTGAAGTGCCAGCCAGGACTCGTAGCGGCGTAAACACAGAATATAGCAGGACATTAACATTTACGGTAAACAGCTTGTCGTTGTCAGGACCATAACTGCTCACAGGAAAGGCTTTTAGAGACACAGGAGAAGTACTGGAAAATGAGATGCTAAAATGAAGCGCGTCAGGAGCAGGCGGAGTGCGTGCTGTAATGGGTTGCTGTCGTTTGAGAATGGCTAGAGGGAATTCATCCCAGTCGGCTGGCTTTTTTGTCGGCCTACTGGTGATTCCGTTTTGGAGAGGCGAGCCGCGCTGGCTGTGTGACATGTGATCGCAGCAGAGCAGTGATTCTGCTCACACAGCTGAGCAGCTCGAGAGAGATGCCAAAGGCAGCAAACCAGAGCTGAGGCACCACTGAGTCAAGATGAACACAGTGGTGAGCATGTTATCAAATAAATAAATAAACAAATCTTATTCCATAGTCTTTAACCTACTATACCAGCATTAGATTCAGCTACACACTGTGTCCAAAACGGATCTGTCCTTGTCTCGGATGTGTAAAGGGAAGAAGTGACCTCAGTCGAGCGTACAGAAAGAACCTAAAGTTTATTTAGATCCACAGCTGGAATAAACAGATCATTTCACGCCCTGTAAATGGACAGGTCGAACCGCAGGCGGTTTGTTCTAACATGCTAACGGTACTGAGTGGCGGCGCCGCTGCGCGGTGTTTGGAGTTTTAATAAACGCCATGCCCACAGGAACCATTCGTGACGTGGAGAAGTAAATTCGCCTTCCGAACCGGAAGGTGTCTGAAGTTCAGTCACAAGCCTCAGACACCGCGGGTGAAAAGGGGGCTCGGAGTGCCAAGACAGTGTGTCAGAGTGACGGAGGATATTATTATTATCTGAGACACCAAACGGCTGGTGTGTACACAAGCAACACGTTTTCAGACTCAGAGAGACAGAGGGATGAGGATAAACAGGCAGAGAGAGATGGAAGTTCGCGGTTAAGGACCGGTCGGTCTCCACATCAGCAGCTTTCGGAAAGTCGAGCACTGTCACTCTTGTATTAATTATTATTTGAGTCGTAAAAACGATAGACAAAGCAACATTAAACCACATTTGGATTACTTCACCACATGTATTTAATTATTTATTTGCTTGCCTGATTAATTGATTGATTGATTGATTACTCATGTAGGCCATTCATTCCTTTTTTGTATGATTTTTTTAAATACTTTTTTAAATACAGTATGGCACATTGCTCTCAGCAGCAGTGAATCTTGGCTACTTTGATGTCACTGTAAACATAAACAATAATAAAAACAAAAAGTGGTTATATTTTCCCATAGAAAGTAAATATAAATATTTTACATTTGTCAAAAATATATAAAATAAAAGTCGCTGGACTTTATGTTTTCTGAGGAACCGCCAGCACGAGTGTTTGACCATGACACTGGTACACACACTGTGAGGGACACTGTGAAAATGTTTTCCACCTTAGGCTCAATAAATAAACACCATGGCCAGTCTGATTTCTGCGCTCATCAAACACGACGATCCTGCATTTTTATTCAGTCTACTTGTGGGTCATGAATAACAGACCTAATATACTTGTTTTTAAAATACTGCGAACAGTCGAACTGTGTTTGCATATTATTTTAAGAGATGAGGGGGTGGTTGTGTGTGTGTGAGAGAGATCTGTGGCTGTGGACTCAGTAAGTGAAGGTCTGAATGGGAATCAAATCGCTTGGTCCGGCTGCGGATTGTTTGTTTAACATGACAGGTCGGAGCCTTGCGCGCTCTCATTAAAACGATTATTCACGTGCTGTCGCGTGTTTTCCAAACCTGCTAAGAGAAATCCCTTCAGAAGAACTCACTGAGACTCCGCATCCTACACCCCGCAATCTAAAGCAGCCTGTTGCTCCAGTCACAAAAAAGTTAGGTTTACAGAATACCGTATCCATCATAAACACTTGCGATATCGGGAGATGTTGTGGTTTTCTAATTGGCCTTGAGCGCGCGGCACACAGTGGATTACCGCGCGGAGATCAGTCCAAAAATCGTATCGGAGTAAATTATTTTACAGCGACACACGTTATTCTTTGTAGTATAACACGTAGTATTATTAATGGTACTTAATAATATAATTTGAATGCATTTATTAATGTTTCTTAATTTACTAATATTATTCAGTATAATATAAATATTAAAGACACAACAATAATAGTAATATCAAAACAGCACGACCGTACTACATTTACTGCTACTTCTAATAATAATAGCAACAAAAACAATAACAACACTAAATACCATAATAATAATAATTTAACAACAACAATACGTTAACAACAACAACAATAACAATAATTATTCTTTTTTGTTAACATGTACTATGTTTTGTTTGCTTTTTCCACGTTGTGAAGAAATTTTCCTGGGAGTGAAACTATCTTTACTAGTTTCATTGTCTCCTGTGCTGTATGAGCCCGCTGTGTGCAGTTTTGCGTTATTCTAGCGCCCTCACTCTGCCCGGCTCATATTACCATGCTAGAGGAAACGGCCATTTACCATTTAGAGGGATTTCAATGGTTTACAAAAGTTCTCAGCTGGGATAAACGACTCTGATATATATCTCCTGTGGAACTGATCATTTTACATTACAGTATTTGCCCTTTGAAGACGGAAGGAAATACGTCACCAAGCTGCGGAGAACGCTAAAGTAGCTATATATGTTTTGCATTTTTGCGTTAGTCAGATTTCTAAATCTGTCATTGACATGTTAGCAGTAAACAGGAGGTGCTGTAGAAGCCGTTTTGGGGTTCACATGAGCACGGCAGACCCCTGCGACGCACAAATGTTAATTTTGAGCTCAGCCGATATCAATACTAAATAAACCTAATTTTCACTTAAGTAAAATACACATTAAATAACGCAGAAAACACACGGCGAACCGAGCGGCTTTACATCTAAATTATATTTACACACACGTTCTGATGATTGAATCACATCCATTGCTACAACAAAAACAACAGTCAACACCACAACCAACACCATCAAAACAAAGACAATAATAATAATAATAATAATAATAATAATAATAATAATAATAATAATAATAATAATCAATCATGCATACATTAGAATGTATATTGCATAAATGACAAGGTCCATGTACACTCCTAATTGGTATGTATCCATTTTAAATCCGTTCGTGTTTTTTCAGAAGGTGAAAATGACTGTTAAGTATGGTATTTATTATCTACATATATAAATCATATATTAGTAAAGTATCCATTATTCAGATGCACAGTATGTGTCACCAGAGTAGACTTTTTGTGACTAAATCTTAAAAAGCAATGAATGCATCTTATTTAATTCACGAAGGCAAGCTGATCCTCTGTTCCAAACACCAGAGCTTCTACTATCACGTTTGTTGGCGAGTTTATTGGACTGTCTGCATTAACTGGAGCCTGTATAGAGATAGTATGTCCCGAGTTGCCATCCTGCTTTGCTCTGCCTCGAGGGAACACAAGGAAACCACGCCTTTCGCCAAGACTAACATTGGACTCATTGCGGATCTCCTAGGTATAACAACAACAACAACAACAATAATAATAATAATAATAATAATAATAATAATAATAATAATAATAATAATAATAATAATAATAATAATAATAATAATATAGTAACATATGTAGTAACAAAAACAATAATAATAGTTTCAAATGTATGTCTCCATGAACTGTGCCGAAACCCTTCCCAACAATCGCAAATCTGAACCGCTGAATTGTTCTTTGTGTGATCCGAGGCCTGTCTGTGGTTCAGGTACATTGATAGTTTATTGCTGCTGATAGGAAGACAGAGGCTAATTAAAATGCAGATCATGTAGACTAGACATTCCTGCTCCAACATCAGCGCTCTATACACATTACACTGAAGTAGAGATCTTCAAAACGGCTCGTTAGCGTAAGGTGCTGTCATCTTTTCTACCACCACAATCTCACACATCAGCACTCAATGTGTAACTAATACAGATATGTACCCATCAGTCAGGTCACGAAAACGGCCTGACTTCTAAAAAAAATGCAAAAATAAAAATTAAAAATCACACTGAGCAACAGCAGTCACCCGCTCCAGAGTTTAACTCAGTTTGATTTTTGATTAAACGATTTTAATTTATTTGAATTTTCCTTTGTAAATGGGTGTAACTGGGTTTTCAGTTTGACACGGTGTAGTAATAAATAAATAAATAAATAAATAAATAAATAGTCGGTAATAAAGCTATTTAAGCTGTCTGTATTATAGACTAGGCCTTTTTGTATTTCTGACACCATGTTAATAAGCCTGTGTTTCATTCTTTAATGCTTGCTCGTGACGCATTTTTGTCTTTTAGAAAATATTGTGCCTCTAAATTTAACCCCTGGTCCTTCTGTCTTTGTTCTTCTGAGTGGTCACCCCGTTTAACATTTGAGTGATAACATCTTGCAAGGACATATTGAGTTCCACCGGCCTTTTGTGAAAAACAGTGAGGTTATTGCATTACAGCCGGCCACGTTTAACACGATGCCTCTTTAAGAAATGAACAAATTACTGGACTTTAAGTGCTGAAAGCTCGGTTCTTGCTCCGTTTCACAGCAACTAACGACTCCATTGTCAAGTAAAAAAACAAGGCACGGTGGGGATTGTGCCAGTCGGCCTACACCCAGTCAGAAAAGCATCGAAGATAAAAACGAAAATACGGAAGAGCAAATCCTCCAAAAAATGAAATTGCGGCAAAAAGCGACCACAAGAGAATCTGTGAGATTTGGGCAGAAATTGTCCAACAGGTCCGAAGCAGAGTGTATTATAATGCATCACGGTTTACAATTATACACCCCCCTCCAGAAAGTGGCCCAAGACTAAATTGTCAAAATTGAAGGTTTTAAGGTTTAAAAGGTCTCAACCAAATCAGGACCAAATCCGTCCACATACCCGCAAACTGTCGCTTAAATGTCAAAAGCGCTGCATTAGACCAACAGACTCCTAGCTATTTTTGATGCAGCTTAAATTTCTGGGCTCTGCAAAAAAGACAAAATGTTGTCGATAAATGAACGTAAACCTATTCTTTTATTTTTGTTCGGTTAACAGTTTAAGCGACAAACACGGGCATAAGAGCACAAAAATTACAACCATGGAATTTAAAGACGACATAAACATTCACTCAGTGATTTTATGAGGCATTTACTCAACAAGGTTACACTTCGCAAAGTTAACCTATAATTACAACAGGAATTGACAGTTCATTAATTACAAAAAAAGGAACCTGGTGGTGACCACATACAGGAGCTATATGCAAAACACAAGCTAGAAGCATTCAGGCTGTCCCCTTCAAAACCGTCTGTCAGATAACGAATACTGAAAAAAAATGTATTTTGATACCCATTCTTTGGTCTATAAAGAACATGTACTTTTCAAATATGCATGAAAAACGCCTTGTGAATGCATTCATTCCATTTATAGTAGCCTATGAAACTGACAAAAAGGAGTTATGAATTTGAACGGGTATTCTGCACTTATAGAGTACATTTATTAAAAAGGAAAAAATAGCTGTGTTAATTTGTAAAATCATCACCAATGCGCCCATGATACGTGATAATACTGCAAACATGACGACTGGTGGTGTCGATGCGGTGGTTTAGATATTTTTAACATTTAAAATTAGACAAATCTGCAACCACTATTTAAATACACATTCTAATGTAAATTTTTTACTGCCTTTCAAAAAACGCTACTCTTTACCCTCTTTTTATCTTGTCACATTGCACGTTGCTGACAGTGGAAATCATAAAAAACAGTTTCTCGACACTTGACGTTCGCGTACAGAAATAAAGTAGAATAATTGAAGAATTTAATACAAAATACCTGGAGTTCGGCACGTTCCTTTCTCTCCCAGTATTTTTTTCCTGTTTCATATATATATATATTTTATATATATATATATGTATATATATATATATTACAGCGTGAATTGTGTAGAATGTTCACTTACAGTCTGCTCCTGTGGATGTTTAGTTAGTGTATAAGTGGGTTTGACGTTGACCCTTGATTTTGATGTGTGAAATAGTCAGAGAGTCCGGCGGACAGTCCCGATGAGAAACTGGGAAGGGAAGGCCTTAAAGAGTCACAGGGCAGAGAGGAGGCCGCTTGGGGCGAGGAGGACGAGGCAGCCCGGGAGCTCATTGTCCCGCTGGACTGCGAGCTCATGGACGGGTGCGGGACGTGCGGAAAGAAGTAGCCAGTCTGTCCAGCCAGCAGGTTCACCGAGCAGGGGTTGAGCGAATAGGTCCCGGAACAGGGCACCGAGAGGCCACACGGAACAGAAGCGGCCAAGGCGGCCGCTGTCAGGTGATGTGTGGCGTAGGGCAACTCCCCGTTTACGAGTCTGTCCACGCTCAGGCCATTGGAAGCCGGGAACGAATGGTTGTTGCTCAGGCTGTTCTGGGTGAGCATGGTACTGTAAGACATAGGGTGGCTGGGATACGCCGAGGACGTCCCGTTGTAGCTGAGCGCGCTGCTCGCCCTCGGGTGGTGCAGGGAAAGGAAAGGTGACATGGGCCAGTAGAGAGAACCGGCCCGATCCATGAACGTGAGGCCGGTGGACGTGAGCCGCGCCCCCCGTTTGAACGCCAGCTTCGCCCGGGACGTGGTGGATCTCCGGCGGAGTTTACCTGTCGTCCCGCCGATGAAGACGTCGTCGCTGGACGGGTCCAGCATCCAGTAGTTGCCCTTGCCTGGGTCATCATAGTGCCGCGGTACTTTGACGAAGCATTTGTTGAGGCTCAGGTTGTGGCGGATGGAGTTCTGCCAACCCTGCTTGTTCTCCCTGTAGTACGGGAAGTTTTTCATGATGAACTCGTAGATGCCGTTGAGAGTGAGTCGCTTTTCCGGACTCTGTCGGATGGCCATCATGATGAGTGCGTTGTAGCTGAACGGCGGCTTCTCATACTTGCCGTTCTTCTTTTCACCGTCCTTGCCTCCTCCCTCGCCTTCCTTCGAGTCCTTCTTCTCCTCCTGCTTCTCTTTCTCTTCCGCGCAGGTCGAATCCAAGCTGTCAGTCTTAACACAGCCGCTCTCGGACTTGGCGTCCTGCGCCCCGGAGACAGGGATCTTCTCCTCTTCCTCCGGTCCGACTCGGTGGTGGTTGTCGCTCTGTACGGCTTCAGGCACCAGACTGTTTATACTGAACGATGATTTGGGGATCATTTTCACTTCTTTCCGCTCTCCCATATCCAACATCACACGTAAAAAGCTAGAACAGCAGCGACCAGCAGCCCAGTTGGATCTCAAAATCTCTTAAACGCCGGCAACTCCTTTCGACAGGGGGAAAAGGAGGGAAATCAAACCCAGGGACACCGCTCGCACACACACACACACACACACACAAGCACACACACTGCCCAACAAACTATTTCATGTTACTTGAAAAACGCGTCGATAAGAGACAGCTAGCTACAATTAATTACGGAGCCACAGACACTAAAGCTAGAAAAAAAAGAGTTGAACCTTTACGGGCTGCAGCCAACCACCGCCGCAATAAGTATTAAAGCGTCCTCCCTCCTCGCAGCCAATCAGGGAGCGGCTCTTAGCGGCCCAGAGCCAGCACGCACGCGCGCTCGCGTGATCGCTTAGCAGGAGCGCGCGCGGGACAACGGGCTCCCACCAAGAAAATGAAGAGCACCAAACTTCGATTTCTTTCACTTTTGATGATTTTAGAGCGCTGTTTCAACAAACCCATATCTGCCTTCACATTTGTTTTCATACCGAGCCAGGGAGGAGGTGTGGGAGGGCGGTTTGGGGGAGCTGCAAAGCAAAACCCCACCAAACTCAGGCGCTACTTCCTGCCACGGGCAGTATTCACTAACGCATCGTGGGCATGTAGCCGTGTAGTAGAATTTACATCCTAATATTCATCCTATTTTTGGACGTTTTTACTTCACGGAGACGTTTTTATCGACACGCGTTTAAGGTTAAACATGTGTATGATTTGAATGTCTATTATAAATAGCATTTAGCTTTAGCCTGTGACAGCCTGCCTATTTCCTCAACATCTGAGTGTGTTCTCACTAAACGGGAGTGTCTGATCGGGGTTCGAGTAGTTTGTTTTGAAATGGTTAATATTATTGTAGTATTTGTATACGTTCATTAATAAATACACCCATGCAACAACACAGGCATGCAATACAACATTTAACACAAACCTGTTAAACAGCCACATCTATAATATTCTCTCAGTGATAAAATAAAAAAACAATTGTTAATTTCAAATAAAATGTTCTGTTGTTTAACCTGCGGGCTTTACTGACAAAATGTTGTCATCATGTGAATTGAAACAAACAAACTAAGAACAGCACACACATAAATCTGACACATCCAATATGCACCTGATGGTTTAATAAATTATTCCAAGTGATAAGCATTAAAGGTGTGTGTGTGTGTGTGTGTGTGTGTGTGTGTGTGTGTGCATGTTGAAGACGTTGCAGTGGTGTTCACTGCAATAACAATAGACACACACAAACACACACATACACACACACTCGCGCGCCAGCAAATTGTCCACACAGACGAAGCGTTAACAAACAAATAAACCACAAAACTGTCACCAAACTGGATTGCACTGATACACACTTGGACACACACACCCTAAAATTATTGACACTAAACACTAAACATTAAAATAATTATTTGCAACAGTAATCGTAGATCCTAGTTAGAGAAAAGCAACATTAGTGTCATACATATCTCATACACATGTGAAAAAGACAGTTAAAGCTCCCTTCGTTTATTTCATCTTTTAGACAGAAAGTAAACGAATAAATATAATAGCAGTTAAGAGTTCACGCGACTACCGACTGAAATATAGACAGAAATACACAGCCAGAAACACTTTCAGTGTTGTTTAGCGTGAAAGTACGCGCTAGAGTAGTAGCACGATGACTTCAGCCACTGTTACTATAATATAACAGTAATATAGTAAATATAGTATAATATGCAAAGTATCTCTCTCTCTCTCTCTCTCTCTCTCTCTCTCTCTCTCTCTCTCTCTATATCTATCT
>JBBPDB010000001.1:35080891-35098690 GCA_037974465.1 Brachypetersius altus
GCCAGTAGGCTACTCCGCAGCCGTCAATGTTTAAGAGAACTGCCGAAACCATAATGTTTATTTTTATTTTTAGGAAATATATTTAAATCGTAATTAAACCAAAGAAATAGACAGCCTTTCCAGAACATTGTCTGCCGAAGCTTGTTCAGTTCCGCCCCTCGTTCCCCATTTTTTTCCTTCGGATCTGCATCAATCTCATTATTAACCTTTAGTGCCCTCAGTTGACGGAAATACATCATAGCGACGGAGAACTTTAATCAATGCATTTGTCTCTTACAGTGCATACTTGCTGCTCCAATAGGCCAATAGACGCAATTCTGCTTCTGAGCCTGATGAAATTAAGTTAATTGACACTGTCAGCCGTTCTACTGTTAAAAATATTATGTCATGATGAATGTACAAGGTGAATGTACAATTTCCAAACAATACATATTCTGCTCAGTGACTGCTTTTATGCTATTAGTATAAAAGCATATTCTATACCTAGTCAGAAACCTGACTAAACTCCTGTAGCTGGTGGGTATTACACATTATGTATTATGTTTTAACAAAAATAGCAAGGTCATGCATCTAAAACAACCTCTGGCTCCTTGTAAAGACAACCAACCCTGAACCCTGCATTTTCTGATGTATCATACCTCGATCAGTCGATCCAGACGGACTTGGTTGGCCTGCATCTCTTTTTCAGCTGCCTCATGCCTTTTGAGTTTGCGGAGGATGTTGGTAGGATCTCGGTATGACTCATCCTCTGCAATCTTAAATTTCTCTTCCATCCAAAGAAGCAGCTCCTCTGCATCCCTGTAAAACTCCTGCCATAGAGAAAAAGACATTATTAAAACTGGTTTGTTATGAAATAAAGGATACTATAGAATCAGGTTCCTCTAATTTCTTCCTTAGATAATATCAAAGTGCTGCTAATTATTTTGCCTACATCATACCCAGCAATACCTGATATTTTCTGGAGGCAAGTAACTCCAGTCTTTTCTGTTTACAGTTTTCTTTAAGTTTCCTGTTTCGTTCTTCAATGGCCCGAGATCGCTGCTGAATCCTGAGATTGAACGAACACTAAATAAAATAATCAACACAGTCAAAGAAAATACAAGAAAGTTAAAGAATGCAGGTCATCCTCACTGCTTTGACGCAAAGTGACATTTGTCAATGAGCTCCTGGCTCCTGTTTTGAAAGGTTCTGATTCGCTGATCCAGAGCTCCAAGCAAACACTCCAGCTCCTCTTGTCGTCCAAGTAAACTATGCACGCTGTCCACAGAGTCCTACCCACAAAAAACATCATCGTAAGCTGGGAAACATTAAACTGGTTTGGATCAGCAAAGTTAATAATGAACAAAAGACCTGTATTTCAAATTCAGCTCCTCAACAAAGCAAAACTCACTCCAAGGTATTTGATCATTAGCCTGGCTTCATGACCGGATATTGTTGCGTCTATCCGATCTGCCTCCATGTTCAGTTTCTGGAGTTCAAGCCCTTGTTGTAGCCTCCTGTTTCGACTGGACCACAGTTTATCTAGTCTGTTGTATTTAGCATTTAACTTTGCCAGTGTTTGCTGGACATCTCTAGTGAATTTGTCCCCAGAGGACACCAGCAAAGACTCACCCAAATTCTTCATATCGTTCAACCTAGACAAAAAGAGTTAATTATTATGTTATTATTAGTATTATTCTCCAAATAATATAACTTGATGTTCCAGTTATTCCAGTGTACAAACATAGTTCATCATCATGCTTTAGTGGTTGATATTAATGTATCTGTTACTAGACCTTGTTTGTTGTTGCTCAATTTCTAGCCACATTTCCTGATTCTCCTTCAATAGGGCTTGAGCAGTAGCTACATCAGAAACGTTCTCATCTTCAGCCAGACGCTCCTCCAACGCTGTGGCCCACAGGAGAAGATCTTTGGTCTCCTTCTGAAAGAGCTGCAGGCGACGAGCCTCATCTAGCAAGGTTTGCTTTTTTGCAGCTTGGGCCTTGACCTGATGCAGCAGCTGCTCTAAATCACAAACCTCTTTCATGATGCCAGCACTCTCTGCAGGGCTGCAGTCCTCTTTCCTGTAACACATCCAGGGCAAGCACAGTGCAGGAAAGTAAAAAAAAAAAAAGATAAAAAAGAATATATGGTTACTGCACAACAGACTTTAAAATCTGTAATTTAGCAGAAATCCAGAAATACTATAGTTCTAAAACCTCTAAAGAGCTAGTGTGTAATAATGTTGAGCAAGGATAAGTGCTGCAGTAAGAAGTTCAGACTTACATGCTGGCTACACTCTTTAGATAGTCTATCTTCCTCTCCAGGGCTTCTATCTCCCTCTGAGCCTGGGCCTGGTTGCGTTCCTCAGCTTGTAGGGACGAAGGTGAACAGCCCACATCAGGAGTATCCAGTTGGGCCATTGTTTCTAGGAGCTGGGCTTTGGCATCCTCACACGTGTGTAAGAAAGACTTGACATCAGCAAAGCTGAGGAGTTCATGAGCCTTCTCATCTTTTAGTGCCTGAATATCCTCCCACCTGATGTCGAAGAGTATATATTTTATGTATTTTTGCATATACACTACATCACATTTTCAGTGTTCTTCACTTTAAAAAATGTGGGCTCTGCACTTTGCCTTGAAAGTACTATTTCACTTTGATCCTACCTCTGAGCAACTTTGGCTTGTCTGGTCCGAATTTCTTCTTTTTGGCTGTGCTGCTTTTTCACAAGTCCTTCAGCCACTTTGGCAATGTCCTCCAGCTGCCCCTTTCCACCAGCCAGCTCTGTAAGGAAATTCTTCACAGGCATAAAGACTCAATATAGTGGCATCAGAGAACATGCAAATTTTAGTGCGTTCCTTATTTTGAAAACACTCACCTCGTATTTGGCCTGCACAACCTCAATTTCATCAGTGTTGGAGCTAAAGGTGTTGAGGATGTTCTCCTTGTCCTCCATCCAGGACTCAAACCCCTCACAGGTATTGCAAAACTGATGAAGCTGAGATGTTTCATCCAGGATCTTTCTCTTCGACTGCAGTGATTTATAAAAAGTCAAAATAATAACAATAATAATAATAATAACAATACTAATAACAACAATACTAATAACAACAGTAACAACAATACTAAAAACAACAACAACAACAACAACAACAATAATAATAATAATAAACATTTTATTGAATATAATAAAGGTTACCAATCACTTAAAACACACATTTCCTCCATTGCTTATAGATTATAGATTATTTATAGTGGGGTTTACAGAATAGCTCAGGTGATTCATGATTAATAATTGCAGGATAATGCAATCCCTTTTGTAATGAAATCCCATCCACATTTTTTGTATTTTGCAAGCATTTTTTGTATTTTTGGAGTGACTACATCAACAGGGATGATCACAATGAGTGAGCTTGTCACAGTAGGCTGGTGATACTCACATGTGCTATTTGATAGAGGTTTTTAAAGTCTTCCTCCAAGTTGCGCTGTGTATTCTCTAAGGTGTCTTTCTGGAAGTGTGGGTCAGGTATCGAAGCAATGGAGATTTCAGCAGTGCCTCGCCGCATGGAACGAGTACGGCGAGGGCGACTCACTTTCCGCATCTGATTCTCTGGCACCACATTTGTTGGTGCAGGTAGGGCCTGCTGTATTTTCAAACATAAAAAAAGAGCCACGGTCATCAAATATTACAAACAAATAACAAGAAGTACAAATAAAAACATGTACTGGCATCTCTTACAGTTGATGGCAGTTCTGTAATGTATGTAGAAGGCACGAGTTGCTCATTTCCTTTATTGTCTTGCACTAGCAGTCTATCATCTTTTTCTCTTCTGAGGATTGACACCATTTCCCCACGATCCCAAGTTAACTTCACCCCTAAATAAAAGTACAGGTTGCACAGCTTTTATTGCACCATTACAATTCAATTCTGAGCAAAGAATATACATACCAAATTAGCACCGTACCTCTGTATTTGAACCTAATTTTGGCATTTAACTCCAGAACAGCAGCTGGTTGTGGTGAAGTTTCCTTTGCCTTGAAGTTTCCTCTGCCATTTGTAAAAAATCTTCCTTTTTCCTTCATTCCTGTCTCTTCTTCATCTCCAGATGAATCACTGTAGTGGACCATTTTGCTCTGATGTGGTTCTGTCTGTATGGAACAGGAAGAAGATTTCAACCCTGTTTAGCTGATACAGTTTGTTCCGATCATTTAGTTCTTTTATTTGAAACTCATTATTGAAAAAGCATTTAAAACTTTTGGTTTTAGAGATGTTTACCTCAATATGTTCACTGAAATATCATCTTAAAATTAGAAGATGTGCTAAAAATTCTAAGAAGTGTCAGAAGGTCCCTTTTATGGCGAATGCTGAAAGTTATTATTACTCACAGTCAGAGGAGCAAGTTGGGCTGCACTTTTGGCTTGCTCCCCAAGCCTCTTCACCTCTAAAGCATACACCTCCATTTCCTTCTCCAGTCTGTGGTGGCGCTGGAGTAGGGCACTAGTGCTCAACTCATCCTTCCCATAATCCTTATCAATGAGGAGAGGTTTGCGGTCATTAAGCCATGAATGGGCCTCTGTGGCATCTGCA
Source organism: Brachypetersius altus (assembly GCA_037974465.1). Classification (NCBI taxonomy): domain Eukaryota; kingdom Metazoa; phylum Chordata; class Actinopteri; order Characiformes; family Alestidae; genus Brachypetersius; species Brachypetersius altus. The sequence continues at coordinate 35,085,459 of JBBPDB010000001.1, forward strand.
AAATACTGTAAGTAAAGTGTAGAAGATTAAGACACACTGTACTGAAGTTATAACTATAAACTTGAGTAATCAAAATTCTTATAACCATATGTTAAAGATCATTTTTCCATAATTTCTTCATAGGTTATATTTCTTATGTAATATTTATATAGAAATGATATCATATTACTATTACCCTGAATTAAGGACAACTAAAACAGGAATTGTGTATGTCTGTGTTGTACTAGTGTACAAGAAAGCAACAACTGCAACCTGTTTGATGACATCGGCTGCATGCAGTCTTTTCTTGCGGTTGATGACTTGGTCCTTGAGCTGCTGCCACTGTTTCTGCAAAGTCCGTATCCATTTCTGGATGTATTTCTCATTGGGCTGCCTCCCTCTACACAGTTCCTGACCCCTGCAAACAACATCTGAGCACAGAGACTCTTGAGACTGCACTTCAGCTTCCAACGCCTGCCAACAAAGAAGGTTTTCGCATTGGTCAGGGTACTACTTTTAATTAATTTGACCCATTTTACCCAATTGAATTCAACTGAAAGACATAAAATAACAAAAACATGCATCCATGTGAATGACTTATTCCTATTTCAGCTAACCTTTCTGTATAATGTAAATAATTTACAGCCGAAGAGTTCTTAAACATTCTAACATAACAGATTTATAAAAACAGTGAGGTAAATTTCAACACAAGTGCCAAACCTTATGGTTTTGAATGGCTTGTTGAATCTGACTGAGGTCTCTGCCCAAAGATGCTGCTTGCACCAGAAGCCACTTCTCGTAAATCCATGCCTCCAACTCCTCACAGTCATGGAAGAACTCAAAGACCTTCAAGTGTTCTTCCAGTGCTTTCCTCCTTTTGGAAGAGCAGAGCATCAGTCAGACTACTCATAAACCACAACCCATTAGGGCAGTACCAGACTATGTCCATAGAGCACAAGACACATGAGGCTATGTACAAGGCTATAAAACTGTCTGAAATATGCCAAATTCATAGACGTCACCTTTTCTTGCTGAGTACCAGGAGAGAGTTGTACTGCGCATTGAACTCTTTCAATCTGCTCTGGATCTGTGACTCATTCCTCCCTTTCCCCCTTAAAGCACTGCTGCTGATGGAACTCAGTGTTTCTCCAAGAGCAAAGATCTGAGTATCCAACAGGTCCTGCTTCTGCATGAGATCCACCACCTCTGGCAACTGCTTCCCCAAATCAGAGGATTCTGCCTGGGCCTAGGCATAAATCGACATAGTAAACAACATCTTGGCTGTTTTTCTGTGTTATTTAGTACATTTCTCTACCAGTCAGTGACATTAACTAACAATCTGCATCGGTAATGTGTTTGATCACTTGGTCTTCAGTAATGATGGAGGTGTATGTTATAGAGTAAAGAATGCATCAAATACCTGTACACACAATTTTCCACTGAAAGTAGCTGTAGTTGATATGCTGTGATATGTTTAAAATATAAATATTGCTTCTTTGATTTAATATTGGAACTAACAAACATTCAATAGTCAAAAGTCACACAAATATTTTCTGTACATACAAACTTCTCTCAACCCACTCAAACACCTCATTAAGGTGGTGAAGACTTGTGTGTGTGGACATAATGTGATACACTGTGAGCTATAAATATGAACAAAACATATAATGTAACTGCAGGCAGCTTGAGGCAGCCACTGGCTTTGTCTAAAAAATGGCTATCCATAGTGTGTAGTTCTGTTCATTTTTATAGGTCACAGAGAACCACACTGTGCCCGAAATCACAATCAGCACAACCTTAAAGAGGAGCTGGACATAGTTTGAGTGAGTGGGGATATTATTATTGGGGTGTACTAACTGATAAGATTTGGATGACTAATGACTTCTCGTGTTTGTTAGCAACATTAGCCTCGGAGCAAGTCAAGTGCATAGTAAAAATAAAACAATGCTCCTCCAGGACCATGGTGCAACACAAGAGCAGAACAGAACAGAACACAAGACGACAAGGGCAGACAGAACAAAGTGCTAGGAAATAAAGCACAAGAGCAACAATACAATTAATCGAGACAAGACAACGTTCAGTGCAATTGGCAATGGCTACATTGGGGATAAATACAGTAGTTTGACTGGTACTGTTTTCTAGCAGCAGAGATGTGCAAAGATGCAGGACATAGTTTACATGTGCAAAAAAAATTACTAAATAAAACTAAATAAACATTTGGTTACTGATCATGTCTTGGAAAATCAAGTACATCTGGAAAATTGTATATCTGGTGTGAGAGAGCCAGGAAGCGCTATTTGTATGATGCAATAGATCCCTAATGGACCTATGGTCCCTAATGGAGAGGTTCTTAGAATAGTTGTTTTTGTAAATCAGATGTGGAAATGAGACAAGACTTCTTAATGTTTAAACAACCTCTACATAGTGGGAAGGATCTTGGAAGAGGTCTTAAATTAAAAAAGATCTTGTAAGGTGTTGTGTGAAGGCTCTTTATACTTTAGAAAGGTTATTTACATTTATACATCTCATTTACAAAAACTGATCTTTAGTGAAGTAAAGTGGTTCTTATAAAGTATTATTCATTATGTTTAAGAGTGTGGATGACTGACCTGTAGGTCCTTAAGGTCCAGCGAAATTAATTCGATATCCTTAAGGACTGCTAGTGTGTTCACAACGTCTCCGATGGAAGATTTGCGATGGTGCAACTGCTGGAGCAAAACCTGCCATTTGTTGGAGATTTTTGCTTGTCTGTCGCACACAAATATCAACAAGATACAGTTACATCCTGTTTGTGTTCAGGGAAGTGAAATTTCAAATGTATGTAATACAAAATACAGAAATGGCGCTATATGCTTAAATACACCATCTTGTACAGTGTCTGTAATAGTAAATATTTGCACAATTTGCTATGAACATCATAGAATGAATAATACTTTTTCTTCTAAACCAGTATTTAAACTTTGTGTCACATTAGTAGCAGCCATTTGAAGTCTGATTTTTTCCACTTTTTAATCTAAGTGTGTGATGACTGGCATGCAAAATCCACAACTGGCAAATTACTTTCCATTATCAATGCAAAATAATAGAAGAAAACCTCGTACACCAGATTAACTTTTGCTCTCTCTCCAGGTACCCACTCACCTGCTGACAATCTGTTCTTTGCTGTGGTAGTTCTCTCTCTCGATGACAGATGCTATCTCCTGGAGGGCCTGAAAACGGGGTTCTCTAGCCAGCACGTCTGTGCATAAAGCTTCCAGTCTTTTGACTGCAGCTTGGGCATTCTCCAAACACTCCAGCCCTCTAAGGTCCTCCTTCTGGACTAGCTGCAGCGTGTCCTGCAGGTAGCTCTCCCTGAGTGCTGCCTTGCGTATGAACTTCTGTGCAAGTTGTTCGAGCTGCTCCAGCCTCAAGAGGGCACTCTGCAGGTCCCGCTCCCTCTCATGCTCAGCCCGCTCCAGCAGGGTCCAGTTCCTCTCAATGTCTCCCAGGGTCTTGCCTTCTGGAGGAATGTAAGCCCGCTGATTGTTTGCCCGCAGCTTTGTGCGCAGGCTAAAGAGATGGGCCTCAATGGTGCCTCGCTCCTGATACTTAGGAGGTTTCTCCACAGTACGATAAGTCTTGAAGTCAGTCACAAGCTGCTTCATGCCAGGTAGTGAGTTGGGGAAGGAACGATCATCCAGCTCTACCACTTTAGTCTTAATCCAACGCAGTAGGTCAGAGACCATATACTCATACTGGCCTTTCATGTCATCCAGCTCTTTCAGGAGATCCACAATCTGGAAGCAGAATGAACAAAAAAAAACAGGCTGACACAACCGTCTGCTATACTTTTTTTGTTACAGGTGAATGTTACAAACAGGTATTTACCAAGAAGTTATGACAGACAAGAACAGTAATAAAAATTCCAAATGTGTATTCTTGTTTGAGCATTCCTTGAACATTCCATTGTTTTGTTATGGCTGTCTTTATAATTTACGTCTATTGTCATAATGTGACTGATATTATAAAGTCAATCAACCTTTATTTAAACTTTAGGGCGGTCCCCTTTACAATCTAGCAGAGCCTTTAAAAAAAACAAAGAAAGTATACAAACATATGAACATATCATTACAAAGAACATGTAAAATGTAATAATAAAACGATTTAAACTATACCAAATCAAGTGTCATATAGGCTGATGACTGAGTGAATTATAGGTGGTCCTCCAGCCAATATAAATATTTCCTTTCACTTTACAGCAGCAGTGGTACAGTAAAAGAAGTGTGTTATCAACATAGCTTTCCCCCCATGTCTAGAGCTGCAAATTAATTCACTGTGACATTTAGTCTTAACTACAGCCAAAAAAACCCCCACAAAGTTAAAATTGAGATCTGACAATGTCACAAGAGGGGTGGAAATATTTTTTTTTATCAAAGATATGTATGCTGTAAGAAATAAAAATTAAATAAAATTAATTAAAAACATGTATATTACAATGAATATTAATGCTGCAAAGTCAGAATCAGCCAAGATGATTCTAATACACCTGCACCAAAATCTCCTAGTATAAGTGTCCAGCCAGCTGCTTATAACATTTATTACAGCACTTCATTTGATATTTAAAAAGGCAACTGATGTTTTGTGTAATATATGGCACTAGTGTGGTTTGTGTGTTTGAGCTTTAAACAATGTGAATGTAGTAAGAATATAAGTAAGATGTAAGCAAAAACACAATAAAATTAAATTAAATGAAATTAAAGGCTGCTAAAAGTCTCATTGAAGTTTCCTGTAAAGAAATCATAATCAGCTATTAAAAGTCATGATTGATGCAGGACACAAGGAAACTCAAGCAGCTTACCCTTGTCTTGCAGAAGTTGCTTTTTATCAGACAATTTAGTAGTTAATGTTTGTATATGTCTATTTACATTTTTATACATGTAATATTTTGATTAATTTATTAATAATTTCTTGGCAAAGAATGAGTGTTCCACAGATATATTTATTGGGTCCAGTCTGCTCCACCAGACGCCTCTTTGGACGTTCTTTTTATTAGAGCTTTCATTAGAGCAGTTACATTTTCTGAAACAGTTACCATGGCTCTCAACATAATTTCAATGTGTTTAAAGTGTTTTTGGGGTCACTACAGCAGCACTTAAACACATCAACATAGTGCACGGACATCTAACTACATTATACACACCTTTTCCAGTGCCTGCACACTCCTCTGGGGTTTAACAAAAACATCCTTCATAGCCTGCCATCTCAGCCACTGACTGCTAAAACTGCCACTGAATGACATTTCTGTCTAATGACCTGGGTGGGTTCACCTCAATACAAACACAAGGGCTTCCTTGCCTCAAAAATCAAGCCAAGTTAATCTCTGATCCAGCCTGGCACAGTTACCAAACCACCATTATTTAATACACCTTACTGACAGACTGTACACTATTCTATTCACACATCAGGATGCGGCGGGGAGTGATGGTGTCATCCTGTTCCTGCATGGGCAGAGCAGGACACTTCTCACCCCTGCGTAACTCCATAGGTCCCTGGCCAGTAGGTTAATGGAATCTTCCACCCTCTGAACATCCACCAGGTTCCTTCTGACTGTCTGTTGAAAGGACCCTGTGGAACCGTGTCTGTCATGGTGTTGAAACGGCTGCAAACGGCTATTTCAGCATTTCAACATAAGCAAGCTGCGTTGTCCCTCATTTGCCTGTATTACCAAAGCAGAGCACACACTTATCTGATTAGGGCCACTGCTCCTCCCTTTGCCCTTCTGTGAAATCCAATAATCCTCATTACACCTTTCAATCAGGATTAATAGTTGAAGTTCTCACAACAGCCCAAGTGGGGGAGCAACAGTATTTCAAAAGAACTGCTGCTGCAAGCAAGTCAACTATAGACTAAACCTTCAGGAAAATGCAAGAACTAACATGTTGGCTTACATTTACAATGGATTCAGTCCTGAGATGCTGTCTCAGGTTACATTAAGCATATACCATTTTTGTATTTTCGGTCAGAAAACTAGTTTAATTATCACATGCTTGTGGAGAAATAAAACTAGCCTGATAGCATCTACAGAGAGAATTGGCTCAGTTCAATAACAACCAATGAAAATCTTTCATTCATTCATTTTTGTGACGCAGGTACCCAGAGCCTATTCTGGGAGCTACGGGCGCAAGGTAGGGAGTCACTCAGGGCAGGGTACCGAGAAATCATTTGTTATAAATTGCTGTAAAAGAAAGTCATTTAATAGAATTAATTATTCTGACTGACCTTGGCTATCCTCTTCTGGATGGTCTGTCCTTGTTTCATTTTAGAAAAGTAGTGGTAGTAAAGTGAGACATAAGTCATAATGGACTTCTCATCAGGATGAGGCACCACTATATCCTCAACATCCAGCAACTGCATGATGCCAAATTCGCTCTCGGCCAGGCTGAAGGCATGACCCAAGTTCCTCCTGGCTTCATCTGGATGCAGTCGACTGTAATTGAACAGATCAGGCCTAAAAGGGAATGTTAGTACAGTGTTAGCTGTTTAAGTTAAATTGGTGGCAGTGAATGTTTGAAAAAAAGGGTTTAAGACTAAGTTTATAAGTTTGCGCCCCCTGATTAAAAATACCGATGAGCATGGATAAGGGCATTGAAGGCCAGCCCATCTCTCCAACTGCTGGAGAAGTCCTGAACGTCCACATTGGAATAGTCAGCAGTCTTCCGTTGACACCAGATCAGAAGAGCCTCTTTGGCTGAACGCCGTGCTAGGCTGGTACCACCAGTGTCCTAGAAACAGTGGACCCAATACTTCAGCTACATCAAATACACTCCAGCTATGTTGAAATGCCTAGTATGTCTAGACAACATTTTAAGCCATTCATTGCATGTGACAAACATAATGGCTATCCATTAAAAGTTTATTTTGCTCATTTTGGCCAAATAAGGTGGAACACGACATATTCTTTACTTTTTTACAGATTATTAACATTCCAGCACTGCTTTCAATCTGTGTTGCTGTGAGACTGCTGCTGTGTGTGTGTGTGTGTGTGTGTGTGTGTGTGTGTGTGTGTGTGTGTGTGTGTGCGCGCGCGCGCGTGTGTGTGTGTGTGTGTGTGTGTGTGTGTGTGTGTGTGTGTGCGTGCATGTATTTGTGCTTGTGTCTGCTATCACAGTGTCAGTCGTATCCATGCAGGACTCACAAAAAGAGCTGCAGGGCGAGCACCTGCTGTCTCCACACAGGAATGTCAGTGAAGCATGTGAGCCATTTCCACACACAGCACACCCCACACTCTGTGCCATAGCCAAAATTTCATTAAATGGGGTGATTACAGGTTAAAGGGGTCATTAAGTGAGCATTATGTCCTTTACTATAAGATGACTGACAACTTCCAATAAATCCTTTGGATAATGATCCACCCCACTACCCTAATGAGAAGGAAACTGTATAATATTAATCACAATACACAATTTCTCACCTAATCATTGTAACAAATGCCAGTACAGTATATCCCAGAGGAAGCTGAATGTTGCAGCAGTTACCTGAAATTTACCCTAAATGTTGCATTCTGGTGCCAGAAACCGATCCTTCACAGCATGAAGCGTGGGCATTGTTTAAATCGAACATTTGAAGTTTTTCAGTATCTCTTATTTTTTAAGGTGAAAAGGGCAGTGGAATGCCTTTTGCAGTTACATTGGCTTTGGGGAGTTTTGGAAGAAGTCTGGAGGGTTTACTTTCAAAATGTGAGAAAACAGAACACTCCAGGTCCTTCATTCACTCACAATCTGTCAAAGGCTTGCAAGAAGTATGATTTCCAGCAATATGCTTTAGTAAGCAAAATAACACAAAACAGATATTTACCGATGGTGACTGCCATTACAAAATCTCATACATTTTGCAATTTTCAGTTTTTACACCTTTTGCAGATGCCAGCTGCTCTTCACATTCTGACAAATGGCTCAGTAGAAGAAAAATGCTTTCATTAAAAACTATTATTTTGTTGAGATTTATTGAGATGAAGGCAAATGAGTAATGAGATCACAAACAAAGGAATACAATTTGTTTGGGGATGGCATTATTCAGTTGTTTTTTTTAAAAAAAAAACAGCTTGTTGATCTGTGATTATTTTGAAAAGCATGGGTTCCCCACACATTTGATGGGTAGTAGTGTGGAGTAAAGCTCACAACTCATAACTGCTCAGGTGCTCCACACTGGTGTGACAAGAGTTACTGCAAAATGATCCAAATTTAATCTTCACAGTGTGAGATGAAGTCAGGGGGCAGAATTACTGTGTGGCAATCAAAGCCATTACTTCTGACACATCACCTTTGTGACAGATTGGGGGGGTGTAAATGAACTGTAAATCTTCTCCTCAGTTTAAATCATGGACATCGTCTGTCACTCAACTACATTCAATCAATTTCAAGAGATCAGATTCCGGTAAGAGCATGGCTCTCTGTCACTTTGTCAGTGCGCCTCTCTCTCTCTCTCTCTCTCCCTCTCACTCCCCTCCCTGTCAGTCTCTCTCTCTACCAATCTACCAGTTGTTCTTTCTCCCTTTGTCTTTCTGTCTTTCTGTTTCACTCCCTTTCTCTCTCATTCTCCCCTCAGTATCTTTCTCTATCTCTTTCTCCATCAGTCAGTTTTCTCTCTTCCCATGTTTACACTCTTCAAACACTCCCTCTCTGTATTCTGGCAGAACTCATACCTGACATACAGAACAGTTCCCGCCAGAATACCCACCAGCTGACGAGTGTTAAGGTATGAGGTTGTGGGAAAAAAAAGCCCTTGAGCCTCATTCTTTCCAACACATCTTTTATCTGTCAGGCAGATGTCTGGGACGACTCGGAATGAGAATTGCTCGCAGGTGAAAAGCTCTACAGCCACAGTGCAGTGTGCAATGGGATTTGAACTCACCCTTGAGTTTAAACTTTGTAAAAGGGCCTAAGAGTGACCTATAATGGCCTATAATTTAAAGTTTTAAGGAGTGCTCTTTAACCAGTTCTCTTTAACCCTTATTAGGCCTTCGGGTCTGTTGGACACATTTTCAGGTTTTAGCTCAATAAATTTATACTAATAATTATTTTTCAAACTGAGATTCATCAGCCTTGGCTCATTTTCTGTGAGGAACAAAATATTTTAATAAAAAAAGAAACAAAAATGAGTGGCATTTCTATTCAGAAATGTGATTCAACAAAGGTAAAGGGAACTAATTTAACACGTTTTGTTTATATTACCTGCAAATGGGTTGAAGTAAACATCTGCTGAGGATTTTAACAGAAAAAAATATGTTAAAATGAATATGTTGAATTAAAAGATACAAAATGCAATGGGCCTACCAGACCCAGAAGGACTCCTTGTGTAACCAAAAAACGAAGACCCTAGCAGGGCTACGAGAGCTCTAATGTTGTTCTAGAGTCAACATCAAGATTTATTAGGGGATCTGTTTCCAGCCTGATTTTCCCTATTAGAAAAATGAATGGCTTTTTGGATCTCCCCATTGTTTCACCCTGTGGTAAACAAGAGTGTTCCAAACCAAAACATGTTTGGAACACTTTTGTTTACATATATCCCCACCCCCCCGAGTGTCACTGGATCCTCTGAGGGTTATTCAGGAGTCAGAACATGATTGATGCCACTTATATGCTACAACTTCTGCAAACTGAAATGGCAAGAAAGTATGTATACAAATAAACTAAAACAAAAACGTAACAATATCAGCAACTCAAGCTGGGCACTTCAGTGACGTTAACACAGTTAAATCTGTGTGCAAAAGTGTTAGCTTGCATGTAGCATGCATGTTATATAATGGTGCTATTTAATGACTACATAAGAGGGCCCAGCAACATTCAGATGGAAAATGTTGATTAGGCAAAGTGTATCATGTGTGGAACATTTTTACATTTTTCTAAAACGTTCTTTTTCCTCCTAGAGAAAACTGTCTTAACCCTGGAGTTCCTAATATGAAACATCCACAGAAAGACTTTAGATATCTACAGTAGTTCTGTTTGAAGCCTTATGCTAATTTAATAACGCCCCCTGCTAGCAGACAGGCAGTATGCCATGTTGTTAATAAGTGTGTTGTGTCTTGCTGCTGCAAACATCTGGGCTTCTACCTTTCATTATTCGAGGGTGGGAGAGATATTTTGTTCTGTATAAATTGTTCAGTCAAAATTACATTACAGGACCTCCTCTGGTAAAAGGAATCCACTCAAATAATGCTTAATAGATTGAAAGAATGGTTCACAGCAGTGCAGGACAGAGTGCAGCAGAGCACTGAGCGGGGCATTTCAGAGCACTGCAATACACAGCTGCTGATGGCAGTCCCAGGCTGCACTGAGTGACCTCATATACAGAGCAATTTCCAAAACAGAGAGAGGACGAATGAGAAAAAAAGAGGAAAAGGCAAGGGAGCGAAAGAGCAGCCTTTATTGTAACGTGGCAGCAAACTGTGCTTAGTAGAATATAGCCACTTCCAGACAGAGAGAGAGAGAGACAAAGACAGAGAAATAGAGAGAGAGAAGAGATAGCGAGTGAAGAAAATGAGAGAGAGAGAGAGAGAGGGGTAGAGAGAGAAAGAGAGAGAGACAAAGACAGAAATAGAGGAAGAAGCAAATGAGAGAAACAGGGAGAGGGAGAGGAAGGGACAGGAAAGGTAGAGGGAGACAGAAAAATAGAGAAATAGAGAGAGCAAAAGAAAGAAAGAGAAGCACAAGGAACAGTGAGAGTAAGGATGTGTAGGAGAAGAGATAAAAGAAAATGATAAGACAAAGAAAGAGAGAGAGACAGAGAGAGTGAGAGGAAGAGAAAGAGACAGCAATAAAGAGAGAGTGAGAGAGAGAGGAAGAGAAAGAGACAGAGCAATAAAGAAGAAGAGTAAGAGAGAGAGAGAGGAAGAGGGAAAGAGAGAGACAGAAAGAGTCTGGACCAAATTCTTTTCACGACCTAAGGGTGTCCAGAACATCTGCTCAGAAGCTCCCAGATGACCCGTAAAACCGTAGACTCCAGTTTCTTCAGCGGTGCTCTAATGTGTTGAGACACGTGCTGATTGCAGCACTAACTCCTAACAACCCACCATGCTTATTGTTTACAACATTTATGTGGCCATTTCACCTGAAGATCTTCTCTCCACTATGACAGCGCCGATATCTGAAGAGGTTGAGGCTATGAGGTTCTGCTGCGCTTCTGCAGGCCTCGTGTTCTGCTCTGAGAGCTTTATCCTGTGGGCTGAGTGTTCAGTGAGGTCACTCTCTATTTTCCTGCTTTTTTGGCACACCTCTCACAGTCTGAGAGCTTTTTCCATTAGTGTTCTTGAGCAAACTGCTCCTTCATGATGCTTCCTCTAGCTGAGGATCGCCTAGGGAATGAAGGTAAAACACTCTATGGGCTGGTTTACCAGAGCAAGATTAGGTTTAGACTAAAACAAATTTTAAAGGTGATTCACCAGTGGCACTGCAATTTAGTTCAAGCCTTCATCCCTAGAGATTTCTAGTTTAATGTTAAAAATTCAATACACATATCCTAAAATATCCCGATACTCCTCTAGTGCACCCATTTCTGAAAAAGAATTGCATTACATAACCTTCAAAGAAAAGCATGGTCAGTAGAGTGGGGAAGCTTCAAACAGGGCTGACCTCATCATGCCCAGTGTCAACCAAAGGCTAGTTCACCTTTAGGATGAGTTGGAGTGACATTTGTGATCCAGAACTAATCACCCAACACCAGTAGCTGACCTCACTAGTGCTCTTGTGGCTGAATGCACCAGATGTCTTCAAACGTTTGGACATTTATAGACAGTTTCTTGGTATAGGATTGAACCCGGTCATGAAATACATTTCTTTTCCAATGGAAAACCTCCTTTTGAAATCCTGCCCTATGTAGGAATTGGTTCCCTGCTCAGTTAATTAGCCTATAGTGCATGTTCCTTGTGCATGATCATAAACTTATTTTGCCAAATAGAAACCATTTTAAATTGACTGTGACTTATTCACAGTGTCAAAAATGTTGCTTGCTTGAGTAAAGTTGACAGCCCATGAATCTGATCAGTGCCTTCACAAGCGAGTACATGGGTGGCATTGCGTCGCTTTTTCACTGTGGTTGTAGTACTGTGTACAACACATTCAGCATTCGTTGCGTAATTAAAAGTGCATGCACACAACATGTGCATTACAACTGTGAGCCAGACCAAAGCACAGCGGAGCTGAATCCAAATCCCAGCTCTGAGTTAACACTTACAGTGTTGAGTAACCACCCACCTACTTCCTTTATGGCTCATATACATGATCATATGGTTAAAATCAGACACACGAAAGGACTGAGAAGACTTGGGCCTAATTCTCCACAGATAATTCGGACTCTGTGGATTTCACACGCTAGTCCTGTCCAGTATCTTCAGCCAGACAAAACTCTTCAGCCCTCTTGGGTCATGAGTTGAGGATGTGTTACCTCAGGCACATTAGATCACTCTGGCCTGTTCACCACCATGTGTGTGTCTGATTTTAACTGTATAGTTCATGTTAAATGGGTTGCAGAGTGAAGCTGTTCATGCTGTACCTATGACTTATGGTTATAAAAAGATGCTACACTGGAGTGGCACTCTTAATCTGGGAACATATTGGTCCCATATTCCAATGGAATCACATATTTTTAAGTTGATTTCTATCTATAAACTGTGTCTTTATCACAGACTTTTTATTCAAAAGAATTTTATTTTACTACTTAAAAAGGGTACACAAAGTGAAAGAAGGGCCCATTAAAATCCACAGGAATTAGTCACACATGGATAAAACAACAGCTGTCTATTAGTTTGCCTGCTTTGGCATGAACTGGAACACAGTTAAGACTGTAACGCAGCCAACTGACACACAGCAGCTATACAATTTTAGGGGTTATGCATGGAATCACACTTGCAAAGTCATGCATAACCCCTAGTATTGTTAAAGAAAATTATTTTAGGTTCATAAATATTTTCTTTTCACTGGTAAAAAAGGTTATTTGACTTCTTGAAACTTCTTTCAGCTCCTTGCTCAATAATCTTCACAGTTCACAAATAATGATGTCCAGCACAGAAACGGTTTCCAAAACACAGACTAGCAACAAATGCCATTGCAGAATTTCTCAATTCTATCCATTGGCTAATCACATGCCAGTGGGCACATAGTAGGATATTCTCGTCTAAACAGATGCATTTGCAGTAAAATAACAATAACAACAACAACAACAACAATAATAATAATAATAATAATAATAATAATAATAATAATAATAATAATAATAATAAT
>JBBPDB010000001.1:35105929-35123367 GCA_037974465.1 Brachypetersius altus
GCCCTCATTCATACTGTATAGAACGCACTGTTTTAACGGTAGAGCAGTACGTTCACATTCAAATGTAGTACCTACTCTAGTAGTATGCGATTTCGGATGCAGCCGATGCTTCTTACTTTGTGGATACACTTTGGGGAAGAACCTCTTCTATCCCAGCATGACTGTGTCCCAGTGCACAAGACAAGGTCTATAAAGACATGGTTGGATGAGTTCGGTGTGGAAGAGCTCTGACCTCAACCCCATTCGACAGCAGAAACTCATATTTAGGAGTACAAAAAAATTTAGGTGTCCCATTTTTGCCTGTAATAGCTGAGAAAAATGGTGTCTTGGACACACTGTGTTTGAAGTAGAATTATCTTTGTTCAGTAATACTTTATTTTCTCTTCTGTACAGGGTAAAGGGGTAATAATGTACTTATGAATGAAGCTTGGAGTCAAGCTGCTACACTACTGCTTACTGCTTACAGTACTCTGGTCTCCCTGTTTACATTACACTGCATTATTTTGTTCACTCTGTTTTGCTGTGCTATTACGGCACAATGCACTTTAACATTCCATTTGCACAATGTACATATTGCTGCTACATTTATTTATACAAATAATATAAAAACCAAATTTTCAGCTTACATATAATTTATCTTAACTGGTGGTGCTCCTCGTTTAAGTTACTTACTTTAATTCATATTTTAGAAAATTTATATTTTTTGATTTTTTTATTTTACTTACATTTTTACTAGGGCTGGGCGATTAATCGGAAAGTAATCGAAATCGACATTCAAAACCTATAATCAATAAAATTTTTCCAGGTCGATTATTTCGATTACTGTCCCTTTAAAAATATTGATCGTAGATAGTGTGTGTTTTAAAATCAAGTAACGCACCCTTCATTCAAAAATCTCTCACTTGTAATATGTGAGCGTATTTACCGTACAAAACTTGTCAGTGAACTATGAGGGCAAAAAAATAAATAAATAAATAAAATAATCGTTCATTAATCGTAATCGAGTTGAAATGTTCAATTAATCGAGATTTTGATTTTAGGCCAAATCGCCCAGCCCTAATAGGAAAATACATTCACTCCGATAATAAAATAACACTTGATGTAGAAGCACAAATGATGTTTACTTTTTGTGTGCATGACCCAGTGAACCAATGCTGAAATGGATGGCATAGTGGTTTAGCAATGTTAAGACAATATATGCTCAACCTTTACAGGGTTGCTAACACATCAACAAAGGAAAAAGAATACAATTTTACACCATATACCACCAACACTAATATGGCATGTAACTGGCTTTTATCTCTTTTGGCTATATGCTTTATTGGTCCACTGTAAATGCCTTACAGATCATTTTCTTACATTTAATTCACATCCTGCTAATATAAACCTCAACCCAAACCATAAATCCAAACCACACCCAGGTCCTAAACCTAATCCTGGTACTAAACTTACCCTGAACACTAACAATGTTGATACTTACCTGATATGTTTAAAGGGAGTGGAGCTAATCAGTTTTAGAAAACTAAGCAATAATACACAGTCAGTGGTCAAACTGAATCACAATCATGGAACGGTGGTAAACAGAAAGAGGTGCATGTTTGACAGAAGGAAACATACCAACCTGAGACAGCTTGGACAAAAATCACTCCTTATTACCTGTTCAAGAAAGAATTTCCAAAAGCATTGAGTTTGCGGAAGGGTTTCTTCGGATCTACCACCAGGGCATTACCAGGTACGACCCCCTCATTCTCCCCATACATCACAGCGATGAAACCATCTGTTGTTGGCTCAGGCCCAATCCGCATACCAGGAAAATCCTGCTCCAGCAGATACCTGCCACACAGTGATAAGCTCTTTTTAAGAATTACAAATGTGTTTAATTAACTAAATAAAATATATATCAAATATATATATATATAAAGATAAACAAAAATTTAATTTTTTAAAACACTTAAGTAAAGACAGTATTTTTAAATGATGATGTCTAAGATTGAAAAGTCTGGACTGTAATTTACTTCTGAGTGTGATCAAAACTGATTCCAGACCCTAGAATGAGGCAAAGCCATTTAAAAAAACTTCTAGTTGGGGTTTTGTGATTCAGTCCAAGACCCGGCCTCATCATGAAAACTGTCCCAAAAATAGTGAATGCTTAAAGGATGTGGCTTTCATCCCTAAGAGAGGGCTATTACTGAACTTTACAGTATCAATATATTACTCCCTCATGCACAAGTTAGAAAAACAGACAGGGGCCTCCTCATTAACCTTGCTCTTCCTGCAGCTTCCTGTCCATAACATCACAACATCCATAATCACCACATCCTGCAAGAAGATGACAAAGAGCTCCCATTTTCTCAGCAAAGAAAGATGTGCCATGAGTTTTCCAGGCTTAGACTAACAGCCTATTGCAAGGTCTTAGACTAACATTCCCTTTTCACGGTTCATTTAAGAGGAACATGAATGAGGAGGAAAGTTATCAAATTTGAGGAAACAACATTTAGTGCCCATTAAAAGATTCTTGTTTGTGGAAGACCACTGAATACAGAAAAATAAGGAAGTACGAGTAGAGATAAATTAAGGTAAGAAAGGGGTAGGGAAACTTATTGTGAGCACAGTTAGGAAATAACTCATGTCACTGATGGTTTTCAGGTAGATGTGCACACACACAGTCTGTTTGATTTAACACCCCAGTACACTTTATAGCCTGAGTGTGCTTACACACCGAAACCACTTCATTTCAGATTCTGGTACAGATACTGAAACTTCGAGCATCTAACAGTACAGATGCTCTTTAAAATGAGCTGTTTGAACAGAGCACTAATTTGCATCAAAAAGTAGACTATCCTGTTCAACACTTCGACTCCATAGGAAGAGAAAAAGTGAGTGTGTGTGACATTTGCAGCCAAAATCATAACAGAATCGGTTCGGAACCAGTTTTCATTTCTTCCGATTTCAGATCCAGAATTTTCTGACATCAACGAGATTCCACCAAAGGTATAAGATATTGATGTGCAACCCTATAGTCCAGCATATAACAGCATATACAATTATTACATCTGACTGCACATTCTCTGTCCTGTTGCTGCTATATTTGCACAATCCTATTTATTGCTGTTTAACTCTGTTCTGCATTTTTTGCACATGTAACTAATGTTCTGCAATTTTGCACACAACTCTCAGCTCACAGAATATAGCATCTGTATTCATCCAGACTGTATCTATTGTCGATGTCAATAACTGTGAGGTGTGAGTGAATATAGATGTCAGTAACACAAACTGTGAAATTACTGTGAGATGACTATGAGATGTGAGTGACTTTAGATATCAGTAACTCAGGGTGTGAGAGTACTGTGAGGTTACTGTGAGGTGGCATTTGGAGGCCTCACCTCTCAGGATGTTTACGCTCCTTAAACATCCGGGAAATGTGCTACAGCTTGTTTGTTTTTTATGTTTGTTTGTTTTTGTTGTTTTTTTTTTGTTTTTTTTAAACTGTCCGGCAATATCACGTCTTGTTTACAGACAACGAAGGGTGGTCGGTGTGGGTACCTTATGAACGTGGTCTTCCCTGTAGAGTACTGCCCGACCAGGAGCACCATCGGTTTGCTCTGGAAATCCGCCTCCTCCAGCGCCGGCGAGTGGAAGTCATGGAAAAAGTAGGTTTCCTCTAACGGGAGAAGTTTCTTGGTGTAGAGACTCTGAAGCCCTTCGGTCACTGTTTGAAACATGTCGCCCTCCTTGTTTCTTCCTCCCTGCTCCTTGTTGACCCAGCTGAACATGGTGATGTTCCCTTTTAACACACCAGTATTGTGTAATTCGCTGACTTCGTTTTTTTTTTCTCTTGTAGTTTAACACAGAGAACACGCCCAATGTCTAAACGTCTCCTCCGCTGTTGTATCGTCTGTACATCAGGGAACCCGTTATGTTGGTGTTACGCGCTCTCTATCTCTCTCCCAGCTGTGCCTCCGTCACCTCACCTGAGACCCTGTACGGAGCTCATGAATATTCAATAAGAGAATCTCTGGGGGCGGGCCGATGGACGGGGCTTAGGCATGGGGCTTTCTTAGGCATGGTGAATTTATTCCACCAACCTTCCTGCCTGGTGTTTACACAACACTTTCCCTCCGCAAGCGCCGCCGCCCAATTTTCCATCGAGTCCTGCGGAAGGCGCATACTCTGGACAAACAATACGGCGGTGTTTCTTCATAGAGTTAAGCGTCGGAAGTTCAGAAGAGAGTTTTTCTTCACTTCAGAAAAACGTACACCTCGAAAAAAGACCCCCTGACATCACCTTTCATAGACCGCACCAAAGACCGAGAGGACAGAAACTGGTCCTGTATTTAAAATGTTTACATTTGCTGTCAGTATGTTGTTTTAAGTACTTCGTCTGCTACAGTTAGCAGACCAGAGCCACGGGAGACTGCGCCGTTGTCATGGTTACGGAGCACACGTGGTTTCTTTACGCATAACAGCATGAAAAGATGCAGTCAGTTCCTCACTCAAAGCACGCCACGTGTGAAGACAGGCGGGTGTGAAGGCGGAGAACCTGCGTTTTCAGCTCAACTTACACGTTTCATTACATGTTAAATGTTTTCTTAAAATCATAAAATACAATTATTTGTACTCATCTTATTTAATAGACTTGTTTATGTGGTGTTTTTCTGTACTGGTCGTATTTATTCCCACGATGAGTTGAGAAAATAAAATAATTGAACATGCGTCACATTTCGACATGAATAACTACGTTCATCATATACTTTCTATTAAACTTGATCCACGCCATTTCTGTCTCATATTGACTGGATCTAAAATATTTGATGCCCTTTAAAAGAATACTGGGCAGTGTATATTTTGCACCTTCTGATCTGAGCATTGTGGAAACTTTTTACTGTTTTTACTGATCTGTCCCTTTGCGCCACCATGTGGCCATTCCGGAAACCAGCCTGGTTTGAAGTACAGTGCCCCCTTACAGTCACATGTGAACACACAACAGCACACAGTGTGAACAATGTGAGATTCTTTCTCTGCATTTAACCCGTTAAACAAGTTAAAGGTTCCATGACATTTCACTTCATGAGATTTTTTTAACATCAATACTAGCCCGCCTCAGGTCCTGCAGTGGCTAGAAATGGCGATAGGTGTAAAGAGTGCTTTTATCATCCTGCTCCGCAATTGAGAGAACAACAGCTCAGATGGCCCGATCTGGAATTTGGCATCATACGGGGAAAGGTAACTTCCGCTTTCTCACGCTTTGCCCGCTTAGAGAATTTGCCCCCTCCCCTAAATAATTTGCTCCATGGACTATCAGAGCTATTTATGAGAGACCACGTTTTCTGAAGAACCAGGGTTAAATTTATTTTCTCTGGAAATGCGCCGACACAATACAGAGCTAGCACAACGCGGCTCAGAATTAGGTCCGGATCAGTTCCAACTCTTCTGGGCTCACCTACAAACCTCGAACAAGTAGGTCAACTTAACACTATATAATTTTGTTGCTTTCCTGTATATAATCACATAGCTTTTTACCCTTCGAACGTGGCTGCAATATTAGCTCTGCCGAGAACAGCCCAGGCTAAATGTAAAGGTACGTAGCGCCAGGTGTGTGTGACTGGTGTGTCAATGCACACATGAACTCCGGTGTTGTACTTCTTTGTTATTTGGACAGCAGTGCTGCTGTTAGTGTTATGGCGCGCACGTATTTGCCCTTTCCCTCATTTAAATAACTATGCAAACCAGGGTGATCAGATGAGCAACAGGCAACGGGGCACTGATCTCAACTGCTGGGCTGTCAAGGAAATGCCCCGAATCTCACTACAGACGAACACAACTGTCTTTTGACAGCTTCATGACCGCAGTAGCCATTGCTAGACACTGTAAACATTAGTGCATGGTACCGTGGCCTCAAGCTGACCCCACCGTATCCATTGCTCGCCTCTCTCCTTCTGGACCGGTCCCTCTTCTCCTCATCATCATTTAAAGCTACAGACACAGAAAGACGTGTCCTAGGGAAATGCCATTGTGGGACTGTCTCGAAGTGGCTGTAATTCTGCACAAAGGCAGAATTTCAGAAAAAGACTTCAGATATAGTATTATGAGACCACTAAGACCTACATAAAAGCTGAGCTATGGACTGCCACCAATGGGGGGCACCTGGGAGCAGTGTGTGGGGAGGGTACCTTGTTCAAGGGTGCCTCAGTAGTGCCACTAGCAGTCCTTGGATTCAAACCCACAACTTTCTGATCACAGGGGCAACTCACTAAGCACCAGGCCACCAGCTAGTGGTTAGTGGTTTAAAAGTCACAGTTTTAATAAAGCAATAAAGGGGCACAGAGCAGTGACATGTTTTTCATCGCTTTTATATTTATATACTTATACATTTGAATAACACATTCAAAAACAATACTTGTGCAAATATTCTCCTCCTTGAAAAGTGATCTGGATTACTGTAAATGTCGATCTGCATGGCTGCAGACTTAAAAAGCTAGTATTTCAAACGGTGTTAAAAAAAAAAAAAGAATATATTTGGATGCACAGCATCTATCAACGTTTAACATTACAAAAAATAATGTGTCAAATAGTAAACACAGTTGGGAGGTTAAATCATGTAAGTATTGAAGGTTTACATGCATAAAAAAGGTTTCTGCTCCATAATTAAGGAGCACTAGCACAGTTATTAGTGCCCAACTTATATCTTCATGCTTTGTAGTCCTGGTGCAATGAAACCAGTACACCCAAAAAAATGTCTACCACTGCCCGCATACACGACACATCCTACCCACAAAAGTCTTCTCTATGTGAACTCTTTCAAACACGACACTTACAAATTGCTTTACGAAAACCACCAATTTTTTTTACAGGATACAGCCAAATACAATGCCTCATGTTCACCAAATATGCAGGCTTCTCTGTTGATACAGACGTTCTATTACCTCTCAATGCTGAAAATGTTTTTTTTCTTGTTGACTGAAACCGGTTTAAAAATGATTGATCATTTAGAAAGATAAACGGATCTCTACCCCCTTTTTTTTTTGCTGACAGTTAGTCAGTCTCCTCACTTTGTCAGTTAGCCACCGTCTCTTACAGTTGTCAGTTAGCTACCGTCTCTTTATCTTAAGGTTTATCTTCGCTCAGTCAACACCAGCACAGAAACTGACCATTTTGTTTAATTAGAGTTGCAAAAGATTTTGCTCTTTCTGCTCCATCCTTGAACACCATAGCCACTGCAAACCTGCATTACCCCCGATCAATATGACAAACGCAATCCAGTCAGAGGCCGCTGGCTATCCATCCCTCAGCAAAACCGTGACCTTAAAAGGACCTAGCTTTTCTCAGGAACACAAGCCTAAGGCTGAGGGGCTCTCAAGATGTGTTTCTCCTCATACTTCTCACATGATCCGGCTCTTTACTTCACACCCCACAGCCTAATTACATCCTCATCGAGCACCAGGCCCTTGGGACTAGAACCGTAGAGCTAATGTGACCGTCACGGGTCGGGCAAGTCTGAGGTGTCCACTGTGACTTTGATGAAGATGGTGTCGTCCTTGATATACGTGCCATTTTCCAGCACAGTTTGGGCCACGAACAGTGGGCAGCCTGAGGCAATGTTCATCTCTCCAGTGGGTCGGCGGAAACTGCTGCTGTTAGGGTCAGGCTTGAAGGCATCGCCCAGGTGCTTGCGTGCAGGGCTCTGGTCCATCAGCATCAGTGTCACCTTTTGTTTAAAGGGCCACGGAAGCAGGGCGTCGTACTCGCCACGCATCACCACAAAGAAGAGAGACAGATGAGTGCCCTTCCCCATGCCATCACCGTTCAGATAAACGCGGGCACACATCTTGTAGCCAAAGTACCCCGTGTAGAAGGGCTGACTGTAAAGCGAGAGTGTCTTGGAAGCCACTGCTTCTGCTTTCCGCCGCTTATAGTCGCGGATCTTCCAGATGAGAGTGCCATTGAAGCTAGCTGTCTCCAGCACTTGCAGCTTCAGGTCCATGTCTGCCAGGCGGATATCATGGACGCTAAGCATCTCATCATGCCGCGACAGCTGCGTTTCTAAAGAGGCTGGAAACAAAACGAGACATTCTTAAATACCAGTCAAGTTTCCACAGGCATTCTGTGACATGCACTGTTAGAGGTATCAGTGTTTCATTTTTTATAGTGTTTAGTGACAAACTTAATTTAAAACACCATACATTAACACCTTTGCTCCAGGCTGACACTTACAGTACTCCCAAACTACCATTCAGTCAATCAATCAAGCCTTCAGGAGCTTTTGAAGTGAAGTGTCTGTGATTTGGGCTGGTTAAAGTGTGTACCCTGCAGTGTATCTGACCATGTTTTGTGAGGTGGGCCTGTTATCATATTAGCGAGATTAAAAGTGTTCAAATGTGACGATCACTGAAATCAATTAACATACAAAACATAGGGCTGCACTCACCCAGAGTGTGTGTGCCTGGGCCAGTACGGGTGGGGTCAAGTGATGCTACCATAGAGCGCATGCTCTCCACAGCACCCCTCAAAGCTTCCACTTCATCCCGCATGGCCCGCAGTGGCCGCAAGTCCCGTAGCTCCATCTCCACCTCCAGCAGCTTCTCTGAGTGAGTGCTCATCAAGTTCTAAAATTGCACATACCCCCACACTTTTAGATCGCTAACCAATCACATGTTTCATTACAAAGAATTAGAATGAATACAAACCGCACAGTCATATTTATTGCTTTAAATTGCCTTTTTTAATTGCACATATTTATTTATTGATGTCTGCATTCTCTTGTTCATTTGCACCCTTGCACGTCTCTGCTGCTAAACTACAGAACTTGGCAAATACTGTACTTATCCTCAATGTAGCCATTGTCATTTGCACTATACATTGTCTTGTCCTGTCTCGTTTAGTGGTATTGGTGCTCTTGTTTTGTCCTGTTTTGCACTTGTGTTCTGTTCTGCTCTTGTGTTGCATCATGGTCCTGGAGGAACGTTGTTTCTTTTTAACTATGTACTGTGTAAATGACAATAAAATCTACTTGACTTGTCACAAAATGTGTGAGAAGAAGTACCTTTAAAGCAGGTGTGTCAAACTCCGGTCCAGCAGGTTTTAGTGATTTCCCTGCTCAGAAACACCTAGTTCACCTCGCCAGTTAATTGCTAGGTTTAGTGAATGTGTTTGAGGAGGAGAACCATCAAACTGTGCTGGACACCAGCCCTCCAAGACCAGAGTTTGACACCCCTGCTTTAAAGTGTGACTATGATCCATAATTAACAAACCTTTCCTCTCACATTTCTCAGATTATGCACTTTAACAGTTTACTATTAACAGTGTCCTTATAACAAGAAACAAAGGGCAGATACAAGTCCCCTTTTTAGTGTAAAGGGGCGAGAGAGCATCTGAGTAGCGGAGTGCCAGAGCTGCTGGACGGACGAGGGAATCAGCTGCTTGAACGATTCAGCACATGAATGATTGTTTTGGTGCCGTTAAATAGTTAAGCTGCTAGCTTCTTCAAGCGTATCTCTTCTGGGAGTAAAATTTGGTGATGGGTTAACGTCCGTGTTGGGCCCAGTACAATTCCTCAGTGGTTTTATTACCTTGTTGGTGTTTATAGCTTTATCTCCAGTGTAGTGGGCAGCAGCCCCTAGGTCTATAACTTTTGAGGGGGTCCCTCTCTTCCGAGTGGCGGTGGTCTCGGTGGCCTGAACGATCTGAACACTTTTCGTTGTCACTGTCTCCTCCTCATCTTTGAATTCAGTTCTGCTGGACTGCCCATTCCGGTCGCCCTGGCGTCTGTCCTCATCAGTCTCACTGGACAAAGATAAAAGGCAGGGTGGCAGTTTCTGCATACACTATCCATCTGTGTGCATAGGCTGCACTGCAACAAAAAATATTCCATTTATTCTAGACATCAAATAGCTGGTCAGCTATTCACAGAAAAGCAAAAGTGGTATGGACTCACTAACCTGCACAACGTGCTTTACATTACGTTATGTGAGAATGAGAAGTATTCGGGGCCCGGTATATCTTAGCTTAAGTTGGTTTATCTTGTATCTGTTTTGCTTTTGTGTTTAATAGGAGACAAAGTAATAGTATCTGAAGTTACTGCAAGATTGTATGACTTATGTAGAAAGAAGGGGAGGGAGTGAAATGGCCTGGGGCTCTAACCTGAATCTGTCTGGCGAGTCATCTCTGTCTTTCTTGCGGAACTTGCTGATGGTGTCATCAATGGTACTGCCGATCTTGTCACTGATCTCTCCCAGTTTCTCGCTAAAAGGGAAAGCCCCTTTACTGTTGTCCCAGTCATCATCCCACTTTGAGTGTGAATCATATTTGTCTCCTGCTCGAGTAGAAAGAAATGGAAGAGATTTATGTCCTATCAGCTAGTTTCACTGGCAAACATACAGTAATCCCCCAGTTTTACGTGAATTGGGACTCACAGATCCAGTCACACGTGGATTTTGTTTGTGTGTTTTTTTTTTTTTTACTCATTTTTGTTCTAAATGATTAAAAATAACTAATTTACTACAAACAAATAGTATCCAAATATAAATTCAGCTACATTTCCAGTTATTGGCTGATGTACTCCTGGTTTCATTTCATTCTACTAAAAGCCCTATGCCACAAATGCCCTGCACCTTCTGGCAACGCAGCTCAGCATCTCAGGCAAGAATTACATGCCGACGGCCGTGGTTCGGAGGGGACAATCCGCACGCTCTGAAAAAATGCCTATTTTGTCCCCAAATATGCTCCCAGAACACTTTATTTTCCTTTCAGTAAACTGATTTCAAAATCAGTTTAATACATTACCCTTAACGAAAACATAAAGATAAACCCGTATCCATACTGTACAGTTTACACTGGACACCTGCAGTGCTAGACTGTACATACCAATGTTACCCCTGTATAGACTGCACTCCTATTCATTCACAGGCGTTTTCTCTCTTTCTCTCGCTAGAGTGAGAGAGAGAAAGTTTTAAATAAGGGCAATCCACGCGGTCTGAAAACAACTTTTCCGCTCTCTCTTACTGTAACGGTCTCTCTCTCCAGCGAGACAGATAGGCCCTAACCACTAGGCTACCAGAATGTAAATAATATCGGCATTTACATTCTATTCAGTGTAACTGTACAGTACAGTATGGTTTATCTTTACATTTTCTTTAAGGGTAATGTATTAAACTGAGTTTAAAATGAAATTAAAATGTTCTGGGAGCATATTTGGGAGCATATTTAGGGTTTACACCATTTAAATAGACATTTTAAAGCATTTGTAACCAAAACACAACACAGTTTTTCACTATACGCGGGTGCCCTTGAAACGTAACCCCCGCGAATAGCGGGGGATTACTGTATTATGGCTCTAAACTCCAATTACGGAGACATTTTGGTGTGGTCATATGGACCACTGACTACTGCTCAATCAAGCGTACAAGGGTTTTGGGCAAAGTTCAAATATATAGGATTTCAGCCCAGAACCTACTAGAGATGTAGGAAGCTCTCAACTCATGATTAACAATATTTAAAAAAAAAAAATTAAAAAAAAAAGAACTTAAAAATGTCCTTTTTTTTTTTTTAGGTAAGGAGAACGTGTGATTTCAATAAATCTTTAAACTTAGAGTATTTTACTTTCCCTGGCAAATTAATGAAGTGTTACGTTAATTAACTGTTATTTGATACCACTATCCTGGTCAAACAAAATCATTTTTGAAACAGTTTGGTGAATGAAATGAGTTGTATGATTAGTTTTGCTAACACATAACAGAAACATAGAAAGAGATCAGGGCATAAAACTACATTTGAAGTTCAGATGCAATGACGGATGAGCGATCATAAAAGTCAGAGACTTAAATGTTAACCAATGAGTTCTGCTGCTCTCCACATCAATGAAACAGCAAAGAAGCTTTCAGACCTTTTTAAAACTGATAGTACACAGATCTGAAACCAAGTCATTTAATACATTATGTAATAGATTTAAAATACGATAAAAAGATTTATTAGCCCCAACAGTGGGAAATTTGCTTGGCCATGGCAGAAAGTGGACAGTACAAAGTTTAGAGCAGCAAAATTAAGAAAAAAAAAAAAACAATGAAAGAAGAGGGTACCATTTTTTCTCTCAATCAAAATATTCAAACATCTAATCTACACTGCCATGTGGTGAGAAAAAAAGGAGTCCTACTGGATTACAAAGTAAACCCATAGCTCAGTCATCTGGCAATGCAAACCTCCTGGGAGGGAGTAAGAATTGAAGAAAGAAGACAGAGGAACCCCATGGAAGACAAATTGATAAACACCTCTCCATTCTCAGCACATCGAAGAATATTTTGAGCTACACATGTGATGACAGGGTCACTGTTCAGTTAGAAGAGTTAGTGAGAAAGCAAGAACGAAAAAAGGAGAATGAGGCATTTCTGAGCACAGGACTCACCGTATCTGAAGCCCCCTGTGCTATCAGAGGACACACCAATGTATTTGTCGCGGTTTTTCTTGGCCTTCTTCCTCTCTTCTCTTAGCCTGTCATCATCTTGCACAAACTCCACCATCTCCTTCACCTTCTGCCGTACATTAATACCTTGGTCCTTTCCATTTTCATCTGCCAAACACCAGTAAAACAAATGACATTAACGACTACATTGCATTGTTCAGAAACCTAAAGACCTACCTCTATATGCACGAGACAAAATTCAGTTAAAAACACATTCAGACAGATTAACACGCCCAGAGCCATTTTAAAATTTGTCCTAAAGCTGAAATTTCCCCAACACATTTAAATGCACTTGGGACACTGAGCTGACACCATGGTAACCATGGTGACTGGTTAGGCAGGAAAGCAGTTTTGGGATCCTGGGTAAGCCTTTATAAACGCTGCAGCACTAAGACCATCTTCTCACTCCATTGTCTCACAGACTTAACGTTTCAGTGCTTGCTTTAACAATAAACTACTGGGAAACATAAGTACAGAATATACTGTATATGCTGCATGAAATATGTGTAGAACTGGAACAGTATCACTGGAACATATCACTGAGCAACATGTACTGAGCAATACTCACTCAGTACTGCTGACTTACCTATGAAATGATAGCTCTCTATGGAGCGCAGATCATAGAGGTGTTCTCTTGCACTGGTGACCACCCGTTCTGATCCATTTCGGACCAGGTAAGCAAGCAGCAGCAATGACTAAGAAAACAGTGAAGTTCAGTGAACATCACAACAAAAAGTAACTACATTTATAGCATTTATCAGACGTTTTTATCCAAAGCGACCTCCATTCTCTAACTACAGGGGGCAGTCTCTCCCTGGAGCAACTTGGGGTTAAGGGTCTTGCTCAGGGACCCAGTGGTGGTGCTGCTGAAGGTAGGATTCGAACCCATGATCTCATGGTCTGGAGGCAAGTATCCTACC
Organism: Brachypetersius altus; assembly: GCA_037974465.1. Taxonomy (NCBI): domain Eukaryota; kingdom Metazoa; phylum Chordata; class Actinopteri; order Characiformes; family Alestidae; genus Brachypetersius; species Brachypetersius altus. Next base: position 35,119,301 of record JBBPDB010000001.1, read on the forward strand.
CACTGAGCTACCTCCACTCTACTCCACCTGCCATCACAATTTCCTTCATCATAACATACATATTGTCCAGCATGTCTATATTTCCAAACATCATTACAGTGTTTACCTTGTAAACTCTCCGCCAGTTTTTCTTGTTGTCCTTCAGCATTCGGTACCACAGCATGTTCATCACTTCTGGAAACTGCTCATACATGAACGTGGCTCTGTGGGGTAACAATAGTATTGTAGATAAGCACAAGGCTAATTTGAGGGTTTGAAAACAAACAGAAAAAATTATTTAGAAGTGTGCAACCATTAAAATCCCTCAAACTTACTTGGCTATCTCTCCCATTATCTGGCCTGAGGGTCCCCATGGATCATCGTTTGTGGCCTCTCGAACTTTAGATTCAATTTCTGAATAGTTCATGACAACATTTGTTCTGTAAAAAACACAATAATAGGTAAATGTCCAGTAATACTTCACTTTGATACACCAACGTTGTATCAAAACTCATTATCCATTTTATCAACTCCTCTTATCGTATACAGTAATCCCCGCTTTTACGTTCCTAGAGCACCAGCGTATATCGAAAACCACGTATATCGAAAAACTCAGTTGTTTTTTTTAATGCCTAAAATGCCTATTTTTATAGTGTAAACCCTAAATATGTTCCCAGAAGATGTTGATTTAATTTTAAACTAAGTTTAATGCATTACCCTTAAAGAAAATATAAAGGTAAACTCATATTTAAATTCCTCGCTGAGACATGCAACTTGGAGGGTCACTGGACAAAAGTATTGGGACACTACGCCGAGGTGAACAGTTTTCGGGGAAAAACCCCTGATCTACTGAGGCTAAAAATACAAATGAGGGCTCGTTGGATAGGTCTTCTGGAAATCAATCATACTGTGGAGTTTAAAGTGTGAGAAATCGCACTTTGATAAATAAATTTATTGCCACAAAAAAGCAAAGAAAGACAGAGGATATTTACATTTACACCATTTATCAGACGCTTTTATGCAGACCGACTTCCAATCCCTAACTACAGGGGACAGTCTCCCTGGAGCAACTTGGGGTTAAGGGTCTTGCTCAGGAACCCAGTGGTAGTAAGCTGAAGGTAGGATTCGAACCCATGACCTCATGGTCCGGAGGCAAGTATCCTACCCACTGAGCTACCTCCATATTTGCAGTTTGCGCATTATTGTGGGGATTTCCACATGAAACTTTGAGTTTGGTTCTTAAAAAAAATCTGCGTGCGACTCCTGGTCCATGTAAAACTGGAGGTTTACTGTATGTACACTTTATAGTTTACAATTACAGACTGTAATCCATCGGTCTTACCCTGTAAGCACAGGACCATCAGTGAGCAAGCACTATTTGGGCCCTGGATCATTCTTAGCCATGATACTGAAATGGTATTAAAATATTGTGTACCTTATAAAGTGGATCATTCACAAAATAGCCTAATGCCATTTCTGGCCTGAGAATAGACTACCAACCAAAAACACCCATCCTGTGGCTAGAAACTGGCCACCAATGTACTACAGCAGGCCTATTCAACTAGCGGATCCAGCCCTTTTTAAATGTTTTATGGTCTGCAAGACTGCCAGTATATCACAGTGTGTGATGCGCGTGATATAATAAAATTCTGGGTTTTGGATCATGATTGGCTGGTAGTCCCCTGCTACTTTCGCCAAGATTGGTTATCTGCTGTGTTGTATAAAATTATCCGAGCACAGAAGTTGCCATATTATTAGCAATTGCAGCCAAAAGAGGCGGAAAGAGAATCCAGTCACACACACAGCGAGGGAAAGTCTTTGTAGTTTTGATGTATGTATCTACTCTAACGACTTTAATGGTCAGAGTTCCTGTTTAGAACCGGACGGCGTTAAAGCGGCTATGTTTGATGGTTAAAGCAGAACTAACACAGTGCTGAACTGGCCATCAGGCATACCGGGGTGATGGTAAATTTGGGCCGGCGTGGAATAGTTTGATAGTACTGTTCAGTAACTAACAAAATATTTTAAAAAATCTATAGTAACAAATTAATATTGAGGCCAGCATGAGAGAGAGAACATGATTACGCACTTCCTTCAAGCAAGACCTCTTTAGCTCAACCAGTCTCAAACAAGAATTACACACACAGGGAATACCCCCACTGGCATTCACTCTTATTACTCCATCACCAACAGCAGGCACACCCCTAACACGTCACCGACTATTCACCCCACTCTGACAACTACCCTTCTGGATGAGGGTGAAAGGTGATGGTGCGTCATTTACGGGGATGTGGAAATTAATCACATAATTGGTGCATCGCGATGCAGACATTGATGATTCTGCATCGATGCAGTGGTAGAACATAATCGATTATATTATAATGACACTGCTTGATTTTCTGGTGGTAGCTTTAAAAATCTAGCTAAAAAGTGACTGTGGCTGACTGATCCAAGTACAGTGCTTCTCCGGGTAACTCACTGTTACTCACACACGCCAGCAAAAAATTTGTAAAGCATGTCACAAAAATAGGATTTCTCCACAACCAAAGATGTGGTCATTGCAGAAACTAAAAATACATCTATATTTGTATAATCGATGGGGTCCATTGTTCTTCTCACAGTTTCAGTCTGGTAGAGAAGTGTTTCTTTCTCAATCCCACAAGTGCCACTGTAAGCCTGTCTGCTGCACAGAGTCCTGGCCATCGTTTCCTAGTTTCGTATACTGATGTAATCACAGTGATATTTTACTTTTTCAAGACTTGGTGAATTGTTTTTTGTTTTTTTTTTAATAACCTGACCTACCCTTTTTAGTTTTGTAAATAGTGGCAATAGTCATATGTGTTATTGTTAGTTTCAAATTTGATATAAGCCATCCATGTTTTTAGTTGTTATAATCTGATGAATATTTCGTTCCTTTTTTTTTTTTCTTTTCTTTTCAGTTTGCCACTTTATCACGGTCAGGGGGTTTGCATGCTTCTGTGACCCTAAGAGCTACACCAGCAGAAGCTTAGCCTTCAGGTAGGACACCCAGGTTGGACAGGTCTTAGGGTAGAGGCCTGACAAAGAGCAATCTAATTACATGACAAAAACAGTTATCCTGACCACCCGACCCGACCCCGGCTCTGTCACTACCATGTGCCCCCTTTACATTTCTGTCTGCCCCCTCATATATGCCTGTCTAGAACCGGCCCTGATGAGAAGTAATGTATAAAATTTATGGGATGCATGGTGATGCATAAACACGAACAATATACACACAGCATATCTACATCTCTACATCTATTTTCAGCATCTACCCCCTCAAATATTTCCCAAAATAACACCAACAAACACCAATACACAAATTACCCCTACTGCAATGCCTATTTTTCAAGACTTGGTGAAATGGCAATTCCTCCAGTGCCGCTTGCTACAAATACAGTGATAAAATCGAAGTTGTGACTTAACTGTAAAAAAAAAACAAAACTGTGATATGATATTTTCGCCAGATCACCCACCCCTACTTCTGATACATTTAAGCCCTCATTGAAATCACTCAGGTAGCTTATTTCACTATTCCATGAGTACAAACTAAGATGTGAAACCTGTTTAGCATTTGAGACTGAAATGACAGGCACAATATATTGTCTGGTTGCACAAGACACAAAAGAGCTGAATAACTGGGTGGAGTGATGGCAATTTAAACCAACTGTGACTGTGAGGGATGGATCAAACGAGTATTGTGAGAGCTTTGGAGAATGTCCAAACTTTGGCTCCTTTAGAAAAAAAGAAGCGATATAAGGACATTAAATAAGTGTGTATGCGCACATACATTATCTGTGAACTGCTCTATTTTAGTCCGAAATACTGAGGAAAACAAATGAATCCATCCAATATTGTGTACTACAAGTGTCTGACAAGTCAAATATAATGGTGAGTGTGTATTTTGACAATACATTTAATCTGGTTAATATAAAGAATACATGAGAGCCGGGAGCCATTCTTTAAAAGAAGGCTACCTGAATCACATTTCAAAGCAACAAACAGTTGACATCATCAAATGAGTAATCCAACCACTCCCACAAACACAATGAGAAATTTGACTAAAT
>JBBPDB010000001.1:35128940-35158734 GCA_037974465.1 Brachypetersius altus
TCACATATTACAAGTGAGAGATTTTTGAATGAAGGGTGCATTACTTGATTTTAAAATAATTGAAGGAAACACACACATTATCTACTATCTATATTTGTAAAGGGAAAGTAATCGAAATAATCGACCTGGAAAAATTTGATCGAATACTTTTAGATTAATCGCCCAGCCGTAGAAGCCCTGCATCATATTGAACAGTTAAAACCTTGCAATTAAGAGAGGATATCCAGAAGCACAAGAGTGACTGATTCTTCCATTGGTTGGTCTTCATGTCGTAGTGTTTTAATGAGCAGAGATTCTGATGCATGATGATACTCAAATAGAATAAAGACTGAGGTTTATAACTGACTGTGTTCAAACTTATATTTGAGGACATTTATTGTATTCCAAAACAGTGAAATGTTAAGGTTATGCTAAGGTGATCATTCAAATTCATAACCCTATACAAGTAAATGTCATGTTTCTCTGTAATGCTTATCCAGGTAGATTTAGAGCATCTACATTTTAGTAATGTTTTTGCAACAGCACAGACAAATTTCAGCATCAGCCTATACATCGTATATCAGTGCTTCTCTAGATGGATAAGGGCCAACATTGGGACCATCTGGGTATCCCCGTTTGAGGCCCACTGTAATCAGGGACCTATTATAAAAAATTAATGCAGTTAAAAAAACATTAGCTTCAAGACATTGATAAAGTATTTGTCTTGTCCTTACTTCATACTATGAAATGACTATATAAAACACCTGCAGTACATAGAGGCTTGTTTTTCCCTGGGCATTTTCTGTGAAAAAATCCAATATTCCCCTTCAATCAGTCCCAGATTTCATTAGATCACCCTATAAGCAGCATTCCTTGGTGTGCCCACATGATAGAGATTCAATAAAGAAAAGATGACATCACTGCAGTGTTCACTAGTTAAACAGCGCATTTTCGTACCTAAACAGCTCGTTGATGCAGCTTTCGCAGAAACGGTGGCCACATTCAGTCTGACGTGGTTTGCACAGCACCATGCGGCACAACTCGCAGCAGTATTTGGACTCAGGTGGCATGACAAAGTGATCTTTGAAGCCTCCTCGCAGCGGGTGGAAACACTGCGGCAGCGCCACCTGCTGCTCCCGCCCATCCACGCTGCGGCCCGCTGACATGACCTGTGGAAAGGACGCCCACATTAAGCCAATTCCAGTGCCACACCTTAGGAGTCAGGATACTTGTTGCTATTATTAAAAAAAAAACCTGCAAAAGAAAGCTAGTAGAACCAGTCAGAACTGGTTTTAGCTTTATTTCATATCTGGGACCGTTAAGGATTGCTGGGTGAGGAATTTCTTCAATGGAAACTTTCCAAAATGTATTTCTCTAGAATGATAACATCACTGGGGACAGCCTGGAAAGTTCGGAAAGTCACTCACTGATAAGGCTGCAACTGTTTTGTGGGCAATGAAAAAAATCACCTGTCTCTCACACAACTGATGTCATCTGGATTCCTGGTGGACCACAAGCGGTAAAAAGGCAAAAACCTGCCCAGTTTTTAACCCCAGATGTAGTCAAATCAGCCAAGACGAGTTTTTGAGGCCAAATTTCAATTTTTACTACGAAAGCTCATGTAATAAACGTCAATAGTCACTTTTCAACAAACACATCCCCAGAACTAGTCTCAAACCACATCAAGGTCTTTATTGAGGTCACTCTGGATGTGCTTTAGGACAGTGGCCCCCAACCCCCGTGCCGCGGACGGGTACCGGGCTGCACAGAAAAAAAACTTGTATGAAAATGCTGTTAGTAAAGCTGCGAAGACACATTGGATTTACGATTATTAGTATATTTTAAGGATACCCCATTATTATATTTTTAAAATATCCCCATTTTTATGCGTATCATTTATTTGTATAATATACGTGTATTTATCTGCCGCTCCTTAAAGGCCGGGCCGTGAGAATAGTTTCTGATATTAAGCCGGTCCGTGACCAAATAAAGGTAGGGGACCACTGGTTTAGGACACTGCCTTAAATACTCTGTTTAAACATATCTGTGTCCAGTGATTTCAGTGAGACCAGTTTTGGGGATGGTAGGAAAAAGCTCTAAGCTGTAGAGACGAACTCTTGATTCCAAACATGTCTAAATATCAGAAAACTGTGTAAATATCACTGTGTTATTTCTTTAACGAATAGATACACCCTTTAATATACAGATATCAGTTGAATCAACTGTTCTGTGTCAATCATAGCATGGAGTATCATAGTATCATGCATAACGCCCCGTTTCAGTGTTGCTTTCTACTTGGTCTAATTGTCTGCCTGCCATGACATGTCATCTTGTTCAGACACGTGCAACATTTGGCTCAGATCAGTGGTTTGTTAAAATGAACCATGCTTTGATTCCAAAATGTCAGTCACTAAAACAAACAGGTTAATCCACACTCAACCAATTTACATTGTTACTGTTTATTTATTTATTTTTTTACCGAATTTTAAAATACTATCTGCATTTAAAACACAATACATTAGCTGAAATAGTCCAAAATAACATACATTGCTTACATTAGACTTAGCAATACATTCTTTTTTGTAAAACAAAACAAATCAAAACTTTATGTTCATTGCTGTGGATTCTCAGGAAGGTCTGAAGTAGGGCTGGGCGATTTGGTCTAAAATCAAAAGCTCGATTCATTGAACATTTTAACTCGATTACAATTAATGAACGATTATATTTATTTATTTATTTAATTTTTTTGCCCTCATAGTTCACTGACAGCGTTTAAGCTCTCCATGCTCAACATGTCGGCAGAATAACGTAACATAACGGAGCGGGGTCACATGACTCCACACGCCGTAGTGTTTTTAAAGGGAAAGTAATCGAATAATTCGATCGATTATAGGTTCTGAATGTCGATTTCGATTACTTTTCGATTAATCGCCCAGCCCTAGTCTGAGTTAAATCAGGTGAATCAAATCAGTGCAAAATCTACTAAACAGTGTAGTGCTGTTTACCCATGAGTCAATAACTGATATCATTAAAATTGTAAATAAGTGCCAATTTAATGTAAATTGTCTGAGGATTTTTTGTTCTCTTTCAAGTACCAGAGGATTTCTTATTTATACAGATCTACGGTTAGTCTTAAGTGACTACAGAAGAAAGTACTGCACCCAATTATGTGCCCTACAAACAGAGCACAGGCTGATTAACTAGGCACAAAGATATTCTGTAGGGTTTGTCTAAAGGTTTGGTCCACCTACCTAACACATCAGGAAACATAAACACAAATCAAGCTTTTCAGCGAATCGATCAACAAATTCTAAAATATACCAAAATCTGAATCCTAAATGACATGCCCCCGCAACACAAACACCCACACACACAACCTGTAACACTTTAACAGACAGAAATACATCTCTTCTCCTGCTGCATTTTCATATTGGAAATGCATGGTGCCATGGTGCCTCTGCTTAAACTCTGGCCTCATGTTGCCACATCAACAACTCCTGACCGGCAGCTCATGGGCCGGGAAACCCCTTCATAACAAGCATAGCTCTTTGGCACTAATAATATCTTTTCCTCCAAGCCAAAGCACAACACTAACCGTGCATGCAGGAAGGTCCTGGTAATGCCACGAAGGCCGACTCAGATTACTTTCAGCAGACGCTACCACAGCTATGCCACTGGAGTTCCACCACAGCACCCTATTTTCCAGTACGGCGCTTTCTCGACACAAAAGAGACCACAATTACAGTTTAAGGCTGCCAGTTCATATGGGCACACATAGAACGCTGTGGGGAATGTTTAAGAGAAAGAAAATAGTCCGGCATGACAGTCAGTGTGGGCAGACGTGCTTGGAAGCTTGCATTTCTGTCTTCCATTAGTCCAGGATAGGCCCAGTCCAAGAATGGACCCAGTCCAAAAAAAAGAAAAAAAAAAAAAAAAAAGAATGGGATGCGACGTTCTCTGTCCATCTGTGAATGAGTGCTCCTTTAATGGGATAGCACCTAGTGGTAATGTGACAGTGGGTGATTAATTAGGTCACAAGTACATCACAGATTTGGACAGTGCATCCAGATCAACAGGGAAAAATTAAGGCAGAGTCTATGTAAAGTCACAATCAGGGTAACCTGTACAATGTAGAGTAATTCTTACCTGAATTAGTCAGTCTTGCAACTACTACCATATTTTATTAATATATTTTACCTATTGTTTGAACATATTAGACACTGAACTCATTCCTTTTTCTGGCATTTTTTTAAGACTACTTTTGCTGATGCGTTTTAACCTGTTGGCAAACATTATATGTCTTCCCTTGACTTCTCTATGACTTACATTGTTCTTCTCTATGGCTTATGTATTGTTGGGTGAGGCGTTGGCTAGTTATTATTTGACAGTTATTGTATAGATGCTCTGACTGCAGTATCTTAGTTAAATATTTGACATGGATTTTCAGGTAAGAAACAGTCGTGGACTTCTTAAGCACTGATGTACGTCGCTCTGGATAAGAGCGCCAGCTAAATGCCACAAATGTAAATGTCTTCAAGTATCACAATGTTATATTTCTCCCATATGATCCACTTGTAGATTACACGGGAATAAACAAGTACCTAACGGAGGTTTTGCTCCCTCAGTCCGCTATTACTGTTTGTAAGGCCAGCTAACATGTTAATATGCTCGAGTTAATATGCTTGCCAGTAAGTATTTACCTTTATACTTTAAAAGCAATTTTTCATTTTTTTCCGTCATTGTTAATACTATAAGATGCAAGCAAAGTCATTCAGAGTGATCTGAGGTACCATTCTAGAGAAATATAGTCAGGTTTGTTTACAGTGGTGGTAGGAACGAGACATCCCGATTCCATGAAACGGTTAAGAACTTGCTGCTCGATGTCTGCGACATTGTTTTAGAATCGTTTTTAAAAATATATTTTAATCTAAAATTAAGTTTTAAAACACACTCGGGGTGAAGTGGTACACACAGGGAATTCTTAGACAAAATAGTCCCAAAGAGGGCTTTGAACTACTATTTTATCAACATCACATATAAAAACAGGAAATATATTTTAATTGAACACAGTTTTCTATCACCACTACTGTAAAGGGTTTTTTCATATCGACTTACAAAACACTTCTATATGAACAACAGGATTTTACAAACAAACAAACACAGAAATAAATGGAATTCTCCTTTAAGGGAGTGAGATACTTAAGTCTGTGCCCTTGCAGACTAATGGATTCTTATAATCAACTAAATGTCTATTAAATGTAACTGCCCCCTAACTTTGCTGTTGACAGCCCCAAAACTTAAGTCTAATTCTAACGGTTGGCAGGGAAAGCGGTTTAACATTGTTATTAATCTGATAAAGAGCTAGACCCCTCCTTTTAAAGCACCACTGACTAAATGAATGTAAAACCAGACAGGCTCCCCAAGATGCAGCACTCCAACGCTGCTGGATAGTTCTCAAGTCATAAAGAGAGCTTCTTGCTAAACCTGAAAGTGATGCACAGACCGTAATGTAGAATGTAGTTATTAAAGGCAAGGGCTCCTAACCAGAGCTCGGGTCTCCTGGCAACGTTAGTGTCCACACTTTGGTTAATTTAATTAACATTTCCAAAGTAAAGCTGAATGAACAAATAAACCGTAAGGTGGGTGTGCATGCGATACCCTACAGAAACACGCGCAATCATTACACACACAACAAAACACACAGACCCACAAACCTGACGCCGACCACCATCTCATAAAAAGATGCTTAATCATCTGTTGGGTGACCACAAGGACTTACAGACAACCGTGGGCTAACTTCACGTCGATCAGTCGTAATCATCATGAGCCTCACACAGGCCTTGAACATATCACTGCATTCAAGTGTCCATGCTCCTCACAACATTTTGCCTAGTTCGCCTTCGATTTCGCTTCTGTTTTCCTTAACATATTTGCATCTCTCGTTCCACAGTCATTTTCGCAGTATGCTTTTTACTGGGGTCCAAGTATCGAGTGAGTGTGGGCTGTCCCGAAGAAGAGAATTCAAGCAAGACCACCTCTCCACATAAAACGACGTCCCCTTAAAACAAAGGGGGGGGGGGGGGAACACAATCAAACCCATCCCAAGGAGAGTGGTTTGCTGGTGGTTGACCAATATGTGTAGTTCTCTAGGAACTTCCAGGAATCTTTAAGGGGCTTTTCCATTTGCTGCCTCATCCCGCACCATCATTGCTGACAACACACACTAAGCAATCGGCCTGTGCTTAAAACTGGAAACTCACAAAATTGACATTCAAAATTCTACTATATGAACTGCTTCTAAGTTTCCCATGAAAGAAAAAGACCATCTCTATCTACAACTCGATCTACAAGTTATATGGCACCAAGTATACAATCAGTTCGTTTACTACCAGTTATTATAAAATCCAGGACGGGAAACTTCAAAACAAAACTATGGAGAAAAAAAACAAAACAAAAGGATAAAGTGCCCGCTAGTAGTTTCATTTGGGCTGGTTTATATTCATCTAAACATGCCTTCCCCATTTTTAACTAAACGGTCATGTGGCGGACTATAATTTTGACCTTAATAAAAGAACAGAAAACCCGCTGTGTCAGAAACATCTTTATGATGGAAGCCAATGGGACGGTAAAAAAAAAAAACTATCCGTCTTTTTAACTGAATACATGGTTAAACGAAAAATAGAAAAAAAGACATACAACATAGAAGCCATGAAACTTGCCTCAAAACAAGAGAGAGGGCAACAGCGAACCTTCTGATGCAGCGAGACAGCCTGCGTTCCCTCACACAAAAAGCTCTGCATCCGACTCCTACAGAACATAACACCAGAAAAAGCTGGCGGGCGAAGAGCGTAACTCAATACACCAAGAGTGTAAGTTTGGGGCTGAATGGCGTCCAGGTAAGGAGGTTTCTTTGAACGCGCTTGCAGTGCCTGGGAAATCATAGCAAAAATGAAACAAAAGTCAAAGGGGAATCTTGGCCTATTCTCATCTGACCTTTCGACAGAGGAAGAGATAGTGTGAGACTCGACATAGAAGGTTGACGGGAAGGCAAGGGCATCTCGAATATTGACAAATTATGTACATCTGACTGTAAATATGAGGAGGCGACAGCAACACCTAGCATCTAACAGTGTGGTGAAAAAAAAGAGGGGGTGATGGTATGTCTGCTCTCTTCCTTCAGCACCAGAGTGTTGTCTGTGCACTGTAGCGTATCAAGGGACCTTACCGTGTTATTCTGAGAGTGAAACAGATGTTGGATTCAAATAGCCTGGGTTCTGAAGTGAATCTGCAAAAGAGTACCTAGTGATCTTCTGAAAACGACCCCTCTTAAGATTAACTCTTCAGAGACTGCTGCGGATGCCTCAGCAGCAGGATCTTCAAATTCAACAAAGACTTAAACTTAGCAGAGTGCAGTGTGTCATCACGGTTTTTTCCACCAGGCCTAACACAGAATTTCCTAGATTAGGTAGGCTGCAGCTCTAAGAAAACACAACAGGGTCTTGTAACAGCACAGGAAAGGGGCTTTAGATCTGGATAAAATGACTAGTAAAACGGGTCAGCTGGGAAGCGGGGTAAAACCAGGCTTAGAGTCAACTGTAAAAGCAGTCTGGGATATTTCTGCAAAGGAGCAAGTTTCACAGTCTTCACTGTAGGGAAACTTCTCATCCATGAGTCAGGAGAGACAGTTCGGCAGAAGATGGGTATGCTGGGTAAGTCACAGCAAGATAGACCTGTTTGAAGGTTTAGCACTTTTTTTTTAAATTTCCCAAGCTGGGAGACACAGTCAGTGTCCTTCAAAACAAATTTGGCTCAGGTGATCTCACTCCAAAGGGGGAACTTCGTACATTTTGTGGGGGAGAGAGAGAGAGAGAGAGAGGAGCTCATGGACCTGAGCTCGTCTAAACACAGGTTGCTGCCTCCAACTGACACACACACACATACACACACACAAACACAGTCTACATACATGTATGAAAGCAACGTTACGCTACTCACATGAATCAATTAAACACGTCGTCCGATATCACGACACTGTTTCTAAACAGTGTACGAGCAGCTAGAGCCACGGAGCTTCATAAGAGGCAGGCAGGCAGGCAGGCAGGCGTCTAATGTGCTGGAAGAAAGCAGTCCTCGTCGCTGGTTTTCGCTAGGGCAGCAGCGACCGAGACACAAATCATATTCATTGTCGATCGTCTAATGTCGCTGAAAAATTCTGCGCAGATAGCCTTTGGAAAAAAGAGGTAAAATAGACACAGCAGTGTAAAGCCTGTACTGTTGATGTCAATTCTAGTAACTGGAAAGCCCCTTGCTCCGACTTCCTCAGGAAATCCCCGTCATGAAAAAAAAAAGCGTAAATGGAGGCCATGTGCGCCCCGCAGCCCCTAGATGGCGCTAGCGGCGCGCCTCCAGCACGTGGTCCAACAGACAACCCCCAACCCTCCAACCCTCCAACCCTCCAACCCTCAGCCCCAATCACAAACCGTTCTCTAATTAACGCTGCACTAAACTGCAGGTTCAGTGTAATCTCGATTCTACACACATAACTTTGTCTGCTTGTACCATTATTCGTGTTTAAGTGTTCAGTCCATATGATATTTCTGTTTTGATTTTAGCTTTAAAAAATATATTTTTTATTTTTTAGCTGGCCAGTTCAAAACCTGCGTTTTATAATATTCTCTATTAGTGAAGGGCGAATAAATAAAAGTACTGTAGGATTATGACAGATCTGAAAGCATCACAACACCTGTCGGACCAGTTTCTAACTGGGAAAACAAACTGAACAGGCCTGATGAAAACGTGGACTCTCTACAGAAGCGCCTGGGCCTCCTCTGCACGCCCACTCAATGTAAATCCAGACCACACTTCACCCCAGTCTCACAAAGCAGCTTTCATCTACAGGTCTGTTCCAGATGCTTAGCTGTGGTTTGCTAGTCTAATCATACCAGGATAGTGCAAGTAATCATACAGTTAGCTTTGTCATGCTTTTGAATGTGAAATGAGTCTGCAAGTATGCTTGGAGCCATAAGTGAAGGACTTTATTAGCCCAGGACAGTACAGCGATGTACCCTCGTAATCTCCGTTCCAGTTTATACCAAAGGTGTTGGGATGGGTTGAGGCCAGGGCTCTGTGTGGGCCAGTCAAGGTTTTCCACATCAAACTCGTCCAACCATGTCTTTATTGATTTTGCCTCGTGCACTGGGGCATAATCATACTGGAATAGAATAAATTGGCAATATATACATATATATACAGGCATTCGGTGCAAATATCGGCACTCGCTCCACAGGGATAAATCTGTAAGTGGTACAGATGTGTCGCTAATTGCTACAAATAAAATAATGAGCGTAAGTTTGATTCCTGTATATAAAACATAACTAAATACAATTTGCATTACATTGTTAGCATGACTACTACTACTATTACTACTACTATTAATATTATTAATAATAATAATAATAATAATAATAATAATAATAATAATAATAATAATAGGCCTCATGTAAGTACATTTTGTTGCACTTTTCCTGGCCCATTAAAGACCCTGGGCTCTTTTAAAAGACAGAAAAGACTTGTATACTCAGACTGGGTCGCACTGGGCATGAAAGCAATTAACATCAGGATGATCCCAATCGATGGTATTATATTAAAGCATCATGTGTAACGCACGTCACGGTTTTACAGAAATAATGCGTTCGTTAAGCATTTTGTCTTTTGAATACAGTGGGCCCTTGGGCTATAACAGCCTCGAGATACAATGTCAAGTTTACGACGCTCACTCTTATAACTAGTTTGGCTGCGCATGGCGACAGAAGGGTGTTTGTGAGGGAGTTGTGGTTCCCCCAGACCTCCACACCATTTTGGACTTTTATAAGCACAAGAGTATTTCTACACTCATATTTTGTCTTTTTTTCCTGTTACTACAGTACAGTGAACAAGTGCAGTATTTATGTATTTTTCATTTTTTCTGTGATTTAGCTGTTTTTATGTTCTAGATTAGGATTTTAACTGTGTTAAATCATTACGGATCTGTGTCGTAACTTGAGGACCCCCAGTAACATGCAGGTTAGTTTTTCCCCTAGTTTTCTTTTGTTTTTGGAGAAAGCAGATGCTACAGTTGTACTCCCCTAATTGTACAAGAGTAGTGGGACACTGTGAGCTCGCAGCATAAAAACAGTGCAGATGCAAATCATATTTAGCTTTGGTTAAAAATGCAGAAGCACAAACAGCTACAGAGAAAAAAACTACTTGTTAGACTAAAATGCAGTAGTGTTCCCCCACGAAGTTGGAGTTGTCGGCCCTTAGTTATTTGTGGATTTTTTCTTAGAACCTAACTTGTTCATGGAAACCCCCGCAAATTTGCGCGAACCACTAAAATATTCTCTGCACTTTTTTGGCATTTTTTGTGCCAATATACAAATTTTCCTGCATTTTGCTAAATTATTAAGAAAAATAGAATTTACTAATGCTGTAACCTAAATATTAATGTAAATTCAGCTAAATTTCTATGTACATATAACTACATTTTTAGTACTGTGAGAGAACGCAAAGCTGCCATATATTGGCCGCTGCCCTGTGACGCATCTCTGGCAGATGCAGTCCCTCATAAGTTTTCCGCATGGAGCTATCCTGAGTGTTTCACCGAGTGGCCTTGTGTTTTTTGTTCTGTTTTTATTATTGGAAATTCAATTAAACTATTACTGTATTTACGCTGCTTATACTTGAGAAAACACACGTGCATGAATTACAGTAGTCTATACTGTAGACTTATTCTAGGGAGACAGTTCAGTGTACACTGTACAGTACGGATATGCCTTTACATTTTTTGTGTAGAGATTTAAATTAATGTGTTTTGGGAGCATATTTGGGGTTTACGCTATAAAAATAGCAATTTGAGGGTTTCTTAATACCACAATCCCCCACAAATTTCGAGGGTCTACTGTAATTTGTACTGTATGATAATTGTATATGGAATAATTCGGCAAAACTTCTTACTGTTTTCGTTAATGACGCCATGTATTACCCAGATTAGAGTACCTTTTTGGGGAAAAAGCATCTCATAGACCAAGTACTGGTTGATTTGTTTATTATGTGTCCAACGTGACAAATTGATATATATGGGCAAAATGTATAATGGCAATTGAACACACGCATAGAAAAAGTTATGTATCTGGGGTGTTACTGGTACAGGAAGAAGTTAAAAGGGAATATGTCAAAGGAACTTACGTTAGCAGCGCCTTTAGGAAAATATGAAAACAACTGGCATCCGTGATTGCCCTCATCTTTTTATTGGAGTCTATGGCTTCAAACCTGGGCCTAGACATTTACCAAATTATTGCCCTTGCATGCTAGAGCTAAGTACACATCATAACCCCCACAGCCCCCAAAAAACCCCAAATAATAATAAAATCTTAATTAAGCAATTTTATTGGACACTTTTATTTTGCCATAACTATATAGAACTCTTTATGGAGAATTAGCCAATGGCCCATTAATTAGCATTTTTCTTCAAGGAACATGTCCAGCATTTTTCAAGCAGCTGCATCTGTAACACGCAACAGATTACCTTAGACAATATGGATATGCTTTCCTGCAGTGTTTAAAAAAAGACGACTCAAACTCTTATTATAGAGGTCAATGGGATGAAGCTGAGGTTACTGTTCAATGGCATGGATTATTCTTCTACAACAGATTAAGCTGAAAAACAGTGGTGTATTCCATTAATATACCACTTAACCAATTTCTTTAAATGCTTCTTATTAAAGGAGAGCCACCACCATATTCCTAAATGGGCACAATTTAAAAAAAAAAAAGTATCTCGCTATGATTTAAACATGATCTAAAATAGACAGTTCTGACAACTGCTTGGGTTTTCATTTACATGACTCATTCCTGTAAAAGGGAAGGAGGAAGGCAGTAAATCCTTCCTGGTCACGTCTGCGGCTGTTGGCTTTACTAGACAAAAATCATTCGACTGCATCTGAAACACACTTCACTTTGCGAAATGAGCATCGATTCCATCTCCGCAGCTGAGCCAGCCCTGCCGATAATCTTGAAACTGAGGATGTTTTGCGGCACAATGTGGAAATGCTGAATGTTCCACAGAAACTCAAGTGACGCTTTTAAGTGGGAAATCGGGTCCAGTCACCGGTGTTGTAAACTGTCCAGTACAGACTCATTATAGGAAAGATGATCCTAAAACCATTTCGTAAGCAAATAAATAGATTAATATCATAATGACAGAACTGCTGACAGAAGTCACTTACAATCACAAAACATACCAAATCTGACTGGATTTAGGAAGTGATGAACAAAAAACTGTATGGTTTTAATATGCTAAAGTAACTAGTGAGAGAACTGGAGTATGAGGGAGTATGAGGTCAGTGAACCTCATATCAGGCGACTTCAATCAGCACCTTTTCACGCAGGCCGTTCAGGACCACTATACAAAGTCCAGTGAAGCTGGGACGCAAGTCAGGCCCCTTTTTTTGACAAGATCATAAAATCCATCATCCTTAATTTCTGATAGGTAAATAAACACATCGGGCTTTTAGTCAAAGTAAAGACAATCCTTCTTCCTTAGTCAGGCCTTGGGAGACTTGCGCTTCCATTTGGTTGGACATGCCAGAGTCCTGGGGCTCAGCTGGGTTGAGGAAGCAGGGGAAGGACGAAGGAGCGGGAATGGTCGGTAAGAAGCAGCCACGCTGGGGCTGTGGAACCCTGGTGTGTCCTCAGCACGGCGGTAACAACAACTGGATTGCATTCAGGTCAGGAGCGGTCATTTGGCCATCGTGTGGGAACTCAAGAGGCTGAGGGGGTTTGTGTTTCTGTAGGCGTAGGTTCCTGCACAAAAGAACAAACTGTTATTCAAATAACTATTTCTTCCTCTGATGTCACCTACACCCAGACATATATAAGCATAGACAAATTTCCTCAAATTCAAAGACTCAACATAAAAACGGATCAACGTTCATTTCTTTTACAATACTGTTCATGTCACGTTAGCCTTCTTGCCATTAGTTAATCAACTTTATTCACTGATGCACAAATCGTCCTACTTTCTCAAGGTACGTGGTGCATGAAACAAAGATACATGGATGGCAAGAGACACATGTTCAGACAGCCCATTTACTAATGGCCCGTTTGTTAATGTTACTTTTTTTTTTTAAATCTAAATAACTTATTTCTATAACTGTACAAAGTATATACATTTAAACACTTTCAGTAACCCGGATTTATTTTCTTTTATACAGATTTCAAATGATCACACGAACCACAAGAAGCATGGCATAAGCATTATTGCTTACTGAGCAGGCAGTCGGGAATTGAAACACAGTAATCCCCTGCTTTTCTAAGAGGACCCACATATAGTGAAAAACCACGTTGTGTTTTGGTTTAAAAACTATTTTATAGTGTAAACCCTAAATATGCCTCCAGATATGCTCCCAAAATGCTTTAATTTCATTTGAAACTCAGTTAAAACATTACCCTTGTCGAAAATGTAAAGATAAGATGTTTCTGTACTGTACAGTTGACACCGAACTCCTGCAGTGCTAGAATGTAAATACCAATATTACCGCTGTACAGACAGCACTGTAAATCATACACAGGCGTTTTCTTTGGTATAAGCAGGGTCAATATAGTAATATTTCAGTGTATTTTTTAGTATTAAAAAAAAGAGGGACATAGAGAGACAGAAATAGAGTGAGAGACAAAGAGAGAGGTTTAAATTCAGCTTAATACTTTACCCTTAACGAAAACATATACAGGGCAGACTGGCAATCTGTGCATTCTGAAAAAGTCCTGAGACTTTTCCAGAATGCACAGATCGCCAGTCCGACCCTGTATACATTTTCGTTAAGAGTAAATTATTAAGCTGAATTTAAATCTCGGTCCACCGAAACAAGGCCGTCGGCCTGTAATTCTCGTCCGAGATGCTGCGCTGAATTGCCAGAAGGCGCAGGGTGTTTGGGCGGCATAGGGCTTTTAGAACCATGAAACGAAAACATGAGAACAGGAGGGCAGCAGCTAATAACTGCTGAATTTATTACTATTTATGTTTTTAGTAAATTAAAGCAAAAAAGCAAAACTGCAGAGAATATTTGCAGTTTCCGTGATGTTGTGGAGATTTCCACGTAGAACTACCAGTTTGGTTCTCATAAAAATGAGACTGGATCCATGAATCCGTGTAAAACTGGGGGATTACTGTACAATGTTTTGTCTTTTTCATCCTTTTTGTGAACAGAAATCACCACTGAGTACGACACGAAGCTGTTCTTTCTGACTACTACATAGAACACATAACCGCTGGTGTAAACCCTAAATCCTAATGTGGAGTCAGTACGAAAGATTTTCAGACCTCTTTCTGGTCCTCTGGTGGTACAGGAGTGGTGGTGCCTTCTTCAGAAGACACCTCCATCTTCTCCTCCTCAGAGCTTTTTGAGCCTTCCACACCGTGTTCAGCTTCCCATTCCTGAAGTACCTCATCCAAGTTGAAACGTCGCCGGTAGTTCACAAAGAAGTTTTTCACCTGGACCACGGACTTATTGCCAATGACATCTGATATGGCTTGGAAATCCCTCCCATATTTCCTTATAGCTAAGAAAATACATGCAAGATAAGATCAATATTTCATATAAAACTGGTAAAAACAATATAACTTACACTGAAAAATAGCAATAGGCATCATCCTAACAGGCACTGTCTTTCTGTCTAACCGTTTCAGTACCAGGATTCCGGAGGAAGAAGAGTAAGTTGTTTTTTGTTTGCCTAGATTACAAATTACTTTAAGTAACGTAGATCAGTGGTCCCCAACGCCCGGGCCGCAGACCGGTACCGGGCCGTGGGTCATGTGGTACCGGTCCGCGGGCTGCACAGAAAAATGTTGTTGTCGGCTCGTTATGAAAATGCTGTTAATAAAGCTGCGAGTACACACTGGATTTACGTTTATTATTATATGTTAAAGATTCCCCGTTATTATATTTTTAAAATATCCCCATTTTTATGCGCATCATTTATTTGTAGAAATACGTACGTATATTTATCTGCCACTCCTTAAAGACCGGGCCGTGAAAATAGTTTCTGTGACCAAATAAAGGTTGGGGACCACTGACGTAGATAATGTTTATGGTTAAATTTGCTACTTTCACTATAATGCTTGTTTAAAAATGACCTTGAACGGCAAGGAGCTGCTCCTCTGTAGTCCAACGGGTATTGAACTTCTGATTTCCCTACAAAAGAAGAGCATTGTGCTCAGTACACAAAAGGGGGGGGGGGGGTGAGGGGGGTGTTGGGGGTTCTTTACAGAAAATGCTGAACATAACATGACACTAAAATTGTGTTTCTTCCAACATTTATTACAGTTATAGCCAAAAAAAAGAATCTTTCTTTAGACTTGACAAATCTTGCAATAAATATAAAAAACTGGAAGATGATTACCTCAGCAGGCCTGAATTCTTCCACTCCTGTATCCAGTGCCTCTCTCAGGGCACTGTTGCTTTGTTTAATGCTCTGGATCTGCAGAAAAATTTCAGATTTCAACACTTGGTGCACACTATCCAGCTACAATGAACTGTGTTTTAATATCAAAATGTAAAACAATCATTAAGACGTTAATACCAGGAGGATGCCAATTCCTAACCATCATCATGTTCTGGAGGCTTCTTACCTGACGTTTAATGGCAACGAGCTCCATGTCCAACTGCCTGAGTATGCTGGTTGCAGCCGAGCCACTGCTAGACATGGCTGTCACATCACTCTGGATTAGGTGCATGCCTTTAGGTGGTTTCCTCTTTGCCCTGTGGAGGTTCCGCCCAATCAGACCCTGCACCTCCTTCTTAATGTGTGCTGGCTTTTCTGCAACACTTGCTGGCTAAAAAGGGTTCAGAACAATATCTTTAAGATAATTTGTATAAACCTTGGCAAACAGCCAGCTGTGGTTTTGAGCATTATCTAAAGAAAATGGTTACTTTGGGGTTTTGGGTGCTTACATAAAAAGTCACCACTACACATGACTTCATGGGCCACATAGAAAACCGTTGTGAAATCTCCAAAAGGTTTTAACTGATGATTATTTGAAGGAAAAATATGTCAAATACAATACCTAAACAGGCATGGCAGCTCCTTCAAGAATGATTAAAACTGGTTCTCACACCTTAATGAGAACTACCGGTTTTATATCCCATTTCCTATTTTATTACTAAAATACTACTGCTGACACTTAATAAAGCAACATTCATTAGACAGGTCTGTCTGAAGAATCACATGTTGGATCAAAGGGAAAAGAATCACAGCAGTGTGTACACAATGCTAAATTCCCAGAAAAAAAGCCATGAAAAACAAAAAGAACACTCTTCAACTTTTAGTTTCCTGTCCCTTTTACCAGACACTCAGACAAAATATTATGTAAAAAACATAATTAACTCTACATTTTCTCTCCTTAGTGTTTATGACTCCAACAGACAAGCAGACTTCTAAATTAAACAGAACTATGAGATCAACTCAACAACAAGCTACCTCTTTTTTCTCCTCCTTCTTCAGCTCAGGTTCTGCAACAGGTTCTGAGTTGCAGTTGTTCTCTGCAGCCTCTTCATCACTAGACATAAACATTTCAAGCACATTTAAAATCGTCTTTTATGCACGTTTTACAAAGACTGAAACTTGAAAGTGATTCTTGCCTCAAAAAACGTTTAAATATTACCCAAAATATGAGAAACATCAATTAACCGTATTTTGTTCAGATATACACAGTTGTATGCAAAAGTCTGGAACTCGATTCAAAATGGGTTTTGTCCAATTTGTGAAGTAAAGGCAAGTGAAGAGTCCTCTATTAGGCACTTAATTATAGCCATTATGCAGTTTTAGCAAAACTAACATATAGGGGGGAAAAATATGACACTATAGTTCCCTATGTATTAAATTAAGCAAATAAACAATGACTGTGCACTAAAATGTCCAAAGTACTCAAGTGTGTTCCCCATAGACGAAGAGCACAAATTTACACTTAGCAAATCAACTAGGGGTTCCAAACCTTTGTATAGAACTGTGTCTTAGTTTACATGAATGGCTACAAAATTACTGACCTCTCCTCACGGTCTCTTTTCTGTTTGCGCGCATGTCGGTCCATGACACTGGTTTTACTGCGTGTTTTCTTCCATGAGTAATAGAACCGAACCAGGCTTGCGATAGACTTGTCTGGAAGCTGGTCAAAAAGAAACATGCCAAACAAGACATCATTATTCACAGGTGTAAAGATATTCGCAATACATTTGCGAACTTGGTTTTCAATGCCTGAAAGACTAGTAGTTACTATTTGCATAATACCAGCGGGATTCTGATAGCATCTTTATGCAAAATACTGATCTGACATCAGGTCTGTGATCATTTTTTTGCAGCATGTCAGTGACTTGGAATCCTGGCTGGACATCCACTTGGAATTCTGGCTGAACATCCATGTAAGGATTTTTCCCCTCTAAAATGTGTACTGCTATAATAGTCTCTGGTGGCTTACCATCTGTTGTATGCGGTGGAAAGTCTTGCCGTGAAAGCTGAAACCCTGTTCAAACAGCACTTTGTCCTCCACTGTCCACTCATCTGGGAAAGGGGTGAAGTTGGGCAGGTCTGCCAAAGACTTTTCTATGTTGTGCTTGTGCCAAAAGAGCATGCCCAATGCCTGTTGAAGAGAAGGAGCAACCTAGTATACTGAAGTACAGCTATACTTTGAAATGAAATCATAATTACATGGCAAGACAAAAATAGGCATTCCTCCATACATTCCCTCTTTTACATACCTCCACTCACACTGGCCACTCTGAGGCCTGACCAAACAATATTTAGGTGGTAGACCATTCTCTGCACTGCAGTGACATCGTTATGGCACATGATATAAGGCTGCAGGGTGTGGGGATGGAATGCATCAGGCACAGAGCACTGTCACTGCCTGGTCCACCACCAGGGCACACCAAGTTACTGAGTGGCTCTGGGGTAAGAAACTGACCCCCTGTGAAGGACTGAAGGATAGCTAACACTAGCAGCGCTTTAACACATGGGCTACAGTAATTGTACACCTGCGGGTTACAATTAAAGGTGCCTGTTGAGAGTATAAACTATTCATGAGGCAACAAAATCTGAAGCAAAGCATAACATTAGTATAGAAGTAATTCAGTGACAAAAGTATTGAATAACACTGAATTGTTCAAATGAACTAAAAACACAATCGATTGATAATGCATGTAAATGTATGTAGTGAAGTTTGTGTTGAATTGATTTCAATTGTAATTACAGCACTTAAGAGTCATTATAGAAACATTCAGCCTTTCAAATATCATTCAAAAAATTACAACTTAATCGATCAGCACCTTCATTTCTACTTTGCCCTATCAAGGGTCTATTTCACTTGGACAAACTGGAAATTCAGTCGGAAATTCAGCACCTACAGAAAAGAAGTCGAGTGCAATCCTCACAGACTGTAATTACATTTCTGGCAAACTCAACTTCTTGCATGTGTTAAATGCACTGCCACTCAGTAACTCTCTCATACCCTAGAATGAGAATTCATTCTAACATGAACTGCTCCATACTGTAGATTAATGTTAATTCATTTTACCTGCTCCATATTGTACCCGTGTTTCTCTTTGGCTATTGCAATATACTCATCCACTGAAGAAAAAAAAAAGCAGAAACAATTATTAAAACAACCAAAATGTCAGTTCCATATCTAAATGAAACAGGCAACTGTTTAAAATCATGTACTTTAAACTAATACTAGTTTTGGTTGCTACACCACAATTCTATTTTAATATGCAGTTCGAACATAAAGATGTTCACATCTACTAAAGGAAGGTACATGTGCAGCCTAGAGAACTACTGGTAGTGAATTAGAATTCACATTCAATGTAAATGTCCCCATAAATAACTCACATTTTGCCTCTGCCAAGTTCTGGCTAGGAATCCACACCAGCATTCCCAGGTTCTCCCTCTCATGACTCGCCTTTGCTACTTCTGAGAAGTGAAGAGGTACAATAGTTTCTTGAAAGATCAAAATAAAATAAATGATTTAATGTAATGTTATGCAGGTTAGGGTCCCTGTGTCACAGTGTAGACTCTAAAGCTTGTTTTCAAGACCACTGTGTTGGGAGTATGGGAGGCGGGCTGTGCCCTGGATCAAGGGCACAGCAGCAGCTAGGAGAAGGACAAGTGCATTACAGCCTGCATCCCTCTGCTGCCAGGTTAAACCCTCTGGGCTTTTTAGTGGTAGGTTATTAAAAGATTAAATAGGTTTCGGTCTATTTAAATCACATCCTCGCTAAATCATAAATGAGTAAATATTTAGTTGTACACTATTGTAGGGTAAAGAAAATAAGTTAGTTTTGTTGCAGCCCGCAGCTGAGACTACTCTCACACACCCCATTCACAGAATCAGCTCCTAAAAACAAGAGATAAAGTCTAGATTTAACCGTACAAACCAGACCGGTCAAAATACGACAGTAATATTCTGGATGAAAACTTTTTGTTTTGATCACTATTTCACCCAGACAATGGCACAAACTGCAATTTTGAGTGGGTTAGGTCAACGCCAGAGCTCATTAAACGAAGGGGGGAAACAAACAGTGTGTGTTTCTGACGCCGACCTAAACCGGGGAAAGTATTTAAACAACGGGCTGTGTTTGAGGCTACTAACACCCCTTAACCTGTTCTCTCATTAGAGCTCAGAAAACTGAATTTTCACACACCAGGGTCATAATCCGGCACAACCGCCTGGTACTGCGGACCCACTCGCATTCCACCTGCACCTTTGAACGAGTAAATAATATAATCAGACACGCATTCTAAGAAGAGCAAAACTGTTGAACTTATGGAGAAGGACCGAGGCTACCACCACGACTTACCATGCTCGTCGTCACTTGAGGAGCCTGAACTTCCTTCCTCCCACGAATTGTTACTGTTCCCATTTGAAGTGAAACTTTTGGCCGGATTGTTCACAGAGTTTCTGCCTCTCCTCTTGCCGGGTATCTCGGCGGTGCCCTTTTCCAACATCGCGGGCATCTCGGAGAAGAGCTCCGGGAAGTTGGACGGCAGAGACACGCAGCCCTGCTAGCTGCTAACAGTCGACCACGGATGCTCCGATGGCTAATTTGCGGCTATTTGGGGCCTCCACGAAAAAAGTCAGAGTAAATTTGAAATCACGAGTGCACAAGTTTCCCTTAAGCAAACATGAAATAGCCGGGGGCCCGTTGTAAAGGCTGAGGCAGGCGGTTGATCTGGAAGCCTTATGTCCGCACGGAGCACACCAAGCCCGAGCAGGTCCCCCGGACTGAGGAAAGTACACGGATTAGCTAGCCAGCTAACTGTTAGCCCTTCGTAACACTACACACGCACACGCACGCACGCACACACACTCACACTCACTACACACACTCGACCTGCACCGACAGCCTGCTTACTGAACGCGTAGCATTGCCTAACAATAGTCGTTTATCTCGTCCAAAGAACAAGTTCGAACATTTTCTGACAAAATCGAGACTCGACCTCCCTCCGTCCCTCTATCAGTCCGTCTGGGCACACAGGTCAAACCCGGAGAACACGTGTCGCCCCAAAACTCAACTCTGTGAAAGTGCTGATGAGATGCGGAGTGAACTTCTGTCCACTTTCACACGCACACATTCTCTCACACACTGTAGTTGAGCCAGGCCTGGACACTCTATGCATGGGGCGAAGGAACGTGTTTCTCAGACAGTATGCTGATGTTAACCCGAGAGGGAAAGACGGGGTAATAACCTCGAGTCTGATTGCAGAAAAACTTCTTCATGAGGAACACATAAAAAGGCGATGACTATGCACACAGTAATTTAACCAGGAATAATACAGTACCTACCTCATACTGATTAGCTCTTACCTTTTAACTGATATAAAAAGCAGTTAGGAGCACTGGAGATGGGGAGGAACATTGTTCTCCCTCCTAAACACACCCCATTTAAATCACATATATACTGTGAGCATTTTCACCATTTACTATGAGAAATGGTTTAGCTGTCACACCTCTTAACTACTGAATTGCTATGGCCTATTCCAGAAAATTGTTGTCTTAATGCTTCAGTATACCAAGACATTTTGGACCTTTTGGAGAAGAGCCTTTTCTATTCCAGCCTGACTGTGCCCCCGTGCACGAAACATGGTCCATAAAGACATGGTTGGATGAGTTTGGTGTGGAAGAATTTGGCTGCCCATCAAAAATCTTTAGGAAGAACTGGAGCAGAGATTGCGTGCCAGTCCAACATCAGTGCATGACTTATTAAAGGCACAAATTCCCATAGAAACACTCCAAAATCTTGTGGAAAGGCTTCCAAGAAGAGTGGAAGCTGTTATAGCTGCAAAGGGGGACCAACATCATATTAAATTCTATTTGAAAGCAATGGCACTAAAGTCAGTGTTGGTGTAATGGTCAGACATCCCGGTACTTTTGTCTGTATAGCATACCGCTGGTTGGTTCTTCACAGTTGTTATAATTGAGCCAATTGTCCATCAAGTCATTCACACCAGGAACTCTCCAGAGAGGTCCATTCCTAGGAGGTGAGTGTTGTGTTCCACTTCCACTCACTTAGAGGCCATAGCCACATTCTTCTTTAAAGACAGTCAAGATGAGATCCTACATGTGGTGCTGTCCTGATGTTCTTTGTGTGTTTTATACTCCAGTGCTGAACCTGCCAGTCAGCTTATCCAACTTCAGACAACTTTTCTCTTCAGACAACTTCAGAATGTCTTGACTTCACAAAGGATGCCTCCCCCTGAATCCACCTCTAGACATCATCTCCTAACAAACCTGGAAGTCATGACCACAGCTCCTGCTGACCTCATCATAGGCCTCTCCCATATGTATGTTCTTTGATCTCAACAAGTGAAAGTAATCAAAGACAGTTTACATAATGTAAATCACACTGTGGGTAAAATGTTTAAAACTGTAATATGTCTGTTGTACGTTTGCAATGTCTTTTGCTGCTGAACCCTCAGAAGAACTGAAGTTAAAAAGTTAAAATCTTATTGGAATGCAACCTTTCCTTTATGTGTAGGCTCTCTATACTTGGACATTTCATTTAAGAACATTGCTCTTTGCAGAAAGGGTCCTATAGGGAAAGAAAAGTGGATCTTCTGTGGTGTTGCTCGAAAGCAGCTTTTTGAACTCCAGTGTAGCATTCAAACTTCTCCTCAGGAATCAAAGAACAGCTGTATTCAAAGACCAAAAGTATGTGGATACTTCCAACAATCACGTCTATGTATAACTATTGAATAGCTCAGTAATAAACCATTGACATTAAAATGCAGGAACAGACTTCACTCTTCAAACAGGTTTTAGAAAACGGCTGTAGTCGTGGATGTGGTTAGGAGTGGCTTGTGACCAGCGTTCTACTTCATCGAAAAAGTGTTGGATAGGGATGAGATACTGATCAGTCAAGGTCGTCCACAGTAACCCCTGCAAACCATTTCCTTATGGAGCTTGCCCTTCCCTGTGTGCAAGATTTCCATACCAATAAATATATCTTTTTTTATTTGCACATTGATATCTTTCCAACTGTCCATTAACTCAAAATTCAGAAGTCCTGCATATGCTGTATGTTTAGAATATCCTTTCAATTAACTGATGAGATATGTTTGCAGTGGTACGTTTTTTGTTGAGTACTGAAGAGATAAGTCAAAGACCATCAGGACCATCTGTCCACTGACAAAACCTTGTCTAAATGATAATTAGTCACTAGGGTGGTGGTGGCGCAGTGGGTAGGATACTTGCCTCTAGACCAAGAGGTCCTGGGTTCGAATCCTACCTTCAGCACACCACCAATGGGTTCCTGAGCAAGACCCTTAACCCCGAGTTGCTCCAGGGAGATTGTCCCCTGTAATTAGGAATTGGAAGTCGCTTAAAGCGTCTGATAAATGCTGTAAATGTAAATGTAAATCTATAAAATTCTGAGCTTCTCATAAAATGGCTGTTATAAAACTGGTTCTACAGTTTGGCTTAGTTTCATTTGGAAAATCAATGATTTTACTACAAGAAGTCATAATTAACTGAAAATAATAATTTTCAGTAGCTGTTAATTATTTGGTGTTTTCGACCAATCAGTTATGTTGGTCACAGCCTTTCATGGTTTATTGATTTTATACGTTTGTCAGACAGCAGTTTTCAAATGGTGACATTTTATTATGCTCTTAAGAAAGGTGCCATGGGTTCTGATACCACAGAAGAACCATTTTAACCATTTCATCTCATTTTCCCTAAACAGCAGTTTTTGTAAATGAGATGTGTGTGTATGTGTGAAGAACCCTTAAATTTCCCTTAAAGGTTTTTTATTAGTTTGAGGGTTCTGCCAAGAACTGTTTCATTATGGGGAGGTTCTTTAAACTGAATTTTGTCTGAATATATTGGCTCAACACAACAATTGCCTGTATGTTTAGACTGGTTTAAAGATGTAATAAAGAACTGAAGTGAGCAAACACAACAGTTTTCTTTTTCTTTCTGCTGCGATGTAACCTGATGTAAGGCTCCATAAGTCTGTAATAAGTTTTGGAATAAAAAAGGACTAACAGTAATCCCAGTAAACCCTGAATGTCTGGCTGTGTTGGCAACATACAGACTAGAGAAGCGATGACTGACTAACCCTGTTGTTGCTATCTACATCTTTAGCTGTCATTGCCTGCTCTATGTAACCCAGCCCAGTTTTAATCCTTTGCTCTTACACTTTCCATCCAGATAGTTAATGTGTCCAATATGGATATTACATTCAGTTTCATCCAGAACATGTTGCTGTGTCCTAGACAGCTCAGTGTTAAACTGCATTTTTTGTGTCTGATTAACATTTAAAAGGCAAGGTTCAGTATACAGATGGTGAGAAATCAAAGAGAAAACTAACAAAGTGACATAGTAAGCCGTTGGGTCAGCACAACCTCTTAGACCAACTTTAATATGTTTTAGCACACATTCTGCAAATCTCTAGAACTGCCCTGAAGGGATGAACTCCATTCTTGTAAAAGATATGACCTCAGTTGTTACTTTGATGATGGTGGATGAGAGTACTTCAGCCTAAAATCTCCCGAAGGTTTTCCATTGGGCTGAGATTTTACTGTAAGAGCCTGTAAGAGACCACCAAGAGATCAGTATAGTACCTTTATCACAAGATAAAGATAATGACAAGTGTCTGTAGTTTTTACATCATCCTTTTTTTATTCACTAGAGCTCCTACATTGAAATATCAGTCACCTGAGGAACAGCAACTCTTCTGTTTTGACATGTATTGCTAAAGCATGGACAACACAGACTTTCTCCAGTTTCCAACCCTGTTTACAAATGTTTTTTTCCCCATAGTCCTAAATGCAGATGTCACTTTAGTCACTGTTCCTAAAAAACACTAACTAGCTGAATGTTTTTTGTGACTGAATCCATCCTGCTATCCATGCTCTTGTAATGAACCCTCTTCTGAAGTCGTTTAAACCAGTGGTCCCCAACCCCCGGGCCGCCGACCGGTACCGGTCCGCGGGCTGCACAGGAAAAAAGTTACCCGTGTTATGTTGTTGTCTCGTTGTTATGAAAATGCTGTTAATAAAGCTGCGAGTACACATTGGATGTTATTATATTTTTAAAATATCCCCATTTTATGCGTATCATTTATTTGTATAAATACGTATATTTATCTGCCACTCCTTAAAGGCCGGGCCGTGAGAATAGCTTCTGATATTAAACCGGTCCGTGACGAAGTAAAAGGTAAAATAAAGGTTGAGGACCGCTGGTTTAAGCCTTTTCCTTTTGCCATCTTGATCAAAAATCAATATGGTCTGCACTTTGTAGTTTACAATTACCGACTGTAGTCCATCTGTTCCTCCGCATCATTTGTTATCCCGTTTTACTCCCTTCATCAAGACCACAGTCTGTAATGGTAAACTACAAAGTGTATCTATACAGTAAGCGGAACTGATAAAGTAACAATGAGTACAGATAGAGGGTAGGCAATGAAGTGGCTGGTCTGTGTATGAAAAAAAAGCACAAAATGACATTATATTTACTATGACGGTAAGAAATTGCATGAACTTCAGACATGAACTTAAAGATTTCTTAATATAATGTCTTTCTAACAATCTGAAAACAATTTTTAACTAATGCAGGCAATACTATTTTGCATGCCTTGGGTGTCTCATCTCCAACATGGAATGTAATGGGTTTTCCTCTCCAGAAGAGCAAAAAAGTGATTGTACTTTCAGACCTTACATATTACACGATTTAGCACATTTTTTAAAACCATATAAATGTATTGCTCATGTTGTTGTTATCCATAAAATTCCATGTAAGTACATCTGTTTCTAGATCATTCGAACAAAGCAGCTGTGTGTGAATCATTCATGATAAATGTGTGAATCATTCATGATAAATGGACCAATAAAAATGCTATAGAATGACGTGGTTAGAAATAAATACAAAAGATGCAATTTAAAAAGACAAAATTAAAGGATTCTAACTACCATTGCTGTCCAAAAATGATATCAAAGCTTTACAGAAGAAAGCGAAAACACGTCGTACTTCTAATGTACATACCTTTTATTTAATGTTTTGGGATCTTTTCTATTGGTCTGTTCTTCGTGGAACTTTACACAAAGGGCAACCGCAGAGTTAAAATGATGCAGAAAAATACAGTAGAAGTGTGAGCCGGAGGGTCACGCTAAGTCGAAGGCGTGTATCAAATTCTATACAGTAACACTGAAATATGTTGAAAATCCAGCTTGCCCAGTTTCAACAGGCTGGGCGAAGAGTATCGCTTTAGTCATATAGACTGGGATTACAGAATGTTCAGACCACCTATGTCTGGAAGAGTACATGGAAAAATATAAAAGGAAAAGACCTTCTTTCTGATTGTTACAAGACTGGAACCCCACAGGCAAAAGTGGACTATGGGTTCAAACAAGACAAGGTTAAAAAATAATGTATTAATTGTTTTTAATCTAACTATTAATTGTTAGTACTGGTGTTGGTAGCCCAGCTGTTGGTGGACAGGTACATGCCTTCAGAGATCCTGGGCTCGAGACCACGCTCAAGGTGGACTGTTTTTTTTTTGCGATTATTACCCCTATATTGTATATGGATGCAGTACATATGTATACGTAAATATTTTTGTACTTTTGTGTTGTAAGACACATGTACACGTGTCGACATTATCAATCCTAATTAATATGTGTTAATCGAATATATTTCGGAAAGCAGTTTCATTAACTGTTGAGTCACTTGGGCCAGTTATTCAGTGATCACCCACTAGGTGACGCAATTAGCCTTTTGTTTCTGACGTCAGCACAAGCGACACTCCAAAACAGTCCAGATTATTCCGTTTCAGCTCACTTTTTGGTCTCAGTCGGTGCTTGCTAGTATGAGATATTGTTAAAAATAAGTACACTATATTAAAAAAGTAGTTTTGGCAGGAATTAAAGGATGACTTACTGAGAGTCTGAAGGAAGGTCAACTTCACATGAAGGGACTGCCGTTCCATTCAACATTGCTTTACATAGGCTACGTGATAAAGGGCAACTAAAGGATTAAATATGTGCTTGAAATTTGTATGTCATGTATGTATGTCCCATAATTTAGGCTAAACCGGCACAATATAAATGTACTTCCAAAAGTACAACAAGGTTCTTATGGTCCAGTTGATAAAAAACAAATAACTTGGAATATGGTACCTTTACTAAAAGCACAAAACGGTTATTCCAGTGGCAGTGTAGCTTAGTACGGTACTTCTTATATAAAAGTAAATTTACAGTATATTACACTACACACACACACACACACACACACACACACACACACACAAAAGTGTGTTTCATGTATTGTGATCTGTGTATTAAAGTCAGCTGATGAGTGGCTGTAGAAGGGGGCAGATGATCACAGTGTATTATTTCAGTAGGTATGTGGTGAATGCTCTCTATGCGGGACTCTGCTGCTCTCAGCTAAAATGGAAAAGAACAGGGCGGTGTACACTCGCGTGACGTCACCGCGCCTGCAGGGGCAGGTGAAGGGGGAGGCTGGGAGGAGTATAAGAGCCGCACGCCGGCCGGGTAGAGGGGGTTTGGAGGGCTCTGGTTACACTGGGTGGTCACAGAGCGCGCCGGAGCTTCGACAGAAATAACAGATAGAATCAGAGGGAAGTGTAAGAGAGCTGCAGTCAGTGGAGGGAGAGACTGCAGATGTTTTAGTGTCATACTAAAAGTAAAAAACAACATTCTGTGTGTGAAACAAAAGAGACTAAGAAAGAAAGACAAAATAAAAGACACCCGAGAGAACGGAACTTGAAAGATCCCTGTATCTCAGTGAGGTGTTTTTGGAGAGCCTGACACACAGTGATGCCGATGGAAGTGGCGTGGCGCGCCCGTGAGGACTATAAATCCGAGTCTCAGTGCCAGCGGAGCTCCTTCGCCTTCTACCGCGCGGTGCGCGACCTAAGGCCTGTCTGGCTGCTGGAGGAGATGCGCGCCACCGAGGCCCTGCACTGGGAAGAAGACGGGTGCGCGCGCGCCTTCTCGCCTTCCGAGGCGTTGCTCTACGCACTCGTGCACGACCACCAGGCATATGCTCGCCACCTCCTGCACTCCTATCCATCGCGCGCGCTCGAGGCGCCGAGTACGAGCTTCCGCTGCTGCGCCTGCACGGACAGCGCCGCGCCGCATCTCGCGCTCTCCGTGCGCCACGAGCGGGACACAATCCTCGGCATGATGCTGGAGGCGGCGGCGGAGATGACCGAGGAGGAGCGGTGCGCCTTCCTGGACGGACGAGGATGCGCGCACAACGGGGGCAAGACTGCGCTGCACGTCGCGTGCGAGCTGGGGCGCGCAGAGTGCCTGCTTGCGCTCCTGGCTAATGGTGCAAGTCCGTACGTGACGGACGGCGCGGGAGACACGCCGCTGGACTGTCTGCTGGAGCAGACGGAGCTCTGCGGGGCAGGAGGGGACGGAGCGCGGCGCGCATGCCTTGGGTACCTCCTGCTCTTCATGCCCGCGCTGCGCTTTCGCAGGAGACTGCAGCTGCTGGAGGACGCCGCGCGCTGGACGCCCCTGCTCGGTGAGCGTGCGTACCGCTGGTTATCCGGGCGCGCGCCACCCTCGCTGCTCGTGCTGTGCACGCGCACGGTGCTATCCACACGCGCGGAACTGCTGGAGTCACTGCCTCGTGTCCTCAGACCCCCGGAGTTCAGATTGCAGCAGTGGGGATGGTAGAGCAGAATTGCAGCAGCAGAAGCAGCAGCAGCAGCACTGTACATATGTGAATAATCAGTTTGTACAATGACGTGTATGGATACATGAATATATTTGTGAGTCCTTGTGAAATTATTAAAAGTTTATTTTTGCAAAAAGAGCAGATTATTCAATGGTGAAGGATGCGACAAAGGTCACCTGCAGTGCACATCCAAGAATATTCAAGAAATCCTGAACAAATACAGCAAAAATAAACCAAAACACCACTTTCCATAACAAAAACAAGCAAAAAACAACAATCCAAAAAGCAAAACAAAACACTGAAACAACAAAGACAAAAAGGAAAAAAAGCACCTTTCCAGAACGTGGGGCCTCTGACACTTTCATACCTCTAACAACCTGCTACAATAATAACGAGTCAAGAGAGCTTTTAACTTTTTAATTTTGGACATTTGTATAGACTGCATGAAATAAATACAGCAGAGGTTAAAACTCTGTTAATGATTTCACTCAAACCACACAGGAATCTGGGGTGAGACTCAAAGCGCTTACCGTTTTACTGTCAGCAACAGCACTGTGGTCGTAGGAGAAGTGGAGCAGGGTAGCCCCTGAATTAAAGGCAAAGTTTCACAGCAGCAAATGAAAGAAACTATCAGCACATTATTATGACAATGCCTTAATTGCAGTCCAAAACATTTTGGGGAATTTCACAAAGCTTGAAAGAAAACAGAAAAAAAAATCAAACATTGGGCCATTATTTTAGCTTCATATTAAATGAGCTACAATGTACTTAATTCATTATCAAGATGCATTCTCTGTATGGAGTTACATGAAAAATGCTTATCCAGCATTAAAATACAGTTCACTGAAAACAGGCTGTGGTAGCTTCCATCAACCAAGCAGCTTAAAATATGGTATAGTATTCAGTTGCACTAATCAGTCCACTGAATTAAGAATTAAGTTACCGAAAAGAAAATACAATGGAAAAAAAAGTGAAAAACACACTTCTCCCACCTCCAGCATCTTCTTCGCCTTTCTGTTGTTCATGTGCAGATCTGATCTCTGGATATCTACTTAAGCGTGTTTTAAATCCTATTTACATGGGACTAAATGACTGGGGTTTTCTATAATTACTACCTGAAATTGTCATCTATTGTACAGGCATTCTAAATCAGCCCTGGGTGCACATGTGAATCGCAGTAATATTTACAGATGCAAATAAAAATAACATTCAAAAAAGACAGGTGTACAGTCCATCTGTTGTCATTAATGATTTGTCAGTCACTCTTTGCATCAAATGTGTAAAACTCTGGTACTGAAGGGCCAAAGCACTGCAAAGATTAGTCCTTTATCCCGTTAAACACATCTGCTTTAATTCAGCAACTAATTAGCCACAACCTAATGAGCTGAACTCAGTAACAGACGTGGGAAAACGCTAACCTCTACAGAGCCATGGCCTACCAGGAGTTCAGACTCCCCCTCTAACCCACTTCTCACTGCTCAGATACTGACCACATGCATACCGTTGATTAGGGCTGGGCGATTTG
Organism: Brachypetersius altus; assembly: GCA_037974465.1. Classification (NCBI taxonomy): domain Eukaryota; kingdom Metazoa; phylum Chordata; class Actinopteri; order Characiformes; family Alestidae; genus Brachypetersius; species Brachypetersius altus. The sequence continues at coordinate 35,158,676 of JBBPDB010000001.1, forward strand.
GCCTAAAATCAAAATCTCGATTAATTGAACATTTTACCTCGATTACGATTAATGATCGA
>JBBPDB010000001.1:35158834-35175919 GCA_037974465.1 Brachypetersius altus
TGATCGATTATAAGTTCTGAATGTCGATTTCAATTACTTTTCGATTAATCGCCCAGCCTTAGCTATTACAATAAATATGAATAAAATACCATGTACTACTACTAAGAATAGTGAAGAAAAGCCAGTAAGCATTTAATAAGCACCGTGAAACCTAGAACTATAATTTATTACTAGCCACTTTTAGAGTGAAGTACTCTTTGTGAAAGATATGTGTACCTGACTTTGTCGTACTTCCACTGCTCACCCTCTGCACAGTAGCTGCTGAGGCCCTCTCGGTAGAACAAAGCCCTCTGCTCACTGAGCGCCCACACAATGCTGCCTCGTGCTGCCACTTGAGCCATGGGACATGGGCAGTCCACCTTCACCGCCCGTGCACATGGCCGGTCCACGCTTAGTCCTGACACAGACACACGCTAAGTATTTGTAGTGCCACTACTTCAATTGCATTTGGACACAATATGGGCAAGTCTCAAGACAGGCATTATCCCTTTTTGAGCCGTATAATGTACTTTCATTGTTTTTTTTTACTCACACATACTAGTCTATTAGAGATTACTTAACAACTTGATATGGTTTGAGGCAAGAGTGTGCCAATTTAAACATGGCTAATTAGAGCAGGTTACCCGCTAGCAACATCAGTTACACAACGCAAAGTCAGTTGGACCCAAACATGAACTAGACGGTTCATTTTCAGTAGCAATGCGGGTTTCGCATAGTATCTGCAAACACTGCAAATTTTTTTCTTTTATATTAAATAAAATTGCATTTATAGAATTTTTACAAAAATATTTTGTCTGTTCCAACCACAGAAAAACTACAAGCAGCACAACAGTCAAAACAGTCATGTTATCATGAGTAACATGTACATAAATAAGTATCATGTTACTTATTTGCCATATTTCTATATAATATTATGCTGCATACTTTAATGGCATTACTGGAAGTGCATGTAACACTGGTTGCTTCATTCTCCTCAAAGCAAAGAAAATGGCAGAGAAACGGCATGTAATAGATACAGTCAGAATGATTCGTACAGAGTTGGTGTAGTCATGCTTGTTTGATCTAGCAGCAAGCCAGTGTATTTACAGTAATGATGAGGATACAGTATGAGAGCCTTTTGCTGGGGATTTCCATAAACAGAGCTGTGAGGCCTCTGGCATGGCCAGGCTGAGAGCAGCTGTGCTCGATCATGCTCCATACAGTTATGTAAGACCCATACTGAGCTCTGTCAACAAGGCAGCAACAGATGCCTGCGCTATTCCAACAGACACATTTTTATTTACAGCCATAGTAAACTTAAATGTCTAAACGGTCTAAAATGTTGCCAGGACGTTAGAGTGTGGAAACTTTATTTATGATCTAAATTGGGTACTGCTGTGAATGTTTCAACAAACGAATGTGGCTCCATCTAGTGGCCACTTGCTCACACGCGGATTGTTTTTGAGAACCGAACTCAAGGTTTTAGATGGAAATCCCCACAATAATGCAGAAACTGCAAATATCCTCTGCCTTTTTTGGCAATAAATATATTTTTCTGGATTGTTTCACACAAGGGGACTCAGGGCAGGCTATCCAAACTGAAAGCACTTTTTTCAAATTCCACACCACAGTTGAGCCCCTGCGCTCCAAGCGTGATTTCTCCGCCGTGCAAGCACTCAGAAACGTCAAAATCCATAGTTTGATTGATTTCCAGGAGACCTTTCCAACGAGCCGTCATTTGTATTTTTAGCCTGAGATGATCAGGGGTTATTCCCCGAAAACCGTTCACCTCACCGCGGTGTCCTAATACTTTTGTCCGAGTTGCATATCTCGACGGGGAATTTAAATTAAAAGGGCGAAAACGGGTTTGCCTTTACATTTTCTTCAAGGCTAATGTATTAAATGGATTTTAAAATGAAAGTGTACTGGGAGCATATTTGAGGCCATATTTAAGGTTTAGCGTTTTTCACTATACCTGCTCTTGGAACGTAAATGACTGTACTGGATTTCATTTTGCTCTCATTCAGCATCAGTATTAAGCATCATAAGCAATTCCCCTATATTAAATTCCCCTATAATAATAATAATAAACTGAAAAGCACAGAAAGGAGCAATCTGGCAAACAGAATTTTATGTTCATGACATCCTGTTCACTTGATGTGTACTCCATCCCACCTGTCTGCAGATAAAGGTCTCCGTTAGTGCGGATAATCCAGGCTGTGTCATCACTAAGTGCAACGAAGGCTGTCTCATCCAGGGCTTTGTACCAGTGCCTTTTGCCTTTGATGGTGACTTTACCGCAGGCGTAGGCTGTCATGGTCTTCTGTTCCACCCTCCAAAGCAATGAGCCTGCCGCAAGCATAACCACCCACAAGCCTTGCAATTAGATTCCAGTATCCAAAGTATATCCAATGTATAATTTCCTAAAACTGACAGAAAGACGTTACTTTTTCCTACATCAAAACATTTTTTTCAAAATATATATCTGCAAATATAAACATTTTTGAAACAAAAAAATTAGTCAGATCTTGTTCAGCGGCTTCGGCCTCTCACTCAACAACTAATAATTGTTCACGTAAACTCTCGCGCACATTCGTGGAAATTGCATTTTGTTTTTTTTGCTTTTGTGACGTCCGAGCCTGTCCACCAGGGTCCCGCGTCATCGTGCTGGGTTGTTTATGTTCAGGCGCGGTGCTGAGCAGTGGAGGCTCATTCCGTTCAGGGGGCATGGAGACGGAATGAGTCACAGCTTTGTTCGTAAGAATATATGATTTTTCATGCATTTTAGTGCTAAATTATTAAGAAAAATATAATTTACTAATTTTGTAACAACTATTAACATCAATTCAGCTACATTTCCATATATAATATAGCTATAGATTTTTTTAACACAAAGCATGTCTTCGGAAGGAGAAATACTGTTGTATTCAGTGGTGGGAGGTTTGAAGTTAGCAAATCCGAGAACGTTATTTGTTTCTCCTTGCTGCTGCCCATCTCAGGTGGAGATATTTTGAATGTTTCTCTAAGTGTTTTCATGTTTTTCACTGTATTTTTATTACTGTAAATTAAATTAATTTACTACTGTACTTATACCAAAGAAAACATGCGTGCGTGAATTACAGTAGTCTGTATAGGGTCATCATCACTACTTTATATTCTAGCACTGCGAGAGACAGCAGTTCAGGCTACGCTGTACAGTACAGATATGGGTTTACCTTAATATTTTTTTAACAATAATGTATTAAGCTTTAAAATGAAAATTAAAGTGTTTTTGGAGCATATTTAGGGTTTCCTCTATTAAAAAAAAAACTCTAATTATGCCTCATAACCACCTAATATATTCATGGTTTTTCATTATATGTGGATGCTCTTGAACGTAACTATATACACAAATAATTGTCAGATACTATTGACATAAAACTAATTTCTAATTTCTGTCATCACAAGGGTATCAACATTTTGATACAGTCCATTTCAAGCAAAAATCTATCAAAGCAATGCAGCTTCATAAAGCAAAAGCTGAGACAAGGAAAAAAGCATGACTCACCAGAAGGGGACAGTGCCACTTGCTGGACATTCTCCTCAAACCTCTGCCAGCTCAGACTGCCATTGGGAAGGCCACTGCAGTACAGAACCCCTTTGAAGTCAAGGCACCAGATGTGCCGGTCAGTCACCACCAGGCTGAGGATGCCACAGCCTGGCCCACCGTAACCCATCCAGCTCTCAGCATGCTGCACCAACAGCACAAAATCATGAAAGAAAACAATATTTACAGCATGCTCTACAATTTACTATAACACTGATCACAGAGCTGACGTCATTAAAGTGGTGATGCTTCTGGAAATCAATAAAACAAAAACAGTTCAGACAAGTTTATAGAACTTGATCAATTACAAAGTGGCTTTCAAAGCCTTAGCTTAAACCCAAATTCTTTGCTCATGCACTTCTCAAGAACTTACAACAAAAAAACTAAACTTTGAACAGTCATTTGACCATCACAACATTCCAGCAAATGTCTAAAGAAGAAAAAACTGACATTCTGCACAATCATACATAATTGCAATCATATATGCATTTTTCAAAAAATATAATATTTCTCATCTCATTCACACAAATAACCAGAAAAAGCTTACAGACTCGATACCATCCTATCAAGTCCTTGTCTTACCTGGTCTGCTTTGTGAAGCCGTGTCTTGTCCTGCTGTGTCTGATCAGAGGCTGACCCCTGAAGGCTCAGAGTACTGAGTCCATCCCCTAGACTAGTGCTGGATGGCATCCCATGTGCATATATGTCCTCCTCATCGCTAGATGGAGATGGCTCAGGTTCTGGATCTGGAGTATATGCCAGAGGCCTTATAGGATCATATGGTAAGTCAAAGTCAATGTGCAAGTCCTCGCTTTGCTGCATTCCCACGTTGTGCTGTGATTTAGTACTGTCATCCACTGCCTCGTCCATTACAGGCTTCTCATTAGCTGCCTGTAAATACGAGAATGTGCACTCTAGGAGCATGTCAACATCCGGCGTAGCTGCCACTTGTGGTTCACTCTTTGCAAATGCATCCATAGGGTCACCATTTGTCTTGAACTCCATATCTGGTAGAGTAAGAGATGTGGGGCATGATGGATGTGTGTTTGTTTTTTGGCCAAAAGGGATGTGCTCTTGGTCCTGGTCCTCATTCTGCTCCTGGCTCTGTGAGTGTTCTGGAAGGTTCTGGCTCGAGAGCAGCTCTCCATAGATAGAACCCTCCTGGTCAGGTGAGTCATTGCTGTGGAGGTCCAGGCTTCTGCAGAGGAGGCTGGTGTGGTCTGAGGGTGGCTCACTGACTGGCGTTAGCAGAGTATCGCTTGCTGCCCCATCCTGGCTTAACATGCTCTCTGACCAGCTGCTGTGCTCGCTCACACGGTTCCCACTGTCTGCAGAGACACATGCATGCATACAAGTGAGATGTGCAATACTTCACTATATTAAAAATTAGGGCTGCGCGATATTAGGAAAACATGCAATATGCAATAAATTACATGGAATAAGTAATTAAAAACTTAGCCTTTATAGTGTTAATGTTTTTCTGCTTTGGGTTTGCTGGTAAAGACTCCAGGCGTTGACTTGACTAGTCTATGCATAAAAAATGAAGTGCAATATTTCCATTCCAACATGTTTTTTTTTTTTTAACAAATTTACTTAAACAGAGAATTTTAAATGCTCACATAAAACATTTGAACCATTGAACATTGTTGCAATTTTAAATCTTAAATAAATGTACACATAATTTAAACTATAGTAAGTTCTTAGCCAGAAATATAGCAAAAGGAACAGTAGCACAGAAGAAAACTGTCCAGTGATTTTTTTTTGCCGTCTTCTCTGTGGCACTGGGTTTTGGAAAAACACCATTTATTGCAGTTCAGTTATTGCGATATGTATATTGTGCATGTTGATATCGTGATGACTGAACATTTGTGATATATTGTGCAGCCCTATTAAAAATACAGCTTAGGAGAAAACCAACATTAAACAAAAGGATTCCATTACGTATTAATGAATGCCAGTCAATTTAGTCATGTCCATCTTTAACCTCTAACTAGACTCTTGTCACTGGATAAGGCCAAGAGCAACACATGCTTCCTCTAAACCATGTAAAGTCAGTTTCCACATTTTACAAAGTACAGCTAGAAAACCAATGGATAGCTCAATGCATGTCGAGAATAATACAATCTGGTAACGCTGTCAGATGCTCCTGCTGGCTAGCACACTGCCGAGTGATAGTTGGCAGAGGGAGGGCCATGATAGGGCCAAAGCTTAGACAATCATTACACTCAGATGTCCTCTTACTTTCACATTTTTAAGCATAAACTATAGCTTGGTGCCCTGTAGTCCCTTGGACAGACTCTGGGTACCAGTGACCCTAGAAATGATGAAGTGGTTATAGAAAATGAACAAATTAATAATGAACTGAAGCTTAAATCTCTATCCCTAAATCTCTGAGATAAGATATCAGGTCTAATTATATCTATCATTCCATTAATAAAATCTTTGCATTACAGTCAAGTACAAAATATGTACATAATTGTAGATAAATTATGCATTAAGAAGAGAAAAACAAGGGCAGTAAAAAATACACAACATTGATGAAATCTTTATCTTGGACATCATTATCCTCAACATCTTGTAATGATGACCAAATACACAACTGTTTTCCAGCAAAAACTGAGAGGTATAATCTGCAAGTCAAAAGAATCAGGCTTTGAGTATCATGAAAAAAGTCAAAGAGGTTAGTCACAATAAATAAATTCATTACTTACAGTATCAGCTTCATTAAACTAAAGATCATGAACGGGTTTAACCCTCTACACTTACCATGCCTTCTCTTGCCCCTCTTTTTCAGTTTAACTTGCTTGACCACCAGCTCTTGCTGAAAGTCCTCTTGGGTGATTGTGCTGTAACGGCTGGAAGACAACTCAGAAACTGAGGCCTCAGTGGCTGGAGTGCTGGCTGTAAAGGTCCCCTGGGCACTTTCCCACGAGGTGACAGAGCTGCTGCGGCTTCTCATATCCATCGAGACTCTGTGCTGCCCCTCCACTTCCTCGGCCACTTCTAGTGCCTCCAGCGCCTGGGTGAACTCCTCCTCAACTTCCTCGGAGTGCTCAATCTCAGGCCGCTCCTCAGGGCTGAGGCCTGACTCCCGCTCCACGATTATGGGCATGGTCCTGATTGGCTGGGCTGTTTCCACCGCACCATTTGCAGGGAGAAGTATGGTGGGTGTGGAAAGAGGGGAGGTCAGGCGGAAGGACAGGTCTGACACTAAGGGAGAGAGTGAGGGAAAGAGAGTAAGAACGAGAGGAAGTGCGAGCGTTTGTGTGTTGGACAGTTGGACAGTCCACACTCAGCCCAGTCCTGACATTTCCTATTAAACTCAGCTTAAGGGTAAACAAAGTTTATTATTTATTTTTGTTTTTACATAAGAACTACTGAATGTACTAGTTAATGGTAAGAACAAACCTGTACCAATGATTCATTGTGGTAAACTCTCAGCTACCTTCAGACTTTAATGTAACTCTTTATTTGATTCATTCTTCATATGTCTGTGAACTTTAAATGTCAGTAGAGCCCACAGCAAAAAAGAGCAAATATTATTATTTACATTGTGACCACTGGAAATGTGCTGGTGTGTTTCATGTGCTCAACCAGCCCATGAACTTCACCATAGAAGCATTGGACCAAAGAGATCCATAAGAAAAAAAAACTGTAATTGGGACAGAGAATCTAAAATGTTAAATCAAGACAGGCCATTGGTCCACAATTGCTTATTTAAGATCATCTAACATGGTCAAGTGGGCCTTGGCAACATTCTGTGATAGATGGGGGGTCTTAAAGTAGAAAAGGTTGAAAAACAGTGACTTTAAGTATCCAAGTGGCACAAGAAAGTCTTACTGTTGGAGATCAGTCCCTCCGGGCAGTTGGAGATTCGCATGATGTCTCGATCTCCTTTCAAAATGAAGATTTCATTTTCAGTGCATGACACGGACACTATGTCTCCACAGCTTTCCAGACCACCAATGATGACCTTGAAGTGAATAACCAGTGGAAAAACAAACATCAACTCAAAGTTTGTCTATTGTTTATTATACAATTAGCAATATGAAAGCTGCACATCTAAATATATTTCACTTGCTTTAAACTTCCTTATATGGTTTCTGATACTACTTTTTTTTATTATGCCGTGTATAAACATACTTTTTTTTTTTTTTTTTTTTTTTTTTTTTAAAGTATGTCATGCTGTGTTTTGACCAGGTATTGGGGTGAGTGGGGGGTGGAAAATACAAATTAGGTTTTGGTTGAACTATTTCTTTATGCAGCACTTAGCGTACAAAAAACAAACACACAATAAAATTCTTTCCATCTCAGCCGCATACCTGGTTGGTACAATCCACTATATAGACGCTGTATTCATTCCAGCTGAGCACCCAGCCCTCTTTCAGGAAGCAGCTGACCAAACCTAGCTGCCGGTCTGGGGGCCTGTAACCACCGGTGGGCCCGGAGCGGGGGAACAGCTCGAACTGAGGCACATCTTGGTTGAAGAGGGGCTTGAGGACATGGGTCTCCTGTACACGGCCACGCACATCTGTCCTCCACAGGCGCAGGCCGGGCCGTGACGCATACACCAGCAGGTCACTCTGTTTACACAGGCCCGGCTGGAAGCAAGCACCAAACTTGCCATTGCTGTCGGCAAAAGAAATGGCAAGGAAAGTGCATTAGAGTTTGATATACAGCAATCCCTCAGTTTTGCGCAGATCAGCAGTCACATGTAGGTGTTCAGTGTAAACCAAATACAATACGGATGCGCCATCTCCACGATATCTTCAAGGTTAATGAGTTTAAAATGAAATTGAAGTGTTTTGGGAGCATGTCTGCGGGCTTATTTAAGTTTTACACTATAAAAATATGTCTTTTTTACCAAAACACAACAACGTGTTTTTTCACTGTATGCGGGTGCCCTTGGAACGATTACTGTAATCAGAATCAGAAAAATCTTTAGCTTCAGCAGTTAGCATTTGCAGCATACAAAGACTCGTACACAAAAGAAATGCTGAAATAACTCATGTTTAGACAGGCCACCACTTACTAATACTAAAACTTAGATAACTGATGAAAAGTGTGTGTGTGTGTGTGTGTGTGGGGGGGGGTAATACAGTTTGGTTAGACTCAAATCCGCGTTACACTGAATCCGAATGCTGATCCGTGTAAAACTGAGGAGTTGCTGTATTCCATTTGAGTGATAAGATAATTGGAAACAGATATTTATATTGTGTAAAGGAACCACATGTTAAACAGCGGTGTAAACATATAAATCACTACGATTTCAATAAGATGTTGTGAAGGGCAGGGTGCCTTACCTCTTTCTGGGTTTGGTCCCTAGCTGCTGTAGAGATAACTCTTGAGTGTAAAACAGAAGAGAGCGTTGATAGGTAGAAACCAGAAGCACCTTCTGACTATACTCCAGCTGAACTATAGCTGAGGGCTCTTCGAACAGCACCACAGGGTTACATACCCCCTGAACGGAAAGCAGTGGAACGTTGGCTTAACATTCATATTGAAATCAATATGGTTAAAGACTTCTATATAATTTCATTTGATATCAGATGCTGAAGGGTGTGTATCAAAATACAAACAGTTACGTCACAGGTACAATTTCAATATCTTTGTTCCTGACATCAACAAATTAACTTTTAAAGTGAAAGTGAAAATCTGGTTATACTTGAACACACCCCAGCACACAGTGTGAACAGCACAAAATACTCTCTGCATTTAACCCATTCACCAAGTGAAGCTGGGGGCAGCTACGAACACAGCACCCAGGGAGCAGTGTGAGGGGACGGTACCTTGCTCAGGGTACCTCAGAGGTGCCTAGTGGTCTTGGGAATCGATCCCACGACTTCCTGATCACGGGGCGAATGCCCTAACCACTAGGCCACTGAAGCCAATGATTTGGTCTAAATGGTGAAACTTCCAGTTCCCACTGTGGCTTAGATTTAAATCAAAAGTAGTGGTAATGAAAAGAAGACCATAATTAACTATAAAGCATCTTATCCCTGCAGTCTTTAACATGACAGATGCCTTTCAACTCTAAGTCCTGGATTAGACTTTCAGATCAATAGCAAACTGCCCTCTGCTGGTCAGATCTGGTTCAGCAACATAAATTTAAAAAATCAAAAAAATTTTTAGATGCTAGATTGATCCCGGTGGACACCCAAGGTTTCAATATCAGTATTGTAAAAAAGAAAAGTAGCATGGTGCCATCAGAACACCCTTTCTCCTGATATTTAACCAACATTTAAAAGAGGACAAGGTCAATAGCACAGTTCTGCAGAACTGGCCACATAGATGTGTCACAAAATACTTTCTTCTCAGAATCTGAATATCAAGTAGAAAAATAAACCAGCACAAACACATTTTTTTTAGATTACAGCAAAAAAAGAGAATTTAAATTTCCACCTGGTCCAGGTCTATAGCAGAATAGACCACTTTTCCCTTGTCATCTCCAGAGAACAGCTTCATGCCATTAGCACTCCATGCTAACGCAGTCACTGTGCTCTTGTGCAGACCAACAACGTCAAACCGTCTCAGCTGCAAACGGAATTTAAAAACTTGTAAATGACTCTCATCAAAATAATCTATTCTATTCATTCTAATTGTGGTTGCAGTGGACGCAAAACAACCAAGTTAGCCAAGTTTGTCCATTTGTAACCGAACACATGCCAAAATGTTGGGCCTTTAACCATTTGTACGTTATAAAGCCCTTTCTTTTACTTAATGAAATGTTTTAGATATTTACCCATATTGCATTAATTATACTGTAAAGGACTACCAAATTATTCACAAGAAGTCTTAACATTATTGCTATGCTGTAGACCAGAGGTCCCCCAAATAGCGGGCCGGTCCATGAGTCATTTGGTACACAGAAAAAAATATTTTATCAATTAACAGAGACTGTTACTTCTCGTCTCGGTCACGTGATACTGAACATCAACAATTCAGCCCACAATCTAGCAAAAATGAGGAAAAATGAAATGCACTTTTTTTTTTTTTAGCTGTATCTATACCAGTCCATGAAAATATTGTTTTACATGAAACTGGTCTGTGGTGCAAAAAAGGGTTGGGGACTGCTCCTGTATACCACATACTTGACTTATAAACATCACTAACGAATTGAAAATATGAACAAAAGAGTGTTTACAATGATATCATTATATTTTTCAAAACTGAAAATACATACCTGTTTATTCCTGCCTGGCAGCTGCGACACCAACTGAAAGAACGCGACCCGACCAGAAGCCGTTCCCACTGCCACCAAATCGTCAAAGCAGCCTAGTAGCTTCACTACAGTGATGGCCTCACTTTTTCCCTATTAGAGCAGAACAAAAAAAATGTGTTCAAGAAACCACTCCTGAACAAGGTGTCGGACTCGGGTCTAAGAGGGCCACAGTTCTGCTAAGTTTAGCAATGCACCGCATTATACACACCCGATTCTCCACATCAGCTAATTAGCGAGGCCTCCATGAGTTCAATCTGGTGTTTTAGAAGAAGACAAAACACTCTCTGCAGGACTGTGACCCTCCAGTTTGACTTTGCTTTGGCTTATGTTGGTCATGTTGACAAGAAAGTGAAAATTATGGCTGTACCTCCAAGTTGTATTTGTTCATCTGGCTGACACGCCTGCAGTAAAGATACAGCATTCCAATACTGCTCCCCACTGCTATGTAGTCACTGTTGCTGTCCAAGGCTGTCAGATATACCAGAACTGAGCGGAAGCCTCTTTGGACTTTTGCAGGAATAGCATTGAGCAGGTAGTAGAGGGGACAGAACTCCCTCAGGGGCAGGGAAGGTGGATGGCTCGCCATGACTGTTGATGGCCTAAGCAGCCCTCCGTGCACTATAAACAACAAGCAAAAGGAATTGTCACATGCACTTCAACACATTATTTTAGAATTCTGAGTAATGAATCCTATGCATTTCAACAAATTGGTCTAGCTAATATCAGCACGGTTATCCACATTCATTAGAGAACACTGAGCTCCTTTTACTGAAAAACAGGGATTTGTTTCCTGTATTCGCATCAGCTAAATCAAAACAGATACTCTGATGCTGCTAAATATGACTCAGTTACTTCTCACATTAAATCTACTAATATTAACAAGAATAACATAAAACATACCCAATGATACCCAAATGTTTTGTTAGCCATACATTTATATTTATATATCATCAGTATTAACTTAAAATCCTCGCTCAAGAGTACCTCAGTAGTGTCACTTGCAGCTCTGGGAATTGAATCCACTACCTCCTGATTACAGGGGTAACTCCCTAGCCAACTACACTTATTGTAAAACCCTACTCCAATGTATGTGGACTGTCTTGAAGTTACTGAAGCATGAAAACACTAATGAAAACTCATTCATGGCCTTCATTTTGTGGCCCCTGGCCAAATCCTCATGAAACGAAAGATGAGATGCAAGCCATCCTGCTCCTGCTGCCCATTCATATGTCATATGCTGACCAAAAATCTCAGAGACAGAAAGCCTATCCAACATCAGACAATATCAATAAAATAACAAGGCAGTCTGATCAGAGAGAGAGAAAGGGAGAGAGAGGGAGAGGGAGAGAGAAAGAGAGAGGTGTGGTACATGCACAGAAAAACATTCATGACATGTCAGGCCCACCAGTGTGCTGAACACACCCCCTGACCATGTTAAGCCCATAAAAAATTTAACACACATTTACGCGTATTTCATTGCTTCTAAACTGTCGTCTAACGTGTAAAATAACGTTGGACACTGTTGGTGTTTCTGAGCGTTTCAGTTATAGCTTGCTAGATTTGCTAATACTATGAATAACATGGCGCAAAGTTAGCTAACGCCAATTTAACTTTTTTAAAACTCTAGGCACCATCTTATATAGTGATGTTTACCGTACCTTTTATACAGTAAAATCATTACAATACGTCTAGAGGGCAAACTAGTTAATACTGTGAATAAAAACAGTGTTTTAGTGTCATAGTATGCTAGTTAGCAACGAGCTAGGCTGTCAGTGGATAGAGAACAGCAGGTCTGTAACTCACCACAGCCTAGAAAACACTACAGCAGCCTGGCTATCCTGTTACGGCACAAAAAAGGGTAATGTCGGGATTAAATTCTCCGTTTGACACCGGTGTTTTGACATATGACAAGAACATAGACATGTCTGCTCTTGTTGTCGTTATCGAAGCTCTTCTTCGCTGCCAGGCGTGTGAGAGAGAGACTCAACAACACCGCCACCCACCGAAGAGGTTTTGATCCAACAGGGACGTTATATATTTTATAGTAGTTAGTTACAATGGATGCTTGAGAAGCAGTAAATAACTCTACCTTACCAGTAAACCTACTTCCAACCTCTCGCCGTCCCTCTTTTACCCCACACTGCTGCCATCCTTGTTCACGTTTGGATTACTGTAATTCCCTGCTTTTTGGTCTCCCTCATAAAACTTTCCACAAACTTCAATTGGTCCAGAAGTCGGCCGCCCGCATCATTACCAGAACTCCTTCTATTCATCATATAACACCCATTTTGCAGCAGCTCCATTGCCTCTCGGTTAAACTTCGGATTGAATTTAAAATTATTCTTTTAACCTTCAAGACCATTCATGGCCTTGCCTCTCCATATGTATCTGACCTCCTTCATATTGCCACTCCCTCTTGTACCCTCAGATCATCCTCCTCCATCCACTTAACTGTCCTTTCTGCAAATCTTACCACTATGGGGAGCAGAGCTTTCAGCTGCTCTGCTCCCCGGCTCTAGAAATCACTACCACCCGACCTCAAAAACATTTCATTATTACACTTTAAATTAAAATTTTTGGCTGTAGTTATTACATTTTTTTTTACTGTTTTTGCACTTGTTTTATTGTACGGTGTCCTTGTGTGCCAGAAAGGTGCCTTTAAATAAAATGTATTATTATTATTATTATTATTATTATTACATAAGTACCTTTTTTTCCATCATTTAACTGTATTGAAAAAGCTTGAGTAATTGTAATATCCCCCTTGGCAAAGACCAGAAACCATAGCACATTCCTCAGAAGTGACAGGAAAATCTAATCTAAAAAGAAATTCATCATAACTTTACATCATAACTGATTTTCCATTAAATTTCCATTAAATTTTCAATAGGAGTTTAACTACAGCTAAACCTTGGTCAAAACAGCTATTATACTTGATACTGTATGTCTATTATAGTAATTTATGCAGTGAAAAATAATGCTTATTTCACAGACAAGCACTACCAAGAAAGTAGTGCCTGTCTGTGAAATATGTTACCTTTAAATACAATTTTTAACATTCTGGTCACATCTTGATACAAACCTTTTCCCAGGAACTGTTGCAAATAGAGTTTCTTGCTTATTACTTGTGAAATTAATTATAATTATACATTAATTATAATTACACTGATACTGGTTTTACTAACTGTATGATACATCGTCCTTCAGGGTCTTTAATGTGACTTATAATCTCATCAGAATATTTACCTTAAGTATGAGAAATAGGGCTGCATGATATTAGGAAAACATGCGATATGCGATAATGTTGTTGAGTGTTGCGATATCACATGCGATAAGTAAAAACTTAGCCTTTATATCTGTTTTGGATTTGCTGGTAATAAACACTCCAGACACTGACTAGTCTATGGAGAAAAAAATGAAATGCGTTTTTTTTTTGTTTTTTTTAAGTATTTCCTTAACCATAGCATTTAATGCCTCCCATTTGAACCATTGAACATTTTTTTTTAAAAATCTGAAATTTTTGATTCTGTTCATGTGTCATGTGATTCTAAGTTGCATCTGTTGTGTGTTAAGATCCTGATTTATCCCTGTATTTAAGTCTGTGTAGTTCAGTTTCCCCTGATCAGTCCATCACTTTAGAGCCGCTTTAGACCACCTCGTTTTGTCCCTGTTCTTGTTTATGAGTAATTACGACTGTTTGTTTTCTGTTTGACTTTCTGTAAATAAACGCATCCTAATGGATCCTTGGCTCCCTGCCTGTTTGCTCCGAGGTAGCTCCGGGACTGGGCTTCGCAGCCCCTCCCGTGACAGTACCCTTTCTGAAACCTGATTTGACTTTTGGTTTGTTAGATAATTCTACAGATTCTTAGCCAGTTCTGCTGGTGTGATGCCCTTAAATGAATTGTGGAGCACATCAAGAGGAAACCCCATGACTGGATAAAAGCAGGACAGATATTCAGCACACATTCCCACAAAGTGTCTCACCCCAGACACTTTGCTTTCTTATTCAGCTCAGCACTTCTTCCATCGTTGTATTCTTTTGTTGTTCTCAACTTCAAATGACCAATCTTTTGGTATTTGATTCCATTCCGGCTAATCAAACTTCTTTTCGTTAAAACTTCCTTGAAAACCCGACCAAACTGTTTGCTTAAAGATTTTCCAAACACACCAAAAAACTTTCCTATTCTGACTATGGGCGGGGACAGAAACATCAGTTTGCCCCAAATGCTGCTCCAAACACGTCTTGTGAAAAGAAACGTATCGAATCCAAAAGCACGTACATCAACACTGCTTCCTAGTGTAGCAAACTGAATGGAATTAAGGCTGAATCAATACTTGGGTGGTAGATTTAATGGTACCCATTGCACAGCAATGATCTTCCAGAATCTCCCCAAGGTGTTGCAAACCTCAAAACCACCCATATGTAACCCACAGGAAAATCTGAAATCTGCCTCCTTATTATAATGGAGAGTGTTAAAAAGATGCCCAGGGGATGAATGTCCAGGGAAATCTAGTAAACTGGAATGCTGGTGCTGTCATCCCATCACTCCTCACATTCACTCAGATTTGTTGATGGTGAAGTGTGTATGTGTGTGTGTGGGTGTGTGTGTGTGTGTGTGTGTGTCTCAGGGTGCTCGCATGTCTATCATACACTCAGCTCTGCTTTTTCTAGCTCAACTGCAATAGTGAGGTATAACATGGTATCAGTTTGTTCTCTTTATAGTAGTAAATTATCCCCAGTAAGCTTAAGCAGAGCTAAGTCTGTTTTCAACAAAAAACATTTTTTGTAATCACCAGGAACCACAACACACTTGTCTAAACCAGTTTTTCATGCTGATTTCAGACCTGCTCACATCAACTTTCTGAATGCTGAGTGATATTAGATCTGCAATAGACCTGCATGCGGTTTTTATTAAAGCGCAGCACCAATCAAGAACTGCTTCAGTATTTTCAGTGTGGAGTCAGACAGGCCACACTGTGGCACAGATATAATGATCAGTGTCAGTCAGACACCACTGTTTCTGCACAAACACTCAGCATATGATTATTATTATATGATCATTATACCAACTATCATGCATAAACTTATCTCTGATGATTTTGACCTATTGACGTGTGTTAACTGCCAACTGGTCACTGAATGCTGACCTGTGCTATCTGCACTCACTGGATTCCTTTGCTCAAGTGTCTTCGACTGGTTTGGCTGCTTTTGACTCCCCGTGTGCTCCTCCCCCATTCAAGGGCAACTGCTGTTCAAAAGCTCCAGCAGAGATTGCTGTTCCTGTTGTGGTCGACTAGAGACTCACAAACTATCCCTCACTCATTTTCCAACAAATAAACACTACTGACTCTTACTGTACCTACTCTGCCATACACAGCCAATCTGTTCAGCAGTAATTAAGTTTGTACACAAAAGCCTTCTATTATTAGTCTCTGTAGAGACTCTCTCTGGGTCGCCCTGCGGAGAACAGCTTCCCCTTTTGAGTCTGGGTTCCTCCCGAGGTTTCTTCCTCCAGCTTTATGGATTTTTTCCTCACCTCTGATGCCCTTGGCTCACTAGAGGTTCAGACCTGTGTTCTGTAAAAGCTGAAAAGCAACATTGGTTGTAAAAAAGCACTATAAAAAGAAAGAAAATTACATGTACTGAATTAAACCGTGACTAAACTTTGCTTTAGCCCAAGAGTCTGCATTCCTCAGTAAGTGGTTGAGCTCTTCATCCACAGACACAGAACTCCGGTGGCTGCAAAATTGAAAAGTTTCCTTTGAAATGCAAGTTCCTGCACTCTGTGGATAGACCACCTCGCTCTGATGTGATGTGGAGGAGAGCATTGAATTCAAACATGGCATTGGAAACTTCCTGGAGGATCTTTGTCTGCACTGCGCTTGCTCAAATTATCTTTAATTTTCTTCACAACGAGTGTCCTGAAAAATATGGTTCCATATCAAAGGGATCCTTAGTCATTTTCTGAGTGGCATCTTTGGAGGACATGCATAATGGTTTGCGTTGACGGTAATAAAGATGCTAATTAGTGCTCAAGAGCATTTATTTGAATGCTTTCACCTTTGCAAAATGACACGTCAGTTCTCCAAATCCCAAATGGTATAAAAGAAGGGTCCTGAATTCCCATCTTTACAATCGTTACTAAAACTCAATTCATTGTCAACATCTACGAGACACTTTTATCCAAAGCGACTTCCATTCCTTACCTACAGGGGGCAGTGTCTCCCTGGAGCAACTTGGGGTTAAGGGTCTTGCTCAGGGACCCAGTGGTGGTGCTGAGGGTAGGATTCGAACCCA
>JBBPDB010000001.1:35204101-35229308 GCA_037974465.1 Brachypetersius altus
AGAGCGACGTACATCAGTGCTTAAGAATTCCACGACTGTTTCTTACCTGAAAAACAGCTTAAATCTGAGTCAACTATGTAACCAAGATACTGCAGTCAGAGCATCTATACAACAGCTGTCCAAATAATAACTAGCCAACTTATTTCTTAAAAAAGAAATAAGTAAGCAGTAGTATTTGCACACAAAATATTTTATAACATCATTTATAACATCAATATAAGATCACTTATTTCAATATTTTAAAAAGACTTTTCCCAAGAAAAATAATTAGCCCTTTCATATGTTTAATTAATATTGGCAATGTTAAAAAAAAAAAGAACCATAGACCACTGCAACCACTAAGAAAAAACAAAAAAGTTTCTTTTTTCGAGTTGACCATGTGCCAAAGATATTTTTTATAGCACAATTAGTTACACGTTTAGTGGCGCATTTCAGTGGACGTTTCAGTTTACGCAGTTGATCAGTTTGGTGGTCTACCGTTGTGATGAAGACATCAACCCGATCCCAAATAAAATAATATCAGAGAATTCTCCACAGTACAGGTTTCTCAAAACCACAGGAAGCACATAACCTTCAATTAGGTTCTATTCTCTGAAAATTTAGTTGTGTAACACTTTTTTAAAAATGGGAAGCTTTGCAGCAATCTAGGCACAGGCCTTTAGCGAATAAGTCCCCAGAGTGGCATTGCTGAACCAGTCATTGCACCTACACAACAAACTCAAAAAATGCTTGCCAAAATTACATTATCTTTAATCAACTTTTTTATAGGAGAGAAAAATTCGGTACAACTGCCTAGTTCACCTATATAGAAACAATGAGAGGCTTCAATACTCAAGTGTAGATTCCACCCCCTCTGTTCAAAGCAAAACAATACCGAAACAAAAACAATGACCTTAGAAAATAATGAATAAAGAAACAATGTGAACCCAGTCTTTAGATGTCATTTTTCAGATAAACCATGGAACTCACGGCCAATATAAGTAGCCAATAATAGGTTATCTAAAACCACAGACTGTGCATAAAATCTGGTTGATTACTGAGATGAATGTTGGCCATGAAGACACTTATGAGAACAGATAAGCAAGAAAAGATAAGCCCCTAGATAAGTCACAGTCAGATATTTCGGTAGATATTTAAACCTTTATCCATAGTTAACCAAACATAACCAGATGTTTCTCTGCCCAGAAGCTTATGCAAATGACCCCCCCTTAAAGTTCCACTTCTTGCCCATGTTCTTCTGACCCTATTACATTTTTTTTGTCAGGTGTATATTGTTTATGACTGGTTAGAATATTTTTTATATGTGGAATTTATCTGCATATTTGCTTCAGTGTTTGCTTCAGCTGTTTGTTTGAATTCCTCCAAAAAAATCTCCAGTTGTCTTCTATACTTCTGAAGGTCTACATTATTCTTGAGATCATGTATAAAATCATGTGTTCAGTGTCTCTCAGAATAGATCTGAAGATTAGGTGTAGCATGTTTGGAAACAGCAGTGGCGGGAAAAAGCTCCAAAACCTGCCGATCCAGTCCCGCTAGGTATTAAAGGAGCTCAAAGACCACCAGGAGATCAATGCAATAGCACGTTCCTGCCAAAATCACCACAGTGGTCAGTCTCCATTAGATTTAATGACTAATGGTCTGTCTCCATCAGAGATAATGACCAGCCCTAACAGACCTGGTCAAACAGGAAATACTAGACAGTCAAGCCAGCAGTGGAACAGGATGGAGAAGACTGAAAGTTTACAAATGACTTGACATGTTGAGGACTGAGATGATACTATAAGTTAACATAAGCAGTGATGGGTACACTTTTTCATTCAGATTTATTTCATACTTCATTACACGCTTAGTCGTTCTTATGTCTTCTTCCACCAGGCTACACTGGTGTAGCCACTACCCTCATATTCATGACAAGTCGGTCCAAAGGAAAATGTGGTGTAAAGGCTACAGAACAATAAAATATTGCTTATACAGTGGTTTTATCTCAACAAATGTTGACTGAGCTTGGAATTCAAAATTAGAAAACTAATCTAAATGAAGAACTGTATGTGGCGACACAAAGCTTCATGCTAAGAATTCCCATACCTATGAATGACACCGAAAAACAATACGGACCACTTTCATGTTGTTTGTTCATGTCCTCGGTCATATTTAATACAATTCATCAAACCATGACTTAAATAACAAAATTCCAGTTTTTTAAACTGTACTGACCCCAAAATCTGAATTTTGACTAACATGAAACAGTGGGTGGCAAAAAAAGCACCATTAACAAATAATAACTTTAAGTGCCCCTTCCATCCCCCCACCTATCAAATGAAAACCGCTAGCACCAAAATCATTTGTAAGGTGTGGTATAAAAGGAAATGGCAAGGGAGGAAATGTGTTCCAGTTTGTGAAACAGTCAGAATGAAGAACAAGAGCACAAAGCAGTACTTCAGGATTTGGTTTTATCTTTGAGTTTTGTTTTGCTCACTCATGTGCATTTGACTCTAAAGAAGTGTTTTTTTTGTCCTTTAATCAAGTGATTAATATTATTGTTATTATTATTATTTGATTTAATTTTTTATATATATATATATAACCCCTTTCTACAATGACCAGTCCTATAATTCATTTACAGAACAAATACAGTACTTACTTAATGGGGAAAATGGGTGATAAAATGAACACAAACATAGCCTTTACATGCCGTTTTAGCTTGCTTTTTTTCTACGAATCTTTCCATTTCACTGAAGCTGGGTAGCTTCAGCACCTTCCTCTTGATCATGTCTGTTTCTGTGTGACGTGCCCTTTATGCATTTATTTTTTCATCTTATGATTTTTTCATCTTTAAGAATTTAACTGAATAGAATCACCATGCACTGATAAGATCTGATCGTCGTTCTGTCTCTGAAATGCTTGACATGCCTGAATCTTCAGTTAAACTCCACTTTCAGTTCCAAGGCAGCTCTCAGCGTGGGTCTTAGATGCTGGCCCAGTCCATTTTCCAGACACTAACTGAGCTGCTGTCTGGCACTCTCTGTTTACCTGTGTGGATCAGGTGTCTTTGCTTAATAAGCGAGGGCATCTCCCCTCCTCAGAGGCAAACAGAGTCCAGCTATCTCTCTGTCTGTCCAAGGGATGCAGGGGTCAGGCCTAAATGACCCTCCCCACTCACGTTCAATTATTCACACCCCCCTTCACCCGAGATGACTGACAGCCTCTTCTTTTGTCTCTCTCCAGGTCCTGAATGAGGCGTACAGCTGAACGTACACATGCAGGCTGTGTGTAGTGAGCACATGAAACAAATGTAAACTCACAGTGTTCTGAATTATGAGCATCTGCATTCAGGTCAATCAAGGAATTTGGCAAATAGAATCCCATGTATATATATATGTATATTTATATAAATATATAAATACACACAGTATATATGGTATTTCATGAAGATCAGTGTTAATCTAATATTTATATAATTTCATGGAACAAGACCTATTTGCAGATATCCAATGGAGCTTTTAGACATTAATATAATCAATGCACTTTGCAAAATATTATAATCTGGCTTCACTTAAATATTCATTTGCACATAAGAATTTAATGATGATGTTTTTACATTAAAACTCACAAAGCCTGTGTCTACAACATGTTCAGAGCTTTCAATATCTTGAGGGAATTTTCACATGAGCAAGAAACAACGGATCTCTTGAATATTGCATGATTAAAACTGAGCAACCACTTTGCCATGGGGCTCATTTAAGGTTTGGTGTGTGTGTGTGTGTGTGTGTGTGTGTGTGTGTGTGTGTGTGTGTGTGTGCACCCCTCTACTTTTATGCTTGCAGCTTCTTTGTAGCTGATCCTCATTTGTTAAAGGAGTATCTCTTTACCACAGATGCACTGTATCTTGGGACATAAAGCATTTTTGAGGGAGACTGAAGCCATAAATATGAATGAATGAAACCCAGGAAAAAAAACTCCTAAAATGGGCTTTATGTGGTGGGCCAATTGGAGAGGCCTGAAGGCGGGCTATGAAGGCCAACAGCCTGTTATCAGGTCAGTGTGTCTGCTCAAGTCTCTACTCGCTCACTGCTATTGGGTCAGCATGCCGCTTCCACCACACCTGACTGGCTGCTGTGGCTCACACGGTTGCTATGGAGCTCGTCCACTCAGAGGGGTGGGGTTGGGGAAAAGCCATTGGTCTCTAGGCAGGATTCAGAAAAAGAGAATTAGAAATAGAGAGATTACTTTAAGTTTCATGGTTTGGATCTGTTCTTTAATTTCCTGCATAGTCAACAACATGAACATGAATGGGCATTTGAAGTCACTGAATTCAAACAGGCCTCCCGCCTTATCCAGTCAGAGTGTCTGAACCCCCCACCCCCGTTCCCCCCTCTGTTAGTCTCCAGGCAGGATTCATGTCCTTGGGGACGTTTGGGTGGGAGAGGTTAAGGAGAGTGAGTGAGCAGAAGAAAGAGAGAGAAAGAGAGGAAGAGAGAGGGAGAAAGAGAGAGAGAGAGAGAGAGAGAGAGGGAGAGAGAGAGAAAGACAGAAATAAGTGGGGGTTCTGGGTATATTGTGGGTATATGGGAAATGGAGCATGTGATTGTTCAACCGTGTGTGTGTGTGTGTGTGTGTGTGTGTGTGTGTGTGTGTGCACATCCACATGCCCACGTTCTAACTGCATGTGGTCATCCTGTTCGAAAACTATATGATATTGTCATTAGTATAAAATGCATCTGAAGGTGATGATTCAATTACATTGATTGTGTAATGTCAATAATAGCACAATAATATTAGTAATGTATCTATTTTCGGCTAAAATAATTGTATTGTCCATATTCTACTACCATATATATAACTGCTTTGGTCTATTTTGTGAATTTAACTGAATCATAAACAAATTCAAGGTTCTTTCATGCATCAGACCGCATCTTAAATATTCATTGTTAGTTCGGACATTTATACCCCTAGTGGCCATAATTTCTCAATCTGAGGATGCCACATGTTTACTCCCTCTGCCAAGCACCGCAAGCCAATGACGACCCTGTTGCCATCAGAAGAGAGAGACAGTGAGAACCAAGAGTGTGTAGCCTCCTCCTTCTCCCTCTCCACCCTGTTTCCATAGAAACACACTTCTGTGGTAAAAGTGGCCTGTCTCTATTCACATGTATCATTAATCTCTTTTCTTTACTGTCTCTCTCTCAGCAAACAAGATCATGACATTAGTTCCAGGGCTTTTTTTTAATCAAAATCTGCCCATCGAAATGTCATGTCGAATGCTAGATTGATAATCCTGTGACTGAAAGGGGAGGAAAGTTCCACAGAGCCTTCTTCATTATTCATGCTGGATAGACGTAAGTGGATTTTCACAAATTAACTGAATGGCAGCTTCGATCCACAAGCCTATTTGTGCCAAAACATAGCACTGCATGACTCATCACAGCTGTACACATTCAGTGTACAAATTACTTCGGTATATAACAAGCATAAGTATCTGTTTAGGGATCTTTAGAGATTTCTGGACTTTATAGTTTAGTATAGACCTGCTTTAACACACTCGGTTCAACTCAGGAAGGCCCAGTTACCCTTCAATACAGAAGCAAACAAGAGACTACCGGTATTTATCACACATACATCATTGGCGCGGGAACCACTTTTCAAAATCATTAGATCCCCCCCCACACACACACATACTTTTTCTCTCCCGACAACAGTCGAGGCGTAGACAGCAGCAAGCACCCCCCCACTTTTCCCCACCAGACAACAGTCTTGACGTACAGCGCTGCGACCCCCTCACCCACATTAAAAATGCTTCTGATACCCATACTCTACATAGAGAACACTCCTGCACATTACAGTGCACACTTACTGTTTATGTTCTATATTTAACAAATAAAAAGTAAATCAATAGAAACTGAGCTCCAAATTTTCCAGAAGCCTGTATTCAAGTCTTCTTCACTATTGACAAATCAGTGATAAACTCTTATGAGTGAATTTGTAAATCTGTTCTAAATGGGCAAATATGTTTCGTTTATATGGTAACGACACCCTTTAAAGACAGCTACACCAGTTACACATGCTGAGACATCGTACTCTGTCCAACATGGACATGCTTGCAGCATAGGGCTGATATACTTATTCTAATCAAATGTCAAAGCAGCAAAAAGCCCTGGATTACTTTTCAGGGTAAGTCATAAGGAAGTGTTGTGAGAGAAAGCATATCAGCGCTGATAGGATGGCAATACAGCTGTAAGCTATGAGCCATATAGTGGAGACAGTCTATGTGTACACAGCCACAAACTGCTTCAGCACAACTGGCCACTGTCACAGCATTGGCATTTCATGCAGGATTAATGGTTTAAGAAAGGGAAGTTGGGTGTTTGTGAGGGCAGAGGTTTGAATGGGAATCATTTCAGACAATATAGTCACAAAAGAGAATCACAGTGGAGTTTGCACTAAAATAACATTGAAGATTTTAAATCAGATAGTGCTATTGAATAGCGCATTAATACAAACAGGAAAATGTATAGTGGTCTTTTCTGCAGTACCTGAGGCAATACAGGAGGATGTGGATTCTTACAGCCATATAGCTATGAACCTAAAAACAATAAGAGAGGACAGATAATAAAGACGAGTCAATCACTAGTCTTTACAGAAAGTTACACTAACCATCAACAGATTGGGAACAGATTATCTTGCTTTGTGCTGAGTCGGTTGTTTTAATATCAACAAGCAGTACTTTGGTACTGTACCTTGTTGTGATTTATCCCTGTGTTGTTATGTCAGCGCTCAGTGCTTTCAGTTGTTTAAATCTGTGTTTTGAGACAAATGATTTTCAAAATGTTCGAAAAGACAACTGTCAAAGCCTTATTCAAGCAAAATCTACTCTTCTTAGCAATTCAGATATTTTTAATGAACAAGAAGCTGACCGCTATAATAAGTATGAACAGATTTATGTACTGTACGTATCAAAATATTTATATTGTAAAAGTAATCACAGTGTACTCAAGCACTGATGCCATTCCGTATTAAGACAAAAATAATCGAATTATGATTTCTGGTGCCTCTACTAGAACTAAGTGAAGACCAACGGCATAACATGAATAACATAAAGTCCGCAATCCACTTTTGAGTATAACCCAAGTTCTTGGGCCTGCTACTGCTACTTAAAGACAATTTAGTAACATAGATGACTTCATAATTTTCCAGACAACACTTCATTACTCCTACATTTGGTGGTACATCTGCATTCCTCCTCTACACATTGATTTCAGACTCTTCTTACTGCTGACTGAGACCCATATCAGTGGCCCAGGTCTGAACTTGCTCATAACCTGATTTGGCAGACCTCCAGCAAACTCCATGTGAACCCTGATGCTGTTCCCCGATCTCTGGTTTAGGAGAGGGTGTGTGTGTGTGTGTGTGTGTGGGGTGGGGGGGGTGCAGGCAGGGTCGATTGACAAAGGAGTTGGGTTTCACTGTTTGTTGGGGCTGAGAAGGAATGATTGCATTTTTTACTACCAATATGATATGCTGCATCTAACATAACATGCATTTGAGATTTCAGGTCATTTCATTCTAGGGTTACTCTTAATTTGTGAGTTGAACCATGGCCTTGGCTATCAGTGAAATAAATTATAATGGATCATTATAATTACCTTAGTATCACAATGAGATGCTTAAGTCAACAAGTACTGGAGACGGTGGACAAAGATTACCAGTGTATTTACAATGACCATAAATCAGTAGAGTTCATTTACAAACACAGCAACAGTACAGTTCTAATATAATATGGCAATAAAAGTGTGACTATATACATACAACCATATGATTTTCCTATATACCGATTAAGCTGGCAAGAATAATCTTGTGTCTCATAGTTTCATCTACTGTGAGAGTTCTCATTCTCTCTTTTTTATTTAATACCCTTTGTGAGCTCAGGTTTAATATGCTTTTTATATTTTATTGAGCATTGGCAAAAGAGTATCTCTGGCTCATTTTGTCCTGAAGCTGCTTGACATTTCTACCAATTTGTGTGTGTGTGTGTGTGTGTGTGTGTGTGTGTGTGTTAAATGAGGAATTGTCCTCTGTGAGAGAATGCTGGGTTGCCCTCTGCTCCAGCTGTCCAAGTGTTTATTGATCAGTCGTAGTCCCAGAGGGTGGAGAGGGCCAGATCATAACAACCAGCACCTGCCCTGCTGCCCTCGCCAAGATCCAGATTCCAGAGAGGCATAAATAGAGCTGCCACAGAGTAGCCTGGGCTATGAATTCCCCATCAGATCAGCTGTGTTTTGATGACGATCCACAGATGACCTCTGCAGGCTCTTTAATACTGGGTTATGGCATGTTTTGGCATAACACAGTATTAATACCTTCTTCTAAATACATTTTGATGGATTCATATTTCCAGATTATAACACGTGAATGTTTTAGAGGGAATCAGTCCTCCTTGCTTTCACTTTAGACATTTATCCACCAGTTCAAGTTGTTTCTGCTTTGTTGGTGAAGGTACCTACTCATTTGGTTCTGTCTACACTTACCACTTTCAAGTCTGTTTATTTCAGACCTAAAATATTACAAAAATGGGAAAAATAAGAGTAATTCTGCCTAGCCAACCATAGTGCCAATATTAATGTACTCACTGAAGATCTATAGGGAATGTTACTTCTTTTTACATTTAATTTTTGGGTACCTTTACTCCTACCTTTGTCTTTATTCCACTGAATCAAATGATCTTAGGCTACTTTGAAGTTAAGACCTGGTGCTTCTAGTACTCTATTGCTAGACTACAATGACGACAAGCATTGGATAGTCTCATTAATGTTTATTCGTTGGCTACAACAATGGTAATAACATTATTTAAATGCGAAGAATGTCTGTTTAAGGTTTTTGGCAGTTCTCGGTTCAGCGGGTTGATGTTCCCGCGTTGGGAATTTCCCTTCCACGTGTCTGATTGCAAGACATGAAGGCGGGATCATAACAAACGCTCTGATTGGTTAGAGAGGCACGTGACCGCCGGGTCTTAAAGGAGTATTGTATCATATTAGCAGTTTCAAGTGTTTCCTAGTAAAGTAATGTAACTAATCAAGCGAACAGCGCGTATCTGCCAAGTTCATGGTCTGATGTGGTTTCTTTTACTCATTGTCTCATTTAAGCTGCAAATTCGTCAGTTTAAAATCCATTCAAGCTTAGGTCAGCGGTAGAAGGTAAACATGAACACTGATGTGTGTAAAACGACAGACACGATTGATGTTTCATGTTAAACAGAAAGGATTATGCTCACTGCTTTTCCAAACCAGTGGTTCAGTGTTCTTAGTCAGGTAATGTCTGCCTGCTCTGCAGTTTTATGTTTCTATGGTGTCTCCAACATAACTAATTTAGATCATTAGTGAATCAACACACTGTTCTGAGTAGTGTTGTCATATGATATAAGTATGATATAAGTACTATTACTAAAATTATAATAGTCCAATATGCATCAATAGAGTAGATGCTTTAATATTTTAAAACGCAAGTTAACTTAGAAATCATTGTGAAAAATACAACAGTATACAACGACTGGCCCTTTACGAGAAGTTTATGGACGCGACTTGTATGACGTACGACGGGGCGGGAACTGGTTGTGACGTAGATGGAAATTAGGGTTTGTTTGGGGGGTCCAGATCAGAATGAGGTGAGAGGTGGAGAGAGGAGCACCGGAGTAATCTGAACGGACATAAAGGACTTATAAGAGTACGAGCAGAGGTTAGTCTCGCATTTAACAACAAACGCTTTCTGTACGCTCACAGATAGGTGCAACAAACTGGGTTTGGTTTAGGTAACAGCTAGAGAGAGAGACGAGCTCGGTGAAAACAAATGCGGTGCGTGATTAGTCGTATGGGGTAAGTGTAGAGTCTAAATTGTGTTCAGTCCCGTTGTAACGTGTCGTTGCTGTGTGTGATGACTATCATCTGTCTGTAAATACTCACTGTGCTCTTTCAGAGACATGTCATACCTTTCTCGAAAAGGCAGCAGCCGGCAGAGCTGCCGGTTACATTTCCGATACGGATTTGGCTAATAATACTGAAAGACACGTTAATTCTGTCGACTGTAATGAGAAGAGCTGCCAGATAGCTAGTCAGGGAGTCGTTTACATACTGTAAACAGTCAGCTGACTGACTGAAACCACGGCATTTTCACAGTTAATACAAGTGGCGCGCTGAGTTGGATAACTTACAGTGTAACGCATTAGCCCGACCTGTCGGAAGAGGTTATCTTACACAACTGGAACGGTAAGTGTTTGGTAGTGCTTGATTGCAGTGTTGGTTTACACGTTAAAGGCACGTTTCTGTCTGTTTTCCTCATTATGTGTAGTTACGCTGGTTTACTACGACTCGAAGCACTCCTGAGAGTCACAGTGCCAGAGTGATTTGGGTACGAAACCACAACAGCGGTTACTGCTTCACTCTTCCGCTCCTGTATTCTACAGAGCAAACGCACAAGTAACAGCCGGCAAAATGAACCGAGGTCGGAAAAACGGCACTGAACCGCTTTACGGTCACATCATCCAAGCTAACACTTAGCGCCCCTTTATCCGAGCTCTAACCTGGGCGCTCTGGGGTTGGGTGCGTCTCTAAACCACTCGTGTACGCGCTATTGCTGCTGGTGTGCTCTCTTGACGCACAGCTCAGCCCAGAGGACCCGACGCGGACGAGCCTGGCGCAAACATGCGCCTGACTCAAAGGACAGCATTTGCATTGCAAATGAAACGCTAAGTAGACTGTTGTAGAAGTGAGCTGATAGTGCCAACAGAGGCTTTTTTTAAATTGGAAAAACAAGTGAAATTGAAAGCTTCACTGGCCTCTCTTCTCAGCCCGGGCTATAGATAAATTCACACTCGGCTGAATTCGGTCACTGGGGCAGGAAGCAACGACCTATATTTTCTGGACGTTTCTTTGTCATTCGACTTAGTGAAGTGCAAAAGTTTGTGTGTAGCCTGTGTGTGTCGCTAGGTGTGTCTCCAGTGTGTGTGATTATCTCACCTGAGGGGATGTTTGTAAGTGCCTTGTTCAGGTGTCTTTGTCAACTTTGGGGACAGTTACAGATTAGTTTCTTAGATGTCTGTGCTTAACAAAGTGGATTAAGAGACCTTTGGTTTTGACCACTTTCGCTCACTTCTCTGGTGAAATGTACCTTTGTTCTTGATCTGGGCTGTTCTGAGATATGGGTCTATTGTGCGGTCTAGTCCAGTAACGTTGAATTCAAGGGACGGGTATCTTCGTGTGTAGAGTCATGTTTGCATGCCTGTTGTGTCTGTGTTTGTGTTCGTGTGTTTTCCGTGGAGCAGCAGAGGGAGCTGTGTGTCACTTGAGTTAGCCCCCACGTTTGGAGATATCTGGGCAAAGTGGACGCAGCTTTCAGTTCATGCACAAACGCTGTCAGCACCCACTTTCAAAGACAATAATATTCAAGCTCTCTTAGTTTAAAACACCACGCTATTTGCAAAAATGGAGTTTATTTTTACATTTTGCAAAGAAGTTGATCTAGGGTTAGGGTGGTCCATTTAGATTTGTGCTTGTTTCAGTTCCTAGTGAATGGTCATTACTCCTCTTAATGTTTTTTTAGACAATTACTCTGGTCAACTGATTATATGACACTGTATGTGCACATTAAGTTACAGCTTACATATATTTGTAACCAAACCTCAGTGATGGAGAGCCTCTGTTTTGTCAGTGTGTATGTGTGTGCATGCTTCTTTTTTCCCTGTCTTTTCTGTGTAGCGTAATTGTAATGTGGGACTGATGTGATGGCATTTCGGGGACAAACAGTCTCAGCTGCTGCGTCCAGGATTGTCATTATTCACAAAAACCCACACAGACCTCACCGCAGAACACGGAGCAAGTAGGCGACACAATTTCTGTCTGCGCCTTGCCAAACCACTGGGAAGTTAAATATAGTAAACCAGTTGTCTAATCGCAGCCCCAACGTGTGGTTTCATTGCTGTTATTTATTTAAATCAGCACCGCCAGCACCCACAAGCTGGACTAATCTCTACTGCTATTATGCTACTGCTGAATTGCTGGCGAAAGGGGGTAAGAAGTTCCTGTTCAGATTCAGAATCTAGGGCATTTCTCTGTGGCAGGAAAAGGCTTAGCATTTCTGTAAGTAAGCGCACATGTATGTGTTTGTTTTCAGACAGTTTTGGATGGAATAATACTGACTTTGTTGGAAAACCAGGGAGAAGGGGTAATCTAGCAAAATGGTCCATATAAAAGATCCATGTTTGGCAAAACTATAACTTTTGGACACTGAAGTTAAAGCTGTGGATAGAATAAATGGGAGGGTTTGAAAATGTTTTAGTAGTATAAAAACATAAGTAGTGTCACCCATATTTAGGGCATATGTATGACCACAGGTCCTAATAAGTTATAAGCACATAAAAGTTTGATTGGGTTTGTGAAAGGGACTGTATATGATGTTAATGCGTTGAAATGACGTATCATACGAGTGTCTGCTCCATGTGTTTTTGCAGGTGGTGAGTGTGCGAGTTCCTGCTCATGGACGAAGATGAGGATGATGTGTTTGAGACGGATACGCAATATTGGCGTTCCTCAATCAGGGAGATAAAGCAGGAGGAGCGTGGCACTCAGACTCCAGGGCAGCCGCCGGCTCGGCTCAACGGAATGCTGCCCTGCGGAGTGTCCGAGGAGCCAAGACGCCTCTTCTACGGTAAGCTCAGGCATCATAAATGAATCTGTTATTCTCTTCCCTCCCTCTCCAGCCCCTGTGGCATGTGATACCCCTGGCCTCTGCAGATTTTATTACCTGTGTGTACCCAGTCACTTTGCAATTCAAATGGCTTCACGCAAGGGTTGTTCTGTTGGCAGGTTGCCTGGCCATGGACACACGTCCACCGGCAGAGCTTTAACTTAACCGTCTGCTGCATCTGCGTTTGTTTACAACCGGCCAAACTAGAGTTTCTATTTTTAGTCGCACTGTACTACAACCAGGAGCTGCTCAGTGTTATACTTCAGTAGTACAGTTGAGGCTGTAATGATTATATAATTACAGAAATGATTCAAACTGAATTACTGTTTGCTGGTTGCACAACCATGCATATTTTTGACTCTACACTCACACCTCTCGCTAACCCAGAACAAGACTTTTATTCAGATTTGACATCTGAAATATTTCACACGAGAGCCAATGAGAGCCAGGGTCAACCTTTTCCTGAGTTCTGCTGTTCCAGTAGAAACTTACTTTTCAACTTTTGTGAATCATGTCTTCTTGTAATTAATTTTTTTTGTTGATTATAAAACACGATCCACTTTCTTTCCTTGTGGTCTGGTTTATTACTTTGAAAACTCCAGAGCCTGAGGTTTAGAAACCACAACATACAGGAAAATTTGGTTCTGATGTCTGATTTTTGTGGAGCCTTAAGCACTTGCTAAAAGGATAACAGTTTGGCCAGTTACTGGTCAGTTACTTGCATAAAATGCAGTACTTGTAAACCTTGAAGCCATCTGTTCTCATTAACTAGCAATAGCCTGTTCTTGGTGTTCAGAGGACGAGAGGTGGTCATGCTTATTAACGCTGTTGATTGCACTATTAACACTATTGAGTGATATTTGATTTAGTTTTGTGGTGGAAATTAGTACCAAATATATGCTGTTTTAGCTGCTTACATGGCGCTGCACTCTGGATTTCAGAGTGTGATGCTAACCTTTGTGTTCTCATTTTTAGGTAGTGCAGGATTGCTATTACTGGCACCATCTGCCCGCCCTGACCTTGCTGAGGACATAATGCTTCAGGGGGATCAGCGTGCCATGGAGCATCAGAGACGGCCCGCACACAGTGTGGAGGCTCGTATTGGCCAGAAACTCCAAATGATTGGGGACCAGTTCTATCAAGAGCACATGCTGGTGAGTGAATATCATATTAATTACAAATAAAATCTCAGAAGACACATCCCTGTTACTCCGATTCCTATTACACCTACTCTAAAGGTAGCAGTACGTTTTTCTAAAATGGACCATTTAAACATCGAACCACTCTGAAGGGATTTATAATTGAATGATACAGACATTCTATAGCATCTAGGAAATCTGCAATTATCAAATCTCAGTATTTGATAATGTAATTTCACAGATAAACAGCCTCTGACATCTTTTAATGACTGTGTTATACCTTTCACCAAGCATTCTTGTGTCCTTCCGAAGACTACAGAAATCTTATAAGCTGTTTATTGTGAGCAATGTCAGTGCCTTACAGTGAAAGAGAGTTAAAAGGTCATTTAAACTTCATTAAACGCTACAACAGAACAAAGCCCACCAATACCACTGTAGCCTTGAAGCAATGTTAGCCACCCCTGCTAAGAGCTATAAACTGAAGGCATTAAGAGTAGCTTCGGTGCAAGACTTTTTCCATGTCCTGCATTTGTTTTGGCCTGATATTCTTTGTTTTACCCCCATAACAAGTTGCCCCCCTCCCCACTTGAATCTCAACGCACCCTATCCTCTTTTTAGCTTCCTGTTTATTGCTCTCTTTCCCCTTTGTCTGTGTGCATTTGTGTTTGTGTGTGCGCACATTGCCCACTATGTGTCTGTCTGTGGGGGTGGGAGGCGGTGGTTGATACAACACACAGCAATGACCAGCCAAGATTTTTGTCACTGATTTGTGTGACGGCGCACAAAGTATTACCGCCACTGAGCTTGTGGGTGTCTGCCCCTGGGCAAGAACAATGGCTCTTTTGTCTGCTCTGTTTCAACATCAAATCAGATAGCATTAATGATACATTATTGGCTGCCGCATTGGCTAGCATTAGGTGTACAGTAATCCCTCAGTTTACGCAGATCAGAAGTCGCAGATTTAGTCACACGCTGATTTTTTTATACGCAGGAATCTCCACCACGCGGAAACTGCAAATATTCTCCGCATTTTTTGCTTTTTTCATGGCAATATGTTGTTTTTTCTTATTTATTTATTTATTAAAAAAATATTTTTTTCTCTCTCTCTCTCTCTCTCTCTTTCTTTTTAATACTGAATGTTATTGATGCTGCTCAGTGCTAGTGTGCATAGAACCCTTCTCTTTACTAGAGGTGGATTGACATGTTCTGGCCCCTCTTTTGGTTCATTACAGACAGTCCAATAATCATAGAATCATTCCCTCACACACCAGTATTCATCATCTGCCATCACCCATCACTCACTTGAATACTCATGCAGGGGCGATGAAAAAGAGAGAAGTGGCCATGCAAGGTAAATAAGGTGGTAAACCAGAGCTTGGCACAGGGTTTGTGGTGGTTAGGGAGACTCCAGCTAAGACCTAACAGGCGTCGGGAGCACCCGCAAGAGACAGCCAAATGAGAGGTTTCCTAGCCCCCACTACACACTCTCTCTTTCTCGCACACGCACACAAGGTCCACAAGGACTAGCAATATTACAGCCAGATTGGTGCCAACTGTGACCCACCAGTGATAATAAGATACAGTTATAGCTCCAGATCACTGAGAACATCACTGCTGCCAAAGGTTTTTAAGACTTTTTGTGGTTAAGAAAGCTCAACTGTCAGTCATGTAGTGAAGAAAAAAGACATTTTCTTCTTACAGCCAAGATGCATTTGCTGTCTGAAGTTTGCTTATTACATTTTGCACTAAAGGTAGTAGTCGTGATTAGTATACCTGTGGCGCTGAATGCTGAGTGGTTGAAACACCTTTATCAAGACACTTTGTATCTTTAGGCACTTTGCAGACTGTCGCAGTATAAAATTTGTCCCCATTTGTTTAATGTAACAGTTTGACAGACTTTTGCTCAGTACTGCATATGGAATCCTCATTAAGACCATTCAGGTGTATAGAGTCCATACAAGGGGCCATACAGGTAACATGAACAGTAATTCAGGTAATTCAAACGTGAAACTCTGGATCTGTTTGCGATGCTGAGTGAATGAATGACCCCAAAGAGAGACAAGCGCAGGTCTATTGTAGTGAGTTTAATGCTCTCCTTTTCTTCCACTTCTTGCTATTTTTAGCTGTGTGGTAAGATTGTGTAATTTTCCCCTTAACAATGAGTTAGCTAGGCCACCTCTGGTTGTTGTAAACACTTTTTCCAGGTTCACTTGCTTAAGTCTATTATGTGTTTTTCGCGTTTTATTTTTTCCTATTTTGTTTTTACCATATCAGCTTGTATGTGTCCCTGGCTGGCTGTATTAGACTCTTTATGGACCAATATACTCGCTCAGTCAGCCAACAGGGTGACTATTTCCCCATTCAGCACTTTATAGCTTATTGTTTTAATTGGATAGTGTTGCACTGTGTATTTCATGGATTTGTTTTAGAGTCCAGTGATGCAGCATTCAGGGGATTTCCTTTTGTTTCTATTCACTTGGTTTAGGTTGGAATGTCCACCTCTGGTCCTGGATGACCTTGACGTAATTTGGTGATTTCCCCCACTCTAGCTCAGATTCAATTACTAGGTTTAGGTGTTTTGTAGGGTTTTTTTTGAGCGGGGAAAACACCAAACTCTGTAGCTCCTGGACTGGACTACATGTGATTTTTAAGGGGTCTGTGAGTCATTCTCTGTTCTGTGTGTGTGTGTGTGACTGGTCAAATTGATGTTAACCACTCTTTTCTGTCTTATTGTAGAGTTTGTATGATTTGAGCGTAGTCAGTTGACTCTGCTGTATGTACCTTGAGTGAAAGTTGCTAAACAAATGTAAAAAAAAAAACGTGTGTCGATGGAAATAGACATTAATAGACATTAATTAGAGTTGGAATGTCAATGTTTTTACATTTTATTTAGCTGCATGGCATGATCACAATCACCTTAATCACTACACAGTTAATAGAACAATACAAATCTGGCCTAAGAACATTGCTTTAAAGCTGCTTTAATAAAACAGATTGTAAAAATATTTAATTTGACCTGAAGCCTTTAAAGCTGTGTAATGCATTGTAGGTCTGATTATATGTTTGTTGACTTGTATGTACATTAGCATGCTGTGGCATGTTTCAAATTTTGTTGTGCTATGTTCTAGAGCTAAGCTAATGAACGCCAAACAAAAATGGCTATTAAATGGGCAATAAATGCTGTTGAATTGAATTGAGGGTGCTTAGTGAAGTTTACCTTGCTGTTACAAAGGCCTGCTTTGGGATTGTTAGTGTTGCTTTAAACCCTGATTAAAGTGCCTTTAGGGAATCATTCTAAAGTGGTGCTAAGATGTTCCTGGAGGCGGTGAGTCTAGCTTACACTGTGTATGTTTTAGGGTTTTCTTTTGTGGGATTTAGTTTAGTTAGTTGAGTCTTGCTTCCTACTTTGTTTCAGTAAACAAGATGACCCAAAAATACAGCGCCTTCTTACACGCTCTTCACAAGCATCTTGATGTATCATCCTTTTTAAACTTCCATGTACAAGCCAGAAGAGTATACTGATTTGGAAAACACACTTAGGAAAGGCATATTCATTAGAAAATACAGACGTCTAAACCATACCCTATGTAAGAACCGGCAGCTCGGCTTTTGGAACTTGTCTTTGTGTTTAAACCACAGCATAACATGAATACTGTTATACTTGTTATACTACAGTATGTGTAGAAAAGTGAATATATATCACTTTAAGATGCCCATGCATTGTTGTTAATCCTTACGGAAGGTAGAAAAAGTAATGTGTTCTTTTAACAAAACTTTTTCTTACTACTCCTTTATTCTGTGCGTACAGCGGAACGGTTAGGGAGGTCATTCCTGTGGCTTTTGCAGAATCACTGAAGTGACCTGATAAGAGCCAGTGGGGTTCAAACTTGACATTTTATTCCCCGAAGCCTCATCCTTGCACGCCTCTGAGCGACTGGTTCTTCCCGAGTGGCAAAACTGCCCTTTTAACACCCAGAGCGTTCGCTTATCAGTGCCTCGTCTCCCTCATTACTGCCACGGTCTCAGAGATTTGACGCCAGGAATGACACTTCAGCTCTGAATGACTCAGACACGACAAAGAGTCTGTTATTCCCTCAGTCCCCCTGGTTGGTTACTGCAGTTAGCGTAGCGCCGGCGGGCCGCTCAGGCGCAGATGAAGTGGCTGCAGAGGCTTTGATAGCAGAGGCAGCTGCTGACAGATAAATTGCTGCTCACTCCTGACAGGTCTGTAAGGAGGCCCTGGGGCAGTGGTGGATGGCAGGACAGGGAGAGAAGGAGGGAAAGAGTCTGTTGCTTCTCTCTGATGGACCTGTTATCTGAGTGGAGCTCTGTTTTAAGGGGATTCATCAGAGCTGTGTTTTTTTTTTTTTTCTCATGGTTCTTGGATTTTGTTCCTTTGTTCCTTTTTGGTCATTCCATGGTGGGGTTGGGTGACATGGCACTGTTATTGTTCTCATGATAAATTAATAACCTTTTTTTTTTCATATCATTTGACTATGATTTTTAAAAAAATCATATTTTTTAAAATCATATTCAAGCACTTATACTTACCGCATTACTATTTAACTTTGTGATTCATTAAAAACAGGTTCCCAAGGGGTGGGGGTGCTACTGAGCATAACTAGTCTTGTTAATTACATGTAATGTCAGACATCTAAAGGAATGCTGTGGCGAAAAAAATTCAATGTACACTATTACACGTCAGTTCCAGATGTTTGTAGTACAAATTTAGTTTCTTTAATTTAGAACTGGAGCTTTGAATCGAATGTATCTAACACATACTAGCCACCCAAATACATTTAACAAAAACTTCTCTCACTCTGCTTAAGCCACATCCAGCTTTTCACTGAGATAGCACAGACTTGGGCACGTTGTTTAGGACACCATAACTTTTGGTGAGCTATTAAAACGAAGTTATTATATAGCCAAACTTTGTGGGCAGCCTTATCAAACAGCAGAGTCTGGTTTCACAAACTGCCTCAGGAATAAGAGCGCTGATCTAGATCCAGTTTTGTGGCAAAACCATCATAAAAAAGGAATCTGACCCAAGATGAGCAGCCTGATGCAGTCTTAAGCACTGATGTACGTCGCTCTGGATAAGAGCGTCAGCTAAATGCCGTAAATGTAAATGTCTACCACCCTGGTGATGTCTGAAATGTCTCACAATAAGTCAAACAGCATCCTATACCACATTGACGAGTCTGCGCCTCCTTAATGAAGAACTAGATGTGGTTTGAGAGATGAACATTTGGTAGCTGTTGACCTCTAGTGTTTATTAGCAACATAAACCTCAAAGCTTTGGTCTTTAGCTTTAGAAGCAACATAAATGTAAAACTGTGTAAATTAAATATTTCTTGCCGTTTTGCCCACTTAAATGTACTTTGTCTTAAAATTTCAGCACAGAGAGATGGATTTTGGTGTGTGAATGTATGCACGTGTGTGTGTATGTGTACACTTGTGTGTGTGTGTACAGGGGCGGGTGTTGGGGACGGCAATGTTACTTCCTCCTTATCTGTGTTTGTATACTCTTGCAAGGGGAAAAACAGCCGTGTGTGTGTGTGTGTGAGAGAGAGAACAGTAGGTCAGATCCTCGTATTTACCGACTCTGTTCTCTTCTGTGCTCCAGAGAAAAGGGGATGTGTCTGATGTTTCCTGTCAGATAGTCAGCTTGTCTAACAACTGTACACACCTCTCAGAGGAACAAAACGGCAGCTCAGGAAAAACAAAGGCCATTGAAGCGCCTAAGCAGCGCTTGTTATTGCCACAGTTAGTTTCACTGCACCATAAAATTAAAATTTCATTCAACACGCAAACAGTACTACATTCAACACGCAACCTGAACCAGTACTGCTGGCTGCTACCTTAGCCTTGTAGCTTCACTGCACTAAAAAAAAGCAAGCCTTGGACACCAAACATTTCATGGACTACATTTGGGCAAAAGGGAAAATGAGCAAATTGTATTTTCTTTTGCTCAACAATTCCTTGAAGTTGTTCTTGACAGAGCACATACTTATTGTAGTCACAGGTTAATTTTTTGTTCCATGGTAAAAAAAAATTCAAAGACATGAACCCCAGTTGGTGACATTTGGTATGTGTGTGTGTGTGTATGTATGTTTATTGCTGTCGTAGTGATAAGCAGGGGCTCTTGGGAGCTGATGGCTGATGGGCAGGCTGCACGCAGAGCTGATAAGAACTCACAGGAGTGACGACACCAAGCGTCTGCAAAAACTCTGCTGCTTATCTCATCCTAAATATAG
Organism: Brachypetersius altus; assembly: GCA_037974465.1. NCBI lineage: Eukaryota > Metazoa > Chordata > Actinopteri > Characiformes > Alestidae > Brachypetersius > Brachypetersius altus. The sequence continues at coordinate 35,224,227 of JBBPDB010000001.1, forward strand.
CCTCTGACTCATTTTTGACAGTTAGCCATGTGGCACGAAGACACACAAACATATACAGACGGACATTTGCGTGTGACTTTGTTTTGGGTGGGAAGTTTGTGTGTTTGTGTGTGTGTGTGTGTGTGAAGGTCACTCTGAGGGATGGAACATTTTGGGTTTGGGTTTGAGGCGTGATGTGGATACTGATTAAAGACTGTCTGATCCTGTTCTTCTTGGGGGTCTAAAATGGTGACCCATCTTAAGGTGGCAAATGAGCTCCATCAATATTTCATTTCTTAAGAAGCTGTTGACCTAAATAAGACGGTGTGGTGTGTTGTATTTTATGCCTAAACCAGGGTGTGCTCCATATGCATTTGTATATTCTAGATCGTTTTAAAATAAATCTAATTGTAAACTGGAGGTTTGTACCCTCTGTGCTTGCATATTTATAAAAGATATGAATCTTTTTCCAGAGATGCATGTCTGCTAATTGGATTTTTGCCTTAGACTCAGACAGAATCTCAAGACACATCCAGCAGCAGAAAATACAATTAGTGTGTGACTTCACTCACGAAATAGTGCTAATTACTAGGAGTGATGCTAGATGGGGCTTCTTAAAAAAGGAAGAAAAAAACGAATGCCCTTGACTTAAAAATGAGGCAGAGCAGACCTGAGTGATCTGAGGCACCCCATGAAGCTGGAGAGGGCCTGATGGCAGTTCCTGCTGCTGTTTGGGAGTGTAAATTGGCCTATGAGGAGACTGGAAGAGCTGGCGGGGGCTTATGCAATGTGCTGCAATGCACCGCTATGATCTTGTTGAGCCAATGGCAATCGTTATATCTTAACAACAAGAAAGATCGGTCTGCTTTTAAACAGGGCGGCTTCTTGCTTTATTTTGCAAATGATGCATTTGTTGTTGTAGGAGAAGCTTTTGATTTTTACAGTTGGGGCTGAATGTTTTACTCTGGAAATATTTTATTCGGTGATAACATCAGTGTATTTGATTAAAAGTCTTATAGTCTTGCAAATGTGTTTGTATTTCTCTGCAAATTCGAACTCTCTGTAGAAGGTTGTTTATAGTATCTTAATAGCTTGCAGTCTGTAAAAGTAGCAGAAGCATCTTGTCTTCTCTGGTTGAGCTGGGTTTCACCCTGATATGTCCATCTTAGGCACTGAGCAAAGCGAAATAGAGTGTGCGTGTGTGTGTTTTTCCACCCTGCCTCCAGAGTATTCTAATCCCATTCACTGCCATTATCCCATCCCTCAACTCAGTGACAGTGGTAGCATTATCCTTTAAATCTCCTGCAATCCAACTGGTCTCATATCCATGCAGAAAGAGCAGTATAATAGTAAGCCATGGATCATCTACGGTATAACTTATCTCAGGTCATGACGACATCATGTGCACCATATTCAGTCATTTGTAGTAGTGTTTGTCTAATGATAATGCACTAAATGCACTCACTTTCATTATGTTGTGTGCCTTGTGTTTATGTTGAGATGATTGGGAAATCTTTAATACCAAGAATCAAAGACCTTTGTGTTGTAGAAGCACTGTTCCAGTGTCTGGTTTTCACACCCGTCCATGACTGGTACACTTCTCACATCCAGCAACAGAAACAACTGTCTGCATAATAACACAAATAGGATCACAGGATATACTGTGCTGTGTGGTCCCATGATGTAACTGTTTTCAGTAAAATGTACATGTGCAAAGGTTTGGGCATTGGTTACAAGCTGTTGGTTAAATGTTTTGCTGAATTTCTAAGTGAAATGTCACTTAGTGAAGTGTCCTCTGCAACGAATACCCTTCATTCTAAGACAATTATTGTTTATTTGTTGAATTTCATATTGCATATTTCATTTCTCAAATTTTATTTGACCCGACAACAACTTTTCAGAAAATGTCGTATTTAAGTAGTAGCTGTATTGTCTTTTATTTAAAAAAAGATTTTCTGTCTTTTTGTGTTTCAGCAACACAGAAACCAAAGGAACCAGCAGCCATTTTGGTTGCGTTTGGCATCAGCGTTGTACACGCTCCTGTTTGAAAGGGAGCCAGGTCATGGGAGGCGAGTGGACTGGAGGTGAGATGGCCACCTCTTAAAAAAAAGAAGAAAAAAAAACAAACCTAAAAACTGCCACCTTTGTCCTGCCTTCATCACGGAGCGGGGCGCTTAATGGCACTGTCTGATTTTTAACACGGGTTTTTGGGGAGAGGGGGGAAAAGATGGAAGGCAATCATCTCCGCGGGACGGAGGTACTGGCTTTTATCACCTTTTTTTTTGTCTCTTCCCCATCAAGAAGATGCCATGGTGTTCACTAGACTCTTGAACAGGAATATTTTCATAAGAAACTTGTTGAGGTATTTTGTACAGTATGTACTGTTTTGTTTTGTTTGCACTTCCATACTTGTACATTTTGAACAACCTCCATGAGTCCTGGGAAATGCCTTATCGTCTCCGGCCGCTGCAGAAAGACAGTCGAGAGCTGAGTGTACACTGAAGAAGAGGGTGGTACAAGGAAAGGCAGTGGATTGGTTTGGACTTTTTCCCCTAAAATCTCCCAGGATACCAATCAACTTGACAATTAGACTAATGTCCAAAGAGGCGGTTTCTTTAGTTTCTCTGAACAAAGAGTTTTGCACCTCGTCCAGTTCTTTATTGTTGATGTTTTGTCATTGTTGAGGATTGTTTTTGTTTTTGTTCTTTTCTCCACTAGGGTCTCAAATATGTATGGTAGCGGGAGTTTAGGACTCCTGCGGCTTCATTTAGTAGTAAGAAATCCACAAAAGTGTTCCTGTGTCAGCCAAAAAGGGCAATGTTTGGCATTCTCAGGTCTCACCAATAAGCCTGTCAAAAATCTGCAGTATCTCTCAAGAGGTGCTCCAGGCACTGATTTAGTCTCAATGGTCAATGTGATTATCTCCACACTCTTAAAAATAGAATGAGTTCTTTAATGCCATAGAAAAATTGAATTTTTAAACTTGAGTGTGAAGAACTTACTAATAGTGTAGATGTAAGAACCCTTAAATTGGTAAATAACCTTTTTATGTGTTCATAACACTCACATGTCTCATTTATGACTATTCTTTTAGGTTATTATTCAAAGAAACAGATTTTAAGAGTGCATGTTAGCCTGAAGATCGAGTGCAGTGCCTACGATAATACACCAGATCTTACCTTAAATTTTCCAGTGTGTTATTCGCAGCACAATGAGCATCTGAAGGGTATTATGGAACCATGAAATGTTTCCAACATCTTCAACTGTTCAATGAAGGTTTTAATAGTTGATCTATAGCCTACTGTGATCAAAGGGAATGGTCTATTTAGGCTTTGGGCTGCAAGTTTAGCACCATGACACCATGAACTCCTCATTGATTATCGACACCACAGGTGTTCGTGTTTGCCTTTTATGGATTGCTGGTTTTTCTACTGAAAGCTTTTGTTGTACCACTCAAAGTCTGGTTCTCTTCATTAGCTGTTGAATATCAGTCTAGCCACTTATCTTCTAGGCTCCAGAGCAATACTGTGTCTGTGACTGCATTTCTTCTCTCAGGATTCTTGGACGTTTTTGTTTTCTGTAATTTGTGCTTTTGTCTTTTGAAACTTTTCAGGTGACCTGTTTCAGTGGTGTAAATTTTTTGTATGACCACTACTTTTGCATTTTTTTTATATAGGAGAAAAAGGTCATCTGTAAAATGTGTGTAGGACTGTAACTTGGTGAAATAATGTTCTGTTTGAAGACACTGTTGGACTCGATACTGTTTTTTTTTTTCTTCTTCTTTATTTTATTTCATTTTGTTCATTTTCAAGGAGTAGTGTATATTTTGCGAGATTTGGTTTCCCATTTCCAACCTTTCAGGCTTTTTATTCTTCTGTTACATGATACCAGACATTTCCGTTTTTAGTTATGGATGTGATATGAAGGAACTACATTTTTAGTACACAATCACTAAATATGTGTAATGCGTTTATAGCATTAGATGCCCTTAATAGCATTTGAGAGACTAGAATTGACTGTTTTTAATCATACATTGCCTTCCTATTTTGCTCAACATACAGGTTCGACAAAAATAATGACTTAGATTAGCGGTAGTCTTAAAACTACATAGGTACAAAGGTATGGTACAAAACTTCAGTTCTCGTTACTTAGCAACTGTCTTGCCAGCTATGAGTCTGTGGGGCACAGGCTACTTTTTCAAGCATGTTGAATGTCATATGAAGTGCTGAAAGTTTGTTTCCTGCAGATTGTGAACGCTGAGCCAGTGTCTGTTGCCCTCATAGGTTATAGCTTCCTTACATAAATGACCCAATCTCCTCATGTATGCACACTCCTTAACATTGTTTTTGTTTTATTGAATTAATAAATCTGTAATTTATTTTAGTTTCTTCTTATTTATTTTTTTTGTATATTGATCCATTGCTACTGTACAGACTCATGCGTGCAATTTCTGTTCTTTGTTTCTTGACACTTATTTCGGTCTTGGATATGTATGTTGCAATTTTTTTTTTTTTACTCCTCTGCCTTAAGAGCATGGGGGGTTAGCCATGTTCAGTTCTTCCGTGAGAATCTCCTGGTTTAGCATTAGTTCTTTTATGTCCCCAAAAGGATCCCAAAAGAAGGTTGCCAGTTTCATTGGTAGTAACAATTAGTTATGAGTTTGTATGATTTTGGTCTCAATGGTCTTGGCTACACTGTAAGGTCATACAGTATTCCCAAAACATCTTGGTTCAGAAAGGCTGTTTTTGGATTTGTCTCTCTTAAAACTGTTTGAAGAGTTCGGCTTTTGGATCATTTGGGAGAAAATGTTACATTCTTAAGTATAATGCCAGTTTTTTTTAGTGCAGTGCCATGGAAAAACCTAAAGATGTTTTTTAGAGTAGTGTTTCCCAGTACTCGTCCTGGTGCTCTACTATCTTAAGATAAGACAAGAGAAGTATTAATTAGTGGGAAATTTGCTTGGTCACAGCACAAAGTGCACAAGAAAGGAGCTGAAAGGGGCAGCTGGTAGCCTACTGGTTAGGGTATTCGCCCTGTGATCAGAAAGTCCGGGTTCGATTCCCAAGACCGCTAGGCACCTCTGAGGTACCCTGAGCAAGGTAC